>JAHTLZ010000122.1:34958951-34996120 GCA_023846285.1 Phrynocephalus versicolor | reverse complement strand
TGGTATTTAATACAGTCTTTCTTCACATAAGGTCAGCCATTGCAGAGCACTATTTCACCGGTCTTGGATATAGCACGTCCATCCCTATGGCCTCAAATAGCATTGGTTTCTGTTGACTCTTTCACAAGGGGATGCTATATAGCATTGTGTTATGTTCCACTCTGCTTTATGCCTTTCTCAGTACAGGGATAACTTGTATAAAGGAATCAATTCGTTCCAAATGAAATTCTGTTAAGCAAATTTTCCTTTATACAAATTTCCCATAGGAATGCATTGAAAACGGAGTAATACCTAATTGTGTCCGTTTTTCTGTTGTATGGATTTGCCCCATAGGCGATTCTGTTAAGCAAATTTCCCCTATCTCCGGAATTTTTTATGTTGTACAGATTTTATGTTATACAAACCATTTGTTATACGAGGCTAGACTGTATCTGTATTGCAGTTGTTCCCAATCTTGAGTCCCCAGATATTCTCAACCTACAACTCCAAGAAATCCTGGGGAGCACAGCTGATGGTGAAGGCTTCTGGGAATTTTTGTCCAAAAATGTCTGAGGACCCATAATGCTCTATTGCCTACCTAATTTCCCTTTCCCTACTTCTCCTGATGTTCTGCATTATTTCCTGGAAGTAACTTAGAATTATCCAAAAGCATCTTAATGTTTCATTGAAGCTGGTGGCCCAGACCTATGACTGAGAATGAACAATTCTATAGGGCCAGGGCAGTGGTTCCCAACATCAGGTCCCAAGATATTCTTGGAGGGCAGCTCCCAGAAGCCCTTGCCAGTGTAGCTAGTGTCAAAAGCTCCCGAGAGCTATAGTCTAAGAACATCTTGGGACCTGAGGATGGGAACCATAGGGGAACAAGAAGAAAAAGAATTAATGTGTTAAAACAGAGGTTGCTGGGCTGAAACTCCTCTCAGCCTTGTCCCATGGTGGAAGCTGCTGGGAGTAGTCTCTGAAGAGCTCTAACTCCATTACAGAGGGTATAGGTACCTATGATGGCTCCCTTCACATCACCCTTTTAGTCTTCGCTGACATCTAGCTGGTCTTTGGAACAGCCTGGCTCTTAAGAATGGGTTTGGGCGTATTTTCTTAACCATGCCATGATAAATGGCTCTTTTCATTTCCATATTTCTCCTAAGTGTTTGAACAGTCTTCACAATGTATGTAATGTTCTTTAAAAGCTCAGGCAAAAATCCTGTGCAGCATAAAACCCGAAGTAGACCGTGCGTAGGTTAAATTTTTTTAATATCTAGCTTGACCTCAGATTAGAAGTCACATGCTACCAAAAGCGAAAGAGAAGGAACAGTAGCAGCTGCTGGTGCTGCCACCTCCACACAGATGCACACTCAGAGGGCTCTTCTTCCCCATTCTACTCTGTACTCTCTTGCTGCAAGCAGTTCCTGAACTTAAGGTACTTTGACAGAGAGAGCAAAACAAAAACAAAAGCAGGAAAGTAAAACTGAAATTAAAAATGCAGGGTTTTTTTTACCACCTCTGTGTCACAGTAGAGGAGATTCCCAGTGTGGTATAGTGGATAGAGTGACAAACCAGGGGAAAAGAGTTGGAGTCGCCACTTGTGAATGGAAACTCACTGGGATGTGTATGGCACTGGTAAAGCCTTAAATATCTCACTTACTTTGAAAGCCATATTAGGGTTGGTATAAGTCCTACCGTCTGCTGCAGGTTATCCTTCAAGGAAAAATAGATAGGAATTGTGACCCTGGGCATAGAAGAACATTCTGATTTAAGCATTTAAGTCGATATTTTGCAATGAGCACAGCTAATCTATATAGAATAGACTTGGAGAAAAAACAGATCATGCTACTGATTTGCCAAGATTCAATGCGGACATGGCACTTGAAGAAGAATTAGTCAGTTCAAACTTCATGGCACACAAACATGCCACAGTAGTTAGCATGATAAGTTAGTCCTTTAGAGAGATAGCGGGAAGCTGGAAGTCTAATTTGCCACTGTGCTTCCTGCACAGTCAGCCTGTGGGGTCTTGGACAAGCTACATAGTCCCAGGGCATCCCCCACCAGAAGACAAAAATGGTAAACCACTTATTGTACTCTTTACTTGGAAAACCCTTAAAACTTGGTGTCATTTATTATTATTATGTTGTTGTTACTGCACAATACCTTGGCTTCGAGCTCTCCCCCTCCTCTGCTAGTGGAGTACTGTATTAGAAAAAACAGTCAACAAGATGGGGGATCAGTAGCACCCTGCTTCAGATACTGGTCATTTCCAGCAATCTGTCACCTTGAGGTGGCCTTTCTTAGTTTGTCAAATAACAAGATCACCTCTGCTTTGTGATTTTCCACCTCCTGTACAAGTGTTGGGCATTGAGGCCAACAAGGACATGATGGATGAGGGCAGTAAAGTAAAGTGTATTTTATGTTCCTGTGAATTGCAAAAATGACCCAGATGGGCGAGGCTTCTGAATGATGTGGTTTCATGTACAGTGACCCCGCACCATTTCGCGGTTCAGGTACCGCGGTCCTGCTACATCATGGGATCGCAGTACCTGCACCACAGGTGGTGGTGGGGGTGATCTGGTCGCTCTGCGTGCCCCCCCGCACCTCCGAGAAGCCGGGGGGGCTGTGTGGAGCGAACACGTCGCTCTCTGTCCCCCCCGTGCCACCAAAGGGCTTCAAAGTGGCCGGGGAGGGCCACGCAGGGCAATCGGGTCGTTCTCCACGCCCCCCCGGGCGGCTCCGAAAGGCTTCGGAGCAGCCGGGGAGGGCCGTGCAGGGTGATTGGGTCGCTCTCCATGCCCCCCCGGCGGCTCCGAAAGGCCTCACAGGTGCCCGTGAGGGCCGCACAGAGGGGGCGATTGGGTCACTCTGCGCCCCCCATGCTCCTCCGAGGCTTTTGGGACAGGCGTGATTGCCCCCCGCCCCCCGCCCCCCCACCCGCTTCCGCATATTGCGGATTTTCATGGATCGTGGGTGGGGTGGGTCCCTAACCCCCGCGATCAGCGGGGGGTTACTGTACTGTGCGAATTACACTGTAGGTTCCCTTTGCTGTTACTAAAATATGAAGTGTTGTCCAATGAATTTAAATGTGGGAAGGTTGTTTGATTAGCTAGGCAGTGTTCTAAACCATGCTGGAATAGTTTATCACAGGAAGAATACAGATCGTGCATGCTCAACAGTATGTGGAAACTGCATTATTTGCTGCAGAAAACATCCCAGATAGTCTCTGTTGGGGAACACTAGAGAGCAATGTAGAATGACTTTTTAAAATGGATTGTGTACATTTTTATAAAACCACGTATAAGGATTTTGTTCTGTTTCTCTTTTGCTGGTTAGCCATTGCAATGTGGAATATTACATTGGCATATAACAAGTAGTGTGCCAGCTGCACCTGTTCCTGAAAAGCCCTGATCTGGTCACAATCACACATGCCTTGGTTACATTCTGGCTGGTTTCCTGTAACATGCTTTACAGGGGGAGAGAAATGTCTTTCCTGATGACCTGAGCCCTAAGCGAGCTTATACTGAGCAATTGGATCTTTCTGGTAATTTGGACCCAGGCCAGTTAGAGCTTTGTAGATGAAAAGCAGCATTTTGAATTGTGCCTGGAAACTGATTGGCAGCCAGCGGAGCTGCTTTAACAAGGGTGTTATGTGATCCCTGTAACCGGTCCCAGTCGTCAATCTGGCTTCTGCGTTTTTGGACCTGCTGAAGTTTCCTGAGACTTTCCATCAGCATCCCCACATACAGCTAGGATCATCCCCAAACCATTCTCATTCATAGGCCCCCTCTCTGCTCGCATATTGGTCGGAGGCTTGGGTGTGATCTTACATTAAAACCACATGGATTCATGAGGATCCATGCCTTTGGTCAGGGTTTTTGTGCCACTGCAAAACTGTGTTTCACATAGTGCAGACTGTGGGTATAAATGGGACACCATTTCACAGGGGTTGGGGGCAGATCCCACATAAAAATCCATGTTTCTGTGCCATGCTCCAAAGGACCTACGGTTTCTGTGGTGTAATCTGTGGGCACCAATGGGATCTATGACCTGACAGCAGTTTAGGGAGGACTGCATCTAAAAATCATATGAAATCATGAGTACTCGTTCCTTGTCGCCATGTTTTTGTGTCATTGCAAAGCCATATGCTGAGGGATACCTGAATTCTCTGTCTGGAAGTTGAGTTGTGGCAACTAGAGATGGGCATGACTCAGAAAAATTGTTCGTTTTCGTTTTCGTTTTCGGCTAGGGGTCCGTTTCGGCTCGTTTCCGTTTTCGTGAGCTAATTTCAAAATTTTTTGTTTTCGTTTCGTTACGTAACAAAAACGAAAAAATGAAAATGAAAATGAAAATTTTTTTGTTTCTTCCCATTTAGCTCCATTATGTGTTTTTCTAGTAACGAAAAACAAAAATTGGCTCGAAATTAGTCGTTTCGTTTCCGTTTTCGTTCCAGTTCTGAGCCGTTTTTCGTTTTTCGTTTCATTATGTAACGGAAACAAAAAACGAAAACGAAAACGAAAATACCGCTAAGTCGTGCCCATCTCTAGTGGCAACTGGGCTTCTTTTCTTGAGACACTGAGACCTTTCACTACTCATCCAAGCAGTTTCGTCAGTCTGAGGAAAGTTAGTGGCGAATCCTCCATTTTATAGTTCAGAAAAGTTAAAAAGTTAAATGTTCAGATAGGTAGAATCTACCGGAATCCCTCCCCATGACAACCTGCAGGGCCATCGGATAAAATCACAACCAGACGTACATTACAAATTAAGGACCAATGTGTTTCTGATCTTCTGCTCACCCCAGGAATTGGTGATAGTACTAGAGCAGTGTTGGCGAACCTGTGGCATGGGTGCCAAAGGTGGCACTCGGAGCTCTTTCTGTGGGCACTCGACATCGCCCTTTCACGGCCACCTGTATTCAGGTTAAATTGCTGTATTGGCACTTTGCAAACAAATTGTGGGTTTTGAATTGCAGTTTGGGCACTCAGTCGCTAAAAGGTTTGCCATCACTGGTATAGAATTACCTGATTTGTCGTCTCTGGGAGCCGATGACATACTATAACTTTATTGTAGTTTGGCGAGTTTCTGAGGTGGCTGCTGGTATTAGAAGCAGGGACTTGGGTGCAAGTAGGGAGTCAAGGAGCAGCAGCATTTGGGGGGAGGAGGCAGACAGGAGGTAACCATAAACTCCTCTGTGTGTGTGTGTGTGTGTGTGTGTGTGTGTGTGTGTGTGCACGCACATGTGTGCACACAAGGTGTAGCTGGGTAGACCAAACCAATTCTGCCTCCAAAGTAGACTGGTTCATTCATTAGGGAAACATGCTGCATTGACCATGCTCCTTCTGTCATTGCTTTAATCACATAAAAGTGCCAGGTGAAAAAGACAGAGGGAGGGAGGGAGGGAGGGAGGGAGGGAGGGAGGGAGACTACTTCTCTACGTAACCATTGCTTATAAGCTACAGCCTATGTTCTGGTTCACGTGAATGGCCTCTACAAATCAACAGCTTCTCTCTCTTGCAGCTGCTGCTTGCTTTCCTTGGATTAAAACAGGGGTGGGCTCCCCAGCTTGCAGATGTGATAACAAGTATGTACGGCCAGTGAAAAATGCTTAATTAGAGTCATACATGGGGTAAAGAGAATAGTAGGATCTTGTCTTCTGCCTGATGCTGAGAACCAACCCATTGAACGCAAAGCTTTTGTTTAATAACAACAACAAAAAATACTGCTCTCCTCCTGCCCTTCTGTTCTCAGGGGAGGTTGCTAGAGAATCCCTAAAGCAAGCACTTAATACGCAGTCACAGCAGAGATTTCATTTTGTTGTTAACTGCAGTAATTGCATATATTGAAGTCTAGCTGGGAACGGCATCAGGCTGCGTTTATCTTTATTTAAAGGGAAACTTTCTATCGCCCTCCTCGTGCGGCGTGTCAAATAGCCTCCTTGTGTGTGTGTAAAAGTAATAAAGGGAAGTGGCATGATTTGTGGATTCAATACCAATTCTGCTGCTTGGAAACAGCTAAGGAGGCCAGTTTATTCTTCACATGGGAAAACTGAAATAAAGAAGGCCACCTTTGCTGCTTGCTTATACTTTCCAGCAGTATTAGACCTAGCTTCGAAGAGACAAACACCTACAGGTGTTCACATGAACTATGCATGGAGCATAACTAGTAGTGTGTTTATCTTGCCACAAGTGCTTTGGGCAGCTGCATAATTTTTCAGCCTCTGCAAATCCAAGTACGTACATCACTTTTGCATCTCTCCATCCTTCTTCCTGCGGAGGTTGTTATTTCCTATTTGCAAAACTTTAGTCAGTGTTGCAGGTTTGGTTTTGAAATGAAGCAAGTGGTCTGAATGTAAACTAATAAATGAACTTGATTTGTTTAGGTTAATAAGAACATAAGAACATAAGAAGAGCCATGCTGGATCAGGCGAAAGGCCCATCTAGTCCAGCTTCCTGTATCTTACAGCGGGCCCACCAGATGCATTTGGGAGCGCATGAGACTAGGTATCTGTCTCCTGATAGCACTCCCCTGCATCTGGCCCTTGAAGAACTCCAGTTTTAAGCCTGGAGATTACACATCTCCATCATGGTTTGTAACCTCCAGGAATCTGTCCAATCCCCATTTGAAGGCATCCAGGCCAGATGCCATCACCACATGATGTAGCAGGGAGTTCCACAGACTAACAACACGCTGGGTGAAAAAAAAAATCTTTTGTCTGTTCTTACTACACTCCCAGCCCACAATTTGAGTGGATGTCCCCTAGTTCTGGTATTTTGTGAGAGGGAGAAGAGTGTCCCTCTATCCACTTGACTCATGCCCTGCATTATTTTGTACGTCTCAATCATATCCCCCCTCAGGCGCCTTTTTTCCAGATCACTGGCACTTGCTTATTTATTGTTGTTAGAGATGGGGATGAATGAATCTTGGGGACGGATTCATAAAATGTCTTTTCCTAAATATTCATTGGGTCCAAAGGAGGGCCCAACAAATACGAAGGGATGAATATTTCCTTTTTTATTTGTCCCTTTGTTGAGTTTTTTTGTCCCCTTGCTGAGCTTTTTTTCCCTTTTAGGCAGCCCATGGCTGTTTTAAAAAAAATAAACACACACCACCATACCTTGCTGACTATCATGCCACTCCATCACTTTCAGCTTACAAAAGACCCAAGAAACAAAAATCCTTTAGATTTTAGACAAATATTCTAGAAACAATTGACAATGTTTCTGGGCAGAATTTACAAAAACAGGTTGTGATTTATTTATTTTTTATTATTTTTTATTATTTTATTTTATTTTATTTTATTTTATTTGCAGGAGTCAGTTATTCAGCTCATTATAAGGATCTGATATGGCATTATCCACTTCGTTAGAAAATACTGCAATTTCTGTAACATTGACAAATGAAACTTGGAATAACAGCAATTTGAAATATCGAAAAAGAAATGCTTATGCCTAAAATAAAAGGAGAAATAAAGCAAGACAAACTCAGTGTTTGTCATGGTATAAGACTGTGAGGTAACAATTGCCACGAGACAAGTTATCACGACCATGGGTACACTGAAACAGGGACAAAACCACGTGATTGCGACTAACACTGTCACGGTACAAAACTAGTTGCGGAACAAAGAAGGACATGAAGTAACTGCCTAAGATAGCTTGACTCGGCCGTCCATTCTTTGGAGGTCAGTAAACTGAGTACCTAATTTGCTGGAGAGGGACAAAATGGTGATCTTAACATCCCAGAGAATGCTTTAAGTGCCATGGGGTGAGATAAAAGCAGTACACTTTGCTTTGCTTTTTGCTTTTGTCCATTCCCTAGGGACAGACAGGTAAGAATAACAATTAGAGATGGGCACGACTCAAAAAAAATGGTGTTTCGTTTGTCGTTTAGGGGGTCTGTTTCGGTTCGTTTTCGTTTTTCGTGAATTTTTGCAAAAATTTTGTTTTCATTTCGTTACGTAACAAAACAAAAAAAGAAAATGAAAAATTGCTGTTTCATTAGCATTCATTACAGTTAAATGTATTTGCTGCAACGAAAACGAAACACACAACAAAATTTCTGGTGTTTTGGTTCGTTTCGTTTTATTTTGGAGACAAAATGCGTTTTTTGTTTCATTACGTAACAAAATGAAAAAACGAAAATGAAAATGAAAAATTGCTCGTTTCGTGCCCATCTCTAATAACAATATTATTTCAGTTATTTTTCTGAGAAAATGGCCTTGTTCATGAAAGCTCTTGTTAAACTGGAGCAGTTGCTTTTTAAGATGCCATAATGGATTTTTTTTCTTAATTCATTCTTAATGTTGTGTTGCTCTGGTTTTTCATACAAGGTGGGAGATGTAGATGCAACCTGCGGTGGCACACATAATGCTCAAAAGGGCAGCATGTTACGCAAATCATTTCCCCTCACTTCTCCATCTTGCAGAAGGAGAGGAAGTCTGGTTAGTAGTTTTTTGAGCCTCAGGCAACCATTAGCTCCATGAACAAAGTGGCTTCCAGATGAGGCTTCTATTGTTCAGTTACACCAAGTGCATCAGGGATATTATTGAAGGCAGCAGGGTGGGGGCATTTGCAGAATTTCTCAATGTTTTCATTAACCCATTTCTTCTTTCTTACAAAAGACAAGTCCAAAGAAATATAAGAGATATAAGAATGGCGGCACTGTGCCTACTAATTCAGAACCACAGAAGTCCCCTGTCTGACATTATTATCTAATCCAATTTGTTTTGCATCTGTAAGCAAGAAAGTTACCCAGGTGGAAACCTAAATCCGTATTATGTTTTATTAAGGCATGTGTTAATGTGGACTACAACCCACTTCAAGTTAGATCTTGATGGTTTCATTCCCTTTGCGCTCAAACTCCATTTGTTTTGATGATGCCGTGACAGAAATTTCCCCGGGGATTTCCTGCAGGTGACCAGGCTCTGCTCCTAAACCTCCTCTGTTTTGTTACTGCCTGCAAATTCTTGTATAGAATTTTGTACAGCTTGAGCATAGCATTTACTTGTATACTTGTCTTTCCTGGGCCTTTTGCTCAATGAAAACATCCTGTTTATTCATTTAAGATATTTAAGTGTGCCCGTCAAAGGAGAAAAAAAATATGTTTAAGGTCTACAGTACTATCAGTCAGAAAGACACAAATCAAAAATCATAATACAAATGTCTTTATCTGTTCCTTCCAAGCTGCCACCTTGCCTTTCTAAGGCTGTGGTCACACCAGCATTCTCTGCATATATAAATTTAATGCATTTTTTTCCAGGCGGTCACGTTGTTTTTAATGTGCAGTTAGTGTCCTCTTTTCTGCGTCGTATTTTCCCATTCTGGTTCCGTCTCTTCACATTTTTCCACGGGAAGCTGTCAAAAAAGGGGAACAACTGATTTTACTGCATATTTTCTTTGTCCTGCCGCGGTTACAGAAGCAAATAAGTAAGCATTTTCGAGCGAAGTTTCTAAATCCAGCCCCTAGTGGTGGTTATTGAAACTCCGCTGAAACTGCTGTTCAAGGGGCGTGGTCAGCCAGGACCAGAATTTACTTCTCTTAGCAGTTAGGATGCAATCTTTTTATGCGCAGTTAGCCAAGGGACCTATGGAGAAAACGCAGGTATGACCATGGCCTAAGTGTTAAGGTTCAGAAAGCCAGAAACTTTTCCTCGGCCTGCAATTGTGGTACAAAAACAGCAGCAAATTGGTCTCTCAAGGCATCATTTAACATTTGACCAAATTGACAGCTCTCTGATATCTCCTGGAGTGCCACAAACTGTACAATTGATTCCCCGCTTGTTGACGGTTCTATGAACAATCTGCAGTCATTGACGGGGCAGAAGAAAAATTATCTCACAGAGCTCCTGGGCTGCCGAAATATGTAGCATTTTCACTGACCTTTCTAAATAGAACAAAGCCCTGAGTCGGGAAAATGAAAGGGCAGGTTGTGTTCCAGGGGGCAAGAATAGATCATTCCAGCAACCCTGGATCCCACCCCACCTCCCCAAACTTTGCATTTCCCCCCCTCAGAAAGGAGGACAATCTTGCAACATTTGGGCCTTCTCTCCTAATTCCTCCATTCCACCCACCCCCCTCACGCCACTACACATACCATTTTTCATTATTTAAACATGTGGGCCACTAGAGAACACAAGAGGTTAAAAGGGGGGGAGAGATATATGTGTATTTGGGGGTGGTGGGTAGAAGAACAGGTGTGGTCAATTGTTCAGGCTGCGGAGTGGAAGGCTCTTTTCCTTTGTTTTAAGATATGGAAATGATAATGCCCGAGAGAGAGAGAGAGAGAGAGAGAGAGAGAGAGAGAGAGAGAGAGAGAGAGAGAGAGAGAGAGAGAGAGATGGGTAGAGAGACAAAGGCCGCAATCCCACAGCCACTAAAAAACGCTTCAGACTGCTTGAAGATGTGGTTAATCAAATTGTGTCCCCACGACTAGTGGACTTTAAAGGGGAAAATGTGACCACGCCCACTTAAGCGTGACCCAGCGAGTTTTGCAAGTACCTAGTTTTGAGGTGGTACAAAGCTTGTCTCAGTTCCGATGCAGATTTTTAACTGGTACTTGAGTCCGTGGGGACTCGGAAAATCTGCATCAAAACCTTTTCATTCCGCTGTGTTGTGGTTCCCGCTTGTGGGAACACAAAATATGTGGTTCTTTAAACTGCACCCATGGGGGAAACAGGAACAGCGTTTTCAACTACGTGACCGTTCCAGGGGGAAATCCGCATTTTACTTCGATACAGATTTTTCCGGCCGTGGGATAGCAGCTAAAGAGAGGGAAAGAGAAACAGTTTTTTTTTTATGGAAGCAGTCTTTCAGAGCAAGAGAGAGTCATTGTGTGGAAGGGGCCGCCCATGAGGCAACTGCAGTCAGGACTTGCACCTAGAAGAACAGAGTGTTCAAATTCAGCATTTGTGTAGCCACAGGAAAATTATTCTGTGTGTCATTTCTCTGTTTATAAAATGTGAATAGTTATATCCTCCATAAATGTTCTGATACCCAAAGCTGGTGTCTGCTGCACCTGGGGGCCTTTTCATACGACCCCTAAGATCCGCTGGCCACTTAAATTCGGACCAGAGATATTGGGGGTTTGTTGCTCTTCCTACATCCCCACCCATCCGCACTTCCTTGATCCTGTCCGCGTGAGGGGAGGGAGAAAAAAGGGGACAAAAGAATGCAGGCTCACCTCCGTTTGCTGGTCCAAGCCTCCCCGATCCTGATTCCTTCTCTTAAAGGGGCGGGAGGCAAAAACAACAACAAACAGAAGCGAGGAGAGCCGGGCACTCACTCCTTTATATCCGGATCTGGGATTTTTCACCCTCAAGAGCAGGTACCTGAAAAGTGCGCTGGGACGCGCTTAGGTGGGCGTGGCCGCAGTTAATTTTCTGTAAACTCCGGAGCTGGTGGGGAAACAATTTTAAGCTCCGGAGCTGGGAGCCGTTTGCGGCGGAGTTTAGGGGTCGTGTACAAATACCCACAGATACCCAATATAGTGCAGACCTGGGTCGAAATCCCTACTCGGTCATGGAAGCTCACTGGAAAAGTGGGGCTAGTAAAAGCACTTACATATCCTGGAAGCTCTAATAGGGTTGTTTTAAGTTGATTCCCAGTTGATGGTACAGAAGAACATCAACGTATTCCTAGGAAAATGAATTAAGGTAAGGATAAGCATAAGGATTGTAACACTCCTTTGCAGTTCTATGGAAGTTAAAAGGCATAGACTTAATGTGTTTTGTTTTGCTTTACTTTTATGCATTTTAAAATTGATTTTAATTCTCTTATGTTTTAATATAATTTGGTTGGTTGGTTGCAATATTACAGTTTCCTATATTTTTTCTTGTACCTGTTTTGTTCTGCCTTTTCACTTTTTTCTGAGCTGCCATGAGTACCACTTTTGGGAGAATACTGAGATGTTAATTATGCAAATAAATAAATGACATTATATTCTAATATATTTTCAGCTGCAATAAGATTTCATAAATGGGCTGTGGTGGTATTATTCCCCCTTTTAAACTAAAATTTCATGTTAATCTTGTTATTAAATACTTTCAAAATGTAATATATGCAGTTAAAAAGAATTTATTGTGTTTACAACTATTCTAATGTGTCTTTCAAATATTTTGTAAGCTATTTTGGGTCAGATTATTGGGGATAAAAGAGGAGTATAAATGAAATGTTCAAAATGAAAGAATGAATGCTTCTCATACATACACAACTTACTCTGCATTACGGCAGTTCAGATTTTTATACTGTTTGTGTCTTGGTGATTCCTGTGGCAGATATGTGAACAATTTGTTTGGATTTATCTAGGTTTAAAAGTGGATGTAGTATATATATTTATTCTACTTTTAATTTCAGGTTTGGATTCTTTAACAGGGCATGAATTTTCAGGTAAAGTTGCAGTTATGGTGTGTGTGTGTGTGTGTGTGTGTGTGTGTGTGTGTGTGTGTGTGTGTGTGTGTGTGTGTGTGTGTGTGTAGTATTTTGTCCTCAGTACTTTACAATGGTTCGTGCATTTTTCCATGCATGTGTGGTTCTCTTTTCTGCACTATTGTCATATTATGTAGAAAGTGCTATGCTTTCCTTTATGAGCCTGCCAAGATGTTAAGATCATCAGGGAAAGCCCTTCTCTCTCTCAGTCCCATCACCTTCACAAATGTGCCTGGTGGGAACACGGAAGAGGGGCTTCTCTGTTGCTACTCCCATGCTCCGTAACTCCCTCCCACTGGAGTCCAGCCTGGCCCCATCTTTGCAGTACTTCTGCATGCAGGCAAAGACCTTTCTCTTCAGGCTGGGCGGTATTAACACATAGCTGGGGCCCTAAACCTGTCTGAGCAGGGTTTTAAATGGATTGTTGTGCCTTGTTGCTTTGTATCTGTTTTGGTCAGGCCCACAACTAGAGTGTGTATCACACAGGGCAAACATGGATTTTGTGCTCCCCCTCCCTCAGAATAGTGCAAAGTGGCAATGCTATTTTGTCATTTTTAGCATCCTCCCCCCCCCCCACATTGCCTAGAGAGCATGCTCCATTTGCACACACACACACACACACACCAGTTGTGGTCCTGGTTTTGGATTTTGTTCACCATTTCACTATGGCATTTGTTTGATTCTTTTGTGATATATGTATACTTACTGCTTTTAGCTTTTGGACATTACCTTCTACTGATGTAACCACCTTTTTAAGGAGAAAAGTGAGGTAAAATATTTTAAACAAACAAACAAACAAATACCTGGAAAATTACTTACCCAAGTAATTTTTAATGAATTCTGTGTAGTAAATGAAAATGTAAGCATTTATAGCACAATAGTCAAATTACATCCTAGGTTACTGAATACTGTATAGCAGGGGTCCTCAAACTAGGGCCTGCAGGCTTAATCTGGCCTGCCAGCCATTGCAGAACCCCCTGATTGCCCCCCGTGCCAGATTCCAGAAGAAGAGTGGGCTGTGGGGCCTCCCGGGAGGAGCACTGAGAGGTGGGGGAACACTCTTTTGTCTTCATAAGGACACCTCCCAGCCTTTCACCCAGAGCAAAGTGGACCTGTGGACTACATGTGCTGCCCCCAAGTCGGCACACAGGGGCCAAGAGCCACTACAGGCAAAAGGAAGCCCACAGTGATGTCCTGCCCCGTCCCCCCTTCTCCCCCAGGGTCTCCAGGCCACCCATGTGGGTGGCCGCTTGCCACTGCTGCTGGGTCATCTCACCTTCCTGGGGGCACAGGGCTCTAGGCTTTCTGCCCTGGTGGCCAGGGTGGCCTAAGTGAGGTTCCATCACCACTGACCATGGCTGCTGCCCTTCCTGCTGCTGCACAGTGCACCCCTTTGCCCCTCAGACCTCGTGCTAGGCTGGAGGGGGCATTTAAAAAACACAAGTCCGGTGTCTAACATTACGGAGCTTCCCTAGCAGTGCTGCCAAGGGCGGTCCTGGCCGCCCACTCCCCACTTTCTCGCTTTCTTCCACATGTCATTTGAGCACTCCAGCCTGGAAAGAGAGAGAGAGAGAGAGAGAGTGTGCATAGAAATTTGTTCCTATTTTTTTCAAACTATAGCCCAGCCTCCAAAAGTGTCTGAGGGACAGTGAACCAGCCCCCTGTTTAAAAAGTTTGAGGACCCCTGCTGTACAGGAATATCTGCTCCCTGGCTAGTGAAATACATCCAAGATCAATGGATTCAAACATAATTCTTCTTCTTCTTCTTCTTTTGAGGCTATGATGCTTCTTCTTGTTGTTTTGAGGCTATCAGGATTCTGATGATGTGCGGATGGGGTCCTAGGGGACTAGAGTGGCTGTACTTGGACCTCCAGGGCTGCATGTGGTTCATGAGCTACTGTTTGTCAGCAGCTACCCTATATATGCTACAAGGAGAGCTCCAGGTAACATAGGGTCTCTGCTATAATTTGTTTATCTAAGAAACATCACCATGTATGTGGCATGGTGTGTGTGCGTACTACCTGTAATTTGTACAGTACCTTTAAGGTGATCAACCAGCTAAGGCAGGGCTGCCCAAAGTCTGGCCCGGGGGCCAAATCCAGCCCGTCAGGTCATTCTGAATGGCCCGCGGCCGGCCGGCCGGCCCCTTCCCCTCCTTCACCCCATTTTTTTAAAACAGGCTCCCTGTGCTTCCTTTGGTCCCCACCTTCCTTCTTTCCTCCCTTCCTTGTTCCCCACCTTCCTTCCTCTCTTGGTTTCCACTTTCCTCCCTCCCTCCCTTGGTCCCGCCTTCCTTCCTGCAGGTGGGGTTGCAAGGGGTCAGTGGGTGGGGCTTGCAGTCGGGTGGCAGGGTCGGGGAGCAACTGGCCCCTGACACATTCTCAGCCACAAAATCTGGCCCTCCTTACAAAAAGTTTGGGCACCCCTGAGCTAAGGAAACTAAGGGTAGCAATAACAATGCTCCTAACAACAGTCGAATGTAGGAGCTCATATAAAATGGAGGAATTCAGAAGAAAAGTTAAGCCAAAGGAGCAAATAGGCAAGACCCAACAAATTGTTCATATCCTCCATGTAATTGTGTTACCGACAACAGGAGCAACTTTGCTAGCAACGAATGTGATCTCCTCCGCCTCTCCACTATATCCTCATCAGGTTCAAGAATAAGGTTTGGTGAGCTGCTGTCTTTTGCGATTCATACTAGTGAATGGTCAGAATATTAAATGGTGTGGGGAACCTCCACAAATAGAATACGCCACCTGGGTCAAAAGGTTGCCCTATAACTGGATTGGCAACAAAAGAGGCCAAGCTGTAGCACACTCACTCTCATCTCATGGCAGCTGCTTGGAGGATATCTCAAAAAGGACAAGAAAGAATAAGAGATATTTCTGGGAGGAAGCCTTGAATGTCAAAACTTAGATATTTAAGTTGTCATGGAGTGCAAAGAACCAATATGGAGATTAAAGGAAAGGGACTGCGTGATTCGAGTGAAGATTTTAGCAGACATGACAGGAAAGATGTACTGCCAAAAGGGGGTTATGGTAAATTTGGGAGTGAGATGGTATCATGTCACTGCTGATGATTTAAACAGGAACAGAATGACAGGTTGTGGATGTGCTGAAAGGGATAAAGAGGCAGGGCCTTCGGTCTCTGCAGAGGAAGCAAGTGAGGAATCAAAGGTGGGCCTGTACACTCAAGACTCTGTGCAAATCTCTTACAATGTCTGACAGGGAGAAGGAGCTTTGAGTGGAAAGCCTTGGAATTTTACCCTTATCCCGTTCACCATTAGATGAAGGGGGTCGGGAGCAGGGGGCAGGGCGGAATATCTGTGTGGCAAGCAAGCGTAGGACTGGCAGTGCCCGTACGGAGTGATAATCACCGAAACGCTCATTGCAGATCAAAGCAGCAAGAGTATGCCAGTGAGGAAAGAGAGGCAGAGGGAATGAATTGGGGTGAGAGGATCAGGGAAGCAGGGAAGCCCTTAAAACAGAAGGACAGAGTCAACCGTCAGTCAAAGGGCGAATAAGGGAGACCATGAATTTGAAATCCCACCGAGAGGCATGCGACCTCTTGCCTATTCTGTTAAAAGAAAATGCCCTGCGATTTTTGTATGCTTGTTTAATGTCACATGGCTAGCATACGAAATTGGATCTTGTACTCAAGAGGAAATAAAACAACTTCAAACGAAAGCCTGGCAGAAGTTGTCAGCTGGTTTGGCTTAATGTAGAAGATTCTCATGCAACAGATTTTTTTTTAAAAAAAATGCATCTGATGTCTTGATTAAAATTTAACATAGTGAAATATGTTCATTACATTGAAATACCTGTGGGGATAATGGATGAATTTTTATATTGTATTTCTCAGGCACCCCACTAATTAATATAATATAATATAATATAATATAATATAATATAATATAATATAATATAATATAATATAATATAATATAATATAATTCTGCATCAGTACAGTATAATGCACTCCCCATGGAACATCAGATTCATAACATTCCCTTTCTTTCCTTTGCTAATGTCCTAAACATCCCATATTTTAAATGTTTGTTTCTGAAAGAATGATTGCATCATCAAGGCTTTGAACTGAGATGTACTAAGAAACCAGGACTACTGGTACAGAAGCAACGACAGGAGAGGACAAGCTTTTCTGCTTCTCCTGCTTGCATGGGGTCATAGCCATGCAACAGAAGTCAGAGAAGAGATGGCCCAGAGTAAGTTTCCTAAAGATGAAGATGGCCATATGGAACAGTAGTGTTTAAAATGACTTTGCACGTATGCATTGCCAGAGGCTGTGCAGCCTCATTTTTTTTGGATGACATGGAGTCATGAACTTTTAACACAACGGGTATAAAATGAGACAGTAGTACTCAGAATATGAATGACAAGAGGCTAAACATTTCTTGGATTGAGAGGGTCATTGTAAAAATGAATGACAATAAACCATCATCATCATTGGCATCCTTCAGTCTTGAAAGACTATGGTACCATATCTGGAGCAGAGATCCTAAAACAACACCTAGTGTGGCTAAATAGACCAATCCGGGAATGGCAGTCCCTACCGCATTGGGGGCAGATATATTCTGTTTCTTGCCCAGTCCTCAGATTTCATTGTTTCCGTGCCTGCCTCTTTTCCTCTGCTTGTTGGACAAATCCCTCTTCGAATTTATGTAGACCATGCTGTATCTCTTGCCTCCAGACAGTGTGATTGAAGTTCAGGGTTTCCCATCTGTTGAGGTCCATTCCCAAGGCCTTCAGGTCCCTCTTCCAGATATCCTTATACCACAGCTGTGGTCCCCCTCTGAGGTGCTTTCCCTGCGCTAGTTCTCCATACAGAAGATCTTTTGGGATCTGGCCATCGTCCATTCTCACAACGTGTCCAAGAAATCATAAAACACATAAAACAAAGCTATCAAAATACTTTGCCCATTAAAGAAATTAAAGTACAGATTGTTGCAGATGATCATTCTCGAGTACAAATCTGCCGTTGGATACTGCCCCACGGGCACATCTGCAAAGCAATTTTATACAAAGAGAGATTTTTTCCCTTGCTCGTTTGGAACCATTCATGGTCTTGCAGATCCACATTTCCATGAGATGGAGTGAGAAGTTCCCACTCTATGCTTCTCTTACAAAGCCCCATTTGTTTTGGAATGCTCACCATCTGCTTCTTCCTGTGAATGATGCCAATCCACTCATCAGGAGAAGGGTGTGTGTGTGTCATGGATGCATTTACTCAATAGCTGAAATAAATGTGGCAGTCTACTTTCTCTGTGATCAGCCCAGCAGTTAGTAGTGAGGTGTGCAATTTCCAGAGGGCCGTTTTTCAGCCTGAGGGCTTTACTTCCAAGGGAATATATTTTGTATTTATATTTTAGACTTAATAGCGCTTGGCTACGACTTAAGTTCTATTTTTATGTACGCCAAAGTTATGTGCCATGCAGTTTACGTTACAGCATGACCTATGGATTTCGAGAATACGTGCCAATGATTGTCTTCCATGAATGTTTAACTTACTATTCTTGAAATATGGAACCTAGCAGCAATATAGATATATACAGCTAGAGAACAGAAAAATTGAAATTACTTGCAGTTATCGCAATAAACTATTCATACCCAGATGAGTTTTTAAATACTTATCAATAATTGTCAGCTTTCATTATGGAATTAATCATTTATGGGGATAATGTTGGCTCTATTGATCCTGGAATGCTTTGGTACCTACAAGCAAGTGTAACCAAAAGATTGTTATGGTAAAACCAGTACAGTATATAAAAACAACGTGTTCTGCTTAAAAAAACCACCCCAAAGTATTTAAAGCACTCTCAGAGTAGTTTTTAATTTAATTATGTAGGCTACATATTGCCCCTTCCCCCTGCAAACTGGATACATGATTTGGAAGGATGGAAGGCTGAGCGAAACTCAAGCTGTCTGTGTGGGATTGAACCTGGGTTGGGAGCATAGTTTTGGCTGCAGTGCTGCAGTTTAACCACTGTACCATGAAGCTCCTATTGCACCACCAGTGTCCTATACAATATAGGTCTGTGTGATTTCCCCCATAGGTCTTTTTTTTTAGTTGGCTCACGTATGCAGTACCTCCCAAAGAAGAACTGCTGTTTAGTATCCTAGCTGAGGCTTTCACTTGAATACAGTGGTCCCCCGCCCTTTCGCGGTTCATATACTGCAGTCCCGCTATATTGCGGGACCGCAGTATATGAAAAAAGGCCCCCTAGGGTAAGGGGGAAAGTCCTGTTTCAAGCCTCCCATACTTACCCCAAGACTGGAGCTGCCCCAAACAGGCCTGTGAGGGCCTTCCTAGGCCTTCTGGAGGACCCAAAAGGGCCTCCCTGTGAACTGGAAGTGACTTCCGGATCGCTGAAAATCATTTCTGAGGCCTCCAAGAGCCTTTCTAGGCCTGTCAGAGGCCTCAGAAATGATTTCCACTTTACCAGAAGTCACTTCCGGTTCACAGGGAGCCCCTTTTGGGGCCTCTAGAAGGCCCGGGAAGGCTCACAAGCCCATTTGGGGTAGGGCCAGGCTGGGGCTAAGTACAAGAGACCCAGCTAGCCGCCCCCCCCCCGGCCTGATTCAACCTGCATTTGCCTATCACGGATTTTCAATTATTGTGGGTCAGGTCAGGTCCCTAACCCCCGCGATAGGCAGGGGATCACTGTAATCAAAAACCAAATGAGACATTTATATCCAGGAGTTCTTCCAAGCCACTAACATGTATTAGAAGTGTTATATACCTCAGGCATGGATGTGACAGCTCTCAGCAGTCATGTCAAGATCTGTGCTTAGCACCACCACCACCACCACCACCATCATCATCATCTACCATCAAGTGCATTTGAGGTGAGGATTAATTAAACAGTGAAACTTTCCAAATGTGTCTCCTTTTGAAACAATAACAGGTAATTCAATATTGAGAATCAAGGCAGATATTCAGACGATGCTTGTAGGAAAACCCTATCCTTAGCCAGATGGGTGGGTTTTTAATGGAGAAACTGCACAGCTGCCCACGTTTGGTCTGTGCACAGAGCACTTGGAATGCCAGCTGCTGGACATCGCTGGTGCATAGCTCAGGTCTGTAAAAATGTGAGGATTTGCTTATGAAGAATTGGGGGGGGGCGGAGTGATATTTCCAGCCTGAAATGGTTAGACCGCTTGTTAAAAGATTTAAGACCATATGCCGTCATTTCACTTTTATTATAATAAGGAACATTTAAACTACAAATGCATCCCATTTGTTAAATTGTCACAAGCTTATCCTGACAGATTGGGATTTGGGAGTGTAATTTTTGAATGCTTGCATTTGTCACTTTCCAGTAGCGAGCACAATAAAACATGGCTAATTGTTCACTACCCAGTCTGCCTTGAGGAGAGTGAAGAGTCAGCCTGGTTCTACTTGCTGGAGGGACCTACACAGGCTGCCCTTGTTTGGCCTCTGCAGCGGGCACTGGCTCCCCCCCCCCCACCGCCCGCCCACCCCATAACCCAACTCAGACCTGATGATGCAGCAGCCTTAGTCCCCCCTCATATATTATTCCATAACAACCCATTATGGCACAGATGCTGTTAGATCCCCCCTTTTTTGGTTAGGCTAGGACAGGGCTGTCCAACTTTGAACAGGCTGAGGTCTACTTTTTCTGGTCCAAAGTGCCTGGGGGCTACTACATGAAGGAGCCACAAGACGGGAGGGAAAGAAAGAATCGGGAGCTGGTGCAACTAAGCACCCCCAGCCAAAAACACACATGCCTTGCAGCCCTCCAGGCTGAAAATTAATTAATTTTTTAAAACAGCCGCCAACGGGAACTATTGGGCACTCGGCTACCCACGCGGCACACACAACACCCCAAGGGCCATCCAGGCTGAAAATTAATTTTTTAAAAGCAGCCACCGAAGGGATTGGGGCAATCACAAAGTTCCACAGGCCTGATTATGGAAATCCCCTGGAGGGCTATTTTTTAACCCTTCACAGGCTACCAGTAGCCCGCAGTCTACCTGTTGTGCTGGCCTGGACTAGGAGGTAAAAAGATGGGTCAGTCACTGAGGAAGTTTAGCCAATGAATAAGGTTTCAATTCAAAGTCTTACCAGCCGTTGCACCTTCCAGACAGTATGTGACACATTGCTACAGCAATACTGTGTTCAATGTAAAATGAGGCATCTGCACTATGTGTGGGTGCCACATGCAATTGGTAACCATAGACAGTATGAATTTCTTGGGGATTTAATTAGACCACTGATACCTTGCTCCCACCGTTTTGATCAGTACAAAATATTCTGATGTGCAAATACACAGGAGGGGAATGGGAAGTTGATACTTAATTATCCAAGGTGGGGCATCTTTATGCAATACCTCTTGACTGGTTAAATTAGGGTTTTTATTATTAATTCATTTGATTTATTTCAAATGTGTATATCCTGCCTGACAGTGCCAGGCACTGCTCTAGGTGTTTTATAATCAGAGCAAGAAAAAGAAAACCCACCCACATACCGAAGGTTAATAAGCTAAAGAAGAAGAAAAAAGAAATGGGGCTATATAAATACAACTAGCATAACAAGCTAGCAATTCTAAATTTATTTTATTTATTTTAGAGTATTTTTACCCTGCCTTTCTCCTTGGAAAAGGACCCAAGGTGGCTTAAAGTAATGAGGGATAATATAAAGTCCAGTACAATTAAGACACCTTGAATTGTGCCCGATAGCTGATTGGCAGCCAGTAGAGCTGTTTTAAAAGGGGTATAATGTGATCTCTGTAACCCACCCTAGCCAGCAGTCTGGCTGCTGCATTCTGGACCCATTAAAGTTTCCTAAGACTTTTCATCGGTAGTCCCCCATAGAGCGCATTACAGTAGTCTATCTGGGACGTCACTAGGGCATATTTCACTGTGGCCAGAGCTGGTTTCTCAAGAAAGGGGCATAACTTGCGTACTAGCCTTAATTGTGCACAGCCATGACCGGGGCATCCAAGCTCAGGGATGAGTCCAAAAGCATCCCCAAGCTACGTACCTGATTTTTTGAATTGGAGGGTGACCCCATCCAGTACAGGTTGTATCCCTATCCCTTGTTCTCCCTTTCAACTGACCAGGAGCACCTTTGTGTTGTCTGGGTTTAGTTTCATTGTGTTCATCCTCATCCGGTTCATTACTGCAGCTAAACACTCATGTAAAGTTAAGATAGCTCCCTTAGAGTCCAGAGGTGATGAAAGGTGGAGCTGGGCATCATTGGCATACTGGTGGCACCTAACGCCAAAAGACCTGATAATCTCCCCCAGTGGTTTTATATAGATGTTAAATAACATAGGAAACAGAACCGAACCCTGGAGAACTCCACAGGTCAGTGGCCGTGGTGTTGAACAAGAGTCGCCTAACGTCACTATCTGTGTTCTATCCTGCAGGAAGGACCAGAGCCACTTTAATGCAGTACCCCCAATTCCCATTTCAGAGAGACGAGTCAGGAGGATGTCGTGGTCTATCATGTCAAAAGCAGCCAAGCGGTTTAGCAAAACCAAAAGGGACACAGATCCCCTTTCCATTTCCCTGCCTAAGTCATCTACCAATGCAAACAGTGCTGTCTCATTCCCATAGCCAGGCCTGAATCCAGATTGAAATGGATTCAGGTAGTTTACCTCACCCAGAAACATCTGGAGCTGTGAGGTCACAACCCACTCTAGGACATTCCCTCAGAATGGGATATTTGGTACAGGTCAATAATTGTTCAGTATCATTGTGTCTAAGGAGGGCTTTTTAAATAGCAGTTTTACTATTGCCCCCTTTAAGCATGCCAGAATCCTGCTCTTTGTAAGGAGGCATTCACTACTCTTCCTAACCAGTCTGCCGTACCTTCTTTGGAAGCTTTTATGATCCATTAAGGACAAGGATCCAACACACATGTGGTGGCCTTCACCTCCCCAAGGGTCTTGACCACATCATCCAGCTGTAGGAGCTGAAAGTCATCCATTAATACAGGACAAGGAGGGTGGGGTGTTTTATTTATAGGCTCTGGATCAATAGCTGCACCCAAGGTAGCCTGGATCTGTTCAATTTTGCCTGTAAAATGTAGTGCAAATTCTTTGCAGTGAGATGCAGAGTGGTCTGGGTTATCCACCCATGGGTCAGCATGCAGCAGTCTTTTGACTATTCTGAAAAGCTGCCCTGGGCGATTTTATGCCAAATCAATGGTGGCAGAGAAAAAATGCTTTCTTTGCTGCCTCCACTGACTTGGAGTAAGCCTTCCATAGGCCTTTCACTGTTTCTTTATCTGTTTCAATCTGGGTTTTCCGCCGACGCCTTTCACCTCTATTGGCCATCCATTTCAATTTTGTCAACTCCCCAGTAAACCAAGCAGCTAATTTGCATTGTTGTTGTTTGGAACTACAGTTCTGGCTTGCTATATAGGATTTTCAACTTGTCATCCAAAAGCCAAAAATCTCTCATCTCTGGTCCTGACACATTTTGAGAAGAGGCTGTTCTTCAGAGGCATGCCATGTGTAAAACCCCATCAGTATATTTCAGATTGCCACATAAATATACACAGCGAGAGCAAATGTTTACAATTCTTATTTACTGCATTGCGGCACATGATACATGCTTGGACATCTGCACATTTATCAAACCTTTATAAAAAGGTAGCAATTCCCCTCTTTAAAATGTATTTGCTCCTTTAGTCCATCTTTTCAATGGATCAATTATACTGATACAGTCTGAGCCTAATAATAATAATAAAAAAATTAACATCCCCTTTAACACAGTGGTTGAAACACAGCATACAACATGTTATCCGCCAAAGAGTAGCTGGTACAGTTCCTGCATTTTAGCTCCAAAGCCTACCAAAATTGGGGCTCTTTAGATGGGCGGAACTAAAACTCCCATCATCCTCAGCACTTTTGGCAAGCAGCATGGGTATGTGTATGAGAGAGTAGGCTCGGGAAGGCTGATTTCATCTTAACTGAGGCTGACTCATTAGTCCGTAAAGTTCCAAAGGGAGAACCATCCTTTAAATTTTTTTTCATTTAAAACAGGCTGGGAATTTGCAGTAAAGACTGGCCAGCAGTGTTTTAGGCTTTCTCTGTCTTTTTGTTCCCATTTAATTAATGCTTTCCTCCTACATTGTCCTTTGACTAACTAGCTCCAGTGCCATTTCAATAGCAGCCTCAATATTCGCATAGTAACAAGAGTTATCTCTGTATTTGTTGGGGGGAGTGGGAGGGAGAGGGAAGATCCTTTAAAAATGCATATCCCTTTGGGATCACTTAAATGCAAGAGAGTTGCATGGAAATGTACATTTCCCACGTTTACAGTGACAGAGAAGTTTGCAGAGATAAGACTGCTGTGTGTGCCCTTTGCAACATTGTGTCATTATAGCCAATGTGGTGGAATGTGACCACTCGAGATAGCAGCTCAATTTCAGGAAAGCTCAATCTTCTGCCAAGCTATGCCGTGAGGATAAAGAAGTGGGGGAGGGGAGGCAAATTCAGCAATCCGCACTTGGCGTTTTCTCATGAACCGGTTTCCCCGTCCACACTTTGCTGAACCGCTTTATGTTCTGATTTTGTCCGTCATTTCCCCATCACCTGCTTCTATTTGAGAAAAAAAAATTAGGGTAACGTCATGCCGTTGTTCTTCGATTCTAAGTAATATAGCTAATTTTCTGCTTTTCCGACAGCAGGATAAGGCATACAGAGGGGGAAACCCAGAAAAAAACGGTATGTGGTGTCCACAGTTTCAGCCAAATCGCTTCAAAAAGCGGTCTAGAAATCAGTTTTAAAAAACACCATCCCTACTGGCTGTTGCAAGAAAAACTAACACAGCGGCCGGAAAGGGGCATGGCCAAGGGGGCTCCGCAGAAAAAGTGACTGGAAATGTGGTAGGTGATTTTTAAGGTGATTTGACTTTAAGCAAAAGGCGATTCAAAACCTAAGTGCGCTAGGGCTCAGAGGGAATAAGGATTTGCTCCTCCATAACTTGTGAGCTGGATACAAGGCATTTAGTCATGCTCCTTGTGGATATGCAAGATTTCTGCCATTGGTTTGGTGTAGCAGATCAACCTGGCACTCTGAATGTTTGGACTTCCTTTGGTGGTGTCTCTGTGGGTACTGCCATGATGAATATTTGCACTTCAGAGCTGATTGCTAAAGTTCTGTGTCTACCCAGGCCTCTCATAGAAAGCAAGCAGAGCAATTTTTTGTATGAGTATGGAAGGGAGTGGTGGAAAAATCCATGTTCTCTCTATAAAGCTAGAAAGCAGAGGTGTAGCATGGTTATACTGCACGTGTAAAGAATGAAGCCATTTTTTAAAAAAATATAGAATTCCTTTGGTGAGCTTAAGCCAGCTGGCATCACTCTTCTCTTCCTCACTTTAGGCTCATACCCACAAACCCATCAGATAAAGCAGACTGAGAGAGTGTCCATATCTTGAGGAACATCCCCGAGTTTCTTGGCTCAGTGGGAAGTAGAACCTGGACCCCCACCAGCACATGATGCTGGTTCTTCACATCACAATCTGTTCTGTAGAATGATCCATCTTCTGGGTTTGCATCTTTCCATTTGTAAGAAGGCCACCTTCTTGGGAGGGATGCTGCAGCCATTTTTGCAAAGCAAAAGAAACAACGTAAGGATAACATGCTTCTGCATTTATGGTAAATGGCTTGCTTCATTGAAATCAGGAGCTCTCCTAGGCTGATACTTCACGTCCATCTCATCGCTGTTCGCGGTCCTGCTGGCGACTGGTACAAAGAAATCTAACCGTACATCCATTGCGGAACAAGGGGAGTTCGTCCTGACCACGCCCCCTGAACTGCGATCTAAGCGGGATGAGAGATTCCCCTCCCTGGCCTCGGGAATCTCCTCATCTCACTTCTCATTCCGATATGAGTGCCCATAAGGTAAGGCTCGTCACACAACGTGCCATTCTCCATCTAGTGGCAGGAGTGTGAAGTGCCATTCACCAGTACATTCCCTATGGAGTCAGCAATGCAATGCAGAGAGATTAAAGACAAATGCCTCAAACTTAGCTCCATAACTCATTGAAGGCAAGGCTTTGGAGAATCGAAACATCAAAAAAGGAAGGTCAGGCTGGAAAAAAAAACAGAGAACAAAGGCATGGAATTTCATATCTCATCACAGAACGAGGATGTGCGGAAACAGTCATGCTGGTATCATCAATCACGCCCGTGCGTACACGGGAACAGGGACAGAACCGCAAGAAGACCAGATGACCGCGACCGACATCAACATGCAACAAACTTCCTCCCAGGATAAGAGTGGACGTAAAGTAACTGTCCTAGTGAGCAGCTTGCTTGTGAGAATGAATGCATATACAATGGGGAAAGGGCCTCTTTCTCCTATTGACCTCACTCTGCCCCCAGTTCAGGCTCAACATAAATCTGATTGTATGCTCTGTCAGAAGGGAGACTGGAGGAATGTAGGAGGTGCTGTGAGAACACAAAGCACAATCTCACTCCCTCTCTGCTTGAGAATACTAGGGAGGGAGCAATCATTTTAGGCGCTCTCTCCATGGATGAAGATTGTGCCAAAATGACTGAACAAGTGTTGGTTTGTGGTCATGATTTGAATGAAGACGTGCAGGATCCAAGTTTAGCTCGCAACCCACTCTTTGCTAGATGCAAAGACACATTTAATGGCCTTTGCTGTTTTCTCATAATGTGCAATGCATCAGCCAAAGGGGACACAACCAATACACAGGGTGCACAGGAACAAGGAATGTCAGTTGACCCATGGCATTTGTTAGTGCAGTGGTGTCCAAACTCTGGCCCTCCTGATGTTTTGGACCACAACTCCCACAGTTCTTTGTCATAGGCAATACAGGCTTGGAATTCTGGGAGTTGTGGTCCAAAACATCTGGAGGGCCGAAGTTTGGACAGCGCTGTGTTAGTGGCTGAAGAGTATGCATCAAAGGTATACATCATGATGTGGGCTGCAACCTGTCACTTTTCACTGGCTTGGGCCATAGACAAAAATGCTAAAACAAAGAGATCACACAGGGAGAACAAACTACCAGAGTCCCTCAGGGAAATGAAAAGTTATAATATAAAGTTATAAAGTTATATAAAGTTAAAATATAAAAGTTAAACAAACAAACAAACAAACAAGCAAACAAACAATGAAACATTTCAATCTCAAGAAAAGAAGTTCACTTGCCATGACTCAGTAGATAAACTCACCTGGATGACTGAGAATCTTCACAGACATACCAGTTGGATGGAAATAAGATGAAGGAGGAACTTCTCAATTAGCCATCATAAAATTTCGCTCCGTCCTCTCCGGTACCAGTTATGCCATAATATGTTTTTCTTGACGGGGGAAGAATCAGTGTTGTGCATACTGTGATAACAATGGAGTGCCTAGAATGGAAACTAGCAATGTTAGCTAAAACGTGTCTCCTGTTTCTATAGGAACCATAGTTCACAGGCATTTCATGCAAGAGCTTTAGCTGAAATGTTTACTCTTAAGTGCACTGTGGCTTATGTTTGGTAACATGAAAATATCTCATCCTTCCTTTGGTAAAAGTGATTTTTATTTTACTTCTGCATGCACTGTCTTCTTGTCCATGTTTCATATCAGGCAATTATCGTTTCCGTCCTCTCCGCATGGAATTTTCTATGCATGTTTTACACATCTTTCCTAAGGTCTGCATTTATATACACTGTTGGGCATTTCCCCACTAACAAAATCATGTTTGTGTTGTATCTTCGCATTTGCCTGTCTTTAACCTTACTGGCCTGGGGGATTCTGGGAGCTGGATGAATAAAATGAAGCTTAATCCAGACAAGATAGAGGTGCTCCTGATCAGTTGAAGGGCAGAACATGAATAGGGATGCAGCCAGTGCTGGATGGGGCTACACTCTCGCTGAAAACAAAGGCATGCAGTTTGGGGGTGCTTGTGGATGCATCTCTGAACTAGAGATGGGCACGAATAAAAAAAATGGCATTTCGTTTGTCGTTTGTCATTTGGAGCATCCATTTCGGTTCGTCTCCATTTTTTGCGAATTTTTGCAAAAAATCATTTTTGTTTTCGTCCATTTCGTTACCATTTCGTTACCATTTATTTCATTTTTTGTGATTTTTTTAAGGATTTTAAGCGATTCACTCATCTTGCAGTAACGAAAACGAAACGCACGACAAAATTTCTGGTGTTTCTGTTCGTTTTGTTTCATTTTAGAGACAAAATTTGTTTGTCGTTTCGTTACGTAACAAAATGAAAAAAAACAAAAACAGAAACGAAAAATTGTTCGTTTCGTGCCCATCTCTACTCTGAACCTAGAAGATCAGGTTTCAGCAGTGGCCAGGAGTGCCTTTCCACGGTTAAGACTAGTGCACCACTTGTGCCCATTCCTGAAGTGGTCTGATCTGGCCATGGTGACACATGTCTTAGTTACTGTGCATTCTTGCTGGATTACTGTAACACGTTCTACATAGTCGCATAGCCCAAAGAATAAAAAAGTATTAACATTAGACCAATGGGATCGTTACCAATGACAGAATGGTACCGGAATGGAGTTGCTAGGTGAAATAATCTAACCTACTCAACATTTCACAGAGAAATCCTATCAGTGTAGCAACAAGGAATACAGTGGTATCTCTTAAAACGAATTTAATTTGTTCTACGGGTCAATTTGTTTTAAGAAATGTTGTCTTATGAAAGACAGTTTCTCATAGGAATGTACTGAAAATGGATTAATCCATTCCAGAGGCTATAGGTCGCTTCGTTTTATGAAAATTTGGCTTACAAAATGCAGTTTCCCATAGGAATGCAGTGGGGACAGATTAATCCATTCCGAAGGCTAGAATAAATGCAAAAATAACCGAGTTTTTTTTTCCCCTGGGTACATGTAAAATGTTTTTATTTTCTTGAGAAGCATTCCATAGGGAATTTTTTGTAATGCAAAGCATGCCTATTTCTGGAAATTGTTTTCTTCCTACAAGTTTTTTTGTCTTACAAGGCATTTGTCTTAAGAGGTACCGCTATACCTGTGAAGTCATGAGAGGGTATGAGACTGATCTCTTTTTTTTCCTTTACATTTTCTCTTGGCATTCTGAATGCTCAGAATGTTCAACATCCCCTTAACAAACAATAAGGGGGAGGAGGTGAAATGTATGTAGCAAAAGGAAACAACCAATTAGCATGCACTGCATAAATCAGAATGCACCACGTTTTGACCCTGAGGGTTACATCCAGAACTATGAGGGCTATGCACTGCATGCTTGCATACACACACATATATCTGCATATGTCAGAGTGTGTGTGCATGCATGCTGCATGCGTCTGCACATGGGTGCACACATTTGCATGTCCTCCCTGGCACATGTATCCTCCCTGATACATGTGTACTGATTCTAATGGGACAAAGCTACCCAATGACATTTTGAAGCACAAGGCAAATTACAAGATAGCATTTTGGCTGGATGGGAATTTCATTTCAATCCATTTTTCATCAGGATGCACTCAAATCTGGGAGGACAAATGGCAGGAGCAAGAGCGAGGCTGGTACATTTGTTCATTCCTAGCAGGACCCTTTTCATTCCACTTAATGAAACCAATCAGGCTGATAGATGGATCTTATTTTACCCATGGCATCAGGATAGTGTCCTTCATCCCAATTGAGGCCAGTGGGCGGTTAACCATTGGATAAAGCAAAGTGCAATGCGTTCTGCTTATATATCACCCCATAGCACTTTAAGCACTCTCTGGGCAGTTTACAATTTAATTATGCAGGCTACACATGAAGGAAATGAACATGGGGAAATTGTTAATGTGTTAAGAAAATTATGTGCAGAAATGAGAGCAACAGTACTGATCAATGGATCAGAATCTGAAAATTTCCAAATACACAGAGGAACTAGACAAGGTGACCCATTATCCCCATTAATTTTTGCATTAGTAATGGAACCATTAGCTGCACAAATTAGAGGGAATGAATATATTAAGGGACTAGAATTTAAGAATGGAAATCATAAAATAAATCTATATGCGGATGATATGCTTTTGTTCTTGGAAGACCCACTAAAAAGTATAGATGTACTTAAACAATTATTACAGGAATATAGAGTCTACACAGGTTTAAAAATTATCAAAAATCTAAACTTTTCTGTCTTAACTTTTCTATCACAGAGCAAAAGGAAATCCAAAGAAGGTCAAATTTAGACCTATGTTACGCGACTTTTAAATATGTTGGAATTTGGATAACAAAAAATACAAACCAACTAATTTATGATTTTTTGAAAAATTGTTCACATTTGCCAAGGGAAAAAAAGTGAAGAGTTGGAAAAATTAAACTTATCTCTATTAGGGAGAATTGCGATAGTGAAAGCACATATATTACCCAAATTCCTGTTCTTATTTCAAAATATACCTTTGCAACTTGACATAAAGAAAATGGGTTCAGTGCAGAAAAGTCTAGAAAATTTCATTGCGGGCAAAAAAAAAGTTTAAGATTTGTTAACAGTATTAAGTATTGTGAAAGTGCAAAAGGAGGTTTGGATATACCACAATTACTAAAATATTATGAAGCTGTTCAAATCACTCAGATGTCCAAATTTATACAGATGAAGAATATACCTGCTTGTGTTAAGATGGAAGGAGGGGCAGAGGAATGTATAATGAATGAATATGCTTTTCCAACAAAGCAACTTAAGAAGAATGACCAAACCCAGAATTTATATAAATTTGAAACATTAAAAATATGGAATAAGCATATAGGAATCTTAGCTCCTCCCATATGACCCTTCTGTCCCATCTTGGAACATCCTAATTTTAAATCTCAAGAGAAATTTGAACAGTTTAGGCACTGGACTAAGACTAGACTGTATAGAATTAGAGATTTATTTGAATCAGAGAAGCCAATAACGATAAATCAATTAGAACAGAGAACAAGAGGAATCAAAACTAATTGGCTACAATTAAAACAGATAAGGAATTTTGCAGTGAAATTATTCCAAACTCAAGACCCCATTAGTCTATTGACAGAGTTGGAGCAATGTTGTGTTGAAAAGGATAAGAATATAAATAAGGGATTAACTTCAATAATATATAAATGTATTATAGACAAAGAATTTGCCAGAGTTTTAGGGTCTAAAATTGTGTGGGAAACAAACTTAAACAGTACTATACCGAATGAAGTATGGGCAAGGATTTGGACTAGGTACCCTGTAGGAATGATTCTACATAGACACATATTGGGTTCAACGAATGCCAGGCCTCATGCGGCAGCAACTTCTCACAAGCATGGGGCCAGACACATTTATTACCTGTAAAAGGCAGGGCATCAGATGTGGGGTGATAGTCTATGTGTCAGGATGGTATAGGCTGATGAATTCCTGGGAAGGGCATATGTGATGTAAGCAGTGTCACCTAGCGAGGGTCTTGATGAATGATCTTGTTTTTTCCTATGTGTCCTCTCATGGCCTTGTTTGGCTAATGTGGGAGGAAGAAATAACAGCAGCCTGCTTCCTGAGCATCAGGTCTCATGGAATCCATTGTCCTCTCCCGGGGCTTCCCCGCACAGATAGGGGTCAATGATTCCCAAAAGACTCTGCGCAGGAAGCTGGCTGGGTGCTCATTAATATCTCTTATTAATATCTCTATAGTACCCTTATAAATCAATCTCAGCAAAAGGGAAGGAAACAGTTTTAAAGATAGTACATAGATGGTACGTCTTTCCCACAAAATTGCATAAAATTAACAGAAGGATCTCTGATGCATGTTGGTGTAATTACGGGTGCAAAGGTTCTTTAGAGCATATGGGGTTGGCATGCCCAAATATAGAGACAGATACAGAAATATAGAGACAGGAATAAGGTAATTAACTGGATAGAGAGATTAACTAAACAGAAAATAGTTCCAAATGAAATGTTGTTATTATTATTTTCTGCAGAAAATGAAAAACTAGCTAATAAAGAATTAATAGCCATTCTTATAGGCATGGCTAGAATGGAAATTACTCGCGATTGGAAACATGCTTAGGATCTTTCACTCACACAATCTGTAAACCCAATATGGGAAGTTGCAGTTATGGAAAAACTGACTAGTAGGTTTAAATTAGCTGTCTCTTTTGATTTTACATGTTTTACCTTTAATGTTGTAAACCGCCCTGAGTCCCCTATGTGGGAAATAGGTGTGGTATATAAGTGTGAAAAATAAATAAATAATAAATACATTATACAGGGAAGAAATAAAACACAATAAATTTCTGAATATATGGCAACGTCTACTAACCGCTGATGTTATACAAAAAACTAAATTGGATAAATCAGAATATGGACTGGACTATTGGATAGTTTAAGAATGTTTATTTTACTGTCTTATTCAGTATTGTTTGTATAACAAGCTTTGATGGTTTGTATTATCTTAAGTGGATTGTCAATTAAAATTAAAAAAATATTACCCATGGCATTAGGATAGTGTCCTTCACCCCTAATGAGGCCAGTGGGCTGTTAACCAGTGGATAAAGCAAAGTGCAATGTGTTCTGCATATATAACTCCCATAGCACTTTAAGCATTCTCTGGGTGGTTTACAATTTAATTATGCTGGCTACACATTGCCCCCACCCCCTCCAGCAAGCTAGGTATTTATTTTACCAACCTCAGAAGGATGGAAGGCTGAGTGAAGCTTGAGCCACCTACCTTGTATTTAACCCCAGGTCATATGCACAGTTACAGCTGCAGTACAGCAGTTGAACCACTGTGCCACGAGGGTCTTATAAACTATGTGGCACACTCATGTGCATCTCCTAAGAGTGGTGAATGCCCCAGGTGCAAGCGGAACAGCTCTGAGGCCTGCCACTGTCACTTTCTCAACACCTTGATTTGTTTCCAGTTGTCTCCCTCTGCCTGATGATCAAGTCATGTCTTCTCTTGGTTGCTACTAGGACCAAATCAACAGCACTCCAAAGAATATTGATTTACTCCCATGCAAAGTGGGGCAGGGGGGGCAAGCAGAGTCCTGTTGCCTTCAGATAGTGTCTAGATCAAGGGAAGTGATAGTACCACTCTATTCTGCTCTGGTCAGACCCCACCTGGAGTACTGTGTCCAGTTCTGTGCGCCTCAATTTAAAAAGGATGTTGACAACCTTGAGCGGGTACAGAGGAGGGCGACCAGGATGGTTGAGGGTCTGGAGGAAATGTCTTATGAGGAATGGCTTAGAGAACTGGGAATGTTTAGCCTTTCAAAAAGAAGACTGAGAGGGGATATGATACCTATATTTAAATATTTGAAAGGATGTCATATTGAAGAGGTAACAGGTTTGTTTTCCATGGCTTCAGAGGCTAGGACTCAGGGCAATGGTTTGCAACTATAGGAAAAGAGATTCCATTTGAACATTAGGAAGAACTTCATGACAGTTAGAGCTGTTCGGCAGTGGAATATGTTACCACAAAGGAGGGTGGTAGAGCCTCCTTCTTTGGAGGTTTTTAAGTAGAGGCTGGATGGCCATCTGTCAGAAATATTGTGATGGGGTTCCTTCATGGCAGGGGGTTGGACTAGATGGCCCTTGAGGTCTCTTCCAACTCTATAATTCTATGATTGATTGATTGAAGAGGCTTCAGGGTCATTCAGCATAAATGTGTGAGTATATATATGTATTATAAAACCAAGCCCCGGAATGTGATGATTTGGAAAGTCCATAAAAGCACAATCCCATGGGAATCTGAGCAGACATCCTTCAGGCCCTTCACCAAAAGGAAGACTGATTTCTATCAATGGAACATTCTTCTGTGTATATATGTCCAGGACTGAACTCTTTAGCCTCTTTAAAGTGTATCTTGTATGTATGAATAATGCAAATAGAAGAACTTCCCTTTTACTGACAAAGTGTGGCTCCATCAGCATGGATTCCTTCGCATTAATTTTGTGCAATACAGGACGTAGGTTTTTTTCCCAAGACTTGCTTGTATGATTCAATAGGCCAAGCATGCACAGGATTAGGAGTTTTTAAAATAAATAAATAATACCAATACTAATTCATGATTGGAAAACAATGCCTTTTTACAGAAAAGTATGTTACCTCTTAAAACAAAAACAACCTTCCTTCCATATTCTACTCTCTTCTGGGAAGCTGCCTTCTGCTATTGCTGTAGTCTCTGTGCCATTGGCCGTTACTTCACGAACCGCTCGCTTCGCGGCAACCCCTCCTTTCTGTGCGAATCGATCGTTTCAGTCCGCACGCCCCTCCTTTTTGGCTGCGATGCCACCCTGACCACGCCCCCTTTACCGTGCTCCAACCGGGGCGAGTGGTGCCCCTGCCAGTTGCCGGGAATCTTTTCGCTTCGCATCTCGCTTCGCTCCCAACGTGACGTGTGGACTCGGTTTTTTTTTTATTTTATTTTTTTAAATATCCAAACTCTGCAAACGACCCTCGGCTTCCAAACTGAAGATGCTCGGCGCGGCGAGAAGCAGCAACTGCGCGCGCGTGCGCGCCCCGGCTCGGCAACGCGCCCTCAAGCCCAATCACCTCCGTCCCCTCGTGGGACGCCCAGGGAGTTCCGCTGCCGGGCGATCCAGTCTGGTCTGCATCCCGCTTCGTTCCAGCCCCGCGGCTCAAGAGGGAGGACTTGAAAATCATACCGCACACCCTCCGGGAGCGAGAAGGGAATGGGGAGGGAGGAAAGACGCGTCCAAAGGGGAGAGGTTGGGCAGGAGTCCCTTACCCCGCTGGCTTTCAAGTCTCCCCACGTAACGGGGGGGTGGGTGGGTTCAAGCCCGCTTCTCTCCACCACCAGATTAGACACGTAACCAGCTCTGTCGGAAATGACAGCCAAGTATTGATGCATCGATACGCCGAGTTTTTTTTTTTAAAAAAGGGATGGGTACAAGCGAACGTCGCAAAGCGGTGTCCTAATGCGAATGGAGCACGTGAGGTAGTGATCGATTCAGTGGTAAAAATGCAGCGCGTGAGGACAGATAAACAGGGGTGGGATCGAAGGGAGAACACGTGACCGCCACCGAATTCACAACGAAGGCAAGGTCGGTTCGAAGCGAGGCACCTCGTGAAGTAACGGCCATTCTTTCTGATGGATTCCCCCCCCTCCTTTTTTGGCTACTATCAGCGACAAGGCTAAGTAGGTTCTGCAGCAATTGTTATTCACTGCCTCCAGGACTTCCATCCTGTCTCCCATTCTTAACTGGAGTACTGAAATTCTGGGAATGACTCTCAGAGAATCAAGAGTCATCCCTCTCCCCCACCTCCCCACCCATATGCTGGCGCAAAGATATAATATTAGACAACAGGCATCAAGTGCTCCTGATTTCCTCTGCTCCAAAAATAAAGACGACGGTTGTAAAGATAGCATGTGATTGGCATAAAACAATGGGAATTGTCTGTCATTCATTCTTATGTAACCTGAGTGCCAGTCCTAGACAGAGCACACTTTATTAGGGTATAAGTTCCGCTGAAGTCTCCAGAAGCTATGCCTTAGCAGCCTGGGTTTAGAGGGGAGGACCATGCTGTAGAAAACAGCCAGTCCCCCATAATAAAAAGGCACTTTAGAATACAGTGGTACCTTGTATAAAGGGAATTAATTCATTCCAAATGAAATTAAGTTAATCAAAATTTCCTTTATACAAATTTCCCATAGGAATGCATTGAAAACAGAGTAATCCCTAATCACGACCATTTTTATGTTGTACCGATTCGCCCCATAGGCGATTCTGTTAAGCAAATTTCCCCTATCTGCTGATTTTTTTTAATGTTGTACAGATTTTATGCTATATAAACCATTTGCTATACGAGGGTCCACTGTATTAAGAACTCTGTCTGAGTCATTAAGAAGCACTCCTAATAATTTCAGAGACATCAGGTTGAATTTAAAAACTATAGATATAAACATACTACCTCACATTAGACTGTTCAGTTTTATTTCAGTCTCCATAGAAACTGACTGTTCAGATGTGAGCCCCCCCTTTAGAATCTTTATGTATTTCAGAATTGGGAAATGTGTTCCAAGAAGGAAGAGCTGTGAAATCTCGGTTCACTGATGTTGCCATATGTATGGCTGGCAGAAGAGGTAGATGTCTTGTTGAAAGGACAAAAATGAACCTCAAAAGGAAAGAATGTTACTCTCCTTCCTAACCATTACCTGTTCCCATGGCTAAGTGACCTGCCAGAGAGCAATAGACTAGTCCAGTGGTGGCAAACCTTTGGCACTCCAGATGTTTTGGACCACAACTCCCAGAATTCCAAGCCACTATTGTCAATGACAAAGGACTGTGGGAATTGTGGTCGAAAACATCTGGAGTGCCAAAGGTTCACCACCATTGGACTAGTCAGTGTCAAAATTCAGTACAAATAGTGGAAACTGTGCTGGTTTGCTATATTCCTCTGTGTGCATGGATAGGCGGGTGCATTCATGCATGTGTTTGTCTTGTAACATAAAGAATCCCCAACTTATCACTCAGAATGGTGTAATGGATATTGGATGACCTTGGTTGTTTTACTCAAGGAGAATCCATACCCCCAGCAGTTTGTTTAGAGTGCCCTCCCTCAAACCTCAATGTAGCAGAGAACCTGTTTTGTCTAGTAGAGCCACCAGGAGGTGAGGCGTCCTTCTTTCAAGGGGTGGAGGTGGGTAGGATGGAGGGTCAGGAGAGCAGAAAGGGATAGAGATGGGCATTATCCAGTCCTTCCCAGTTTTTAAAGGCAGGAGGACAGGTGCTGCTGCTCCCTTCCCCACCTCCTTTAGTTCAAACAGCCACTCACATGGCCCAGTTTGCCAAACTTCTCAACTCCTCTTCCACTCCTGGCTGCAGCTCAGGCTTCTCTGTCCCGCCCCTTTTGGTTGATCATCCACTCAGATGACAGGGTGGGAGAAAGAAGAGTGAGCTGCAGCCGTGAGTGGAGAAACCAGTTGAGAAGCAGCCAGAAGCTAGCAAACTAGGGTAAGTTAGTGGCTAGATCAGCGGAGGAGGGGGAGATGGATGAACCAGTTTGTGCTCATCTCTGGAACTAACTATTCTAATTGCCTTGAACCATCAGTATGATTGAACTGTTCACTTACCTTCTAACAATTGGCATCTGTAGCTCCTCCTGTTTCAGCAACTCAGGGTATGTGTCCATTTCAATCCAAGTTGTGTGGCTCTTGTACAGCAATTGATTGACATAAAGATGAGAAACCTTTACGCAGAATTCTTTTAATAAAAAAGTTCTACACTTTGTATGAGCTACTGTGGATCTCCTGGGTTGACGTCTCTGTTCCCTGGATGTAGCTCTAAATTGATTCTGGTCGTGTTCTTTTTTGCGGGCAGGAGCCAAGCTTGCAGAGGAATCAGACTGTTAAGCGGAAGGCTACGGTGTCAGCCTGTAAGGGTAGGATCTCACATCTGGTAGGATCAGATGGACACAGCAGGCATAGCAAGCTGTGGCGGAAAGTCCACAGAAATGACCAGAACCTTCGGCAGAGCATTGTGCACAATGGGCTGGAATGTTTTCGCTATAAAGCCCTGGAAGCCATAGTAAGAGCAAAAAAATGTCCTGTAGACTGTCCCAGTCTTTCTGATGAGACACCATGTTGTTTTGCAGCCCACAGCACAGCAGTGATTTGGGTTATTCAGGGAGGGCATTTCTCTAAGCCATGGAATTCAGTAAAAGAATATCCTACGGTTTAAATGAATGCAGAGGAGTCGAACTTTTCTTGTCTGTGCTTCAGTGCTAGTCGCATTTGACCTAGACATAAGTCAGCATCAACTTGAGGACACATTCTTTCTTCTTCTTCTTCTTCTTCTTCTTCTTCTTCTTCTTCTTCTTCTTC
>JAHTLZ010000122.1:34937869-34954860 GCA_023846285.1 Phrynocephalus versicolor | reverse complement strand
TCTTCTTCTTCTTCTTCTTCTTCTTCTTCTTCTTCTTCTTCTTCTTCCTCCTCCTCCTCCTCCTCCTCCTCCTCATTTTTATCTTCAGTTTTGTGGCATCGTCATTGCCATCACCATCACCACCACCATTTTATTATTATGAGGGTGGGAATTAGAGTGCAACAGGACTTTTCAGATTATCTCCCATTTTAAAGAAATATTTGAATTGTGGTGAGATCTTATGATTAGTCCTCCAAGGTCCAGAGATAGGTGTATACGACTGTCAGTTGTACCCTCTTGCATTGGACTTCAAATATGTATATTCTTTTTTAAAGTTCCATATTCAGAACCGAGTACATTTTTCAGTCTTAAATTTCTTCACAAGTCTCACCCTAGATGTACTGGATCTCTACCACAAGTTTAGGTTACCAAGCTATAGCCTATTCTTTTCATATTGTATGTGAGTTAATCAAATCAATAGAAAACTCCACAGCATTCAAAACCTCAACTAAAGGAGAAATGCAGTATGTATGAACTGGTGGGGTTTTTGCAATGAGATTTTTGTGCATTTCAGAAAATGTCCAGGCATTTGCTGCCAAGTTTGGATAATTATATGAATAAAAGAAGGGTTAGATTAGATCTCTGGGTTGTGGTTTTTCACCCTTTGCCCCAAATAGACTGTTGTGCATTCACTTCTGGTTTATCAGTGTTTCAATATTAATTGCCACTTAACATGATCTGGAACTAAAAAACATGTCCACAGATCATCACCGAGCAGGGGTGGGTGTTTTTTTTGGGGGGGGGGTCTGTTATCTCTTTAAGGAACAACAGCAGCTCAGCCATGCCTGAAAGGAGGTGGGGAAGCTACCTCACACCTGCTGATGATTAAATAGAGAATTCTGGCCAAGTAAGAATTGCAGGGACTTTTGGCTGAGGCAGCAGCTTGCTTGAGTGCTGCGGACTGCTGAAGAAGGCAGGAGGCAGCATATCAAGTGACAATGAGACGGAAATGGAGAGGCTGGCACATGGGTTGCTGCAAGTGTGTGAGAGGCTGCTCTGTGGCTCTTGAGAGAATATCACCCTCCTGATAAGAAACCGAGACAACAGATGGTTCAGGATAGGACTAGTAGTAACACTAACAATAACAGCAGCAGCAGAAGTATTGGTAGATCAAATTGATTCTCAGCCAGGTGTGGCTAACTCGAAGAAACAAAAAAAAAATTATATGAACATGGAGGCAGCCTAGTTGTGCCAAATTCAGGGAGGTTTGGAGAAAGGGTTTTCGGACTGTGATTTGATGCAAGTAAAACTCTTTTGTTTTCCCCTGACCCCACGACACAAATAGGGGAGTCAAACATCTCCAGATTTTAAAAGATGCATTGAAAAGACCAGTCTTACTTTTCTTGAGAGATAATGGTTATTCCCCCCCCCCCCACCCACATTTTTTTTTTGGTAAAGAATCCGGGCGGGGGGGGATGAAGGGGGGGAGGCCTTTCAAAAGGAAGAAACAGTTAATTCTTATTACAGTGGTACCTTGTATAAAGAAATTAATTCGTTCCAAATGAAATTCTGTTAAGCAAATTTTCCTTTATACAAATTTCCCATAGGAATGCATCGAAAACAGAGTAATCCCTAATCGCGACCATTTTTATGTTGTACAGATACGCCCCAAAATTCCCCCTATCTCTGGAATTTTTTATGGTGTACAGATTTTATGTTATACAAACCGTTTGTTATATGAGAGTCCACTGTACTTTGGTGCCTCTACTTATGAGTTTAATCAGTTCCAAATGCATGTTCATAAGTCGAACAACTTATAAGCAGCCATGTCTTTTAAAAAATCAAAATAAATAAATAAATGAATAAATAAACAAATAAATAAAATTGTAAGTAGAGCAGACCACATCTAAAATTTGTAAGGCAGCAGTTAAAATGCCAACAGTCTTCCGCTCTTTAGCTGAATTGCTCGTAAGTAGAGCCACTCATAAATAGAGGTACCACTGTACTTATAATACACGGTGTGTATTATCTCCCATCAGGCTTCTTTTTTCCAGGCTATACCTGCCCAGTTCTTTCAATATTTCCTCATTAGACTTGGTTTCCAACCCCCTAATCATCCTTGATACCCCCCCCCCCGAGCTTGTCCCAATTGATCAGCACCCTTCTTGAAGTGTGATGTGCAGAACTGGACATAGTACTCTCGATGAGGCGTAACCAGTTTGGAATAGAAGGGAACTAGTACCTTGGAAAATTTACAGACTATACTTATTTATTTTTTAATTTTTTTATATATTTCTATACTGCCTGAATTTCCCAGTGGGAACTCCTGGCAGTTTACATAGAACGACAAATGTAAAATTAAGCCAACCCAAGAATCAAACAACAAGAAAAGAGAAAAAGAAACAACAACAACAAATAATCAAGAAATAAAAGCAGTGACAACAACAAATCACAAATAATCCGACAAGAGACAAGACCAATAAAGACAAAACAACATCAAACATTGGGAATGCAGGAAAGACATTAGCAATTGCCAAATGTGTCTTTGAAGAGACATGTTTTTACAGCTTTTTTAAAAGGCTGCTAAAGATGGAAGTTGGTGAATCTCACTGGGCAGCTTGTTCCAGATGACTGGGCTGGCTACCAAGAATGTTCGATTAGGAGTAGCAACCTTATGGGCCTCCCTGGGGGTGGCCACCAAGAGCGAGAGTGCCATAGAGGCTCTAGTGGCCCAAGCCATCAATGACTTTTGGGAGATGCACTCTGCCAGATATTCGGGTCCCAAGCCATGGAGGGTTTTGTGAACCAAAACCCACACCTTGAACCTTATTCAGGAGGCAACCAGTGCAACCAATCCAGAATTAGGGTGATGCTGTCAAACCTGCCCACACCTACCACCAGTCTGGCTGCCGCATTCTGCACCTGCTGCAATCGCTGAAGAAGGGTCAAGGGAAGCCCCATGTAGAGACTGTTAATTACTTCTAGTAATTAATTAATTAATTAATTAATTACTCATAATTATTAATAACCCTTTTGAATTTTGTTTCTGTCTTCCAGGTTAATAGCCGTTCTACCCAATTTTGTGTCACCCACAAATTGATGAGCATTCCATGGACCCCCTTGTCCATGTCATTAATACAAATGTTGAAGAGCACTGGGCCCAGAACTGAGCCTTGATGTATCCCACTTGTTGCCTCCATTTTCGATCAATCAACATCCAAAAAGAAGCAGCTGGGATAATTCTTTGGATGATGTTCCCCAGAACAAGACAGCCATGTAGTTGGGATGGGGGAATTAAGAGTTGGGGTCCAGACCAAAAAATATATATCCAAGTTTTGGAGAAAGTTTTGTGCTATAGCTTCTCCTCCAAGTACAGCTTTGGTTTGATGACGTCTTTGGATTGGTACAGCCTATATTTATTTTTATTTATTTAGTTAGTTTTGTATTTGTATACCACACTGATTTTCCCAGAGGGACCTCTGGGCGGTTTACATAAAACAAAACTTTTAAAAAAAATTAGATAACATCCTACAAATGAGCACTTTTAAAATAAATGGTCTTGATGGTTCACGTCAGAATCCTTACTGACCTTTTGTACATATAATGGCTACTGTATATCATTTCCAGCAGTGGGTATTTCACAGTATCTACCATCTCTGGGCTGTCTGTCTGAAATGACTGCCTGACACCAGCGTTTTTTATATAACATTGTCATAACTGTCTTTTTTTCCCCCAATGGAAATTTCCTCTCCCCCCCCCAAGGCGTAAACGGTGTCATCAGACATCAGAAATGTACTGCTCTTGTTCTCTGAAGCAAAGATTGTAGTTTTGCTATTTATTCATTATCGTATTTATTTCTTTTCTTGCCTTCTGGGATCAAGCATTACAGTCACAGTGTATACTGTAAAAAAGAGAACATAAAAAGAGCGTTCCTGCCACAAAGACCTTTTTTACGCAAATGAGGGACATAGCAGCCACTCTAAGAAACAAACAGAATGAAAAAGAACATGGCAGTAGTCAAGAGCTCATTAAAAAGCATCAGCTAATTGTTTGCGTGATAGCTCTGCGGAAATGCCTCTCTCTAACAAAAGCTGAAATGTCAATGCAGTCCCCATTATATTTTATTTCTTTTGTTAATCTTGTCAGTTTATCTTCCGCTTCTAGAAAAGTGCTGTGTCCCTGGGAGCTGCCCCTTTGTGCTGCTACAAAGTGGAAAGAAGCTGTTCAATAATAATGTTGCAAACAAACCGATGGTTCTGAAGATATGGGCCCATATCCTTTTCAGCAGTTGCAGAACAGAAATACAATTGTGGAAGTGCTGCCCTCGTTCCAGCAGAGTGCCCGCTGTGCCAATCTTTGCACGGGTTGCGAGACTGTTGTGTAACAGGGCATAGGCCAGGCATGTCCAAAGTTAGGCCTGGGGGCTAAATACGCCCCCCTTTCAAATTTTGAGCAGCCCACAGCCTCTTCTCCCCGCCGGCTCAGCCTGTCATGCATCCCCACCAGCTGGCCCATCTCCATACCGGATGGAGATGTCAACTTGCAGTTTTATGGTTTGTCTGCCCTCCCTGCCTACATCTGTCCCCTCCACCCACCAGCCCAGCCTACCTGCCCCCTGCTCCATTGCTGCAGTGTCCTCCCCACCTCCTTGCATGTCTTAGAGCAGTGGTGGTAGACCTTTGGCACTCCAGATGTTTTGGACCACAATTCCCACAGTCCTTTGTCAATGGCAGCACAGGCTTGGAATTATGGGAGTTTTGGTCCAAAACATCAGGAGTGCCAAAGGTTCGCCACCGCTGCCCTAGAAGCTTGTGAAAAGTCTAGCCCGGGGGCCAAATGCAGCTGAATGGTCGGTCCCCAAACATTTTCACTTCACCATTTCTGGCCCTCCTTGCAAAATGTTTGGACACCCCTGGCATAGGCCTTGGGTCTGTTTGAGAAGAGAGGTGGGGATCAGAATATTTTAAATAAGGTTAAGTACCTCTAAGAACTAGTATGGTTTAATTTTATTTATATATTTCTTATTTTTCTTATTACTGTATTATTATTAGTATATTTCATTGTATGTTTGATTATTGTTTGTTTGATGTTGTAAACCGCCTGGAGTTCCCCCAGAAGATGGGCGGTATAAAATAAATAAATAAATAAATAAATAAATAAATAAATAAATAAAAGCTCAGAAACCATGAATAAGTCGTCTTGTGGGGAAGATATTCAGAATGAGATGGGCATTTGTGTCCAGGTAGAGTTTCCAGACCTGAGATTCCCTACCTTGTTCTATGGTTTCTCTGTCGTCATCATCAAACGGAGCTTGACTGTCCTGTATGCTCCCTTGTTTGGCAAAGGCCATTCAGTGGCAGCTTTAAGACTTAGATGGTCAACGTCCCACATCTCGCATTTTTAGACACACTGCACTCTCCCTCCAGCCCTGCATTGGCAACTGGGGTGTGGGAAAGGCCAGTCTTAGCTCTCAATCTCTGTGCCATGGAGGGCTTTCTTTGGTCACTTTTGATTATGAAAAGACAAGGTCCTAAAATAAGTTCATAGAGAATCAGGCTGGAAATGGGTATAATGATCAGCAACATTCCCTAGATCAGTGTTGGCCTATGTCATGGGTTCCAACGGTGACACTCAGAGCCCTTTCTGTGGGCACCCGACATCACCCCTTAACAGCCACCTTTATTCAGGTTCAGTTGCTGTATTGGCGCTTTGCGAAAAATTAGTGGGTTTTGAATCGCAGTTTGGGCACTCGGTCTCTAAAAGACTTGCCATCACTGCTCTAGATTCTTACGCCCACCAAATTGGAGATTCTCATGTCCCTCTCTCTTATTTTCCTGAGGTTCAGAAGTGCAGAAGGTAGCCTGGGGGGGGGGGGCTGTACCTTTAAAAAAAACCCAACCACAACAACCAGTCCAATGAACATTATACAGCTGTGTGGTAATGGCAGCAAATCTTGTCTTCTTCCATTGCCACAATTGGTCACCCTTCCTTCGATCTCTTTAAGATTAGAGAAAATAAAGCCGAGACAGTGCTGCATTTCTGTGCATTAATTGCAACTTCCAAAAGATAAAGAATGACAACAAGAGTCCCTTGCAGGAGTACACTGCTTGGTTATAGATCACATTTGATAGATAGTCTACGGGACTGCAGTGCTGATCTGTAATTAAAATAATATAGTGTAGCAATTCCTAAGATGCAGTGATAGATTTCACTGTTGAACATTAGATGCTATGCGACTACCCTCTTTAAATCTTACCTCTGCCACGCAGTCTTCAAATTACTGTAATTTGTCAAGTGATTAGCAAAGAACTGGGTTCTAATATTGACTTTTAAATCTGTTCTCTAATCCTGGCCAACCCGTTAATAACATACTTATTGGGATGTAAATGTCGTGCTATGCCTCCTCTTGGTCACTCCCCTAAGTGAAGAGAAAATACTTCCTGGTCAGCAGATGGAGGGAAAACGGCGACTACAATTAATCCGGATCCTATTGTCTGAACTTCTTTAGACAGTGGGATGTAACAGAAAGATGCTGAACACTGATGTTTCCATGTATTTCTTTATATATTGGTAGGTTATGTTTGACATAAACTTACTTTCCACATGTACAATACCTCCACACACCCTTATCAGTTATGTTTTCTTGGTTGTTTCTCCTGGAAGAAAAGTCCATCACATGTTACAAACCATGATGGAGATGTGTCATCTCCAGGCTTAAAACTGGGGTACTTCAAGGGCCATATGCAGGGGGAGTGGTATCAGGAGACAGATATCTAGTCTTGTGCGCTCCCAGATGCTTTTGGTGGGGCCACTGTGAGATACAGGAAGCTGGACTAGATGGGCCTTTGGACTGATCCAGCATGGCTTTTCTTATGTTCTTATGCCTAAAATAATACCCATATCCACCTCCTGGAGGAACTCAACAGGATGTGAGGCTTACTGGCAAATGCCAATCCCTCCACACCATATAAGTATTTTTGTAAATATAGATTAGGAGCGGGGTGTGTAACGACCCCTTGTACCTTCCTTCAGCACTGTGGGGCATCTAGGATTCCAAGTCTATACTTCTTAATTTAAAAAAAAAAGAATTGGCCACTGGATGGCTCAAGGGGTCTTTTTCCTTTTTCCTTTTTATTTTTTAAAAAACAAAATTGGTGGGTGAGGAAAAGATGGATGTTCAGGGTGAACACAAACACACACCAGGCTCATAGGATGGAACGATATGACCCTTAAACTCTAGAGAATTCTTACCCCAGATATAGCTGAGTGAAATGTGATGGTTTGTGGCATTGGGGAGGGGGGAAGAGATAAACATGGTAGGAAATTCAGTTTAAAATACATACATAGAGAACCAGGAGCTCCATACCCAGAGTACGTCAAACTATGGGTCACATACCCCCATCAATATAAAGGACATTTTATGATACCCCTTATATTGTGTGAATATGATTTGGGTAACTAGAGTTGGTAAGGCATGAATCGTGCTCTGGTGGGTATTGTAGACATTTCTCTTTCCAGGCTGCTGCTTATTCACAAAATAATGGAAAGGAGTATGTCTCGAAATATGGCATGCATAGAGGGCTTTTTTTTCCACCCCGTTTTTTTTTAAAGTCTCCAATTATTGTACATGCTGATTGGCAGTTGCTTATTTCCTACCATGTTGTACAGCTGCTGTGTTTTGCAATTCTCTGCCATTCAACTCAGAATAAAGCAAACTTCACAGCTTCTCCATGGTAACCGTTGCATCACTTGACGCTTGTTCTATTTCCAAGGCGCCTGAAAGGCTCCTTGCGGTGGGGAAGGGGAGTTCGAAAAAATACCTCTAAGCAGGTCCTGAAGAGTTGGCAGTGGTAAAGGGTTTGGTGGAATCGGTAAAATATTTTCTGTTGGTGAGACTTTAAGTGATGCTAAACTTTCCTCTTCTTAGGAGGAAGTTGGGGGGAGGGCAGACAACCCAAATATTTTCCCCTGGGGTTGCAATTCACAAAGGGATGATTCAGCCCTTCCAGCAAACTACCCATGTAGATCTGTTTGTGCAGAGCAGTTCTATAAAGCAGGGACAGGGGAACATCCAAGCGTCCTTTCCAGCCATAGGATGATGCCTGATAGGCGGCAATGAAGCTTCTGCTCATCCCATTGGGCAGGCATGGCCAAACTTCAACCCTCCTGATGTTTTGGACCACAACTCCCAGAATTCTAAGCTTAGATTGCCAATGGCAAAGGACTGTGGGAGTTGCAGTCCTTTGCCATTGGCAATCTAAGGGCTGAAGTTTGGATGTGCCTGCTATTGGGTGTTTCTCAACTCTTCTTCCTCCTGTACCTCTGCTTCAAAATGTCGACCCTCTGGGCCTTATTTGGAGGTCTCCCCTGAGTACATTGCAAGGAACCATCACAGGAGATGTCTGTAGCTGGGCATAAGGCCTGCTGGCCTTGGCGCTGCTGCCTCACCTCAGAGCTGCCCTGTGAAGGCGGTGAGGTCTGCCCACCAAGGATGCCCCTTCCCCTGACAGCCTCTTTCCTTCTGGAGTTGTGTCAGGCAGGGGTTGATCTCAGTGCCCGCTCTCCCCAGCTCTCCCCTCTGTGGCTGTTCCCCACTCTCTTCCTTGCAGACACCTTCCACAGAGCCCCTCAGGCAGAAAGAGGTGCCTCCCAGGGAGCTGGTGGACAAGGGAAGCGCTCGGCAGCACCAACTTCCCTAAAATATATTGAGACTTGAAGAAATGTCCTCACAGGGGATTGACCCTATGAGTAGATGGAATGATTCACCCAATTGGTCTCACGGCTATTAACTGTGCGCCATATTTTGATACGTACTAAAATTGTGGGCAATCACGTGACGTTTGGTACGCAGTTAATGCCCCGATGGCAGGGGTGTATTATACTTCTTTCTGTGCATCCTGTCTTGACAAATAGGGGGTGGGACGGAAATTGTGCGCATTTTCACCGGCTGCACTGCAATTGCTGTGGTTAAAAACTGTGCATCATTAAGAGGAGTAATTTGATCAAACCCCTAGTGGTGGTATAGGACAGTGGTGGCGAACCTTTTAGAGACCGAGTGCCCAAACCATGATTCAAAACCCACTAATTTTTTTGCAAAGTGCCAATACAGTAATTTAACCTGTATACAGTTGGCTATGAAGGGACGATGTCGGGTGCCCACAGAAAGGGCTCCGAGTGCCACCTTTGGCACCTGTGCCATAGGTTCGCCATCACTGGTATAGGATGATGCAGTTAAAGTGCACTTCATTTCATTTCATTTATTTAATTATTTGCATTAGCCATGGCCTTAACAAAAAAGGACAACATTTAAATAGATATAAAATTGGCATACCAAATCATAAAAGTAAATACATATACATGCAACATTCCTGTACAGAATCTGGACAAATAATCTGTAAATGATTATTAGTTTAAAATCATGGTTGGCCTCATTTTAATTGCTGCTGCTAAAAATTTAGCTGTCAGCAGTGTCACCTGATTGTCTCGGTCTCCGAGGAGTAATGATATATAAAAGTCAGATGAACGACCTGGCTTCTTTACTAACATGGGAAAAAGTAATTCTTGCCGCACCTCTCTATAAAAGGAACATGCACTTCAGGGGGTGTGGTCAACTGGGGTGCCAAAATGCTGTGCCCTGGAGTGGAGGCCTGATCTTTTGCAGCACAGTCATTCGCAGCAAACACCGCACCAAAACGGTCGTGTGACTGGGGCCCCAAGTCAAAATTTCAAAAGGTGCCTTTCTTCACAGAAAAGACGGAAAGGAAAGGCGAGCTCAGGAAGAGCCAGACTTCAGCCTTCCCTTAATTATTCCTTTGTGTGTTCCCATCTACATGTTCGTAAGAAAGATACTGTATAAAGGAAGCTTCAAGAGGAACCAGAAAGAAGCATCTGTGTTTGGCTGTAGGAATAATTCATGTGGGCGAGCATGCTTGCCTGCAATGCGGCTGCCTCTAGGAGCTGTAGAGAGGAATCCTGTTCAAAGCCCTTTCACACTTCGTGTCTTCCACCTCTCCCATTTCTTCCCTCCTCACCTCCTCACTTACCGGGCTTGGTTTGTCTCCAGGGTAGTTTAGTATCATCTCTGCCACACCCCAGACCCTGTAAACGTAGTGCAAAGGAGCCGCAGCCACCTCATTAGCAGCAGAGTATTTCTCTTCCTGATGTTTTTCAAGACAGCAAAGAATGGCTGAAAATGTTGCACCGAGTGACCCAATTCTAATGCGCTCCAAGAGGCATTTCTAAGGGCAAATCTATAGGGAGGAAAACAGCAGAGTCATCCTATTCCTCCATCTCGCCATTGGATAAAAATTCCTTCATCTGTATGGGTTGGACCTCATGGAACATAAGGAGTTGAACAACCTAAGTTTTTCTTTAAAAAATGAAATATGTTTTCCTGTCTGTAGGAAGTGGTCAGACATTTCTATGACTAGCAGGGGCTTCACAGGAAGGCTTCTATCCTAGACGTGCTGGGCATTGAACTTGGAACCTTTTCAGGAGAAGCATGGAATCTGCCACTCATCTATAGGACCCTTCTTGCCTCAGAAGGCAAACCAAGGCTTTACTTGACGGGTCAGGATCTCAGAATGTTGATCTTTACAGTGGATTACTGTTTTAGTAATGAACCAAAAGATCATAGTGAAAGGGCCTTCTCGACTGCTGCACCCAGACTCTGGACCTCCCTCCCACTAGAGGCCAGGACTGCTTCATCTCTGTTGTCCTTCGGAAACAGGCAAAGACCTTTCTCTTCAGGCAAGCTTTCCCTGAATGATGGACTACCATGTGCATTTTATATGAATCTATGGGTTCACTACTTATAACTGTGTTGCTTTAATGTAATGTTGTCTATTAATGCTATAAGATGTCCCTCAATTCCTTGTTCTCAAATACTTGTACTGGACTGTATATTGTCCCTCATTATTGTAAGCTGCCTTGGGTCCTTTTCCAAGGAGAAAGGCGGGGTAAAAATACTCGAAAATAAATAAATAAATAGTGCTATTGGTATTGAAATAAGTCTTGTTTACAAGTGGCATGCCATTGGATCATTCTTCAGAACTTTAACATACTGGGGAATTTTTTATAGATCCGAAAACGGCATGGACATATGTTGTTTCTGGAACTTTTAAGAATTAAAGCAATATTCTGATATATTGGAATAGTGATGTTCTCGATTCAAATGTTATCACTTCACTTAATATGTTCCATGCACATTGTGAAACAAGTGTTAAAGTGGAAAAACACATCTATTTAAGCATGCATTTCCTATTGAAATGATGCAGACTTTTGATCTTCTGGCAAGATTCCTTTTTGCTATGTACAGAGATCCACGGAGGAAAATAGCTACAGGTTTTCTCGAGTGTCTGCTGCCGCAGTGGAAGACTGTTTGGGTTACCCCACCTTCTGTTGTGAACAAAAGGGGAAAGGCAACAGGGCGGTGGGCACAAAAGCCCCCCTGCCTTTCCCCTTTCTCAACAGAAGGTGGGGGAACCTAAACACACACACACACACACACACACAAGCCTGCCTCAACCCAGCAAAGGAGGAGAAATGCTTCCGTGCTTTGCTGTGTTGGGGAGAAAGCCCAACAGCCAGGTGATTTTAGGAGCTGCCAAAATCAGTTGGGTGTTGGGCTGGGAGGAGCAACCTTCAGCTGCCGGTTGATTGTGGGGCTTTCTCCCCCCCCAGCAAAGCAGGGGAAGCTTTCCCCCTGCTTTGCTGGGTCTGGGCAGGTTTCCCATAGGAATGCATTGAAAACCAATTACTGTACAGTGGTACCTTGTATAAAGGAATTCATTTGTTCCAAATGAAATTCTGTTAAGCAATTTTTCCTTTATACAAATTTTCCCATAGGAATGCATTGAAAACACAGTAATCCCTAATCGCAACAATTTTTATGTTTTACGGATTCGCTCCATAAGCAATTGTGTTAAGCAAATTTCCCCTCTCTCCGGAATTTTTTATGTTGTACAGATTTTATGTTATACAGACTTTGTTATATGAGGGTCCACTGTAATCTGCCCCCCCCTTTTGCCTCCCCCCCCCAACCTCCAGAACAGATGGATCGATTTTCAGTGCATTCCTATGGGAACATTTCAACTTACAAAATTTCGACTACCGAAAATGCATTCGGAACAAATTAATTTTGTAAGATGAGGTACCACTGTATATTGTTTGCAGATAGTAGTTCTAGCTAGTACAATTGTGGCCATTACTGCTGTTTCAGCTTCTGAGTGTACCTACTGCCTGCTGCTTGCTAGCTTACTACACACAAGTATTGTCCCTGGGGCTGAAAAATCTATTCTTACCACATGCTGCTAGGAGAAGATTTGGAGGGGATATTTTAAAGACCTTTGCCAGTATTTTCCCAATAGTTGGCATTAATATGACAATGGAAAGTCAAGGAAAGGTCTTTTTGCCCGTTAATTTCCCAGAGTCAGAGGACAGAGTATTATTATGCTGCATTTTCCAACAAAGTTAAATCACTCTATGCAAATGTTACCGTTCTTCTTCCTTCCTAGCAGGGATCACAGTAGTTGTGACACTGGCTTTCAGTTTATGTCACACAGTAGCAAGGACTGCAATAAATCGAACAGCCAAGGGTCTTTATCCCACTGCAGTTACAAGAGTCAGTAGCAATAGAATTGTCATTGAGATGCATTTGTTTCTGCAGGCCTTTGCTGAAGGTCTCCGGACTGGGACTGCAGCATCATGCCATGTAACACCTGCTGGACAATAGTGCAGTGGAACCAAGATGCCCAAGGGCAGGCGTTTTGATGGCCTCATCTGCCACCCCTCAAGTGTTCATGCCCCTTTAAGCTTAGGTGAGGTCATTACAATGCTGAGAGTAAGAGTAGGGTGAAAATGGATTTTCCCCCAGCAACCATATACCGTTATATTTAAATTTCTCACATGATTGGGACTAAATTCCATCTTAGGGGAACTCTTTTGCCTGGTTTTCCTAGGTATCAAGTACTCAGAAGTGGTTTACTAGACCTTTTTGATAGTGCTCTAGAACTGTGCAGCCGGGTATTAACACATGGTGTGTTTCTAGCACACAGTACCTTCCTTCTGCCCATTGCAAGACAAGAGAGATGTTCAATTAATGTCAATTTTGCTCTTTCAGGACAATGGCAGTGATTAGCTCTAATGTCTGACTTCCCAGTTCCATTTGGAACACAGCTGTGCTTCCAAGCCTTCACTCAACTCCCACTCTTGAGTGCAAATGGTTTTTGCTTGGCAATAAAAACAATGCATATTCCCTCTATGTTTTTTAAATAAAACATGGGGAGGTTAGTAGAAACCATGGGTTATGTGTTGCCTTTCCTAAAGCAGTAATTAGATATGTTTAAGGGAGATTCTGGCATTAGAATCTTAATAGATTTGAAGAACAGGAGTGCAGGAATTGAGAGAACAGCTAACATTAACAACAGTGACAGAGGGCTATTTGGTTTTATCTTTTAATGCATACTGAACCTAACTCTGAGAGCCATCTTTTCTCCATTCCTATGTGCTCTGTCATTCCTAACTGCTGCATTTTTAAACATACAAGCTGCAAAAATCATTTTAGAAAGAAGCTGGTCATGCATATAATAAGGCTGCTACCCCACAGCCAGAAAATCCGGATCAAAGTAAAATGTAGATTTCCCCCTGGAACAGCCACAAGGGTGAAAAAGCTGTTGCTGTGTCCCCACGGGTGCAATTTAAAGAACTGCATCTTTTGTGGCCCCACAAGCAGGAATGGCAACACAGAGGAATGAAAAGGTTTGATGTGGATTTTCCGAGCCCCCACAGACTCAAGTACCGGTTACAAATCCGCATTGGAACTGAGACAAGCTTTGTGCCACCTCTAGATCAGGTACTTGCAAAACTTGCTGGGTCACGATTAAGTGGGTGTGGTTGCATTTCCCCCCTTTAAAGTCTGGTAGTTGAGGGGGACAGAATTTTATTAAACACATCTTCAAGCAGTTTGAAGTGGTTTTTAGTGATCATGGGTGCATGAAATGTGAAGCCATACAGAAGGAAATTATTCATATTTTTTTTGGTCAAATAGTGTGGGTGTCCAGATGGAGGTGGGAGTGCGAACAATCCTCAGATGGTAGTGAATGGCTCCCCCGGCAGGCACGGCCATGTGGGCCATGTACCCTCAATAAGCCGGATGATTTGTTGACACTAATGCCATGGCATAAACAGACCGAGCAAGTGCCTCACAGCCGTATGGTGTGAGGGGCTGATTGAGAGACAGAATCCTGCCTTGCAGCAACAGTGGCCATCTCCTCTTCCTCCGGAGGAGGAGCCCAGGCAAGGCTTCCTCTTGGCCTGACAGCCTCAAGACCTGGCGCGGGCGCCCTGGCTCCCGGTGGCACTTGGGGATGCCCATGAGCAGCAGCACTCCCTCTGCCTTGGCTGCGGGCGCCCAACTCAGACAGGCTTGGCCCATGGAGATGTGGTAGGGCAGGTGGCGGTGGCGGTGGCTGGAAGTGCGCAGCAGCGGCCACCGTGGCGGTGGCGCCGGCGTTCATGGCGCACAGGCTCCTGGCTTTGCTGCAGCTGCTTCTCCTGAGCGTGTGGGAGTCGGCCTCCTTCTCCTCTTGCATGCGCTGCAGTGACGGGGAGCAATTGTGGGTGCTCCAGGTGCAGCCTGTGCTCACCAGGCTGCTATCTCCCGACTCAACAGCCGCTTTCTGCATCTGGGCCAGCAGCTGTTGGGGCAGGCTGCGGAGTTAATCTATATTTTGTAATAAATGAAAGAAAATGGGGGAAAGAAACAAAAAACAAAACAAAATGCCATATTGGCATTTCATGCCCATCTCTACTTGACACCATGTCCTGACTTTTCGTGTACCCTTACAACGGCTGCTTGTGGGCATTTCGCCTCTGCAAAGTTGTTGGCATTCACGTATCTGTTTGTTTGTTTGTTTCTTTAAAAATATGCATGAGGCAGAGAGAAGACAAGACATTGACCAGTAGCCCCACCACCACGACTCCCATTCCCCTTATATAGCTGGCTTTCTTTTTCTATTTCATGTTGGGCAAGTATTGGAGCGTGGTGCCCTTTCTGCAGCATCCTTCTAGTTTGCTCAAGAGAACAGATACAGCTAGAATTCACTAGAGTGTGACTGCCTCCCAATTTAATTATTGTCACCCTGGAAAAGCATGTTCTCCAAATCACCAGCATGAGTGTTCTTCCCTTGAAATTGAGCTGACCTGTAATACTGCATTGTCACTCTGTTAAGCAATGGTGCCACGGTGCAAAAATCACCAGGCGTAGAGTTGTGCAGCTTGCTTTCTAAGAACACAGTCTGTACTTCATCCTGTTTTTTTTGGATTTCCTGCTGTATGCGGCTTGTTTTTTTCGAGCTCGCTGCCAGATGGACTGTAGAGCAGTGCGGGACCACATGTTTTGTATGCAGAAGGTCCTGATTTTCATTCTCTGGCATCTCCATTTTGAAAGGTCAGGGTGCTGATGGCAGGAAAGGACTCCAGAGCCACCGCCAGTTAGAAGAGCAAGTTAAAACAGCTGTGTTACAATAGAAGAGGGGCAAGACATAAGATCCTGATTACTCCCCAAATTGTCTCCCAATTCGGACAGCTGTGACAGCCTTGGCAATAGTACCCCGGAGTTTAGAAGCCTGCTGCTACAGTGCAAGGGAAAGCATCCACCACCCAGGACTTGATCATGGATGCACATGTTGATCTAGCCTGTGTTACAGAGACCCCACTGAAGAAAGCATAGGGAGTTAATCTGTCTCAGCTCTGTCTGGGTAGATTCTCTGGGTGGCAGCAGGCCAGACCTGTGGGGGACAGAAGTTGAAGTTGCCTTCATCTATTGTGATTCTCTCCCGCTCACCAGGTGCCTTGTCCCACAGTTCTCTGGGTTAGAGTATATATACCTAGAAGTGGGTGGCTGGGGCAGAATAGGGATTCTGTTGGCATAGCCTCTACTCCCACTGCTCAATAGTCCCCCTGCCTGAGCTGGCAGAGTCAGTACTGAAGGTCATGCTGGAGTCATCTAGGCTTATAGAACTGGAGGAATCCATTGTTCTTCGGGAGTACCCCGTCTGAATATGGAGGCCCTCTTCCCAGTCTGGAGGGTGTTTCCCTCCAGCCAGTGGACAGGGTTCGGAATCTGGGCATGGTTCTGGATCCGGCGCTTTCCTTGGAAGCCCAGGCGGCTGCTGTGACCAGAACCACTTTTTACCATCTGCGTCAAATTGCCCAGATCCGCCCATACCTAGATGGCAACTCCCTGAGAACTGTAGTGCAAGCGCTAGTGATCTTGAGGCTGGACTACTGCAACGCTCTCTACATGGGGTTGCCCTTGACTCTCCTCTGGCATCTGCAGCGGGTGCAAAATGCGGCAGCTAGGCTGGTGGTGGGTGTGCGCCATCATGACCACATCACCCCAGTCCTGGCTCACTTGCATTGGTTACCCGTTGCATCCCGGATCAGATTCAAGGTCTTGGTTTTAGTTTATAAAACCCTCCATGGCTTGGGCCTGGACTACCTGTCAGAGCGGATCGTCCAGCGATCAACCTCAGCCTGCCCAGTTCGGCAGTCGCGGGCGCACTCGCTTTGGGTTGCCACCCCCAGAGAAGCCCAGAAAACTTCCACCCGGAACTGGGCCTTCTCGGTGGCTGGCCCCTCTCGTTGGAACAGCCTACCTAGCGAAGTACGCTCTGCAGAGTCCCTGTTGGCCTTTCGCAAAGCGTTAAAAACTTTGCTCTTTTTCGAGGCCTTTGGTGACCTAGTTTAGTTTTTTTTCTTTCGTCCTGCCACCTGTTTACTAGTTCAGTTAGTGAGGTGCTCTGTTGCTGACTCACTCACATGTTTTTACGCAAAGGGGGCTTACCTGTTTTAAATTGTTGTGTTTGTTTTTTGTATTGTATTGTCAGCTGAATTGATCAGCCCATTGTAAGCCACCCAGAGTTCCCTTGGGAAGATGGGTGGGGTAGGAATTCAATAAAATAAATAAATAAATAAATAAATAAATAAATAAATAAATAAATAAATAAATA
>JAHTLZ010000122.1:34893742-34937579 GCA_023846285.1 Phrynocephalus versicolor | reverse complement strand
ATCATCATCATCATCATCATCATCATCATCATCATCATCATCATCATTCCTTTGCAATCTTATAATGATATTTTTTTATGATGTCTACTTTAGTTTATTATTATTATTGTTATTGTTCTTATTGTTTCTTTTGTTTGTACCCATATTGTAAACCGCCCGGGGATTCTGTTGTGGCCCTTGCTGATTTCTGGAATGGGGAAATGGCCAGGCCGGTGGGTACAATTGCTCCTAAATATCCCCCTCCCATGGAGCAGAGCCACAAACATTCCCTGGTGATGAAATGAGTGGGATGGAGACTAGAAAGATGGTGGAGAACTCAGAGTTAATCTAGCCAAACGTGGGCAAGAGCTCATTTGAAGGGATTTTCCATGGCATTGGCTGCATTGAAGAAGAAAGGCTTCTTGGCTGCCATTTTGTCTGCATAGTCAACCAGCTGAGTTATTTCAAGGGCTTAATACATGCCCCACCATAAGAACAAGATGCTCAATACTCGGCAGCCATCTTTGAGATATGTACACAACACTTCACAGGCAAAGTTGCTCAGTTCTATACACTGACTAGGATGCGGTAATTGGCACAGTCCTGTGGACGCAACCCTGGCTCTTGTTTGCCTGGTTATATTGGGTACAGTTCAGTTGGTGCAGCCTGATGATCTGGACAGGAATCTAGGGGAGGTGAAGGCTAGCACATGTGTGCTGGACCCTTTCCCTTCCTGGTTTACAAAAGCTGCCAGAGAGGGAATGGCCAAGGGCCAAGAGCTGCCTTGCAGCAAGGTAGGATCCCTGCTTAAACAAAGCAGGAATAAGACCATTGTTGAAGGAAATAAACCCTCCAGATCCCACCTTAGTGGTCAACAATAGGCTCATCTCAAATATTCAATTTCTGGGCAAAGTGTTGGAGCGTGTGGTAGTTTCTCAGCTCCAAGGATTCCTGGAGGATGTCTAGACCCTTTTCAATCTTGTTCCAAGTCTGGCTATGGAATGGAGATAGTTTTGGTTGGCTTGATGGATGACCTGCACCAGGAACTGGACCAGCGGATTATGTCCTTGTTGGTTCTTATGGACCTCTCAGTGCCTTTCAGTACCATCAGCCAAGGCATTCTTCTTGGCTGGCTCTCTAGGAAGGGACTTGGAGGCACTGTTTTACTGTGGCTCTGACCCTTCCTGGAAGGGAGAATTCTGAAGGGGGTCCTTGGGGGACTCCTTTTCTATGCCCTGGCCATTGGCCTTTGATGTACCTCAGGGTTCTGCCTTGTTGTCCATACTTTGTAACTTCTACACAAAACTGCTAGGAGAGGTTGTCCTGAATTTAGGGGTTTGAGGTCAACAGGATGCTGATGAGGCCTAACTCTACCTCTCCTTCCCATCCAATTCCAAGGAAGGTGTCTTGGTTCTAAATAGGCTTCTGGTGACAGTAATGGGCCAGATGAGGGCAAGCAGGCTTAATCCAGACAAGAAAAACGTGCTCCTGGTCAATTGGAAGGCAGATGAGGGACGAGGGACCCCGCCTTTTTGGAGTCCTGCCTGTCCCATGCAGTCACTGGCTTAAACTTCCAAGTGACAGGCAGATGTCACATGCTTGTGTGCACCCTCTGCCTGAACTGGACTTTTGCTTTACTTCCGCCTTTTGTGTTTTTTTTGAGGTAGAACCCCATGTTTTCTTTGTGCTTCTTTACAAGTTCCCTGGATCATGGCTAACACTTCTGCGTTTATTTATTTATTTATTTATTTATTTATTTATATAGCTTGTATCTCACCTACTACCCAAAGGTCTCCGAGCGGCTCACAATCAAAGTAAACAATTCAGATAATTAAAACATCAAATTGCAATACAATTAAAACAATATAACATTTAAATAAAATAAATACAATATATTAAAATACAACACTAAAATCACCACCAGGACCCATAATAATCAGTTTAAAGACTTCTGGAATAGGAATGTTTTTACCTGGCGCCGGAATGTCATCAATGTTGGCGCCAGGCGGGTCTCGCTTGGGAGGGCATTCCACAATCTGGGGGCAGCTGCTGAAAAGACCCTGTTCCTACAAGCCATCCCTTTCACCTCCTTGAGGGATGACTCTTTCAGGAGGGCCCTCTGGCTAGATCTTAATTGCCAGGTAGGTTCATATGGAAGGAGATGGTCCTTCAGGTATCTAGGTCCTAAGCCTAAAATATAGATAGACTGGTAAAATGATCATCAGGAGACTTTCCCTTAGTTTTTCCCTTCTGCTAGGCAGATATTTTCTTTTCAGTATTTGACTCTATAATAATGTCTGAACATTATCATGATCTGAAGACTATTTGATTGCTCAAGTGGTCTCCTCTCTTGCCATCTGGGTCTATGGATCCATTCAAAAGGACTGTATGCTACGGAAAGATGTTAATTCAACCTCAACCCTCCCCACGCCTTTCCATGATATCACAAATAGATGTGAACATCTGGCCTCTATTTGAGTGAATAGAACAGATGCAGAGGCCTCAATGGCTCCTTCCAACCTCTCACTGCAAATGTTTCAACTCAGAACTTCATATGGAGCACTTAAGTGTGAATGAAGGGAGAATGAATCTTGAAAACCTTGTGCAGAATCAGAAAGGGAGTGATACAGAAGAGAATAATGTAATGGTAAGTAAATAGGTTGCTTAAAGAGGGCGACACATTTCTGCCCATTGAAACTGAGCCATTTCGCTGCCATTCATCATTCTTCCTATTACCCTCCATTTTATTACTCTGCTGAAGACACTTGTAATCTAATGGATTAATTCAGAGCAAAGAGGAAGCAGCATTAAAAATAACTTGGCTGCATCAGTGGCAGGACACCGAGGAAATGATTGTAACTGAATGGAGAGCATAATGGCCTCCTTGAAAGATTAGACTGCATGAGGCTACGAGACAAAGGCAGGGGCTTTGACCGCATTCATACCTGCGTTTTCTGCATAGTTTCCTGTCGGCGAACTATTCAGTAAAAGGTAGCGTGCTAACCAGGAAGAGAAGCAAATTCTGCTCTCGGCCGACCACGCCCCTCGAATAGCAGTTTCAGCGAAGTTTCCTAAACCACCGCCAGGGTCTGGATTTAGAAACTTCGCTCAAAAATGCTTAATTGTTTGCTTCTCTTGCAATGACAGGACACTGAAAATATGCAGTAAATTCAGTTTCTCCCCTTTCTACCCGGCTTAAAAGCTGGAGCCTTGAAAACTGGAGCCGAAAAGCAGGACAAAATGTGTAGTACACAGGTTAGGACTGAACCAGAATAGAAAGGTGTAATGCAGAGGAATGGACACCAACTGCTCATTAAAAACCACGTGAGCGCTCCTGAAAAAAATACGCAGGAAATTTAAATACGAAGGAAACTCAGGTCACTTTTTTTCTTTTCCTCTCCAGGAGTGAACTTACTCGCCTCTGTACAGCTAGGTAGGAGCTCTTTTTCTTTTTTGCAAGACTGGAGCGTTACAACTTAAGCCCATCTCTCTGGCAATCACATCTGTTCCTGCAGCTGGCATTCCAAGGGGTATATTGAGTTCAAGAGGTGGAGAGGAAAACGTGTGCCACTCCAGATGTTGTTGGGCTGCACCACTTTTCACCTGGAGCCACCACAGCCAGTGGTGAGAGGTGATGAGAGCTGCAGCCTCGCTTTGGAGTGGCATACTATAACGGGATGGCCACCCTAGTAGACAGGAGCAGAGGCCTGGGTCAGTGATGGCGAACACTTTAGAGACCGAGTGCCCAAAATGCAAATTAAAACTCACTAATTTTTCACAAAGTGCCAAGACAGCCATTTAACCTGAATCCAGGTGGCTGCGAAGGGGCGATCTCGGGTGCCCACAGAAAGGGCTCTGAGGGCCACCTTTGGAACCCGTGCTGTAGGTTCGCCAACACTGGCCTAGATTATCTTTGGGTAATATGTAATTACAAGGGTTAACTTTAACCGTTTTAGTTCCTCTCTGGTCACAGTCACACCAGCAAAATGTTCCCCTCTTTTCCCTAGACTTTGCATCCCTTATTTTTCCTCCTTCGTGGTCTTTGTCGTCAGGTGGCATATATTCCAGGATGTGTGTCCAGGTGTGTTTTTGAATTAAAGAAAGATTTCCCTACATCTAATGTGATATTTCCCTTTGCATTGTTTATATCCCTGGGGGTCCAACAGTATTTCCTTTTTAAATAAATAAATGAATAAATTTCATTCTGTTGATGTTTCAGCAACATTTATTTGATGGCTTCGGGTTTCTCTCCTGCGTTTGTGCCTCTTGCAGCCCAGAAACTTGCAGTCGAGTTTTGCTCTCCTTGCAGATCAACCACAAGGTCCCCAAGAGGGAAACGTGAAAGGGCTCAGGGGAAGGAGCACCACGTGGTGGAAGGATCCGCAAATAAGTGAAGCGTAGAGGCCAATGACACAAGTCTTCCAATGCATCAACTCTCCAGCCTCGGAGGTGGGAGGGAGGGAACAAACAAACAAACAAACAACAGCCTCGTGGCACAGTGGTTAAATGCCTGTACTGCAGGTAAAACTGTGCTCACGACCTGGGGTTCAATCCCAGGTAGCAGGCTCAGGGTTCACTCAGTCTTCCATCCTTCCGAGGTCAGCAAAATGAGTACCCAGCTTGCTGGGGGGGCAATGTGTAGTCTGCACACTGTAATTAAAATTTGTAAACCCCCCAGAGACTACTTGTAGTGGTATGGGGCGGTATATAAGCAGAACACTTTCCTTTTGCTTTGCTTTAACAGGGAAACAGGTTAATGACAACACTGGCAGGAGCATCACACCACACTTTTCCCAGAAAAAGTTTTGGTCCAGTCATGCACACCTGACATCACAGAACGAAATGTTTCCTCAGCACACCCAGAACAGAAATACAGGCATACCTTGGTTGACGAATGCCTCCGTTTTCGTAATTTTTTGGTTCACGGAAGGAAATCTGGGGCTGTAAACATCTCTGCTTATGATTTTTTCCCTGCAATATCTTGGTTTACATAAGTCATTGAGAAAAAATTACCCAGGATGCATTGCACCCTCGTGCTTTTCTGGTTTATGAATTTTCCGGAATACAAAACGTTCCAGAGAATGGATTAATTTTGTCACCCAAAGTACACCTGCAGTAGAAGCCTGCAGGCAGGTGGGAATTGATGCACAATTGGTATAGAGGCAGAGTAAAATATTTGGTAATGGCCTTGCATTTTCTGACTGCAAGTTTGGGGCACAAACTGGAAAATATTTTATAGGCTTCAGTTTCTTACATTTCTAAAGTTCACTTTGTCCCGAATGCAGAGAAAAGTCCAGTTTTAAAAGCTATCTATTCTCAATTTTCAGGAAAGTATAAAAAGCACACAAAAATCCATGTGCATTTTGTATGTCTTTCTCTTTATATGTGCATTTCATCTATAGCATTGTCTGATATCCCTCCTTTTTTGAGACTCACAAGGATGGTCTTCATAATCCTTACAGTCCCGTTCATATTCTATCTTTATATTACCGATATATAGTACATTGCTGGAAGAGTGCTGCGTGATTAAGTTTCCCTTGTAAGGTCATGGCTCAGGTGAGAGTTGACCTAGATATTGCCTTGCTCACATTTGTTATCATGCTTTTTTGGAGAATGGATGCATGTCTAAAAACTGACTCTTTTATTGTTAGCCAATGAAACATTCTAGACTGTAGAGATCAAGGCTGGGAGAGAAGTATAAGTCCTTGAGGAATTCAGTTTCTAGAATCATGGTTTCACCAAAGCACAGAACTATGCCATGAATAAAACTAAGGGCACTATAACATGAGAGGGAAGATGCGGGGAATGGGAAACTCCAGCTTTTGTCCTTACCTGATCACGTGATTGGAAATATGGGTTCCAAGTTCCCATGTTGCTTGGATTCAGGCACAGAGGAAATTAAAAAAAAATGGCCAACCAGTTTTAGATCTCGGTTTTAAAGGACATGTGATAGACTTTGGTTTACATAGCAGAGTATTTTCACTAGCTACCTGGATGGGAGTAAAAGATATAATGCCATAGCTTTATTTTCAGAGGGTTGTTTTGTTTTGTTCTTTTCATTTTAATTGAAAACAGCTGCATGGGGAAGTAATGGAAGCTTTCAGACTAAGAGAAAGCAGGCAGCCTAATAATTCTTGCAGTGATTGCGGTTCTGTTAGAAGTAGGCAATGGGGGTGGGCTGTTCAACTATGTATACCGCCCTATTCCCAAAAAGGGGACTCAGGGCGGTTCACAACATTAAAATAAGAACAAATAAAACAACAAAGTAGCTAAAACAGCAATGTTCAAGCATAGATAGGCGGGTTAAAAAAAAAAAGGCACAGGCTGGGACCCTAAACGTCGCCATAGGCATCCCGAAAGAGAAAGGTCTTAAGGTTCTTCTTGAACGCCGTCAGTGAGGGAGCCTGTCGTAATTCACCGGGAAGTTTATTCCAAATAGATGGTGCCACCACCGAGAAGGCCCGTCCGCGAGTACTCGCTTTACGGGCCTCCCTCGGGGTGACAGTCCACAGCGAAAGGGCCACCGAAGAACGGGTGGGTCGGGCCAGATCAAGTTGTCGGGAGAGACGCTCCACCAAATAAGCCGGGGCTTTTACCAGTAGGTTGCAACCTTTCTCTGTACAGAGACTTTTCAGGAAAGGGGACCCACAAATCACCCCAGCTTCATCTTATACAGAGGCTGTTGGTTTCTGCTCTAATAACATTATCTTTTAAACATTATCTTTCAACAACAACAAAGATTGCTACCCCAGTTACAGCCAGGGACCAGATAGGTCAGGAGCTCTCTGGGCCAGCTTTTAATAAACCTTATACAGTGGTACCTCCAATAACGACTGCCCCAGATAACGAATAATTCGGATAACGACTGCAAATTTCCAGGAATAGGACTGCCTCGGATAACGAATTTTCCCTATGGACTGCCTCGGATAATGAATTTCCAGCATGCATCAGTACAAAAGAGTTATTCCAAGTGGCATTGCATCTGTACCTTTAAGTTGCACTTTATAAAAAATTTTGAACAAAAAACTAGGTGTCTGTGCCTTTTTTCCTAGGCTCCAGAACGGATTAAATGGTTTCCCATTCATTCTTATGGGAAACCGAGTTTCGGATAACGACGTGTTTCGGATAATGACTAACCTTGGAGAACGAATTACCGTCGTTATCCAAGGTACCACTGTACTCTCAGACAAGACTTCTTATTAGACATGGGCACAACTCGGCGAATTTTTCGTTTTCGTTTCTGTTTTTCGTTTCCGTTACGTAACGGAAACGGTAACAATGATTAAGCTGTCAGAACTTGAACTCAAACCGAAAAAAGAAAAATTTGGTCGGGTTTTTCGTTTTCGTTTGTGGCATCATGGCGATCGCGCAATGCGAAGCACAGAAAAAGTTTTTAAAAGTTTTTTTAAAAAAACCCGACTCCCGGCCAAAAAAGCAGGCGAAAATATGCCTGCCTGAGGCTTTGCTGCCTACCAGAGAGTTGGTTTCTGGGGGGTCCCCGGCCTTCCCCCCTCTTCTCCTGTCCTGGGCTGCTTGCACCAGGCTGGGGGGGGTCATCCTTGTCGTCTCGCCATGCCATGTGGTGGGGGGGATCCAAAATGTCGACCACGATTTTTCTTTTGAAATCGTGGTCAAAAAAACACACCAAATCACCACAGAAACATGTGAAATTTATTTATTTTAAATGCCTGAATTTTAATAGTAGCAGCAGTGGTTTTTTTTAATAGCAATAAAACATTGTATTGATTTTATTTTATTTTATTTTATTTTTTATTTTTTTAGACCTGCCCATTTGGGCTGGGCATGGGATGGGACCATGCAAATTTTTGAACCATTCCACCAATGGCATCGCCAGGTTTTTGACTGACACTTCTGGATGTCTCGGAGGGCATAAAAAGCCGAGGCACCTTCCAGAAATTGCAGTCGGGTGTATGGATGTGGTTGAGGGAGGAGGGCTGGCTGCTGGTGCTGGTGTGATCCGATCGAGATTGAGGAGGGAGGCTGGAGGCTTCAGGATTTAAGTTAGGCAGGCAGGGAGGGAACTGAATTTAGAAAATAATTTCTTTGATTCCCTGCAGCTTTGTCTGCTGAAGGGAATAGCAGTTTATTTTTTATTTCTTCTCTGGCAGTTTGGGAGGATTTTTTTCTGATATTGGATAAAGGGGGAGGTTCAACTGGGAGTGGGAGGTGTGGATTTATTTTAAAAATATATTATATACTACCATTTATTTTCTATTTTCCCAACTTCAATTTGCTTGCACACACACACATTTGGGGTGCAAGCCAAGAACAGAAGCTCTATCCTAAGTGATATCCTAACTGCCCACTCTCCCGCCCGCCTGTGCCGCCACCCGCCTGCGGCCCGTGCCGCCGCCCGCCCACTCACCTGCCCGCTCGCCCACCCGTGCCCCCCCTGCCACTGTCGCCACCCGCCCATGGCCCCACCACCACCGCCCACCCGCACCTCCCCCCGCCGCCCGCCCCCTTGCCCCCCCGCTGCCCCCTGATTGCAGGACGCCCTTATGCTCTGGGAAGTCAAATCGTGCTAAATCGTGGGGGAATGACAAATGACAAACGAAACGATGAAACAACAAATTTTTGAAAAATTTCACGACAAACGGATACGACCCGAAATGGACCCGTTCCGACAAACGAAAACTCGAAACGTCATTTTTTCTGGTCGTGCCAATGTCTACTTCTTATACAGCTCTGTTTAAAAAGTATACTGGGAGTAACTCATTGTAGAATAGTGATTCCCAACCTTGGGGCTCCTTTAGACGTCTTAGACTTAGTTCCTCCCACACTGCTGGGCACATCAGGCAACAAGTGCTTTCCAGGAGGTCAGGCCTGCAGCTTCCATTTCTGCATTTTTCCATGGATGTTCACCATATTTATATCTTCGCAGAATGTTGCTCCCCATGTCTTGTGTGGTCTTCCTCCCCCCTTTTTCATTTAAGGTGGTGTTCAGTGCCACGGAGTCTTAGGGATCCAGTGTACAAAGAATCAAAAAATGTGCCCACTAAGGTGCATCTGGTGTTCAGTTACAATTTCATCTAATTTCCAGATGCTGCTCCACTGCAGTACATGCTCATTTGTAACAGGGTCCCTGTAGGAGATGCCCAGTGTCCTACGCAAACATCTCTGGTAAAATGCCTTCAGCTTCTGGGTTAGTCTCTTTATCCATGTTTAACTAGCATACGTTGCAGTCAGAATAACAATGCTGGTGTACAGGTGGCTCTTTGGCGCAACAGAGATTGACGGTGAAGACCAAATTTGGCACAAGCATTGGAACATAACATTGTTTAAACACATTATATGTTCTCATTTTTAAGTATTGTACCAGTGCGTTAATTTCCCAATTTATAACATTTAACTGAAACTAATTAATTTTAAAAACTAAACTGCCATGCCCTGATCCGCAGATTTGGCTATTTAGTCCAGTAAAAAAAACCTGCCCTGCCTTTCCTCCTCTTGCCGGATTACTTTACAAACAAGATGGATAATATTATGAGAGAGGGTGATAAGTGGCCTGCTGCCTGGTAATGTAGTCTTGGCCGGGAGCCCAAGGGCTAGTCACTTCAATCCGTTGCTAAAATAGCACACTTGTCTTCCTCTTATTGTAAGTGGATTTCTCAAATTCTTTGTAAATTATTGATACTTATAACTCATACAGTTGGTAATTGTTTTTGTCTGGGATGGGAACTTTCTGACTTGAATCTTGCATACCTGCTATTCTCCTTGTGACATGTTTATCTGATAGAAGAGGTGGAACCATGGCTGGATAGCTCACAGCCCACCATATACCCCAGATAGGGGATTCATTAGTGCCAGTCCAATGTATTAATTCCATAAATGGTGTCATAATCCTTGGTTTGAAGATCCATACGTATTCCATTCCCTTATGAAATAATTATAATAATAGCAAGTCTTTCTTTCAAAATATTGTTGTGTATCATCTTATTTTTATATGTACTCTACATGTCAGACTTTAATAATCCTCAAGTTGCCATATTCCAAGTTGCCAAATCTAGAACCATAGAATCATCGTAGGGTTGGAAGGGACGTTGGAGGTCTTCGAGCCCAAAGCCCTGCCCAAGTCATGAGAACTCATACCATCCTGGACAGACAGCTATCCAATCTTATCTTGAAAACCTCCAGCGATGGGGCACCCAGAACATTGGGAAGCAAGCTGTTCCACTGTTTAATGGCTCTCACCATCAGGAAACTTTTTCCTTATTTCCAGGCTGGCTCTCCCTCTATTGAGTTTCCACCCATTGGTTCTTGTCATACCCTCAGGTGCAACTGAGAATAAATCAATGCCCTCTTCCCTGTGGCAACCCTTCAGGTATTGGAGGATTGCTATCGTGCCTCCCCTCACTGTCTTCTCTTCATCAGGCTAAAAATGCCTGGTTCTTTTAGTTATTCTCCATACAATTTAGCCTCCAGTCTCCTTATCATCTTTGTTGTTCTTCTCTGCATTTTTTTCTGTGTCTCATTTGTATTGTAGTGACCAGAACTGGACACTATGTTCTAAATGTGGCCTCACTAGGGCTAATATAAAGAGGTAGTATCATGTTCTGTGATCTTGATGCTATCCCCCTCTTGATGCAGCCCTAGGACCGTGTTTGCTTTTTGGGCAGCTGCAGCACATCTGGCATGACGTGTGTGGGAACTTGTGGATCCTCAGTTGGAAATACTGTTTGCCTTCTACCTGCATAACAGGATTTCTGGCACTGTTTTCTATGCAATGATGCTTTCTATGTATTGAAATCAATTGGAAATCAATTTCCCTGCACAATACGGTGCCACAACTGCAACGTTTATCTGCAGTCTTTGATGTGTATGTCTGTGCACTCAAAATTGGATGGTGTCGCTCTTTAGCTAATCAAATGTAAAGCCTAGTTTCTTATAAAACCATTGGCATGTTTTCCCCTCTACCATATGTCTCCAATTGTATAAAGGCTATTTAGACTTACTTTTCTAAACAAAAGCTGAACTGATGGACTAAAAGGGTACTGGGAGGCATCATGTTTAAGAATCTGAGTAAGTTTAGTCAGCTAAAGAATATGTCCACTTTAGGCAATCCATTCTTTTATACTTGCTGCCCTCAAACTCAACCACTTCAGTTCAAAATTCTGTTCCTCATGATATTGTTCAAAGGCAGGCTGACCCAGACCACTTGCGCAGGGAACCTGTGAAGCAGTAATAGGAACATTTTTCCAGACACACAACAGAAGGGTCTGCCTTTGTTTTTTATCTACAGAGAATAGACTCCCCTGCATTATTATTTTTTTCTTCCAAGTTATTTTCCTTTTCTCGGACAAAGAGTCAAAATGCAAACAAGTCTCCAAACTCTAATATTTTCCTTACCGGGAGTTTTTGGGGTTCATCTTTTTTTTCCCCAAGCATTAGATAACTTGGAAGCAGCTCAGGTTTCCTTTTGTACAAGAAGACATAATTTTACTAGAAGGGGGGGAAAGCCACAGAATCCTTTTGGTTTACTGTGGATAAGCAGTGAAAGTAATTGCTGTAATGAGCCAATGTGAATCAAAGGAGGGATTCCTGGGGTGCTGTGGTCTGTGTTGTTTTTTTAAAGCACATTATATGAAAAGTGCAGTATTACAGGATCCTTTGGTCCAAATCTTATTTCACGAGAGCAAGGAAACAACAATAGATTTTCTTTAAGCACGGCCCCTCGACCTGCCTGCTTTTAAAACACAGCAGCAAATCTGGATAGTCTGAGCAAGAGCCGGAGGGCATATTTTTCATCTTGCCTTATATTAATCCATGATCATTAAGTGGTGGTGGTGGGGAGACAGTGAGATTTGGTAGGATTTCTGCCCAAGAGAGCTGCAGGGGGAAGATGCTTTGTTCATGACCCATGAGAGAGGAAGCATCTGTATGATGGGATGCAGTACTTGAGATAATTCGAAATGTGCCAGTTGGAAGAAGAATATATTTCTTCCACAATTATTATGGAGTGCAGCTGATGCTGAGTCCAAAACTTTTGCCCTTGCTGACAGGAACATAAGAACATAAGAAGAGCCATGCTGGATCAGGCCAAAGGCCCATCTAGTCCAGCTTCCTGTATCTCACAGTGGCCCCACCAGATGTGTCTGGGAGTGCACAAGACTAGATATTTGTCTCCTTGATACCACTCCCCTGCATCTGGTTCTTGAAATACCCTGGTTTTAAGCCTGGAGATGACACATCTCCATCATGGTTTGTAACCTGTGATGGACTTTTCCTCCAGGAATCTGTCCAATCCCCTTTTGAAGGCATCCAGGCCAGATGCCATCACCACATCCTGTGGCAGGGAGTTCCACAGACTAACAACGTGCTGGGTGAAAAAAATATTTTCTTTTGTCTGTTCTTACTCTCCCAGCCCTCAATTTGAGTGGATGTCCCCTAGTTCTGGTATTCTGTGAGAGGGCAAAGAGTGTCCCTCTATCCACTTTACTCATGCCCTGCATTATTTTGTACGTCTCAGTCATATTCCCCCTCAGGCGCCTTTTTTCCAGACTAAAGAGCCCCACATGTTTTAGCCTTTCCTCATAAAGGAGGTGCTCCAGCCCTGTAATCATTTTAGTCGCTCTCTTCTGCACCTTTTCCAGTTCCACTGTGTCTTTTTTGAGATGCGGTGACCAGAATTGTCAGGTTAGTCTTTGCCTCTATATGCTGCCTCCTAGTTACAGAAGAAGAGGTAGTAAATCACAGGAGATAAGTGAACTCCCTCCCACTGGAGGCCAGGGCTGCCCCGTCTCTGCTGTCTTTCCGGAAGCAGGCAAAGACCTTCCTCTTCAGGCAAGCTTTCCCCGAATGAGGGACTACCTATTACAATGGTACCTTGTATAAAGGAATCAGTTCGTTCCAAATGAAATTCCGTTAAGCAAATTTTCCTTTATACAAATTTCCCATATGAATGCATTGAAAATGAAGCAATCCCTAATTGTGACCATTTTTATGCTGTATGGATTTGCCCCATAGGCAATTCTGTTAAGCAAATCTCCCCTATCTCCAGAATTTTTTATGTTGTACAGATTTTATGTTATACAAACCACTTGTTATACAAGGGCCCACTGTATTTGTTGGACTATAAAGCTGGACTATAAAGAAGGCTGATCGCCGCAGAATCAATGCTTTTGAGTTGTGGTGCTGGAGGAGAGTCTTGAGAGTCCCCTGGACTGCAAGTAGATCAAACCTATCCATCCTGAAAGAAATCAACTCAGAATGTTGACTGGAAGGATAGATTTTGAAGCTGAGGCTCCAGTACTTTGGCCACCTCATGAGGAGAGAGGAGTCCTTGGAAAAGTCCCTGATGTTGAGAAAGATTGAAGGCAAAAGGAAAAGAGGATGGTAGAGAATGAGATGGTTGGACGGTGTCATCAATGCAACCAATATGGATTTGACCAAACTCTGTGAGGCAGTGGAAGATAGGAAGGCCTGGCAACCTCTGGTCCATGGGGTCACGAAGAGTTGGACATGACTGAACGACTGAACAACAACAACAACAACAACAACAACAGCTGTATTTGACGTTTAGATGGATTACCATACCTGACTGCATTGACTGATTTTCCTGTGTTTTCCATGTTACTTTCCACCCCTCATAATGGATTTTTTCTTTTCTTTTTGCGTGGTCTTTGTAGCTCTACTGCTATCTTTTAATGTTCTAAGATGCCTCTTTTAATTCCCTGTTCTTAACTTAAATATGTCTTAAATGTTCCGGGCTGTATATTGCCCCTTACTATTGTAAGCCACCTTGGGTCCTTTTCTAAGGAGAAAAGTGGGGTAAAAATATTCAAAACAAAATAAAATAAATAGAGTGGACCCTCGTATAACAAATGGTTTGTATAACATAAAATCTGTACAACATAAAAAAATCCGGAGATAGGGGAAATTTGCTTAACAGAATCGCCTAGGGGGCGAATCCGTACCACATAAAAATGGTCGCGATTAGGGATTACTCTGTTTTCAATGCATTCATGTAGGAAATTTGTACAAAGGAAAATTTGCTTAACATAATTTCATTTGGAATGAATTAATTCCTTTATACAAGGTACCACTGTAAATAAATGAGTCCAAGAAAGCACATTATTAATACACATCAGGGAGGCACTCTAGATAATGAAGGAATCGGAGTTGAAGCCAAGTGCTGGCTAGGAAATTTGAAAGGTAGTGAATAGCTCGTGGTAACTTGAAATTGGCAACTTTTTGCTTTGTTTGATCGGTAAGGAAAATGACTCCTGACACAATCGAAAAGTAAAGCTGAACAACCAAAAGGCATATATGACAGGTGCTAAAGGAATGAAACACGCTTGTTCTAGGGCTGCTCTACTCCTGTTGGGATGATTGGCTGCAGCAAGTGCCAAGATGAGTTGGAATGTATACTGTGTAAACACAAAATGAATCTGTTCAGGTCTTGGGTGAATTGGCTGTAGTAGAATTGGCCAAAGATCGTTTACTGCCGGAGGCAAAGGACAAAATGCTGATCTCCCAAAACATCATGTATCTGACAGTTGAAGCTTACCTCCATGCTAGCGATAGGGTAAACTCCCCCTACCTATCAGTGGGTAATTCAGATTAGTTTCTAAATTTCCTGCAGAGTGTGTGGTGTGCATTCTACACACAACTTACTATACACACCAAGCAATACATTGCTTTTCTTCCCTATCAGTCCGTCACCTGAAGCAGACGCCTCACCCTCCCTAATGACAGGGCCGGAACTGGGGAGTAAGGTTCCATAGGTATCATGGGTAAGGAAATTCCGCTCCATGCTTGGAGCTGCTCGCTGCCTTGTGGGAAATAATGCACTGTTGCAATAGGGATATATAGAAAGAAATGTCCCGAACAACTGAGAGAATATCTGGAAGTTGAGTCATGGCTACTGGACTTCCTTTTTAAGAGATAGAAATGTTTCGCTGCTCATCCAAACAGCTCCATGAGCAGCGAAGCATTTCTATCTCTCAAAAAAGAAGTCCAGTAGCCATGACTCAACTTCCAAATAAACTCACCTGGATGACTGAGAATCTTCATAGACAAACAGAGAATAGTGACATTGCAGGCATAGAAACACCATGTGTAAGCTACTGCTACAGTGTGGCTTTATCATTGCCCCCCTCCCCAATACATCCCTATGGCCAAGGCATCGATTTGAACCCTAGGTCTCCTAAATCTTGGTGTGTCCCTCTCACTGAAACATCACACTGGCTCCCTGCATAAAGCTGGCCTCTTAAATTTACTTTGCTAAATTCTTCAAAGTATTTTCTGATTTCTTCCTGTTTAGTTTTGTTTCAGGATTTTAGTCCAGGTATTCTAATTCTGGGCATGCAGGCGACTCAGGGGGATAAACTCCTAAGCCGCTGGGGTTGCTAATCAAAAGTTTGGCAGTTCAAATCCACATGATGGTCTGAGCTCCCATTGCTTGTCCTGCTCCTGCCAATCTAGTAGTTCAAAAGCATGTTGAAAATGCAAGCAGATAAATAGGTACCATTTCATTTTTATTTTTTTTTTAATTATAAGAACATAAGAACAACCTTGCTGGAACAGGCCACAACCCATCCAGTCCAGCATTCTATTTCACACAGAGGCTCACCATTTGCTTCAGGGCGTTCCCGAGTAGATGTCTTCACCTGCTTACGATTCCCTGCAAATGGCATTGAGAGATTTCCTGCCTATCTCTCCAACTCGGAGGTTGTCCTTCGCCATCCATAATGATAGCCATTGAGACCCTTGTTCTCCATGAACTTGTCCAATCCTTTCTTAAAGCTGTCAAGGCTCACAGCTGTCACCACTTCTTCTGGCAGGGAGTTCCATAGACCAGTGATCCTCTGGGTGAAGAAATACTTTCTATTATCCTTCCCATCCTTCCGAGGTTGGTAAAATGAGTACTCACCTTGCTGGGGGGAGGCAATATGTAGCCTGCATAATTAAACTGTAAACCGCCCAGAGACTATTTGAAGTGGTATGCTTTACTTTGCTTTGCTTTTAAGGTCTAGCACCCAAAAGTTTCATGGAGTGAAAAATTACAAAACACAAATTACAAAGAAAACAAAACATCAACAACCCTAACCCTAACCCTTCACCAATGGGACCATTTTACTTATTTTCATTCATTATCCTCCCCTCCAGAATAGAACTGATTGTTGCATGGAAGCTTTTCCCTTTTCTCTTACAAGCACATATTCCATAAATCTAAACCAAACATCATTTTAAAAGATCTCTTTTTAACTCTCCTGTTTTAATCTTTAAAGTACATGTCAATCTATCATTTAAAGCAATATTCCATATTTCATTGTACCATTCATCTAAATGTAGTTCATGTTTGGGTTTCCAATTTCTAACTATTATTAATCTAGGCGCTGTCAATAAATTTGTAATCAACTCTCTACTTTTGAAATCATAATTTATTATCAACAAATATTGACCACAAAGCAGTTTCAGAATTGGGCTCTATATTCCTTTCTAATATATCACTTATTTCTTTAAAAATACATTTCCAAAAAATTTGTATTTTTTTACGTTCCCACCACAAATGAAAAAAAAAGTACCAACTTCCTTGTCACATTTCCAACAAAGTTTAGAGAAATTAGAATTTATTTTATTCAATTCCACTGGTGTCAAATGCAGTAACCTCCCACCTATCACAGGGGCTAAGGAACTGACCCGACTCATGATAATTGAAAATCCGTGATACATGGATGCTGGGTCAGGTCAGGACTGGGGGGCCTATCTGGGGCCCCCTACACTTACCTGAAGCCTGGTGCTGCCCCAAACAGGCCTCCAGTGGCCTTCCTGGGGCTGTTGGAGGCCCCAGAAGTGCTTTACGGCAATCTGGAAGTCACTTCTGGGGCCTGTGGTCTGTAAAGCACTTCTGGGGCCTGCGACAGGCCCAGGAAGCCCATTGGAGGCCCTTTTGGGGGCAGCGCCAGGCCTGGGGTAAGTGCAGGAGGCCTGAAACAGGTCCAAGCAGCTTAACCCAAGGGGGGGGGCTTGCCTTTTGTATACTGCAGTCCTGCAATAAAGCGGGACCACAGTATATGAACTGTGAAAGGGCGGGGAATACAGTACCATCTTAAACTTAGCTTTTGGTAGCCCTTCAGTGAGAAGGAGACAGCATTCGATGCATTTACATGTGCACACAGAAATGTGCATACCAGCAAACGCCAGATCTTCTACTTACAAATGATTATGAGCACTGGCCTCTCAAGTTGGAAGTACTGGACTTAATTGTCATAAAGAACCTTGATACTATTTCTTCCCCTTATTGTCAGTTGTTTTATATTATTATTGTGGGGATCTGCTTCTGCATTTTAACTTGTAGGCAGATCACATGCACCATCCCCATGGAAACGGTTTGATTTCTGTTTATATCTAATTAGAGTTGTCTATTACCTCTCCAAATAGAATTTAATTTGAATACATGTGGCCTCCACATTTTAGTCATTAGACTAAATCTGAAAGTTTGACTGACTGCCTTTCCAGGAGTTTGCATTTCGTATGCTTAATCCATTTCAGAATCTTGGACAGAAAAAAACCCAGTTGCTTCTTTAAAAAAAAAAAAGAAGAAGAAGGGAAAAAAAAGAAAAATAAATAAATAAATAAGTGTACTTTACTAAGGTTTTTCCCTTTCCACAAAGTCTACGCTGGCTTTCCTCCTGTTATAATCTAAATCATGTTCACTGACCTTCAGGGTGTGTCACAGCTAGAAGTCAAACTGTGTGAATTAGCATTTACAATTGTGGTGTCATTAACCTCATCAAAGTCAGGAGCAAATACTATAATTTCGCCAGACACTGTGGCAGCCCTTTTCAATCTAGTACCCTCCAAACATAGTATGTTAAACTGCTTCCTACATCATTGCAAGAAGACACCATAGTCAGGGATGGGTTTGTAATCCAGCAGACCTGAAGCCAGCAAAGTGTACCAAAACAAAATGCGCAACTTAAAATGGGGCCATGAAACAACACCATTTATATAGCACATTTAGTAAGGTTGCTAGCTAGCTTATAAAAAGTTAAAATTACAACCTCCAAATCAAAATTCTATTTTGAAGACAACAATATTAAGATAAAGCCAGGCAAAACACTGTATACTGAGGAGGTTCGATTCATCAAAAATCCTCCAGTTTTATGAATGTGCTTCTGTACCTATGACTGGGGGGGGGGACACTGAGGAAATGGCCCAACATTTCTGTACAATATCATATTGCCAGCAAGAAAAAGGATCCCAATCTTTACACGCCAATAGCAAAGTGAAACCATGGAAGAGCAGGGACCAGGTGCAGGGGAGTGGTATCAGGAGACAGATATCTAGTCTCGTCTGCTCCCAGACACATTTGGTAGGGCCACTGTGAGATACAAGAAGCTGGACTAGATGGGCCTTTGGCCTGATCCAGCAGGGGTCTTCTTATGTTCTTAAGTTCTTAAGTGAAAATCCCAGAAAGTGGCTCCTCCCCCCCATCAGTTAACTACTTCTGAGCCCAAGGCAAAATAGTTGTCACTTGTCAGGGCTGTTTTTCAACAAGTGTATATGTTCTTTAAAAAATGACATCAAGGGACAACTTTATATCACCGAGATTCTGTTTTTAAATAGGCACTTAACTGCTGGGAGTACCTCCTACATCTCAGATGATAGGGGAAGATATTGAAACATGCAGTGTTGACGAACCTATGGCATGGGTGCCAAACGTGGCACTCGAAACCTTTTCTGTGGGCACCCGGCATCTCCCCTTCACAGCCACCTTTATTCAGGCTAAATCGTTCTATTGGTACTTTGCAAAAAAATAGTGGGCTGTGAATCACAGTTTGCACACTCGGTCTCTAAGGTTTGCCATCACTGAAACAATGGATTCCATCCTACTCTGTGCTGGTGGGTGTCTGTTTACTCAATTGAACTTCCCCTTCTTTCCATCCTGCCCCCTCCAGAGGGATTCCCAGCAATCCATGTCAGATATGGGGGCCATATAAAGGGAGTACAGGGGGGAAGAGAGAACTATTCCAGTAGCTGCATATATTCTCTTGTGTGACAGACACTCTGGGATAGACTTCAGCAGTGCACAGTTTAAAGGGGGGGGGAAATGTGACCACACCCACTTAAGTGTGACCCAGCGAGTTTTACAAGTACCTCATCTCGAGTTGGTACAAAGCTTGTCTCAATTCCAATGCGGATTTTTAACTGGTACTTGAGTGCGTGGGAACTCGGAAAATCCACATCAAAACCTTTTCATTCTGCTTTGTTGTGGTTCCCGCTTGTGGGGATACATAAGATGCAGTTATTTAGATGGCACCCATGGGGCAGATCAACCACGTTTTCAATCACGTGACCATTCTGGGGGGAAATCTGCATTTTACTTTGAACAGGATTTTCCAGCCGTGGGATAGCAGCCCTTGCCACCTTGCTCTTCTATGCTTTTGCCCACGTTCCCTGAAAAATGGCATAGTGCTATTTCACTGCCCTTAGGGTGTTTATACATGACCCCTAAACTCCGGGGCAAATGGCTCCCAGCTCTGGAGCTTAAAAATGTTTCCCTACCAGCTCCGCAGTTTACAGGAAATTAAGTGCGACCCCGCCCACCTAAGCGCGACCCAGCGCACTTTTCAGGTACCTGCTCTTGGCAGGTGAAAATTCCTTGATGCGGATGTGCCAGGCTCTCCTCGCTTCTTTTTGTTGTTGTTTTTTGCCTCCTGCCCCTTTAAGAGAAGGAATCAGGAAGTGACGGGGCTTGGAGCAGCTTCCACTGGCACCGGAAGGTAAGCCTTTATTCTTTTGTCCCTTTTTTCCCTCCCTCCCCTCACGCAGACAGGAGCAAGGAAGTGTGGAGGGGTGGGTACACAGGAACAGCAACGAACCCCCAAGATCTCTGGTCCGAATTTAAGGGGCCAGCGGATCTTAGGGGTCGTGTAAAAGCGCCCTTACTTTACCCAGTGAATGCAAGCATTGGCTAATCAAAAGATTGACCTGCTCTCTTTACCTGACAGAGCATATACTCTGACTGACTTGTCTTTAAGTACAGGAAGGCACCTGAGTTTTCCCAGGCGCTAAGGGACAATTTAAATAGTACCATGTCACACAAAGGAATCCTCAGTTACATCTTCATGCAGAGAACAATGCTCAGTCAGTGATCAGGCTAGAGATGATTAAAAGAAGCATGCCTGACATGAAGCTGAGCCGGAAGCTTTGAAGTTCCCAGAGAGATAACCTTGCTGGTGGAGTGGAGAGTGCTTGGCCGGTCTCTTCCCAGGAGAAGCCCTGCTCTGAGCCAGGGGTGCCTCTGGGCAATTAAAGATCTTTGAGGATAATGAAGTGGCTGCCGACTTTAGATGTCAGCTGCTTAGACCTTTTCCAGGACTCGAGGCTTCAACACAGCATCTCAGAGATTTTGTCCAGTGCACCTCGTAAAGCCACAAGCTATATACTGAGGATAGGATGCTTGGGGGATGTAAAGCTTTGTGGATTCTGATTCCAACAGATCTGATCTGTATCTCTTCTTGTATTTAATACTTCTTGGATTTTTTTTCCTGCTGCAGTTCTTTCAGGTGTTGGGGGTAGGTTAAACAGAAACTATCTGTGAATATATCAGTCCCAATATACAGTAGGACCCCCGTATCCACTGATTCATTATCCACCGATTCAGTTATCCACGGTTGGCAGAGGAAAAAATTAAATAATTCAGCAGCTACAAAGCAAGCTACTGTCACAAAGAACAGCTATAAAGCAAGCTATCATCACAAACAGCAGCTGTAAAGCAATCTACTGTTGCAAAACACCAACTGTAAAGCAAGTTACTATCACAAAACAGCAGTTCTGGGGACATTTTGGGGTTCTCTCTTATCCATGGTTTTCATTATCCACGGGAAGGATTGGAAGCAATCCCCAGTGGATACTGGGGTCCTACTGTATATTTAGAACATGATACAGTGGTACCTTGTACAAAAGGAATTGATGCGTTCCAAATGAAATTATGTTAAGCAAATTTTCCTTTATACACATTTCCCATAGGAATGAATTAAAAACAGATCACGACCATTTTTATGTTGTATGGATTTGCCCCATAGGCGATTCTGTTAAGCAAATTTCCCCTATCTCCAGAATTTTTTATGTTGTACAGATTTTATGTTATACAAACCGTTTGTTATATGAGGGTCCACTGTATTTTGTGACTCTTCTGCATGAATATTTTTAAAGTAGAGTTTAGCCAACCTTGTCAAGCAGGAATGCTATAACCATGGTTTATCAGTTTAAAATAGTTATAGTGGGGGAGGGGAATTGGGTCCTTTACTAAGGAGAGAGGCGGGGTGAAAATACTCTAAAATAAATAAAATAAGAGAGCTTTTATTTACATGTCAAAAACAAAAATATGAAGGGGGATGGTGGTATCCACTTAATCCCGCCAGTTGACAGAAGAACTTGCATCGCTAGAACAGGAAGCAGTGGACAATTGCACGTTTCTGTTACACCACCCCACCCATGTGCCCTTAACATTTGCTCCAGAAGGCCGAAAACCTTCCAGATTGGTATGTGTGAAGATGAAGAGTACTTCAGGAGGCAAGAGAGGAAGAGAAAGTTCTTTTATGAGAACAGAGATTTTCCCATAAACATAAACATCAGGGTACATGTGCGTGCACACTCAGCCACATCTGCTAAATTGCCAGTAGTGACAGTAGCATATTTGCCATGCACAGCTGGATCAGGAAATGGGGAAAGGAGAGAAGAGTCAGCAAGAGTAACATATTGTTAATATTGACATTGATATTGTGACAAGATGATTTTCAGAGAAGGGCTCCCACTTTTGACTCAGATTAGATACGACTTTTTTCTCCTTGTCTCAAATATACACAGATAATGATATTGGGGCATTGTCTATTGTCTACTGTCCCGTTAAATAAAGTGTATTGGGTTTTTTTTCCCAAATATATTTTATAAATTAGTCTTGTATCCATTGATAATATTGTTTGCTATTCAAACAACATGGACCTTTGAGTTCCCCTTAGATCCTAGAAAAAGCATATTAACATATTATAAGGTATGTTAATAAGTATTTCCTAGGCTCTAAGGGAGATCAGCCACCCAAGATGTTTGAATAGCAATTATAAGCAATAGCCCAAAGGCCTTTTTTCTATGGGGGGATTGGCAATAGACAAAAAACAAACAAGCAAACAAACAAAACCCTGCTCCCCAATTACATTTTCAGTTTTCCTTCTATGCACCTATCCCAAAAGGATATATCGTAAGTTGTAAATGTATCTTGTAAGTAAAGGATAGGCACTGTGCACCCATTTGACAACATGTATTTTGCCCTGTTTTTGTCAAACAACAACACCAACAATACTCACCCCTACATTTTTGGATGTCATATTCTTCCTTTGGAATGAGGGGCACATGTGTGGTTTTAAAGTAAGATCACACTCCTGAACACCCCTGGGAGATTTCTCCCAGGACTTATTCCAAATGAATAATTAGCTTTGATCAGGCTAAGACATGTGCTAAGAGTAGCATGTGTTTCTACCTCTTAATGAGTTTCATTGGCTTGCTGCAGGGGCAAGGGATGGTGGTGGTGGGAGACGTTCATTCTCAGGCTCACAAGCCAAAATCCTGTTGCTTAGAGTAATAAATCACACTAAAATGCCCTGCGTTGAATGATTGGTGATTTAGTGAGCCAGCTCCATTAATTCCACTGGTTCAAGTAGGCCTATAGTACCTGCCACTTACCATGCTAAAACAAGTTGTCATGTAGAATAGACCCACTTAAATGGATGGAAGTTATGGAAGAGCTGACTTGCTAAATCCCCATTCATTCAATGGAACTACTTTGGTGTGACTTACTACTCAAAGTCAATGGATTTTCTCCACAGAATTACAAGGCTCAAGATGGAGGACACCCTTGTGTCAATCATTCAAGACCATTCTCCACCAAAGTAGTGCAAGGCTTATAACCATGATATTCCTTCCAAATCCATTGCAGTATTCCTATTGTTCTGGGGGCTCCAGCAGCCTAATTATATCATCTTTGACGGTTACTTCACATCCTTCCTCATTCCGAGATTATGTTCGTTTTGTGATAACGTCATTCGCGGTAATGTGTTCTTGTCCTGGTTCTGTCCCTGTTTCCGTTTACCCACGGGCATGATTGATGGTATCATGAAGACTTTTACTTCACATCCTTGTTTCGTGACAACATCTGTACTTCCCTGCCTTCGTTTCCCCTTTTTTTTGGGGGGGGAGCGCGACCTTCCGTTTTTCAATGTTTCAATTCTCCATAACTTCACCTTTCATGCTTTAAGCAGCAAAGTTTGAGTTTTTATGCCTTCTTCCCTCTCTGCGATGCATTGTTTATGGCATTGAGATTGTTCTGGAGAATGCAACTTCACACTCCTGCCACTAGATGGAGAATATGCACGTTGCATGACGAGCCTTACTTCAAAGGCACTTGTCTCGAAACAGGAACTGAGACAAGAGAATTCTCGAGGTCAGGGAGAGGTATGGCTCATCATGCTTAAATCCCAGTTAAGGGGGCATGGTCGGGACAAACTCCCGTCATCACGCAATGGACGTACAGTAACATTTTTTCATACCGGTCCTAAGTGGGACAGTGAACCGCGATGAGAGGGACATGAAGTAATCGTCTTTGTCTGTGGCTAACTCAGGAGATATTGGCCATGAGGACAGAGTAAATGCCTCATAGTATACCTGAATGGTACTTTTATTTAATGTTGTCTAGCATGCTCTCTTGAATATATTTGAGGCTGCAGTCTTATAAAATCCCTATTTGAAATTAAGTCCTATTGACTTCATTAGACTGTAGTTCAAAATTTATGTAGAACAAATAGATTGGGCTATAATAGATGTTCTATCAAGCATCTAGTGTTCAGTAGTGAATGAGCTCTTTCATGGCACCTAATGCATTTTTGGTTGCTTTTGAACAACTTATAGACTGAAGATGAATAGCTTATAGATTGAATATTTCTGATCAAAATTTGTGATGACTGCTTGTGTTTATATTCTGCTACTTTAAACCATGTCCCATATAAGAGTAACAGATAAACATATGTGGGAAAATGTCTTAAGATTTCCATTTTTTAAAGATAGGAAAGCAGGAAACATAATATCTGGAATATGCCTATAATTAACTAAGAACACTAGATCGATGTGAGGAAACAGATGTTCGAGGCTAGTGCCTGGAAGTAGCAATGAATAATGTTACCTGCAATGAATTTTCTTTTTGCAGGAAATGAATTAGAATTATATTACAGTCTGATTGTAACATAGTGCAAGGTGACTTCATTCATTTTGTGGTACAAATACTTCTTCTAGCTACTTTTCTAGTTGTGGGGATTTGATGGTGGGTTGTTGATTTTTGTCATATTCTGATGTTTTCAGAAAAACCCACTAAAATGTATAGCTATGTGTACTTTAGAATAATGGAATGTATTATGTTTAAAAATTATAACTATGACAATAATTAGCTGCTTGAGCCTTAATAATCAACTATCTAGGTACTTTTAGAAATAATCTCCCAAGCTTTGTGTATTGAGATAAACAACTTCTTTAAAAAAAAGAAAGTTGTAAGTAACTTACATGTTGGAGAAGTATTTTTTAAAACTGTTTAACTGTCTTACTTAATAGCTGTTATTAGTATTTCTTATGTTGTGAACCACCCGGAGTTCCTTCGGGAAGACGGGCGGTATATAAGTCCAATAAATAAATAAGTAAATAAATATTAGGAAAGGATGTTAGGGAAGGAGCCACAAGTTATTAAACTAAAAAGTAAACTAAAAAAGAAGACAGTAGATATTAAAGTGAACAATAAAAAGATCTGGTGGGCACTGTGGCATTTTTTTTAAAAAAAGTCCACCTGCTGGTTAGCTTTATTTTATTTTATTTTATTTCAGATGATTGTGATAATTGACTGTATGTGACTACATGTGAATTACTTGGTCGTTTAATGTTAAGTATATTATTGCTCTGCATTTTATGTTTGTTGGACACCCCCTGGAGTTCCTTTTGGAAGCTGGGCAGTATATAAATGTATAAATGTACAAACAAACAAACAAACTGTGTTCATTTAGGGCAGTGGTGAGTAACCTTCACCCCTCCAGATGGTTTGAACCACAACTCCCACAGTTGTTTTATCATTGACAATATAGGCTCAGAATTCTGGGCATTGTGGTCCAAATCATCTGAAGCGCCAAAGGTTCCTCACCCCTGATTAGAGATGAGCACGACTCAGAAAAATTTTTTTCGTTTTCGTTTTCGTTTTCGGCTAGGGTCCGTTTCATTTCGTTTCCGTTTTCATGAGTTAATTTCAAAATTTTTCGTTTTCATTTCGTTACATAACGAAAATGAAAAAATGAAAACGAAAACGAAATTTTTTTCATCTCTCCCCATTTAGCTCCATTATGTGTTTTTCCAGTAACGAAAAACGAAAATTGGCTCAAAATTAGTCGTTTCGTTTCCGTTTTGGTCCATTTTTGAACCGTTTTTCGTTTTCGTTTCGTTACGTAACGAAAACGAAAAAACGAAAATGAAAACGAAAATACCGCTAAGTCGTGCCCATCTCTACCCCTGATTTAGGGGGATGTCTGTGCAGGACTATTGATGGTACAGGAACCCGAGTTCCTAATAATATCTATGATATTGAGTTTGTTTCTCTCTTTTTCAGAAGAAGACGGTGGTGACCTCCTCAAGACCGGGATCAGTTTTCCAGGGACGCCAGAGGAAGAGCTAGGTAAAGATTCTGTTTCCTATCTAAACTGATCTAAACAAGTACTAGATGCCACCCCCAATCCTTCTCGCTGTTGAAAACAATGGGTGAAATCTAGTAGTAAGTTGCAACTCGTGGAGGCCTAATGAGTCAGTGGAGATTGAATGAGTCAGATATCCTCTGTAATGTTCACTAATTTATTGGACCACTTCTAGTTGTGACTTATGGTTAGATTCCAGCCAGTAGTTACCATAGAAAAGACTAGCACAGAGGTTTGATTTTTGACTTGCTAATTAACTTTTTAGCATGTGCATCCTTACATATCTGGTCTAATCTAGTCTCTCCCTTGACTTTTTTTCTTGCAAACAAAAGGCCAGCTCTTTCCCTGGCTGCAAAGCAGAAAGAGATGCTGAGCTGAACAAATGAAATGCCTTTATTCACACTGTAAAACTGATCCAGTGCAGAATCTCTCTGGGGAACCCCACCACCACCACCACCACCCATTTGGGATGCTTTATAAGTGTGCCTTATAAAGACCTTTGTGAAGTGGTCTTCACAGTGCACAATATGAGCCTGCCCACTCATCAGAGGCTTCCCTGTGGGTTTAATCACCGATGATGATTGTGGTGGTACAGATACACCTTCTGTTCCCTTCACTCAGTGTTCAGAGCTCCAAGCACAGTGCGCTACTGTTTTGAATTTCAAAAAGAGCCATTAAATGCATGTAGCATCCACTGAAATATTACAAGGCATAAATTGTTTGTCAGTCACTTGCATGTACATGTTGTTGCGTAGTATATATGTGAGTTGGCTACTGTCACTTCAAAATACAATGAAGGAAAGGAACAGTTAAGATCTTCTGTAGACCTCCTGGACATGGTAGCCTTCACCCCAGCAGTGACTCCTTTGCCATTAAAAATATACAAATACTGTAAGCAACAGTTGTGTTTTTGCAAGATTTGCAAATGTACAGAATCATATTTCTTTCTAGACTCTTGGCAGTAGGATAATCAAATTCTGCTTATCAGTTGCAGTTAGAGCCCAACGAGCTGGACACAAGGGAGACCAAAGGAAACACTTGTGGTGTGCCAGGAATGTTGTGTAGGTGTAGTGAGAAGGGCAAACCTTTTGGCCATTGTTGTCTTGGTTATTTTTCCCAGAGGGGAATGGACCCTGGCTGCAGTCGGGTGCCTTGCTTTGGTTCTAGGAGTCACTGGTTGTCGTTAGTCAAGGTGCTCTGGTTTTAAAAGCTTCCACTTGCTCCTGGCTGAGCTGGGCTGATTTTTGAGGAGGAAAGGAGGGAGGGAGAGAGAGAGAGAGAGAGAGAGAGAGAAGGTCCCAGGAAAAGAGGAGATGAAAAATTAAAGGCTTAACTAATTGGAAGGAAGAGAGGAGAAGTAAAAGTAGAAGGAAGTCCTTGCATCAGCGACTGACGAGAGGCCAGCTTAAAATAACCAGTTAAGCTTTCTGACACAGACATCTATTTAGGTTTGATAGGCCAGAGTGAAACACAAGCTTCACATTTGAACTGGAACCAATGGAATGTAAGAAATCCTTAATATTGGCTGGATAATTCCCATCTCAATGAGTAGTATGTGTGGCCTATAGATTTTTGAACTCGATGTACTGTTTGAAATAATGAACACCGGTAGTATTAGGGGGAGTGGAGTACATTCCTGACTACGTCTTGATGGGTCAGTGTAGAAGATGGAGAAATACTATTCCCCCACCATCCCCATGTACACCTATGTCTTGTTTCGCTTCAACTTCGGTCTCTTTTGGTCTTCTTTGAATTTGGCCTATGCCCTGTCCAGGCATTCTGTCAGTGTAGATAAGAAACACTGCAGGGTGAGGGTGTGATGACATTTGAAAGAGGAGAGCGTCCAAGCACGGGGACTCTTCACAGAATTAAGCATGCCGTGGCACTGATGTTCATTCATGGTGACCCTCAACAGATAAAGAGGGGTAAGGAAGGATACCAGTACAATCAATGGCAGGCAAAGGCTAATGTGCTCTATCTCCCCAAGTGCTTCTCTGGTTGGAAATATATCTATAAACCAGAGGCCCCATGGCAAGGGAAGGATCTGAAAAATGTTTCTGGCATTAATTCCATTGTCCCCAAAAGAATGTTGAGACAGTATCCAGGACCAGGGTACTCTGTCGGCTGAACTTCCTGTCTTTAGGATTGCAGCTGCACCTTCCTAATATTTTAAAATACAGACAGGGCCGGTGCTAGGTGTGTTTTTTTGCGCCCTAGGCGAGGGGTGGGTGGGTGGGTAGGGGTGGGGTGGTGGCAGGGGGCAGTGGATGTTGGGGGACAGCAACGGGCAGGGGTTGGGTGGCGATGGGCAGGGGTGGTGGGTGGGAGGGGCAGCGGGCAGCTGGCGTGTGGGGGGCGGGGGTGGGACAGCGGGACGGCGGGGGACAGTGACGGGCACGGGGGCGGACGGTGATGGGCACGGGTGGGCAGCGATGGGCGTGGGGGGGCGGGCGGTGGGGGCCAGCGGGGGGCCCCCTCGGGGGGTGGCAGGGGCGGCAGGCTTGCTAGCACCCTCTCTCCATTTTGGTGCCCTAGGCAACTGCCTAGTTCGCCTTAATGGAAGCGCTGGCTCTGAATACAGACATTAGCTCTCCCCCCCAGCTCATTGTGCTGTATTGTTCTATATCCCTCGTTTTTGGAGCCTTCCTTTTGTTATGGCTCATGGCAAAACACTTCAACTTTGAACAGAAGTAATCAAGGCAAAGAACAGGATATCTGGAGGGGAAAGCTAGCACTTAGTTGTGTCAGTCCTGTACTCAGTGTTCTTCTTCTGCCTATCTCCATTTAATAACATTTCTGAAAACAAAACTAATTGTGGTTTCGCAGAATAATTTAATGAGTAGATTTGCATCTTATAATATTGGAATAACCACCCAAAAGCCGTGCTGCTGTCTTCAGTTTTAGCCCTAGAGTTAAACACAGGGACAGGCTGTTGAATGGAAACATTTGGTGTGTGATAGTTTAGAATGCAATTTTATACCTTTGAAAAATCTTGTACGATTGTCCTTTCAGGAACGTGTGGGTGGTTATAGATGTTTGGTTCGCAGCAATAAGGACAACAGCAATACTAACTAGAAGTTTTTGAAGTTGGGAATACTATGATTCATAATCCTAGCTGTTGTTTGATAAATTATATCTCTTCCATATGCTCCCTGTTATCACAGGAGTTGCTCAAGGAACTTACAATATTTTTGTCTTTATGGATTCCAAACTGTCATTAATGATTACGTGCCGTCAAGTCATCTCTCTGTTATGGCATCCCTCATAAAGTTTTCTAAGCATAAAGTATTCTGAAACGATTTATCGGTCCTTCCTTCTGTTGTAGCATTGAGACCATGCACCTTCCGAGAGGGCAAAGGCCACACAAATGACAGAGCCAGTAACAATATGGATGCTGGGTAATCTTGGTGTGCTTCTCTTCTCGGCGGTCAGTGAGGATTCCAGTTCCTGCAGCCGGGCACTCCAAAAGACTAGCCAGGACTCTAAAAACACCCTATGGAAGCCAGAATAACTTCTGGGCCAAAGAAATTTGAAGAGAGATCATTGCTTTTAGTCCCGGTCTTTATTCATCACAATTGCACTTGGTTCCTTCAAAGAGGCTTCAAAAAAAAACCTTCCATGCTTACTTCATTCTGAAGAGTACTAGATTGCATCTTTTCTCCTGTGTAATTAGTGTTCACACTAGTTAGTTATGTACTGATGTACTTTCCCAGGAAGTGCCCATGGCTGCGTGGTGATTCTAATTTGGTCTACCACACTGGGTAGCCTTAATGTTCATACTAGCAGTGGATAATAAGGCAGGGTGCACTCTCTTGGTCCAGCATTTCTTATGCATTTTCTGACTATCAAGTACATTGTTGGTTCTAGAATGACCAGGAGTAGTTTTCCCATCCAACTGCTCAACAATCTGCTGATCACAGAAGAGTGGCATTTTTGGATAAAAGCCATTAGGTCCCATGGGTTTAACTTATTCCTGTGCTTGTTCTGACAAGACCCTGGAAGAGTCCTGGGATTCCCTAGCCAGTATGCACATTTGTGTGCATTTTGACAGTCTGATTTATTGTGCTTAAATAAAGTGGTACCTCGAGTTACGAAATTAATTTGTTCCTCGGGACACTCTGTACCATGAAACATTTCATAACATGGATCTGAATGGGGCACAATGAACCCTGGGCATTAAATTCTTCTGCAAAATTTTAATATCTCAAGTTTTTCCATAGATAATTTTTGTAACTTGAGTTTTTGCGGAAGTTTTTTTTTCAGACAGGTCAATTTTTTTTATCTGAATTCTGGACGGACTTCCTTTGTATTTTGAGTTTTTCATATCTCGAGGCACCACTGTACAGCCTACATATGCTCTGTTCTGAATACTGGCTGTGGTCACGTGCAGCCACACAAGCAATCTGTGGGAAATAAACCAATAAATAAACATTTGGACTATCTCAAAACAGAGGAATGATAGGCCATCGACACAGATGCTGCACTGGAGGTCTTACATGCTTTGCTATATTTTCTGGATATTTTCAGTTTGTTTTGGTAACAGTTCTTTCTCTGAAGAGGAGGAGCACTGCAGGTCAGAGAGGCCTGGATCAAAGACTCTGAATTTTGCAAATGGTTGTAAAAAGACAAAAGGATGTTTTGGTTTGGAGGGGGTGGGGTGTTTTTAAATGGTTGTTCTTGCATTGAGGCTTGGCACCTGTTCCTGATTTAGTACTGACTTGTGTCATTCGTACGTGAGGAACTATTTGTTGAATTAAAGAAAGGAGCTTGAAAAGAGTTTTTTAAAAAGTGAGTGCTAGTGGATATTTTTGGAAAAGGCAGCGATAGCCACGACTCGCTAGTGGGGAAAAACCTACTAGCTTTTAGAACAAAAATATTATTTATAAATTGCAAAAGTTAACAAACACCCCACCCTACTTGCCCGTCCTTTGGACTGCTAGATATCTCAGTTGTTTCACTTTTGGGTTTGGAGTTCAGTTCCCCTCATTGATGGAGGATAGATTCAGTAATCCATAAGTTCCCTTCTAGCTCTGCAGTTCTAACATGATGATTCTGATAATAATTTATTTGGGGCGCAACTATGTCCCAGACCCGGGAACTTCTTCCCACCCACTGATGCTCCAGTTTCCTGGGTTTTAGTCTTAGTTCCCTGCCTCACATCTTGTGCATTACAGTATTGCAGTTGGAATCTGGTTCATCGCCTTCACAGCATCATCTAATGCACTGCTATGACACAGAAATAGAGATTATATGCAATCAGAGTATTGAAGGCACTGTGCTTTGTTTTTTCCCAAGGGATTCATATAAATGTTGAAAAGCATAGGAACAAGATGGTACTTCTGGTACTCTTTGACCCAACAGCCAGAGGATGGAGAATGATCACCCAGAGCTATTTGTTGGAACCGGACCTGAAGTTAGGAGTAGAGATGGGGGCAAAGTGAAAAATGAATCACATTTTCGGATGAATCTGGCCAATTTGTCAAAATTTGGCAATTCGTAAATGGAGTCACCGGAGGAATACAATCGACAGATTTTAGTTTTTTTTAAATTATTTTTTTAATTAATTGGGCTACAAATGGGCTCCCAAGGCCCCTAGAGACATCGTCCTGCCTCTCCTCTACAGTCGCTCCAGTTTTGGTGGACACTGAACTTTTGATGTCGGAGTTGTGCATCTCCAAATAAGGCCACCCAGGAAACTTCTCCCCAGACACCTAGAGATTCCAAAGGTGCAAAGAAGCCTCCTCTGAATCTCCTCTACAATCCCTCCAAGTCTGGTGAAAATTGGGTTTCCCCAACCCAGTTGATAAAAGGGGCTTTCATTTTGTGGGAGCATAACTCAGATGTCTGAAACCCAGTCTTCACTAAACTTAGGGGATTGTAGGGGAGAGTCAAAGGAAGCCCCTCTGCAAATATGGAGTCTCTGGGTGCCTGGGGGCACTTTCCTGTGGGGGTTCTCTGGGGGTACATGGTCCAGATGTCTGAACCCCAATATTTGCCAAATTTACTGGGCTTAGAGAGATAGGAGAAGAATGCCTACAAATTTATAGCCTCTATCTGGCTGTAAGAGACGGGGGGATTTTTATAGATTTTTAAAGGGGACACAAATTTATCCATTGATTCATCACTGGAAATTCATTGATTAATCAGTTCATCAATTTATCAACCTGATGAATCACGAATCATGACGAATCGCCATTTTAAAAAATTGTTCTCATCTCTAGTTAGGAGCAATGCTGTAGTAACATGGTGCCCTTTCCCCCAACTTAAAGAGGCAGTCTAGTACAAAACTTTGGTTACAATGGTACCACAGATACTACTGAAGGGTTGAACAGGCATTACTAGCTTGCCCTCTGCCTGTCTAGCTCCTGGAAAAGGCCATATCAAAGTGACCAGGCTGGTTTGCTGTCCAGAGTCTGAACCCAAACTAAAAGAGGTCTAGAAAATGGGTGTCTGAAGACCATTTGAAACTGAACTACTGCTACTGTCTTGACTCTTGAGGGCCTTCTCTCAAAAGAGAATACTGAACACAGAAATCAAATGGTTAGACTTACAGAAAAGAACATGTGAAATTTTTCTTGTGAAAATTTTCAGGCTACAACAACTGAAGTCAATTCCAAAAGTCTTTGTACATTGGTTGTAGATTTGTTATTTTACTGGTCGGTCTGAAACCTGCCATCTGAGTCAACATGAAAGTTAACAATTTTATCCTCACATTTCTAAAACCCACATTCTCAGACCAGAGAGCAGCCCAGCAAAAACTTGGATAGCCCAGGCACGAGAAGAGATGTACTATAACCGGCACCCAGACAGCTTGGTACAATCTGATTGGGCAGCTCTGTGGGGAAATTTTTTTTATTATTATTCCTGCCTTCTCGTTCATGAAGAAGGTACAACCATATAATTACCTTCTTCACTGGGTACACTCTGGCCCTGAATACTGAACAGCTCCACAAGGTCACGGAAGGAACTCAGAAGTGATTTCATTTTGGCCTGTGCCATATTAGCATCCCCAAAAGAGATCATGACCTAGACAGAACCTCTATCTGTATCAAACAGAAAAATCAGCCAGGGCACTTTGTAATCTACTGTCTTCCATAAATCCCCTGGGTAGAGGGCCTGAACCCGTCCCGGCATAGAAGAACTGCTGCTGCAAACCAAAATTTCACCTCTAAAATGGTCTAACCATAACATCTGGATCACGTGTGTCCTCCCTCTCAAACAGAGGGGCAGATATCAGAGCTGAGGGTACGTCCTCACCTATGTGTCTCATGAGTGACAGAGGTGTCGCTTTTTGTCTGAGAGGCCATCACTTCCCAAGGCATTGTGACAGCAGCCTTGGTGAGGATGCTCAGATTTCTCAGGTTCTTCTCCAAGTTCCATGGCCTCATAGAACACTGGCAATCATTACCAAGATCGGTCCCCCAAAGCTATTCCAAATAGAGAAGTTTCAGAGAGGGTAGCCGTGTTAGTCTTTATTTTATTTATTTATTTTAAGACTTGTATACCGCCCGTCTTCCTGAAAGAACTCCGGGCGTTTCACAGCATATTAATGTATAACAAAAAAATCAATCAACAGTCAAAATATATAGCAATTTAAAACAGTTAAGCAGACAATAAAACACAAAAAGCAAAAGGCAGATGGCGGGAGAAAAAAAATTAATTAAATTAAGTCACCAAATGCCTCTCTGAAGAGCATGGTCTTCAATGCCTTCCTAAAGGCTGCGAGGGGCTGTGCAAGGTGCACTTCGCTGGGGAGATGGTTCCACAGGGTGGGGCCAGCCACAGAGAAGGCTCGAGTCCGGGTGGATGTTTTTTGAGCCTCCCTGGGCATGGCCACCCGCAGCATGTGTGCCCGCACCAACCTAGCCGGTTGGGCCAATGTTGACCACTAGGGAATCCGCTCTGCCAGGTAGTCAGGTCCCAGGCCATGGAGGGTTTTATAAATTAAAACCAAGACCTTGAATCTGATTCGGGGCGCAACGGGTAGCCAATGCAAACGAGCCAGAACTGGGGTAATGTGGTCGAAGCGGCGCACACTCGCCACCAGTCTGGCCGCTGCATTTTGCACCCACTGCAATTGCCGAAGGAGAGTCAAGGGCAACCCCATGTAGAGAGCATTGCAGTAGTCTATCCTCAAGATCACCAATGCTTGCACAACAGTCCTGAGGGAGTCCCCATCCAGGTAGGGACAAACATGGGCTATTTGTCGGAGGTGGAAGAAGGCAGTCCTGGACACAGCAGCCATCTGGGCCTCCATGGTGAGGGCCGGGTCCAGGACTACGCCCAGATTTCGCCCAATTTTCAAAAATTGCAGGCAAAAATCAAAGATACAAAAGAAAACAAAAGACCCAAAACAGGTGGCACCTTAAAGACTAACTTTCATATTTTAATGTAATGTTTTGTGGACACATCCACTTCTTCAGACATATAGCAGCAGAAGCTGTGCCACTGTGAACCATCGGCTTAAATTCTTAAGTCAGAATGTTGTTCTACATCCTGGGCCACACTTCTCATCTATTTTGCCTTGAAGGATAACCCGCAGCAGATGGTATTTCTTATTGCGCATCATGTGTCCGAAATATTGTAGTTTTCTTCTCTTTCTGATATTGAGAATTTCTAGCTTTTTATTCATACACTTGGTGCGGTCATGGGCTAAGTCCGGTTGAACACAAAGCAAAGTATCAGTGCAAAGCACCTGAATTAATAAATACAAAATTAAAGTAGGTGGGCCGCTCTTAACACTGCATTTGAAAAGCATTACTTTACATGCTACATCAGGGGTGCCCGAACTTTTTGTAAGGAGGGCCAGATTTGGTAGCTGAGAATGTATCAGGGGCCGGTTGCTCCCCGACCCTGCCACCCCACTGCAAGCCCCACCCACTGACCCCTTGCAACCCCACCCGCAGGAAGAAAGGCGGGGACCAAGGGAGGTGGGAGGAAGGTGGAAACCAAAAGAGGAAGGAAGGAAGATGGGGAACAAGGAAGGGAGGGAGGGAGGGAGGTGGGGACCAAGGGAGGGAGGGAGGAATCAAGGAAGGTGGGGACCAAGGGAGGGAGGGAGGAAAGAAGGAAGGTGGGGACCAAAGGAAGCACAGGGAGCCGTGGCCACAGGTCGCCCCTTGGAAGAGGCAATCTGTGCGACCTTGCACCCCCACAAGCTCCCCAGTGGAGGTGACGGCTCGCCTGCCAGCCCACCCCAAAGCTCCTTGGCGGTGGCAGAGGCCCTCTGACTGGGCCACTCCCATACTTTCCCCTGCAGTGCCAGTGGCGGCAGACCGCCCAGCTGCCCAAGCTTCCCAGCGGTATCAGTGTTGGCAGAAGATTTAAAAAAAAAACATGGGGTGAAGGAAGGGGAGGGAGGGGCGGGCCAGCCAGCCGTGGGCCACTCAGAATGGCCTGATGGGCCGGATTTGGCCCCCGGGCCGGACTTTGGGCAGGCCTCTGCTACAGCATTTTAAAAGCTGTTTTTGAAGGCTGGGGTGTGGGAGACATTGCTACATTCTGTACTTCAACAGTTAGCCCAAAATCCAAGAAACCTATTTTCATAAACACAAAAGGATTATGGATCGGATTTATTTATTTACTTTACTTTATGTTCTGCTTGGGAGCTTCTCCCATGGCTTGCCTTGCTGAAAGCACCTTTTGAAGAAGTCGGCGAAGGCTAGAGTTGTGGCAGAAATGAAAGAAGAAAATCCAGTTGCATAGCCATTTGTTCCGTGTAGTCTCTTGGATCATATTTGTAACCATGTATAGATTTTTTAAAAAGTTTATTATTAAATTAAATTAAAAGCAAAATCAATACTTGACCACATAACATAACAGTTCAATGTATTTCCTGTTTTCAGGGCAATATTTGCTTCTATTTAGCTTCCTTGGTATTAAATTTCATTTGTTATTTTCTTCACTCATATAATAGAATCATAGAATCATAGAGTTGGAAGAGACCACGAGGGCCATCCAGTCCAACCCCCTGTCATGCAGGAACCCCCATCACAGGACTCCCGACAGACGGCCACCCAGCCTCTGTCTAAAAACCTCCAAAGAAGGAAACTCCATCACCCTCCTTTGTGGCAGCATCTTCCACTGCCGAACAGCTCTAACTGTCATGAAGTTCTTCCTAATAATATTTTTGCTTATTCTATTTTTTTACATTTGTAACACTTACAATTATTTTCTAATAAAAAGAATAAATCACTATATGATGCATCATATATACATAACAGAGAGTAATTCTTATACATTATAACACCATTCTGTAGCGATCTACAGTGGACTCTTGCATTACAAAGGGTTTGTATAACATAAAATCTGTACAACATAAAAAATTCCGGAGATAAGGGAAATTTGCTTAAAATAATCATCTATGGGGCAAATCCGTATAAAAATGGTCACGATTAGGGATTACTCATTTTCAATGCATTCCTATGGGAAATTTGTATAAAGGAAAATTTGCTTAACAGAATTTCATTTGGAACAAATTAATTCCTTTATACAAGGTACCACAGTATTATGTAATTTCAGAGGTTAATTTCTTTTCCCCATCTTACTTCTAAGTACTTCTTTACATCATCCCACTGATTTTCAAATTCTGTTGCAGACTCTCCCTTTAATTATTTTGTTAGTTTGTCCTATAAAATATATTCTCGTAATTTTATTAAACAGTCATCCACTGACGGTTCTTCTTTACTTTTCCATTCTCTTGCTATTTGATTCCTAGCTGCACCTAAAATATATAAACATATTCTAGTCACTTGTCTTGATTTTCCTCTTATCAAAAATTTCTGGTTTTAATTCTATTTGAATCTTCAAGTTCTTGGTCAGTATATAGTCAATTTCTTGTGTCATATTTTGTTCTCCCCCCGCTCTCCTTAACCTGGTAGGCTAACCATTTTCCTGGTTTGTGTCCTTGGTCATAGATTTTTTTGTTGTGCAAAATTTATAGTTTTTGATATTGTGTCTTGCAATTCCCCCCCCCAAAACTCCCCCCCAAAAAAGTCAGCTATCCTTATTTTCCTTTAATTGCTTTCTTCTTTCTTTGTTAAATGCACTGTTCTAGCCCCCTTTTCTTTGTTCCTATTACTGTCCCTTTTATATTTCAAGCAATCTAAACAGCAGAAACAAAAGGGAAGATAATATAGATAATATAGTAAATGATAAGGAATATACAAATTATTACTATTACATCAATGTTGGAGATATCTTAAACTAATGTGCTTCCATTTACCATATGGTCTCCATAAGTCTATAAGTCTATTAATTATATAGAAAATATATGAGCATTATACAACAATTTCTTAAGTACCAAAATCCTGTATGAACAATTTATGACAAAATTTTCTTAAGTATCAATGTCCTATACCACAATAGTATCTTTCCAACTTCTCTTCTTTTCTTTCAGTTCTTTGTCCTGAAGTAATTCAGTATCTTGTTTAAATAGAATTTTAAACAGGTTATGGACAGGTTATTTCAAATTAGAGGATTCTCCAAAAGGGTGTGGTTGTTGCTTCTGTTGTTCAGTACTTGGTATTTATTTATATAGATTTTTTTAACCTTTTGCAAGAGGATGGAATATTTCAGTTATGTGCAGGCGTGTTTTGTTGTGAAACCCACAAAGGATGTGAAGAAACCTCATTAAATCAATGGCTCTCAATAAGATACTCCTACCCTAACAAAACAAAACACAAGAGCTTATCAAGGCTTTGTTAACTCCCAAGAGATTTCTCACTGCAAGCGAATGCAAGTAACATTTTTTTTTTGCTTTTTGTTGAGCTAAGAAATATTTTGGTGCAGAGTTCATTTAGTCTCTTTATTTAAAAAAAACCACACATGCGCACGTGCCAACACACACACAAAGCAGGCACAACAGGAGTGGATGATTGATTAAGAAGAAAGAAATGTCTTGTCCAATACATCTAATTTTAACTGTTCATACAAAGCAGCTGCTATAGTACAGTGTTGGCGAACCTGTGGCACAAGTGCCAAAGGTGGCATTTGGAGCCCTTTCTGTGGGCACCCAACATCACCCCTTCACAGCCACCTGTATGCAGGTTAAATTGCTGTATTGGCACTTTGCAAAAAAATTAGTGGGGTTTGAATCGCAGTTTGGGCACTCGGTCTCTAAAAGGTTCGCCATCACTGCTATAGTACTTTAGATGTGAACTTTGTACAACGTACATAAAAATTATTTTGGCACATGCAGAAACTCTCATTGAGACCAACCAAATAGATAAGAAGAGAAATATTTTGCAGTGGTTTCTCATTCTTATAAAAATAAGGGACTGAAATACCTCTAATCCTCACAACATTGAGGTAATAGTATAGCCTTCTACAATATTGGCATTGAAGAGTTGTAATTAATCTCCCCACATTTCAACCACTGAAAATGTAGTAGTTGTTTTTTTACATGAGAGAAAAACGGGGGCAGCACATCTATTTCATTTCTCTACTGGGATATTTTCACAGGCCCAGTAAGGCAAAATATATCCTGTGATATCTTTTAGTAAAGAGCAAGAAGAGGTTGGCCTAATTCAGGCAAGCACTAGACTTTTTAGTTCATTCAGGAAATACTAAATGTATACACTAAATCCAAGACCTAGCACTTATAGCTAATCCTCAATACATTGGAATTCTCATGAAGTCACAACACATTCATTTTTTAAATACCCTGGTGGATAAGGGTCAAGGAAGAGCCCGTTAGTTTCAGCACTCATAAAGTTATTCAAAATATTCAAGAATGTGAATTAAAAATTATTCTCTGCAATGACATTCTTCCTTCTTCCATGAAGGTGTCTCCCCAATGTGTGGCAGCGGTGAAGAAGGCCAATTCCATGCTAGGGATTATCAAAAAGGGGATTGAAAATAAAACAGCCAACATTATAATGCCATTATACAAAGCAATAGTAAGGCCCCACCTGGAGTATTGTGTACAATTCTGGTCACCGCATCTCAAGAAAGACATAGTGGAACTGGAAAAGGTGCCGAAGAGAGCGACTAAAATGATTACCGGGCTGGGGCACCTCCCTTATGAAGAAAGGCTAAAACGTTTGGGTCTCTTTAGTCTGGAAAAAAAGGTGCTTGAGGGGGGATATGATTGAGACATACAAAATAATGCAGGGTATGAGTCAAGTGGATAGACGGAAGCTCTTCTCTCTCTCCCAAAATACCAGAACTAGGGGACATACATTCAAACTGAGGGCTGAGAGAGTAAGAACTGACAAAAGAAAATATTTTTTTCACCCAGCGCATTGTAAGTCTATGGAACTCCCTGCCACAGGATGTGGTGATGGCATCTGGCCTGGATGCCTTCAAAAGGGGATTGGACAGATTCCTGGAGGAAAAGTCCATCACAGGTTACAAACCATGATGGAGATGTATAATCTCCAGGCTTTAAACTGGGGTACTTCAAGGGCCAGATGCAGGGGAGTGGTATCAGGAGACAGATATCTAGTCTCATGCGCTCCCAAACGCATCTGGTGGGGCCACTGTGAGATACAGGAAGCTGGACTAGATGGGCCTTTGGCCTGATCCAGCATGGCTCTTCTTATGTTCTTATGTTCTTCGTAAGATCAACTCGGGACAGCAATAATGTCATTTTTATCAGGTGTAAAGAGCCACTGTTTTAACAAAAGGGCAACCTGGGTGCATGAATTTGATTCTCTAAATGAGAACAGTACCTCCAAAAGACTAGACTGCACAATCAGATACTTTAACAGCTATTAATGATAAGAATCCTGCTGTCATTCTCCCAACACTCAAGTACTGTGCTATTGAAATGGTTTTTTTAAAGGCAAATCATGATAATTACCCACTTAACTTTTATTTGTTCACCTTTGTAACAGTGAGGATGTTATTAACTGCAGCAATATACTTGTGCAACATAATTTATGAAAGGCCTGGTTTTGTGGTATTTTCAAATAAATAAACTTTTTGTGTGTCTCAGTTCCCATCGAATCTTCCTGCTCTAACCCTTGAGCTGTGCAGTATCTGTTCTGGGTATGTCAGACAGTATTTGCGAGGCCGCCCATGAGACTAGTCATCAGGAACAATATCTGGCAGGATATTTATTTTGATGGATATAAATACATAACATTAGTAAATTCTCATCACATTGTGGGCATCTGGGCAGAGGTACACTTCTAACTCACGTGTTCAAGGTTTCCTTTTGCTCTGAAGGGCAAGTTGCTCCCTATGATGAGATAAAAGATGCTTAATTATATAGCCATATCCTGCATAGGTACTAGGAGCGTGGTGGCTCAGCGGGTTAGAGCACTGAAAACTGTCGGCTACAAAGTCGGCAGCTCAGCTGTTCTATTCCTGGGTGCCATGCAGCAGAGTGAGCTCCCTCTAGTAACCCCAGTTCCTGCCAATCTAGCAGTTTGAAAGCATGCAAATGCAAGTAGATAGATAGGTACCACCGTAAAAAGTGGGAAGGTAAAACAGTGTTTCCTTGCAGCCATGCCAGCCACATGGCCATGGAGTTGCATAACACTGGGTCTTCAGCTTGAATATGGAGATGAGCACCACCTCTAGAGTCGGGCATGACTAACATGCATGTATGGGGGGAACCTTTATCTTATCCTGCATAGATAGGAGAATATTGACTGAAATCTCGTCTGCCATGTGGCTTTGTCGCTCTTTTTAATAATCATTCCAGGTCGTAAGTGCCATAAGAAATAGAATCAAAAAGGGGCCACTGAGGGATGTGAGGTCAGCATCAGCATTCTTGGGAGAGCCCCCTAGGTCAGTGGTGGCGTACCTTCGGCACTCCAGATGTTTTGGACCACAATTCCCAGAGTCCTTTGTCATTGGCAATCTAGGCTCACAATTCTGGGAGTTGTGGTCCAAAACATCTGGAGTGCCGAAGGTTCACCATCACTGACCTAGGTTTTACAGAGGCACATTTTAGAACTTACTTAAGATGGTGCCACCTCCTATAAGCAACAACCCAGTGTGAAATAACTAATGGATAATTAGGCATGGAGAAGGGAAACAGAAAAGCAGGACAGAGAGAGGAGTGACCCATTGGAAGCTTGTAATATCTTGGAGGAGGACACGGTTGCCTAGTAGGAATCTAGAAAACAACCCCCATTCAACCATTAATATTGCAACCTGAAAAGGGCCTCTTTCCTTCTTGTTCAAAAGTGTACCTTTAGGTGCTTAAAGGAATCAAGTTTTTCTGGCTGGTACCAAGATGAATGAACATTTGGGAATATTATATAATACATTAACCCGAGTTCCTGGCTAGGAGAAAAGTAGTACGTAAATGAACTTTAAACAGAAGGATTCAGTAAGTTCAGCCATGAAAGATAGTAATCTGCCAGCATGCCAGCCGCTACTTCACAAACTGCAGCAAAAAGTGACAGGATCAGTGTGTGTGGAATGCAGAAGCAGCCCCGTTGACTGGTAAAGTTGAAAACCCAAATGCCATATTAAGGTAATAACATGATTAAGCTGACTAAAAAGGGGGGAGGGGGAGGACCAAATTGTGATTTTTCTGGGTCACAAGACCCATCCCTCAGGCATGATGTTAAGAAAAAGCAAATGTGAATGGCAAGATAACAAAGAATAAAAGAGGAAAACATACTGGATCCTTATGTTTCTCTCTCCCCTCAGTTGTTGTGGAGATGAGTGGTAGAGTGAATTGAATTGAATGAATTGCAGAGGATCGTGAGCTTGGGTGAGAAAATCTTGTGCTTCCGTTTTGTTAGCATAAAATCCAACTGTGAATTTCAGTTTCTGTCTGGGAATGAAGCTCACATTGTCTTGTCAAGCATTCACTAGACAGACTCCATTTCACATTTCAGAAGATTGGGGTATTTACACTAAGTATTTGGAAGTTAAGTGGTGGCAACTGAACTTCTTTTTCTTGAGAGATTGAAACATTTCACTGCTCATCCAAACAACTTCATCAGTCTGATGAAGTTGTTTGGATGAGCAGCAAAATGTTTCGATCTCTCAAGAAAAAGAAGTTCAGTTGCCACCACTTAACTTCCAGATAAACTCACATGGATGATTGAGAATCTTCACAGATATACACTAAGTATCTTAAACCATTTTGTCAATGGAGGTACTTCAATCTACCCTGGTCACTTTTGAGAAGGCATGTAGAGAATGTACAATGCAAACCTGAATAAGTCATTGTGGAAACAAAGTTATTCCAGAGTTTAGCATAGATAGTGTGATACACAAGTTTAGCATAGAAATTGTGATACGCAAGTTGTAAATAACTAGTTAAGGCTCAAAATAAAAGTGTCTTACTGTACAGTGGCCCCACACCCTTTCGCGGTCCATATATTGTGGTCCCGTTATATCGCAGAATCGCACCATATGAAAAAGGCCCCCTAGGGTAAGAGGGAAAAGTCCTGTTTACAGGCCTCCCATACTTACCACAGGACTAGAGCTGCCCCGAACAGGCCTGCGAGGGCCTTCCCTGGCCTTCTGGAGGCCCCAAAAGGCTTCCCTGCGAACCAGAAGTGACTTCCGGATCGCTGAAAATCATTTCTGAGTCCTCCGAGAGCCTTTCTAGGCCTGTTGGAGGCCTCAGAAATTATTTCCAGTTTACCGGAAAGTACAAGAGCCCCCAGCTAGGCTCCCCCAGGCCTGACTCGACCTGCATCCACATATCGTGGATTTTCAATTATTGCGGGTCAGGTCAGGCCCCTAACCCCAGCGATAGGCGGGGGGTTACTGTATACCTGTATTATAGTCTTGACTTAGGAAGAGATAAATTCACACACACACCTTTGCAGTGAACCTCATCATGGCTTGAATCCTTTGTGCAGTATAAGCAAATTTGTAAGTTTTGGTCTCTCCCTTACCAGTAAATAAATGGCTGCTGCTGTGATTCAGTCTCTTCATGTGTGTTCATGCATGCAGGCACACCAAGCCAGCATTTGTCCATCACCCCCAAGAATCACCATAAGTGGTTCTCTAGTTACTGGAGTGGTGAGGAATGCGCCAGAACTTTAAAATTTGCTAATGTTATATAACAGGACTGTGGCTGAAATAACTAGCATTAGTTCTTGTTGTAGTTGCAAGGTCTCCCTTTCCTAAATCTCAGTACAGAAATATGCCATGTGTCAAGGGCTGGCTTGTGCTGTGACTCAGGCTGCTTTCTCAACAACTCTTCTGGGCAGTGAGGTGACACAGTGCTCCGAAGGAGGCCTCAGAAGAGACTGAGGGAAAAGATGAGGCTAATTTTGATGGTTGTTTTTACCCCTGACATTCCAAGGGCCTGGGGAAACATTTCCTAGCCTGTATGAAATGACCATTCCATTTGTTTCCTTTCCCACTTTCCCTGCTTTTGGCAGGAGTTCAAAAGCCTACAGCCTTTTTTTTTTGTTGTTGTTAAGCAAGCAGCAAGAAGTAGCAACTAGAGATGGGCACGAAATAGAAAAAATCAGTTTCGTTTAGCTAATTGTTTGGGGAGGGGGAGTTTGTTTTGTATGCTTCAATGCATTCCTATGGGGAAATGAAAAACAAAACGGAACGAAAGGAAATTTCCCTTTCGTTTCATTTCGTTTTTCTTTGGTGGGTCACTTTGTTTTTCATTTCGTTAGGGAACAAAATGAAAAATGAAAAGCAAAACAATTTTTTTGGGTTTCATGCCCATCTCTAGCAGCAACATTAGAGCAGGAACATGTTCTCCGTTGTCAAACATTCAGTATCCTATATTCAGGGGAGCCATACTCAAGTTGACTCCTACTTAACTACCGTGTTTCCCCGAAAATAAGACATTGTCTTATATTTATTTTTTCTCAAGAAGACACACTAGGGCTTATTTTCAGGGGATGTCTTACTTTTATTACGTATAATATGCTTGAATGTCAGCCCTGCACAAAACCATAGCCACGCCCATCAATAGGTTTTATTATCAGGATAGCGCTTATATTTAACAAATGCATAGAAATCCTGCTAGGGCTTATTTTTGGGGGAGGTCTTATTTTCAGGGAAACAGGGTATGTATATTTAAAAGAAACTCATAAAACTCTGAATAGCTAGCTATGATATATTCTGACCAGTAATATATTCCTTTTCAATACTACACAATGATAGATAGATAGATAGATAGATAGATAGATAGATAGATAGATAGATAGATAGATAGATAGATAGAT
>JAHTLZ010000122.1:34827319-34880967 GCA_023846285.1 Phrynocephalus versicolor | reverse complement strand
ATAGATAGATAGATAGATAGATAGATAGATAGATAGATAGATAGATATGTATGTATGTATGTATGAGAAACAGACCCATTGGGGGAGAAAGAACCCTCTACTTTCCAAGGAGATATGACTTTGCCTCATTAAAAATGCCATTATTATACATGTCATTTGGTGATTATAAAATGGGGTTGCAACTTGGAAAAGTTTGGGAATCACTGTGCTATAGCTATGGAGCCAATGTCCTTGATTAGACTAAATTAAGTGTTTGCCCTTAGATGGTATTTCAGTCTGTTGAAACCATGGTAGGACAAGAGCCGTATTCTCTGGCTTCAATTTCTCTTGAAATCTACTCCTTATTTCTATTTGGCACTTGCAATATCCTTTAGGAACTATCTCTTTAGAGCAGATGCATCAAAAGACTGTGAAGAAGCCAACATAAAGGATAATTACCGCAATGTATGGCTGTAAAGGATTGCTGTTAGCAACTCAGATGTTCGTTTTCTTTTCAAACGTGAAGTAAACTGAAATTTTGAGGAGCACTCTGAATACCTAAATCAAGCTAAAGTGTTCTCTCTTTCTCCAATTTGTTTGCAAAAAATTCACAGCTGCAAGATCGGGTAGAAAACTGAGCAAAAGAATTCATCAAACTGTGAGCACAATAGAACTTTCATACATCACATACTTAATTAGACGTCTTTTTTATTTATTAGGCCGAACCTCACTCTGAAAGTCATGGCCAGAAATTATTAAATTTAGCAGAATCTGCAGCTTCTTTAGTATATACAGGTGAAACGTGAAAAATTAGAATATTGTGCAAATGTTCATTGATTTCAGTAAGTCAACTCAAAAGGTGAAACTAATATATGAGATAGACTCATTACATGCAAAGCGAGATATGTCAAGCCTTACTTTGATATAATTGTGGATATGATTATGGCATACAGCTTATGAAAACTCCAAATTCACAATTTCAGAAAATTAGAATAGTGTGAAAAGGTTCAATATTCTAGGCTCAAAGTGTCCCACTCTAACCAGCTAATGAATGCATAACACCCGCCTGAGGGGGGATATGATCGAGACATAAAAAATAATGCAGGGCATGAGTAAAGTGGATAGAGGGAAGCTCTTCTCCCTCTCACAAAATACCAGAACTAGGGGACATACACTCAAACTGAGGGCTGGGAGAGTAAGAACAGACAAAAGAAAATATTTTTTCGCCCAGCGCGTTGTTAGTCTATGGAACTCCCTGCCACAGGATGTGGTGATGGTATCTGGCTTTTCCTGGAGGAAAAGTCCATCATAGGTTACAAACCATGAGGGAGATGTGTAATCTCCAGGCTTAAAACCGGGGTACTTCAAGGGCCAGATGCAGGGGAGTGGTATCAGGAGACAGATATCTAGTCTCATGCGCTCCCAAACGCATCTGGTGGGGCCACTGTGAGATACAGGAAGCTGGACTAGATGGGCCTTTGGCCTGATCCAGCATGGCTCTTCTTATGTTCTTATGTTCTTATGTTCAAAGGGTTCCTGAGCCTTTAAATGATCTCTCAGCCAGGTTCAGTAGGAATCACGATCATGGGAAAGACTAGCTGACCTGACAATTGTGCAGGAAACCATTCTTGACACCCTCCATAAGGAAGGAAAGCCCTAAAAGGTACAGGTGGCAAAAGAAGTTGGATGTTCCCAAAGTGCTGTATGAAAGCACATCAATAGAAAGTTATGTGGAAGGGGAAAATGTGGAAGAACAAGGTGCACACACAGCAGGGATGACTGCAGCCTGGAAAGGATTGTCAGGAAAAGGTGATTTAAAAGTGTTGGGAACTTTCACGAGGAGTGGACTGAGGCTGGAGTTAGTGCATCAGGAGCCACCACACAGAGACGGATCCTGGACATGGGCTTCAAATGTCGTGTTCCTCTTGTCAAGCTGATCCTGAACACTGTTTCTCAGTGGTCCAAAGTAGAGATGGGCACGACTCAGGAAAAATGGTTTTTCGTTTTTCGTTTTTCGTTTAGGGGTCCGTTTCGGCTCGTTTCCGTTTTTGTGAGCTAATTTTCAAAATTTTTCGTTTTCGTTTCGTTACGTAATGAAAAATGAAAATGAAAACGAAAAATTTTTCGTTTCTCCCCATTTAGTGCTATTAGATGCTTTTCCCGTAACGAAAAACAAAAATTGGCTCGAAATTAGTCGTTTCGTTTCGGTTTTTGCTCCATTTTTGAACCGATTTTCGTTTTTCATTTCGTTCCATAACGAAAACGAAAAACGAAAACAAAAACAAAAATTTCGCTGAGTCGTGCCCATCTCTAGTCCAAAGTCCTCTTTTCTGATGAGAGCAACTTTTGCATCTCATTTGGGTACTAAGGACCCAGAGTCTGCAGGGAGAACAGAGAGGCACACAATGCATGATGCTTGAAGTCCAGTGTGAAGGTTCCACAGTCTGTGTTGATTTGGAGAGTTATGTCATCTGCTGGTGTTGGTCCACTGTGCTTCATTCAGTCCAGGGTCAACATAGCCATCCACCAGGAGATTTTGGAGCACTTCATGCTTCCTTCTGCAGACGAGCTTTATGGGGATGCTGACTTCATTTTCTAGCAGGACTTGGCACCTGCCCACACTGCCAAAAGTACCAAAACCTGGTTCAACAACCATGGGATTGCTTTGCTTGATTGGCCAGCAAACTCGCCTGACCTGAGCCCCATAGAGAATCTATGGGGCATTGCCAAGAGAGAGATGAGGGACATGAGACCAAACATTGCAGTGGAGCTGAAGGCCGCTATTGAAACATCCTGGTCTTCCATAACAACTCAGCAGTGTCACAGGCTGATAGCATCCATGCCATGCCGCAGGCAGGCAGTAATTGATGCATAAGGGGGCCAAACCAAGTACTGAGTACAAAGGCATCCTTATACTTTTCAGAGGTCCAATATTGTTCTTCTTCCAATCCTTGTGTTATTGATGTCATGAGATTGTGAGATTCTGAGATTGTGAATTTGGGGTTTTCATAAACTGTATGCCAGAATCATCACAATTATACCAAAGTAAGGCTTGACATATCTCGCTTTGCATGTAATGAATCTATCTCATATATTAGTCTCACCTTTTGAGTTGAATTACTGAAATAAATGAACATTTGCACGATATTCTGGTTTTTCAAGTTTCACCTGCAGTTTCCTTTGGCAATTGAGAAGGCATGAATTATCATAGGGCTGCTGGAGGAGCCCTGTTTTAAAGCTTTATTAGATGCATTGCATTCCGAAACCATTATTATCATTTGTTGGGGTTGTGGGCAGTAGGTTCTCTGCTTTATCCTTTAAAAGAAAAAGCTCAACAGATGCACTGCAACTGATAACATGGAAGAGATTGGCATGAATATGGTCCTGGCAGACTTAGAGATTTAAAAGGCTTCTTTGATGAGTTCCATGAGCAACCTCCAGATATTGTAAGGTATTCTTTCCCCAATGATGTGGCTGAGGTTAGGATTGTTGTTTTTGGACAACTGGCTTCAAAATGCTCGCTGATTTTCAAGGCCTTTCCCAACTCTATCATTCTAGGCCGGTAGCGTTGGTTGCCAGCTGGGTGGTGCTGCTGCCATTGTAGCTTTATTGCCGTGATGGCTTCCGTTGCAAAGACTCCTGGTGCCTAATCCACTGAACAGGCAAGTCTGGGATTTAAGCCCACTGTGTTTCCACTGACAATCATTCAGCTCCAGGCTGCCAGTGAAGCTGGAAATAGCCACACCGTAGAGCTCTTCTGTATCATATCCATGTGGCCTAAATGGAATGTCTGCTCAACGCATGGCACCTGAAACGGCAATTTCTGGGCATTTTTGCAGCTTGTGTGAACATAGAAAATTACTAACGTGTTGAATTGGAAGTGGCTTTTTGTTAAGCTACAATAACTGAAGTGTGTGTGTGTGTGTGTGTGTGTGTGTGTGTGAGAGAGAGAGAGAGAGAGAGAGAGAGACCTCCAAGATTGTGAAATATAGACTCTGAAACAGTGTACGTTTAAGGGAAGGCTGAGGCTGCACACCTTGTGGTTGTTTCTTCATTATTATTATTTTTTAATGAATTTGTTTTTATTAATTGAAATCTCTATTCCTTCAGTACACTGGTTGAAGCCCTACATAAAAAACCTCGGGTTTCTTGGGAGTTACAGGTCTCCTCAAGAGTAGGGGGCCACCTAAAGACAGGGAATAGAGATGGGCACAAAATGAACTTTTAGTTCATTTCATTATTTGTTAATTTGTTTCATTAGGTAACAAAATGGACAACAAATCCCAGAGTGATTTTAGAACAAACCAAATTTTTTTAAAAAATGGTTCGGTTAGGTTCATTTCATTCTTGCCTGCTGGCGATGACAGTCCGGCTGTCATTGCCCATGGGGGAGAACTTTCCAGAGAGACCTGTTCTCACCTCCGCACGCAGAGCTGAGCCCGGGGATCTCTCTAAAGGGATCTCTGCTGTGGGGGGATGACAGCCGCCCCAGCTGTCCTCTGCCCGTGGTGGAGGATGGTCGAGAGAGGGCTCTGTTCCTGGCTCCTCATGCGGAGGCGGAAACGGAGGTCTCTTTAAAGGGATCTTCTCCACGGGGGATGACAGCGCGCCCGGCGGTGCCATCCACCGTGGGGGAGAAGAAGAGATCCCATTCCCGCCTCCGCATGCGGAGGCGAGAAAGGGGTAAACAAAAAAGAAAAGAAATGAAAAATGAAAAATGAAACATATTTTTAAAAAAAATATTCGTTTCAAAGAAAAGAAACGAAGTAAGATGGGCCATGAAATGGAACAAAACGAAACACCATTTTTCTGTTTCGTGCTCACCTCCAACAGGGAAACATTGAGCTTCCATTCAACTAGTTGCAGCTGGTTTCAGATGGAGCTGTGTTGCGTGTGTTGCGTCATTACAGTCGTGACCGATTCTTCGTGACCCCATGTCCATGGAGTTTTCTTGGCAGGAATTCTGGAGTGGTTTGCCAGGCAGCCTATTTCAACCTTTGCTTCTGGCACGTGAGAGCCAATTGGTCTTCTGAAGGAACAGTGCAAGTCCCTCTTCTGTATGCCCTGGATGCCTAAACCTGTTCTAAACTCCCAAGTAAATGTTTAATGTGGATGCCTCCCTCTAAAGAAAGGGAAATGAAGATGGCTTGTACCGGAGCACAAAAGCAAGTTGACTGAATAAATGCAAGCCAGGAATAAAAAGGAATGGAAAGTACTGTTGTAATATTGCTCAGTAGCCTCAGCTTTCCTTGAATCGTTATCATCGTCTTGGAAATGGCATTGACAATCAGGGTACCATGGAAACTGTAATTCCAGTGAATGGGCAGGACTGGCGAGAGAATTCTAAGTAGCTCAACAAACTACAAGTCCAGGGGTTCCTTAGGATGCAGCCATGACATGCAAAGTAGCAATATAACTTGGTAGTGCAGATGCACTGACCAGAGTGTGATCCAAAGTCATGTGAAAAAGGCTGAGAGAGAGAGAGAGAGAGGGGGGGTGCAAGAAGATAGTGTGGAGGCAAATAGGTTGCATTCCATTCTGTATCTCCTCAATGAGAAGTAAGCCCAACTGTACTCAATGGCACATACCCCTGGGCACATCCAATCTCGCCTGATTTTGGAAACTAAGCAGGGTCGGCCCTGGTTAGTACTTGGATGGGCCACCACCAGGGAATAGCAGGTGCTGTAGGCACCTGGAGGAGGAACTGGCAAGCCACTCCAGTACTCCTGCCAAGAAAACTCCATGGACATCGGGTCATGAAGAGTCAGTCATGACTGTAATGACACAACAACAATAACTGATTAATTACAAGGGGCTAGCCAATGTAGTCTGTTGCAGCAAAGACGAGAAAAGAATCTTGTGAGCAGCATGTTTGACTGATTGTAAGCTTTGTTTGCATGCTATCGTCAGTGCCTACAGATGTGTTGAGTATGGCCTTACTAGACAGATGTTTCTACAGACATGAAAACAGGAGAGTAGTGGAAGGATAAATGAAGGGTCCAGCAAGGTGATGGTTTTATCTGAAGTTGTTAAAGGCTGTCAACAGCCCTTGGGATGTTAGCAACAGGTACCAACCTTAATGATAGTTATTAAGAGTCGTTGAAAAGCCAATGGCAGTTGATACGAACACTGAATTATAGATCAACAGGTTATCAGGTGTGTGGAAAAGTAAGTAAGGATCAGTCTGAGGTTGCATTTACACTATTGAAATATATTGGGAGCTGGATCATGATTTTTGAAATCAGTTTGAAGTCATGTGGTAATCATGTGATTTTTGTAGTTGGCAGGTGTAAAACGTGCAACATGACAAGTTGAAGGGGGTGACGCAGGCTTTTACAAATTGTTTCAGAATTGACACTATAAGAACTCCAGCTTCCACTGTTTGGCCTCCCTGAGGCTATGTATTCCCAGAGTGAAACATCTGTATCAAAAAGCTAAAATAAAAACCTTGTGCTATGGGAGCTACTGGGCAATGATCTTACTGTCACATAGTCTTGGAACTGCTTTTGAGATTTTTGTCCTGTGCCAGTCCATCCTCACCATGGAATCTGAGTCAGGGCAACTGGGCTTCTTTTCTTGAGAGATTGAAACATTTTGCTGTTCATCCAAGCAGCTTCATCAGTCTGAGGAAAATTACTGGCAAGGCCTCCAAATTATAGTTCACCTTCATTTCACATCACCCTGGTCTGACATCATCTTTGTCAAATCAGAGGCACTTCACACCTCCACCAGCAAGACCAAAGCTAACGACCCATACTGAGTGTTGGGAAGGGCTGCATAGGTGGGTCTTTTATGCACCCCAGGCCATTGTCCAACTAACAAACCTATTCAGGCCACTGTCCACCTAGTGAGCCTATTCAGGCCAGTGTAATGTGAAATCAAGACGAACTATAAATTGGAGGCCTCACCATGAACTTTCATCAGACTGATGAAGCTGCTCAGATGAGTACCAGCAAAACATTTATCTTACAAGAAAAGAAGTCCAGTTGCCAGGACCTGACTTCCAGATAACTTCACCTGGATGACTGAAAATCTTAACAGACATTCTCACCTTGACTGTCTCTCACAATCACTTCCTGCCACCACCAATTTATCCTGCTCCCTGCGTTAGGGTTATGCAGGTGTGTTAGGAACAAAAAGTCATGTTTTTCTACTGTGGTGTGATTTTTAATATATATATATATTAATTTTTAGTTCTTCAAAGTGGCATAGCGCTAGGTCATTGTTACAGATTTTGTCCTGTTTCCTGGGAGCTTCAGGGTCTTCCTCTGAGAATCTTTTCCCCAGTAAGTCCTTGATCATTCTTCTGTGTGCCTCTATTCTCCTTCTTTGGGTCCCTCCCTCCTCCCCCAGGTCTTGCTAGGTTCCTTGAGCTGCTCCTTCTCCAGCTGTGCCCTGGTTCCCCTCTCCTTTCTATTGGATTCCTCTTCTTTCCTAGTTCAGTCTTTCTTCCCTTTCTTCCCTTGTCTTTCTCCTTTTTCTCTTCCCTCCAGGACATTTTTCCTCCCTTCCAGGTTCCTCTTTCTCTCCCTCTTTTGGCAGCAACGCCCCGTGGTTAGATTAGCTCTACTCTTTCTTCCCCTGGCTGATATCCAATCCCCAAGATCAACATGACAATATATGCTCCAATTTGGGTCCAGTTTCCATGGGATTTGTGGGCAAAGGCTCTGTCTTCTTCCGTAGCTTGCTCCCAAGGCCCAGGATTGTGTTGTTCAGCCCCCCCCCCAGGTCCGAGTTCAACAGACCGCCACCCCAGCCCTCCTCACTGTGGATTTCTGGATTTGATAAATGAACATACGGCAACCCTGCATGAGAAACTCCTGGAGCTTAATAAGAGGGAGGTGGAGTGTTAGAAAAGGAAGAGGGGAGGGGAGGGTGGTGAGAAAAAAGGACAGATTAAGGGAAAAGAAAGAGGAAGAGAAAAGGAATGAGCTTGCAAGATTTAAAAGTTCCTAATGCAGAAATGCATTTAACCATGCCAGCCACATGGCCACGGACTTGCACAACACTGGCTCTTTGGCTTAGAAATGGAGATGAGCACCGCCCCTTGAGTCGGGCATGACTAGCACGCAAGTGCGGAGGGAACCTTTACCTTTACTATTTAACATGGGCCAAACTGGTATGGGAGAAATTAGTACAGTGGACCCTTGTATAACAAATAGTTTGTATAACATAAAATTTGTACAACATAAAAAATTCCGGAGACAGGGGAAATTTGCATAACATAATCGCCTATGGGGCGAATCCGTACAATATAAAAATGGGATTACTCCATTTTCAATGCATTCCTATGGGAAATTTATATAAAGGAAATTTTGCTTAACATAATTTCATTTGGAACAAATTAATTCCTTTATACAAGGTACCACTGTACCAGGATATATATATAGAGAGAAAAGGCCAGCATGAAAGAAAGATTTGAAGGCCCCAGTCTCATGACGATTTTGCTGCTCTTTTTGCTTTGAAAGACTGTGCAGCAAAAGATTGTGCCTTCACTCCGAAGAGCAGTATTTTGGTACCCCGGCCAACCATGCCCCCGGAAGTGCACTTACCGCCAGGGGTTGTGTTAAAATACTTCTGTTATTGATGCACACTTTTAAATGCCTCCAACGAGGTGCGACCCCAGAAAATTTGCACCAAATAGATTCATACCCCCTTTCCTGCCACTTCCTGTAATTCTGCCTTGGTAATCGCTTATGGTACTGAATTGGTGGCATGCCGGCATGCCGGCACAATTTTTGCTGGCTTTCCGCCGGCAATTGAATTCGATTTTAAGAAGATAGACTGCTACCTGGCTGCAACGCATGTATTCACCACAAGGGGGAATAGTGCTGTATCGCAGGGAAAAGATGTGCAGTAAGCAAGTCGGAACGGACACAGAAAAATAAAATACTCCCCTGGTGTTGGGGTGCTAACTCCGCATCAAACGTCACGTGACTGCCCAAAAAAATAGCACGCATCATATTAAGTTGCACAGATAATGGGAGTGAGACCGGGGCCCTGGTGAAGAAGAGAAGTAGAGAGCGAGAGCTGAGGTGCATTTTGTGCAGAATAAATGGGCTTCATACCCAGGCAAAGCAGGTACATTCACTAGTTTGGTTTCTTTTTATACTTGAATTCCTCCTGTTCCATTAAGCTTCATGTGGGTAATAACCTTTGATGGAAGCAGCTACGGAGACATGATGAATAAAAAGCTCAGTCTTTGCCAGTGCAGGAACAGAAATAGATTTGTGGACTTGGACCGATTCCCATTTCTTAAAAAGAATATCTGGGGGGGGGGGAAGAATCCACAATCACAGCATGCTATAAATGGCTGATTTATCACTCCATTTCTACAAATGAATTGGCATGAATAACGCTAATTCAATTAACCAAAAATTGGACGCTATCAAGCCAAAGTAAAGCACTTCTGAATCACATGTCTTTCAGTGACAGCACTTTAAAACTCACGCTAAACCCAGGGTCCCTTTTACAGCCAAATCTTCCATAGTTTCCCTCAGACTTTACACCGCACAGTGTTCCATGGGATGGACTTACGGGTGACCACTTGTTAGGTAAACAAATTGCTTTAAATTGGCTAGAATGGCCTTCGTGAAACTGTATTCATAATTAAGCAAATGTACTAGGTACTATGGAGAACTCTTTAAGGATTGTGTTTCATCGGAAGCTTGCTGGATGCTCCGTTCCTTCACCTTTCCTCCCAGTACAAAGGCAGTGGTTACAGGACAGGTAGAGACAATTCGCTGTCAAGCAGCCAGTACAGAATGTAACATAAAATGTTTGCCCACTGTTTATTGGGGAAATAAAAAATTTAACTGCAAATCTTATCTGATAGAAGTTCAGACCGTATGTATGCCAGAACTGAATAGGAGAATTTGAGAAGGGTAATTATAGATTAGGCAAAAGGTTGGCCAATCAAAAGCTACTGGGAAATGTAACCAAAATACCTCCTTCCTGCTCCTGTTCACCAGGAACTGGTACATTGGGGCCCAGTTCTTCTGCAGTTGATGGTAAAATGTAGACACCATGACTAGTAGTCCATGAAGTGCCATGTTTGTATGCACTGTGATTTTAAGTGTGTTGCGTTTGTTATCATCTAACTGAAATGACTCTGTGCATTTTGTTGATAGACCAGCCGTCCTCATGGTCTCCTACCCGGCAGCCCTTCGATGAGGAAAGCTACTCTCCTGTTTCAAGGAACATGAAAGGATTATCTGGCAGTCGTAACCAACCACAGCTCTGTTCCACTCATACTTGTGGTTTAGCATCCCCTGAAGATTGCGAACACCCCCATGACCACCTTCACCATGGCCAGGAGTCAAGGCAGTCATATCTTCTCAGCCCAACGGAGAGCTGCCCGATGGACCACCATCGCTGCTCACCGCGGAGCTCCATCCATTCAGAATGCATGATGATGCCCATGGTGATGGGCGATCATATGTCCAGTAGCACTTTCCCCAGAATGCACTACACCTCGCATTACGACACTCGGGACGATTGCGCCATGTCTCACGCTCACACCAAGGTGAACCGGATCCCTGCGAATCTGTTGGATCAGTTTGAGAAGCAACTGCCTCTCCACAGGGATGGCTTTCATACGTTACAATACCAGAGGACCTCGACGGCTGCGGAGCAGCGCAGCGAAAGCCCGGGCAGAATAAAGCACCTCGTCCATTCAGTCCAAAAACTTTTCACAAAATCTCATTCGCTGGAAGGTTCTTCCAAGAGCAATGTCAACGGGACAAAAGGCGAGGGCCGAGGGGAGGACCATCATCACGGGCATCATTCTTCTAAACACGGCAAGCGAAGTAAAAGCAAAGAGCGGAAACCCGAGAGCAAGCATAAAACTGGGATGAGCAGTTGGTGGAGTTCGGACGACAACTTGGACAGCGACAGCACATACCGAACACCTAGCGTGGTCAACAGGCACCACGTGGACCATATCTCTCACTGCTACCCGGAAGCTCTGCAGGGACACTTTGGGGACCTCTCGTTAAAGACGTCAAAAAGCAACAATGACGTCAAATGCTCAGCGTGCGAAGGGCTTGCAATGGCCCCGGATGGCAAATACATGAAAAGGAGTTCTTGGTCTACACTCACAGTAAGCCAGGCTAAAGAAGCTTATCGCAAGTCCTCCCTAAACCTAGATAAGCCTCTTGTTCATCAGGAAATCAAACCTTCCCTGAGGCCATGCCATTACCTTCAGGTAAGAGCTCAATGGAGTTAATAGCCCCAGTAATCAGAAAATGAGCTCACTTTTATAAAACTCTGCCGGAGGTGGTTTCGGCGTGCACATGCTTTACATATTTTCTATTCACAAATCCCCAAGTTTTGTCCAATTTCATCTGTACCTGCCTGGTAATGAAATGTAAGAGAGGAAATGGGGAATGAATATAGCATCAAACCTATTTTCTCAGTACACTCACAGGCTTGTGGTATGTAAATGAATATGTTGTGCCACACATATATGTGACCGAACAAGGTGTTACAATGCAAATTTAAAAAAAAAACCCACACACATAATGTGAAGAAGCAGTAATTATATAATGGTTTTCTAGGAAGATAAATACTGTAGTGCTTATCTATGGTGCAAAATATTTTATATTTTATATTTTATACGGTGGTACCTTGTATAAAGGAATTAATTTGTTCCAAATGAAATTATGTTAAGCAAATTTTGCTTTGTAGAAATTTCCCATAGGAATACATTGAAAACAGAGTAATCCCTAATCACGACCATTTTTATGTTGTACAGATTCTCCCCATAGGCAATTCTGCTAAGCAAATTTCCCCTATCTCCAGAATTTTTATGTTGTACAGATTTTATGTTATACAAGCTGTTTGTTATACAAGGGTCCACTGTATTTGGTCTTCACAAAATAATAACCATTCTAAGGCAAAGGGTAGACAATCATGTTGGGCATCCAGATAAAGGTCCAGGTTTTTAAAGCAGTCTTCTTCAGTTGCCAGATTCTTCGTGAACTCTTTATGTCTGACAGCTATAAACTTCTCTTATACAACTATGCAAGCATGCATTCCTTTCTCTGGGTACGGCTTTCCAACCAGCTTGTCTGAGAGACAGCCATGCTGGCGTTTGGTATAGTAGAGAGGTAGCTTGAATGACAGCACGAGAACAATTTGGTTAGCATTTGTTTCTGCTGTTTCTGTTCCCATTTTCTTTCTTTTTTCTTTTCTTTGTTTGGACAATCCACAGAGTATTAGCCAATCCCATCAGAGGCTAAAATGAATGAGTGCCATGAATCTCACTAACCATGAAGTAATACTTTTTGGAACATTCCACAGAATTCTCTACTGGGTTCCACTTATTATTATTATTTTTAATTGGTCAAAATCCTATTAGTAAGGCTCACTGGTATAACACAACAGGGGTAAATCTCATTGTCAATTTGTCGTAAATTAAGTTAGCATTAGCATCTGTTGTTGTGCACTGAGTAGAGATGGGCACGACTCAAAAAAATTGTGTTTCGTTTGTCGTTTGGTTGTTTAGGGGTCCGTTTCGGTTCGTTTTCCTTTTCGTGAGGTTTTTTGCAAAAGAATTCGTTTTCGTTTTGTTAGGTAACGAAACGAAAAAACAAAAACGAAAACAAAAATTGCTGTTTCGTTACCATTTAGCACAATTCAATGTATTTGCCGTAACAAAAACGAAGCGGTCGACAAAATTTTTCGTGTTTCGGGTCATTTCATTTCATTTTGGAGTCAAAATTCGTTTTTCATTTCGTTACATAACGAAATGAAAAAACGAAAACAAAAACGAAAAATCGCTCGTTTCGTGCCCATCTCTAGCACTGAGTCATGCAACTTACAGCACAACCGGAAATGCCTTCCTAACTTTCATCATTGAGACCTACACTGCGTCCCACTGGAGGTCATAACTAAGGCAGCAAGGAGAGGGCCAACCTTTAGGTTGGAACCATATAGGTGTTTGCTCTGTGTTGATGCAAACTTTTTAACACCACAGCCTGACATTTGAATCCCTGCCACAGTTTACATAGAGGTGTTTAATTTTCATGGGAAAGTGCGCTTCAGGTGTCCACACACCACGCAGTCCCTATTCTTCCTCACACACTCCTTTGCTGGCATCCAAATCCCTTCTCTATATTATAATTATAATTATAATTATAATTATTATTATTATTATTATTATTAGTAGTAGTAGTAGTAGTAGGAGTAGGAGTAGGAGTAGTAGTAGTAGTAGTAGTAGGAGGAGGAGGAGGAGGAGCAGCAGCAGCAGCAGCAGCATGTTTGTTTGTTTGTTTGTTTGTTTGTTTGTTTAGCAAAAGAAGTAGCATCAAACTGACAAGCCATGGTAAGCATTTGAATTAGTGCTTTTTAAAAAAATACAATTTACAAATTGCATTACAGTTGCAGTCCTCACTGCTGGGGAAAAGAAACCAGGTAAAAGGAGTAGTGTTCACTCACACCCAAACACCCCACTCTGTGCTTCATCTGGGATATGATCCAGACATAGAATCATGAAGTTGGAAGGGACCTACAAGGCTCAAGTCAGGAATACACATCGACGGATGTTTGCCAAGTGGTTGTCAAAATTTATCTCGAATCCCTCTACTGCTGGAGTATCCACCGACTCCCAAGGAAATTAGTTCCATTGCCCTCAAGGACCAACATAGGTGATTACGCAAGGCAGAACCTGGACAAAAGAGTGGAAACACCACAAAAATAAACAAAAAGCACAAGCCCTGCCATGTGAGGAAAATAGGCTGCATGCTCGTGCCGAAAGATCTGATCTACCCATAGTTAGCACTAACATCATATAGCGGATGGAACAGGCATTGAAAGGAAGAGTCGGGAAAACAGTCCAAAGAGTAGGACAAATGCTTGTCTAGCTGCTCCCGCTGTGATGAGTCAGGCCTCCTTTTCTCCAATAGATCTCCTCTGGATCGGCATGAGTCTCCTTTCTATCATGCTCAAAATGGCACTCAGCAATCATGTAGGGTAGAATGCACTGCATGACTCATTGGTGTCACCTAGCTGTATGCTGTATGTATGTATGAAAGAGCCCTTGCACTACCTCTTAAAGAGAAAGAGGTCTAGGAAAGGGCAAATGATGGCGTAACAAAGGGGTGAAATGGGAGGAGGTACCTTTCCGTTCTTTCCTGTCCATCTCTGTATTGTTTGGACATTGGCTGCATTTGCCTTGCAGGGCGCCCTTCTCCCGCTGCCTTCCTTCCCCCCGTTTTTCTTCTTCCTCCTGCCTCTCCTTTGAAAAACGGCCTCTGCGGCTTTAAGAACATAAGAACATAAGAAGAGCCAGGCTGGATCAGACCAAAGACCCATGTAGTCCAGCTTTCTGTATCTCACAGTGGCCCCACCAGATGCGTCTGGGAGCTCACAAGAGTAGATATCTGTCTCCTGATAGCACTCCCTTGCATCTGGTCCTTGAAGTACCCCCTTTAATAGCCTGGAGATGACACATCTCTATCATGGTTTGTAACCTGTGATGGACTTTTCCTCCAGGAATCAGTGCAATCCCCTTTTCACAACCTCCAGGCCAGATGCCATCACCACAACCTGTGGCAGGGAGTTCCACAGACTAACAACATTCTGGGTAAAAAACTATTTCCTTTTGTCTGTTCTCACTTTCCCAGCGTTCAATTTGAGTGGATGTCTTGAGGCGTAAGAGCATGATATGCACCTAAACCATCAGATACCGATAACCTGTGTTGGATTCCACACATTGACTTATGAATATTTTTCCCCTGCTCTATTTTTTGTCGACAAAGAAAAGTTCTCTGTGGGCTTGGATGGAAGCAAATTGCGAGCAATAATAATCTTGACAGACAAATTAGACATAATTTGAGAGACTCATAATTTTGCTGCTTTTAAATGATTTCTGCTTCCGTCTAAATGCATCAAAGCCTGGGGTAGCAGAACCAGATAGGAGAGTTTGACATGCTCTCTGCTTGTTTCAGTTTTTTTTTATTATTTTACTTATCCTCCAGTGAATTCATAATTGTATTCATTGCCACTTCATCCTGATGGCAACTTTATGAGGTAGGCCAGGCAAAAACCTGACTGCACCCAAGATCAGTGGAGACTTCAACTAGGGTTTGCCAAGTCCCAGCTGAAGGTTAGAAACTATATTCTACTCATTTTGCAGCTGTGCACCTATGTTTACTGAACAGACTGCGCTCCAAATGTGCTTCACCTATGAGTTGGGACAGAGGCCTACACGCATCAAGTGACTCCCTCCATTTTGTTTTCTGCTAAAGTTTTGAGGAGGCTATTTTAGATTGAGAAAACGTTGAATGTTAAGCAAATTTACTCCTTTACCCCTTCCTTTCTAAGCAGCTAATTACAGTTGTAGTTTAAGGTGGTGGGGAGCTGAATGAAATCTTAGTCGTAAGTAACAGCTGTGCCTGAGTTTGGGTTCTTAGTCTTAGAGGATGAATCACTCAAGGACCAGCATCTATCCCGGCATTAATACCACGTATATTATCATAGCTCTGCTTGAATCATTGAGTCAATATTTGCCAGTAGTGTTTGGCTAACTTATAAGGAAAATGTGTGAGGCTTAAATAAATAATAGAATTCAAGGAATATCTGACATTATTTAATGAACAGTGGAAAAACAAGATTCTGAAATAATAGGATCAGACTAATGCTCTGCTTCTATATTTGGGAACAATTCCTGACTTCATCAGAATCATTCATAGCACTTAGAACATCCATTCCATGTTCAAATAGCTTTGTGTGTGTGTGTGTGTGTGTACATGTGTGTCCTTTCCTGATGTTAGTAACATGGGACAAATTAATTTATCCACATTCAGATGCTCATCCCCAAGGCTTTCAATCATTTCAAAGATACCATGTTAACATTAGGGTCATAAATAAATATACAGTATATAAGAGTAATAGCAGTACTCTGCTATCGAAAATTTCTAATGGAATAATTCTAGACTATTAGTATAGAAGAAGAAAAGGTCATTGAAGAAGGAAAAGGTGATACCTGGCAATGCATTCTCATCTTTAAAGACTATCATTTCTGAACCCATTTATTCTTTTGATTTAAAAATATGAGATTACTGTATAAAAAGTTTCCATTGTCAATTAACTGGTTTGTTGGTGATTCGCAATCCTAAAACTGTGGTTAGCTTTAACTGTGGTTTTGGAAAAGAAGCCAGTGTACAAAAATGCTCTTCCAAGTGTTCCTTCTCCCCTGAAACCAGGATAGTATGCCTTTTGCTGGGTAAGAGTGGGCAGGGGCTGCATCCAGTCATTTAACAATACCAGATGCCAGTTGAGATAAGCTCAGACTCAAATGGGAGACATTGATTAAGCCACACAATCCCTCCCATCCAATAGGCATTTTCCTTCAAGGTGTACTTGAACGTCCAGCATATGCTCAGTTTATAAAGTGGTAGACTTTTCCCCCCCTGGCCCTTCCTCTGATTCAAGCTGTCTTGTGGTCCTCCTTCTCCTTGAATAACAGACAATCCATTCGCATTGCTGTTTGCTTAAACTTCATTCCTCTCCAAAAAGAAATAATGTAGGGCATGAGTAAAGTGGATAGAGGGATGTTCTTCTCCCTCTCACAAAATAACAGAACTAGGGGACATCCACTCAAATCGAGGGCTGGGAGAGTAAGAACAGACAAAAGAAAACATTTTTTTCACCCAGCGTGTTGTTAGTCTGTGGAACTCCCTGCCATAGGATATGGTGATGGCATCTGGCCTGGATGCCTTCAAAAGGGGACTGGACAGATTCCGGGAGGAAAAGACCATCACAGGTTACAAACCATGATGGAGCTGTGTCATCTCCAGGCTTAAAACTGGGGTACTTCAAGGGCCAGATGCAGGGGAGTGTTATCAGGAGACAGATATTTAGTCTCACGCGCTCCCAAATGCATCTGGTGGGGCCACCGTGAGATATAGGAAGCTGGACTAGTTGGGCCTTTGGCCTCATCCAGCAGGGCTCTTCTTATGTTCTTATGTTCTTAAGTAGTAACCCTAACCTCATGGCCAAGCACTCAAAGCTGCCATAGACTCAGAGTCCACTGAGAACGGCTGGTAGAACATCTACCTTTAGATGTTGAGCCTCACTAAGGGCCTTGCTCAGTATGCAAGAATGGCTACTGCTATAGCCTTCTCTGTGGCCGTTTTGACAGCTAATGAGCATTATAAGAACAAGAGCAGGGTGGAGGAGCTTACAGGAGAGCTCGGTAGGGGTATGTCTTGCAGCAATTGCCCTGGCAGCAATGTGCAGGTATCAGTTCTGGCTGTGAATTGCTGCTGGGAGTCATTGCAACTAGGTGGAAACTAAGGCACTCAGTAGGCCAAACAGTCATACACTCACCCAACAAAGACTACCTCTTCCCAAACCTAGAAATGAAGCTGCAAGGTTTATCTCATTTTGGACACGGCAAACGAGTTAACAGAAAAGAAGACCCAAAATGTCTGATTCCTCATTACAGCCACACAAGAATAAAAATAATGATGTGCCATCAAGTTGTTTTTTTCTGGAAGTTGAGTCATGGCTACTCGACTTCTTTTTTTGAGAGATAGAAACGTTTTGCTGCTCATCCAAACAGCTTCATCAGGCTGAATACAGCTAGTGCAAGTCCTCCATCTAAGAGTCAGTCAGCTTTGACCTCTTGTCACCCTGATCTGAATTAGGCTCATAATATGAACAATGGCCTGAATAGGCTCGTTAGGGAGACAATAGTATCCATAGCCTTAAGGTGAACAATGGCCTAAGGTGCTGAAACCTATCAAGAATGGGTCCTTAGCTATGGCCTTGGTGGTGAAGGCTTTTTGATTTGTCTGGGTACTGTGGAAAGCACACCCTGATAAGTAGCAGATAGACTATGCCTGAGGCCGCCACCTCTGTTGAGGGAGGGGGTTTCGATGCTCACATGAATGGCTTCCCTTACTCCTCTCTGAAACCACCTATCTTCTTTGTCTAATATGTGTACATCCTCATCTTTGAAAGAGTGCCCTTTGTCCTTCAATGTTGATTCTGACTTGTGGGGAGCTTTCCCAGGGTTTTCTAGCCTTCAAACATGACCATTCTCCTCCCGCCTTCTGCTGGTGCTCTAGGACTGTGTGGCTTGCCCGAGGACACACTGATGCCAAGGCACATCCCTTCAGCAAGCAGCTGCCCATGCTCCAGGCAGCCTCGCCTGCACACACACACTCTCTCTCTTTGGTCTCCCAATCCTGCCAATCCACTGAATATGCCAGAGAGGGGGAGAAACCAGAGGTGTAGCCAGGATTTGGAGCGCCTGGGGACAAAGTTTGTTTTTGCACCCCTCCTGCTGCACCCCCCCACATCACACCCACCCAGCAACAGGGGCCGAACCCTGCAGACGTGGGGTGGTGGCATGCATGCAGGTGGACGGAGGGTGGACGGGAGTGTGTGTGTGTGTGTGTGCATGCTCGCACGCAGTAGCACGCATGCACCTTAAACTTCTCCCACCAAGGTGTGGAAGAGGAGGAGGGCGCCGTGGTGCTCCTGCCTGCCTGCTTTGCTGCTCACCTGGTGCGCGGAGGTGGAGGTGGCAGAGGGGGTGCCGTTGCCAAGCCTTAGGGGAAAGGAGGACTGGTGGGCAGTGGGAGGGTGCATGGCTTCCTCCTGCTGCTCCCCCTCCAGGCACCCCCAGATTGTTGTGCCCCAGCCAGATGTAAAGCAAAGTGTACCCTTCTGCCCCCCCCGATACGCCCCTGGGAGAAACAAGCTAGGAGTTAGATATGAAAAGCTAACCAGATACAGGGGACTGTAGTAGGGGAGTGTGAGGAATAAGAAATCATCAAGTGCTAGAAACAAACAATTGTAAAAGGAACAGCTGGAATTGCCTCAGTTAGTAGTTACTTGGGAATAAAGTCAAGTCAATACCAATATTGTTTTCAGCATTTCAGTAGCTATAAATCTTTAAGGAAGGAGCAAATGAAAACATTCACAAAAAGCTATAAACAGACCCAATGAGAACAAAAATAGCAAGGCCTGCCTCCCGCCAGTTACTCCCACTATATATTGGAGAAGCATAATGGCAAAAGCCCTTATTTACTTCCTTTTTCAAGCAATCTTTTCTGAATATGGAGTGCCAAAAAAATAATATATCAAATACATTCTAGTTGAAGTGAATGGAAAAATAGGTACAGAGGCCTGTATCACGCGACCACTTAAATGCGCCTTTTTCTTTTGCTGAATTCACATGTAAAGATTGTGTCCCCACAGCCAGCTGCATCTTCTGAACACCCCTCTCGACCACGCCCCCCCTGATGCGCATCTCAAGCGCATCTTCCTGCACCACCGCTAGAGGTTTGATCAAATTACTTTGGTTGCTGAGGTGCATTTTGATGCGAAGCCAAGGTCGTGTGAACTCCCAAAAAGCTGGATCTTCTTTTGGTTTTACCTGTTTTGCAGCAAACAGCTTTTCAAAACAGCACTTTTGATGAGCCTTTGGCAAATGGGGACACCAAAAAAGAGGTTCGAAACATGCTACCATGTGGGGGCGGTAACTGCCCATTTAATGTCATGGGACCATTCTCAGAGAAAGTGCACATTTTAATTGTCATCCGCATTTAGTGGCCGTGTGATAGAGGCCATAGGCTAAAAATGGACTCTTGTATTCCTGTCCCCACTGGCATTATTACTGAGTAACATGCAGTTTCTCCTCATGCTGTTAGCTGAAATGCAGGGGTGTCTTTTCTTCTAAGTAATGGTATTGTTTTAAATCTAAATAATTAACAATAATAACATGAAAGCACAGAATTATAGAATTGGGGCATTGCCAAGAGTTTGTTTGCAATGGGCAGCCAAAGCATCCTCGACCGATGGTCCCCCAGCCTTTCTTTAAAATTTCCAATGAAAGAGAGACCTCCAACCTTTTGAGGTGGCCCATTCCACCACTTACCATCAGGAGGTTCTTCATATTTTAATGGAAGCTCCTTTGCATATAATTATTTGATTCATTCATTCATTAATCAGTTGTGCTGGGTAGCTCAAGGAGCTGGAGCACCTTTGAGGAGCCGAATTTTTCAGTGTGCCACTGGAGAAGAGCCAGACTGTGTGGCCATAGGCAAACTACATGGCTGGAGGGTAGTAGTATTCACCTTTTGCTTTTACGTACTGTGTAATGGCCAAAATCTCACAAGTATCTTAGGCCCTGGTCCCGCATCTCTTTAAAAGCAGTTTAAATTACTAAAAATCCCAAGTCCAAAAATCCTGTCCCCACGGCCACCAGGCTTTTTGAAAAAAAAAGAAAAAAGAAAACCCGATAATGCCCCTTTAAGCGAGGTTTCTGTGACTCACCCAAGAGGTAGGGAATTTTCTGCCTCGCTTGAAAAATCCACCTTTTAATGAGGCAGATGTCATGGGACCACGCAGATGATTCGGGTTTCTTTTTTTCCCCTCAGAGCACCGACCGGCTGTTCCTGGGGCCGATCGGCGCTGCTTTTTAAAATTTCCCGGCAACGTCAGAGCAAGAGGAAGCTCGATCGGGTGTCCTTTGATTTCATTTCCCCCAGGCAAGTGGTCCGTTTTTTAAATGCTAGCACCACCTGCTGGCCAAGGGGGCTGAACTGCACTTTAAAATAAAAAAAAAAACAGCTTTGGACGTTTGAACTCCTGCCCCACATATTAAATCACATGACAGGATGAAGAGGAAAAGCCAGACCTTCAGAATATCAGGATCAAAACCAGGTGAGATTACAGCCTTAGTAAGCTTTCCAGTAATCCACAACAGGGTTTCAGTAGTAGCTATTGCGGACATTTGGCTTGAACTCGTGTTGCCCATCCTGCACACTGCCTTTCTGTCATTCACCTTGCTGCACCAAGTGACAAGATTTGATGGAAGTTCTACTGGCATTTAAGCAAAACTTAATGGGGAGCTGCGTATGAATAGGGGCCCTGTTAAAAGCAAAAAAGTGTTCTGCTTATATACCACCCCATACTACTTCAAGTAGCCTCTCGGTGGTTTACAAATTTAATTACAGTATGCAGGCTACACATTGCCCCCACCCCCAGCAAGCTGGGTACTCATTTTACCAACCTCGGAAGGATGGAAGGCTGAGTCAGCCTTGAGCCTGCTACCTGGGATTGAACCCCAAGTCATGAGCACAGTTTTAGCTACAGTACAGGCATTTAACCACTGCACCACGGGGCTCTTAAAGTAGGATTCTTGGTAGAACGGGACTTTCTACTCAGTGAACACATGAAGACTATTTTTCAGAGTTTCATACTCAACAGCCTGAGGGGCAAGGTCCAGTGCACAGGGGAACACAAGAGAGAGGAGGGCCAATGTGCACAGCCTTGTCACCCTATGCACTTCTACCATTCGTGCATGTGCGTCAGTGTCTGAATAGGATTTGGTCGTGGTGGTGGTGGAGTGTTACACCTGTGTTGCAGATGCAAAACTTGGAGTCAAACCACATGAGAGGGTCAGGTTGCAATTCGAAGCTTATGTAACAGTAGCTGAGTATCTTTCACAGGCAAAAGCAGTAACAAGCTAACTCAAGTTAGTATTGCACAGGAGGCTACGGGGGGGGGGGCAGAATCTGGTGGAACAGAATCGGGCAGGTTGAAAGAGAAAAGTGTATTTGATAGCCATGTGCCATTCATTGGCTCTTTTGGTTTTTAGGCCAAATCCCAGAATTCTCCATTCTGGGACTTCCATCTGCCAAACCCATACCTAAATTGTGTTCTTCTGAAGAAAGTTTTGACCAGAAGGTTTTCTGGTGTAGGACTGGCTGAATTCTGATCTGTGTGCCTATTAGGAAAGGGAAAAGTCGTGCTGCATATATTTCTAATCATAGATTACCATGGAATTTGGCATAACTGCAGGTGAAGGATAAAGGGGGAAACACAAAACCAGGACTACTGTTGAACATTAAGAAGTCAAAAACAAGACTACAGGTGACTAATATAATGCTGGCAATTAACAAATTGAATTTGTTAAAGGTTTTCTACATTTGGCCCAATCATCTCACAAAATACCAGAACTAGGGGACATCCACTCAAAATGAGGACTGGGAGAGTAAGAACAGACAAAAGAAAATATTTTTTTCACCCAGTGTGGTGTTAGTCTGTGGAACTCCCTGCCACAGGATATGGTGATGGCATCTGGCCTGGATGCCTTCAAAAGGGGATTGGACAGATTCCTGGAGGAAAAGTCCATCACAGGTTATAAACCACGATGGAGATGTGTAACCTCCAGGCTTAAAACTGGGGTTCTTCAAGGGCCAGATGCAGAGGAGTGGTATCAGGAGACAGATATCTAGTCTTGTGCGCTCCCAGATGCATGTGGTGGGACAACTGTGAAATACAGGAAGCTGGACTAGATGGGCCAGCTCTTCTTATGTTCTTATGTTCTTATCAGTGAGAATTGCGAGCCTAGAAATCAGACAGTTACTGAGACTCGGTGACAGAACTAGAAAAAGCATTTAAATATCAGTAGATGCTGCTAGAGATTGAGGTTGAGATCACCCATATTACGGTAATTTTGATGACTTCATATGCTTATGAAAGCTGGAAAGGGAAAAGAGCTGACATGATTGAGTTATTTGGAAGATGATTTTGGAGGAAAGCTTTACAGATACCTTGGGGCACCAGAAAAGTATGCAAGTGTCTTCTAGATTAAATCTAGCATGAGCCTGCTAGAAGCTAGAATGACTAAACTAAGGCCATCATGGATTACTCATACTACGAAAAGACCAGACCTATGGAAAAAGACAAGAATGCTTGCAAACGGAGAAGCCAGTAGTAAAACCGAAATAACACAAATGGGGTTGACTCAATAAAGAAAGTTAAGGCCTTTGTTTTATAAGATCTGAGCAGAGCTGCTAATTATATGAACTTTTGTAGGTCATTAATTCCTGATTTTGAGGCCCGACCTACTAGAATGTCACGGGTGCTCTCTCTCCTGGTGGCCACGCCCAGGGAGGCTAGGAAAGCGGTAACCCGCAACTGAGCCTTCTCTGTGGCTGGCCCCCTGCTTTGGAACCATCTCCTGAGTGAGTTACGCCTAACACAGTCCCTGCCTGCCTTTAAAAAAAACCTTTTTAAAAAGCCTTGAAGACCTGGCTTTTTCGTGAGGCATTTGGCAACCTTATTTCGTCTTTTAAAAAAAAAATATTCCGTCTCTTTCTTTCTTTGTTTTTTTTAGTATTGTTTAATTTTATTTATATATATCTTTTATTTCTTTTCTTCTTATTATTAGTATATTTTGTTGCTTGTTTGATTAATGTTTGTTTGATGTTGTAAACTGCCCGGAGTTCCTCTGGAAGACAGGCAGTATAAAAATAATAAATAAATAAATAAATAAATAAATAAATAAATTTGTTGCAATATACCACCAAGAGACTTCTGATCTAATAGTAACCGCAATGCAGTTGCTAAGGTACATATGATGTTCAGTGACTTGTTCACCATTCCCATTCCCCAGTGAGTTTCCCTTGTGAAGCAGGCATTTGAACCCAGGTCTCCCGATACCTAGGCCAATGCACTATCTGCTACACTGCACAGACTCTCCAGGAAATCATCGGATCACTGTAAGTTTGTAGTAACTTGGCAGCACATGAGAGAGGGACAAATGTATGCCTTTGGGCACTTAAAGAATTCCTGCTTCTAATTCTTTTGAACTTTTTATTTTTTATTTTTTGAAAATTTAACATAATACTATAAACATAAATTACATTACAAAATTACATTAAAGAAAAACATTTAAAGAAACAAAAACAACCAGACCAAAAAAAGCAAAGGTCAATACATCATAAGATCATATAATACATCCATTATAAATTGTCTTATATATTTACAATGAGTCTTAAAGTTAGGTAATATAGGCAAAGATTGAAATAAAAAAAGCAGTTTAGGTAGAACATTCATTTTAACTGCAGCAATTCTGCCCATTTAGGATAACTGGAGTCTTGACCAAGTTTTGAAATCAGCTTTGATTGTTTTTATAACATTAACATAGTTGTCTTTAAGTAAAGAGTTACAACGGTTAGATACAGTAATACCCTTACAATGAGTCAATAAAGGGCTTCCATATATCTATATAGATATCCTCTCATAGTCGCTTTCTATATGATATTCGTTAAAATGAGGCTAGCTGTCGCAGATCTTCTGACCATTGTGGTTGGTCCCTGCTTCTAATTAATCCCAACTGTACATCTATTGTTGTTGTTGTTCAGTCATTCAGTCGTGTCCAACTATTCATGACCCCATGAACCAAAGCTCTCCAGGCCTTCCTATCTTCTACTGCCTCCCGGAGTTTGGTCAAATCCATATTGGTTGCATCAATGACACCGCCCAACCATCTCATTCTCTGCCATCCTCTTTTCCTTTTGCCTTCAATCTTTCCCAACATCAGGGACTTTTCCAAGGAGTCCTCTCTTCTCATGAGGTGGCCAAAGTACTGGAGCCTAAGCTTCAAATCTGTCCTTCCAGTGAACATTCGGGGTTGATTTCTTTCAGGATGGATAGGTTTGATCTCCTTGCAGTACAGGAGACTCTCAAGACTCTCCTTCAGCACCACAGCTCAAAAGCATCAATTCTGCAGCGATCTGCCTTCTTTATAGTCCATCTCTCACTTCCATACATCACTACTGGAAAAACCATAGCTTTGACTATCCTAACCTTAGTTGGCAAAGTGATATCTCTGCTCTTTAGGATGCTACCTAGGTTTGCCATTGCTTTCCTCCCAAGAAGCAGGTGTCTTTTTATTTCGCTGCTGCAGTGATCAAGGAGCCCAAGAAAATAAACTCTGTCATTGCCTCCATTTCTTCCCCTCCTATTTGCCAGAAGGTGATGGGACTGGTGGCCATGATCTTAGTTTTTTTGATGGTATTGTAGGTTGGCCCTGATAAGGGTTTTTTAATTCTCTCAGGTGTGGTTTGCCTCTGCAGATATATTTAACACTCAAGCTAAAACTGCTGACTTCGAAATACTGTACGTGTCACTTGCATCCAACATGAGGAGTACCTGCTTGCATAAATCAGAGGCCTTTCCTTGCAGAGTAACTGGTGGTCAGCATTCTGCTAGCAAGGATTCCAAAGCCATCAGCATATCCTGATGCTGGTCTTCCTTCTTTCCAGATTCAGTTCCCAAGGTCTGGACACGTGCCTTCCTCTGTGTATCATAAAGTGCAGAGGCAATTTTTTTTTAAAGATTCAGAACAGGAAAAAAAAACACTTTTTTCAAAGAATCTAAAGGTATCTGCCCTTATTGCAAGTAAGTAATTAGGATAATTATTTCCAATTAGCAGATGCAAACGCTACAGATGGGAATTTCAAGCACCAGTAACTATTTGCACAAGTCATAAAGCCACTCGGATGGTCTTCAGCACATGTATACATAATTTTTTTTACCGCTGTTCTGAATGATGAGCAGAGAGAGAGAGACACACACAGAGTGAGTTGCTTCTTCATGTAGTTTGCTAGCTCCCTGAAGGATGCTGTAGTTAACGGAGAAGCAGCATATTAACTTTTTTTACTTTCATGTCAGATGGCAGACAGATAAATGATTCCGATTAAGCTTTACATGGGTTGGAGGAGAATGGACCTGCTTCATCTGTGACAATCAAAATGACTTCAAGAGAGATGCATCCTATCAATAGTAGCGCCAAGGCCTCTGGACATAAATGAAGATGTCTGCACCGTCAGTGTCATAATTTTCTTCGAAGTCTTGATGGCTTGTCTTCACTATTTCATTTACAGTTTCTATCCTGCCTTGAAGGCAGACGTTGGCCAGCTATAGATCAAATTTAAAGATCCATATTAATATGCTGGGCTGAACGTGGAAGCTCAGATACATTTTTTTTACGTCTATTCTAATTCAATAATTTTTTTTAAAAAAGTAATCAAACTAGTAATGCTTTAATGAAGAAGTAAAAACTCATTACCATATTTTTCCATTTATAAGATGCTCCCATGTGTAAGACCACCCTTACTTTTCCAACCCAGAATCATAGTTTCGCAACGGTGTGGTTCTCTCCTTATTTCCATTTATAAGACACCCCTCAATTTCCAGTCTAACAATTTCAGACAGAAGTACAGTAGGACCCCGGTATCTGCCAGGGATTGGTTCCAGGACTTCCCATGGATAATGAAAGCTCTGGATAAGAGAGAACACCTGCCCAGCCACCTCCAAACTGCTGTTTCCTGACAGTAGCTTGCTTTATGGCTGCTGTTTGTGACAGTAGCTTGCTTTACAGACGCTACTTGTGACAATAGCTTGCTTTGTGGCTGCCGAATTATTATTATTTTCCTCTGCCAACTGTGGATAACTGAATCAGTGGATACGAGGGTCCTACTGTTTAGTCGTATACACAGATAAATACCATATTTGCTTTGCTGTGGTGCTCCCAAAGGAACACACAAAGGAGGATATTGTGTCCCAGGAATGGTGTTGAGAAGAAATTACAAAACTGGGCCATAACTGGAAGAAGGGGACTTTCAGACATCTTCCCCGCTACAAATGTACATGAAGGGAACTTTCGTATTTGTGTTTTTGTTTCCGGATATTTTAGGCACCCACCCTGGTACTAAATACAAAAGAGACCATTTCTTTTGGAGCTCTTCTGTTTTATTTCCTGCCCGCCCCCATTCATTTTACTGGCACTAGTAGTCAAACAAACAACCCAAGAAGCTGTAGAAACTAATCTAAAAAAGCAGAGTCAAGGTAACAGAAAATCAAAGACACTATTAACAACCACAGTGCAAAGTGCAATGCATGTGGCTAAAAATGTGCAAGCAGACACAGCGCTATGGTTCTCGTCTCAAAGACAGGAGGCTATAGAATAAATAATATAAATTTATGTACACATCTCTTTCTCTTCTGCCCTCCCCTCTCCTGCTTAGATGTAAGCCTCCTTGGGTCCTTTTCAAGGAAAAACGGCTGGTAATTTTTTTAAAACTTTATTAATTTTAGAGTATTTTTACTCTGCCTTTCTTCTTGAAAAAGGACCCAAGGCAGCTTACAGCAAGGAGGGATAATATACAGTCCAGTACAATTAAGACATGTTCAAGTACAGTATTTGAGAACAAGGAATTGAGGGACATCTTAGAGCACTAATAGACAACATTACATTAAAGCAACACGGTTATACGTAGTTATAAACACAAAGTCTATGTGGACCTATAGATTCATATGAAATACACATGGTAGTCCATCATTCAGGGAAAGCATGCCTGAAGAGAAAGGTCTTTGCCTGTTTCCGGAAGGACAACAGAGATGAGGCAGTCCTCATCCTATCGAGACTATCCTGCATTCTCTCTGCCTCCCTTGCCTCTGTCCCCTTCAGCCCCAGAAATTTGTGCTCACCTGTTGCTCAGGAAGGGCTTTTATGGCACACTTTTTGAGAAAAGAGTAATAGGAGAGAAAGCTTTCTTGGCCGAGTTTCTTCATGATGCTTGCTTGAGATTCCTGGGTCTGAAATGACTTGCCGCTCCATCATTTCTTCACTGGCCATTCCTTCCTTCCTTCCTTTTACTTTTTGTTTTTCACCGTCTCTGCCTCAATCTCACCTCCTTCCTTTAAAGTCTGCTGGATTTCCAAGCCCTCCAGGTAATTTACTGACTGATTTGCTTGCTTTCTAGTTTGCATACTGATAAAATTGGGTGATGCTGCCATGCTGGTTGTAATGTCAAACTCAAACTGTAGTTTATTAGTAACACACAAGGTTATAACATTGACAAAAGGCACACAAAGCTGAATGCCTTCAGGATCCAAATCCAAAGTAGCAACAGAGTTGGTACTAAGTTTTTGGACATCAACTTGAGCTTGATGGCTCTCTATATACCTTCTCAGAGCCGTGCCCTAACCTTTAGAGAATTCTGTTGCAGTTCCTCTTTTAACACTTTGTCAAATGTCAAATACAGGTACAATGTCCTGTTTTCTGATGTCCGGTGTCACTTCCTCGTTTATGTACTGTACACAGAGGGGGTGGTTTGTGAAAGGGGTGGGAGGGAGTAAAAATGGTTGTGATGAGGCCAAGGGTTGAGTAAGAATCTAAGATTTAGAGTACACCTGCTGGGGTCCAAATGGCCAATCCAGGGCATTCTGTGGCTGCAAAATTCCCATTTCCCTTTGGATGATCTCCATGGCATATTTCACCAAGCAAATTGACAGACTATTTATTTATTTGTTTGTTTGTTTGTTTACTTATTTTGATTTCTATACAGCTCCATCTAGCAACAAGGCCACCCTGAGCGGTTTACAAAAACACATCATAACAAACAGAACAATATGCAATATAAAATAGCATTACAAATAACAAATACACATAACTAGGGTGTGAAGGAAAGAAAAGAAAGCGGTGAAGAAAAGAAAAGAAAATCTGAAGTGTTCTCAATGAAAGAACACAAAGATGAAAAGAAGAGTTCATTTTCATGTTTGTCCCCCATTTCTGTTAAACCCCAGAATCCCAAACCTAGAAGATGTAGTGATTCTAGAAACTGAGATGCTTACTCCTTTTGTTTTGGTTCTCCAAACTCTGTAGTTTTTCTTAGAAATTATCATTTATCTTTTACAGTACATATTTCTGTATGTATCTTTACATGGACCTGTGACTCATTTTCAGTGTGTTGGCTCAGCTATGGTTTTTCATATCCCCTGAGAGGGAATATGATAGCTATGTTTAAATATTTGAAAGGATGTCATATAGGGGCGTGGTGGCTCAGTGGACTAAGGCACCGAAACTGTAGACTGCAAAGTCAGCAGAGCGGTGGTTCGAATCCTGGGTGCCATCTAGCGGAGCGATCTCTCGCTGATAACCCCAGCTCCTGCCAACCTAGCAGTTTGAAAGCATGTAAATGCAACGGTGTTTCCTAGCAGCCATGTCGGCCACATGGCCATGGACTTGCACAGCACTGGCTCTTCCGGCTTGAATACGGAGATGAGCACCACCCCTAGAGTCGGACACGACTAGCATGCATATGCGGGGGGAACCTTCAACTTTACCTTTACCATATAGAAGAGGGAGCAGGTTTGTTTTCCATGGCTTCACAGACTAAGACTCAGGGCAATGGTTTCAAACTACAGGAAAAGAGATTCCATTTGAACATTAGGAAGAACTTCATGACGGTTAGAGCTGTTCGGCAGTGGAATATGCTGCCACGGAGGGTGGTAGAGTCTCCTTCTTTGACGGTCTTTAAGCAGAGGCTGGATGGCCATCTCTCGGAAATAGTGTGATGGGGGTTCCTGCATGGCAGGGGGTTGGACTGGATGGCCCTTCCAACTCTATGAGTCTATGATTCTATGGTCCATCCAGTTCTGGGAGATGAGTAATTAGCCAGTTTTGTGGTGGGTGAGCCGTATCCCTGAGATATGAATACAAAGGGCCTGTCTCTATCCTTTATTTTGTTTTAATGTAATTGGATGATACTTTGGTTATGTCTTGTTATGTTTTTAAGACAGGAATTGCAACCTTTCTCCACTGCCCAAGCCATGTAAACAGGTCGCTTCACAAGCCAAGGAAAGATTGCTTAAAGGCCCCCTAAGTCATATCCCTTCCCCCTTCACTGCCCTCTTGGCCCAAGGGTTGTCACTGTAGCTGTCTAGCAGCAACCCAAGTGTAGCAAGGTGAGCCATGCCTGTACTGTGCCCCAATCCAGATCCATTAATACCAGATGGAGTTCAGCAGGATGGTTGCTACACCTAGAAAGTTTATGATAAGTATTTGGTGTGTTTTGTTTTCAAAAATGCACATAATTAATTAAAGTAATATTTTTAAATCAACTCCTCACCCTATCATCATCATCATCATCATCGTCATCATCATCATCATCATCATCTTAGAGCTGGAATGCTGGAAGGGACCCCTACGAATCATAGGGTTATCAAAGTCTCAGATTTCAGGGCTGAACCTGAGACTGGGACTTTTTTCCCCCTTGTGGTGTCAAAGTGACCCCCCCACACACACACACACTCTCCTGATGTCATGGGGTGACATCTTGTGATGTCATGGAGACCAGGCCCATGACAAGGGGTTGGAAAGCAAGCAAAGTCCACTTGCCAACACCTTCACTCTGACCTCTGGCATTGGATAAGAGTGTGTGGAGAGGAGTACCCAGGCTCATACACAAATGTCAAACATTCTTCTCTTCCCCTTGCCCTGAAATGTGTCTGCCCACCTAGACAATGAGGGAAACAGAGCAATTCCATGAGCTGTCAGGCAGCATTCTGAAACTGGACAACTCAGTTTAAAAAACAAAACAAAACAACAGTCACTTAATTCAAAATATGCCAGTAGAGTATAGATACGTGGAAAAAAAAATCCAATTGCAATCATGCATGTGATATGCAGAGCTTGGGAAAGTTAAGTTTTAAGACTATATTTCTGCAGCCAGCATTTATCCCTCATAATTTTGCTCCAATAACCTTATATTTCCAGTAAGTAAAGTGTTTTGATGAAATATTTGCTGAAAATAAAGTCGAGTGGGGATTGTGAGTGTGCTTTTCTATGGATTCGGTGGGGAAAAGAGAGGGGGGAGCTTTAAATATAGGCTGTGGCACACGGGACAAGATACAGTGGAATTATAGAGGGAGGCAGTTCCACAACAAGACACCTGGAATGAGTTACCTGTGTTTTAGAGAGGTATATATGCAGATCAGGCAAGACAAAATAGTTCAGTTGACTAATATGGCTGTTCCTAATGCGAATCATAGTAGTGACCACTGTGTACTAACTAATCTACACTCCCCAAACTGTATTTGTTTAAACTAGCTTAAATGCAGCAAATATTAAAAACTAGTAACATAGGATATTTTAAATATAAAATTGCATCTAAGGATACAGTGATGATCAACTTCCTTCTTTTTAGTTTTGGTTGCTACAGTGACCCCCCCCCCCAACTATGGCAGGGGTTAGGGACTCGACCCGCAATAATTGAAAATTCACGATATGTGGATGCAGGTTGGGTGGGGCCTGGGGGGGCCTAGTTGGGGACTCTTGTATTTACCCCCAGCCTGGTGCTGCCCCGAACAGGCCTGAAAGGCCCTCCCAGGCCTGTCGTCCTCAAAAGACCCTCAGAGGCCTCAGAACTGCTTTTCACCGATCTGGAGGTCACTTCTGGTTTACCGGAAGTCACTTCCAGTGCACATGGAAGCACTTTTGGGGCCTCTAGCAGGCCCGGGAAGGCCCTCACAGACCTGTTTGGGGCAATGCCAATCATGGGGTAAGTACAGGAGGCCTGAATCAGGCCTTTCCCTCTTACCCCAGGGGATCTTTCTTCATATACTACAGTCGTGCGATATAGCAGGACTGCAATATATTAACCACAAAAGGGTGGGAGGTTACTGTATACAGTTTGTTACATTCACCTGCACAATGTTGTTGTGAATTTATTAATTCAGTTCACATTATGGCTTCCAACTTGAAGGATGATGGTAATTTTTTTTGTTACAACTTGGTAAACAGTTATCTGTGTTTGCATCGATTAAATATGTTCAATGCCCTTCTTATTGGCCTCACTAAATGGGTTTTTTTCCAGCCATTGTGTATGCTTACTCATGATTCGTAATAGGTGTTTGTTGCCAAGAGATTTCCATGGCACTGTCAGATTTATTTGTTTTGTGCTTGTTGTAATATATATGGTCCTAGGTGCCTCAAGACGAATGGGGAGGATACCCTGCTGGTGGTAAAGATGAGGAGATTCCCTGCAGAAGGATGAGGAGTGGGAGTTACATTAAAGCCATGGGAGACGAGGAAAGCGGAGATTCTGACACTAGTCCCAAAACATCACCAAAGGTAGCCGTCCATCCAGAATCCTTGCTAAAATCTATTGGACAAAGAGCACATGGAGACCACCAAAAGTAAGCCTCCCAAGCTACTTCTTACACTTTCCTAGTACCTGACCTCAGAGTGGTAAAATCCTTGTTGCTGTTCCAATGCAGATTTTAAAACGGAACGCAAGGCCGTAGGAACTTGTTAAATCTGCAACAAAACTGTTTTGCTCACTCTTCGGCATCTTCCCGTGAATTTTATAAACGTACTTTCTACGGTCAATCGGTACGGCAGTATCTTACGGTCATTCTTACATGATTAAATCATTCCCTATTGTGCTTATTTCCATTTAAAAACACTTAAGCCATTATGCATGGGAAAAAGCAAAAAAATGGAGGTGTATTTGGAAATATATGATAGCTGAAAGTCACTATATCGGTATACTGACATTATCAAATTTTTAAAGAAAAACTTAAAAGAGCACCGCCAAATGATTACAAAAAATAAACTTTGATCTGGACCCCATACATGGAGTCACATAATGTACGGAACATTACAATGCATCCGTGGGGATGCATTTACCGTGTTTTCTACTATGTGACCGCAACAAATTTTTATTTATTTATTTATTTATTTATTTAGATTTTTACTTTCTTAAATTTTATTATACTGGTTAAAAATCACTTTATTAAAAACCCCCATTATTTAGTCCGCTGGCCTAGAGTGCCAAGCACACAGCAGGCATTCCCTCTTTGGACAGCAGTTGAGAGCTGTTGCCTCAGGAACATAGGTGCTCGGCCATCTTGAGATGTAATGGCTATCCTGCGACCTATTTCCTGGACTAGGCTGAAGGCTGATTCTCCCCAGACTCCAGATGTTTCAATGGCTACAGGGACAAAGTCAATTCCTATTGCCATATCTTCGTATTTTTGTCTTTTTAATTGTTCAGCCATTGCTGCTGCGGATCTGGCTTCGATGCTGGTGTTTTGTAAGTGGCATGTGGCAAATGTATTTGGACATGTGGCGTCCCACGTTAAGCATCGGCCTTTGCTCCAGGGGATCAAGGTAGTCCCATCTGGTCTTTTGTTACTTCCAGCACACAAATGTAAAGGCTCTCAGGTAGCTGGAAAACCGGCTCTGTTAAGGGCACGACATAAGATGTCATCATTGATCATGTTGTGTCTGACATGTTTGCCCGAACAAAGTTGGCAAGAGAGGCCATGGTGGCCCTGCCGGGTTACAGTTGTACCACAGGGACACACGTGATGGCAAACAATTGGTGCTCCCAAACAGAGACCGACTGCTTATTTATTTATTTATTTATTTATTTATTTATTTATTTATTTAAGAGTATTTTTACCCCGCGTTTCTCTTTGGAAAAGGAGAAAATAAAATACACACTTTACTTTGATATGGTACAAAGTTGACATGAGGTAACAGCCAATAATAGCCTACAGACCCATACAACAGCTTTGTTTATTTGCTTGCTTACTTGTTTAAGAGAAGATTTTTGGGGAAGTATAACTTAGCTCTTAAATTATCGCATGTCTGGAAAAACAACTATTAATAAACATTTAGTGCCTAGGAGATTTATTTGATTACAGCAACACTGAGTCCAGTTGTGCAGGTTTCAGCAACAAATTGCCACTCATTAAGTAGTTGGAACATGTATTTCTTGTCGTACACCATGTCTCAAGAAATATAAGTGCTGATTTCTCAACTGGGGCAATTGAGTTACACTGCGGCTTACACCCCTGGGTGTAAGTAACAGGATGCTGGTTCTTGCTTTGTAGAACTTAAGAACAGCCCTGGTTTTATGCATTTATAAGTTCGGCAGCATTTAAGGAATTCAAAGTACTGTATAAATGTTATACGCAGAACAAATAGAGCAAAAGGTTTTAGGCAGAATTATTGAGTGAACTAACAAAAGTAATTGTTTTAATGATCATCTGTATGCTAGTGTAATATACAAAAACCAAGATCTATTATTCTGATTACTTAATGTGTTGTTCTACAGAAAAACAAAAGTTAATGTTGTCAAAATTAATTTTCTGAAATACTAGCTCTGCAATTTATCCTAACATATTTTTTTCTAAAGCATTTACTCCCATGCCGATAGCATTACAGCACAAACAATGCTGCAATTTTTTGAGGAAGAAAAAGTAAGGGTGCCACTACATGGGAATTTGTTCTGCTGTTTGGTCTGCTCCAGATTTGTTTCTTTTCTGGGTAACCACACAGCATAAGTGCCGATGTAAACCACCCCACCACACAAAATGATCCTACTCATACCTTTTTTTTTTTTTGGCTCCCAATCATGAGATCTTTCTTTCTTTCTTTCTTTCTTTCTTTCTTTCTTTCTTTCTTTCTTTCTTTCTTTCTTCGCTGTGGGTAGGCTCTCTTTGCTTTGATGTGGTTCTGCCATGTGATCTCTGGGATCAAACCAAAGGGGAGGGTTTGCTTTCGATTTCCCAACATTGTTAAGGTGTTTAATCTGTCAGCTTGAGCCAATGAATGATACTAGAAAATTGAAAACTTCCTCTGCTCCTCCAACGAGAGGAGCAGTCCTCTTTAGTCCACTGTAGAATGCTCCAGTTGGGCCATCTAGCCAACTATGCCTATCCTAAACCAGTGAAAAGGCTCACATAATTAAAAACAAACCAACACAAAACACTCTTTTTAAATGTAATCTCATTGTGTTAGTTTAGATTGCCCACCAGTAAACAATGTTATTTATTCTCATCAGAAGGGAAGCATTCCTGTGAATAAAATACCATGGGTTTTTTTTTGCCTTATAAGACACATTTTAACCACCCTCAAAAGTAAGGGGAAAGATCTGTGCTTCTTAATAGAGTGAATACAGCAGTCCCCGCTACATATATATCACAGATTTTCATTTAAAGATAAGGTACCTGCACGGAGCCTCTCCCATCTCATGCTGCAGCCGGAATTCCACAGTTTCAATCACCTGGTTTGCAAAGAGGCTTCCTCCAGGGAGCCTCTCCCCACCCCTTTCCTGCAGCCAAGATTACCCAGTCAAAAATCCCCTTGTTTGCAAAGAGGTCTCCTCAATGGAGCCTCTGACCTCCCCTTCTGAAGCCTGGATTCAACAGCTCCATTTACCACATTTTCAAGCCTCTCCTTTTGCAGTTTGGATCCCACAGCTCCAATTACCTGGTTTGCAAACCTCCCCTTTTGCAACTTGGATCCTACAGCCCAATCACTTCATTTGCAAGCCTCCCCTTTTGGAACTTAGATTCCACAGCTCCAGTTACCTCATTTGCAAGCCCCCCTTTCTCCTCTTAAAAACTAGGTGTGTCTTATGGCCCGGTACATCTTATAGGGTGAAAAATACAGGTACATCTGTGGAGGATCTGGTCTCTGTAAGATGGACATCTCTAAAATGCCTTTAAATAGTTTCATATTCCTTTTTTGAAAATTAAGCTTGCTTCCTATGTGGATTATCTAGAGCTTTCTTTTATCGCTCAGACTTTTTAAATGGGTGCTCAGTGTCTAGTCGTAGCTGGAGGCTGAGAACATGCTGAAATTTGATGTTGACCAAATTGCAGTAATTATTTACTGTGCTATCTTCTGGTGTAGGCTGCTTAGAACGCCAGCCTGCTCCAGCCTTGGTCAGTTTAGACTTGAAATGCTCCAGGATCTGGAGTAGCAGCCAGGGGTGCCTAGTGGGCATACCTTTTGCCACTTCCATCTGGTGAGCAGGCTGTTGGCCTTTATAACAAACTAAATCTAGCACAGTCAGAGCCCTTCTTCTTCATGGTTTTTGGAGCTATTTGTACACAGCTGTTACTAATGTTAATTTGTAAGCTTCAGAAGGTAGAGAATGCAGGAGGTATCCATCTGGTGAGAATCAGTTTGCGTCAATACCTCAATATCTGCACTAGTTTCCTAAAACTCTAGATGCCATTCAAAGACCTAGATATGATGACTGTCCTCAGCCTTAATAATTTAACCTGAGACATATGTTCCTCTCCAGGACTACCTACAGTGGTCTGGAAGTTGAGTTATGGCTACTGGACTTCTTTTTTGAGAGATCTCTCAAAAAAGAAGTCCAGTAGCCATGACTCAACTTCCAGATAAACCCACCTGGATGACTGAGAATCTTCACAGACATACCTACAGTGGTGCATTGGTTTTTGTGCATAATCGGCTCTAGAAGCATGCTCATAAACCAAAGTAATCATATATCAAAGCAGATTTTCACATAGGAGATAATGGAACTGCAATTGATTCATTCTGAGGATGCAATTCCCATAGGCTTTGGCCAGGACCCGGCAGCCAGGAGCTCTCATCTGAGAGGAGCTGTCAGGTGCATACATGTGGCCACGTACTCCCTTCTCATGGGTGCATGCGGTGGTGGTGCTGGCGTGTTTGGCAAGTGCTTGCGGCATGGGGAGGAAGTTGTGCCACTGCCACTTACATTGGAGAAAAGTTGTCAAGTGCATGCATATGGCCGCGCACCCCCTCCCCGCCACCACACACATGCATGTGGATTGAAGTGCTGATGGAGCTGCTGCTCACTGCCTAGCCGGGTTGGAGCCACCACTTGCCCCCTTGCAGGCTTGGGCAGCCACTCGAGCCCTCACTGGGTCAGGGTTGCCACTTACCCCCTCGCTGACTCAGACCGCAGCTGCCAGCCCAGGAGTGAAGTGGCATCTCCGCTGCTCCGTGTGGAGGCCACTGAAAATTAATGGGGGAATGGAATTGTAGCTACTTCTCCTGAGACCTGAGACCAGTGCCGTCCAAGCCTCCCAGACACTCCACAAACCCAGCGCTGATGGAAATGGACAGTGTGAGCCAGTGGGTGGGGGTGGGGGTGGGGTGGGATGGGAGGCACAAGGGAATGAGGAACAGTGATGGCCAGCCTCTACACCTCAACAGCCAACGCCAACGCCAACACCATCCTCCACATGAGAAAGGCAGGAAAGGCTGGTGCTTATTTATCGATTAGGAGGAGGGAGCAGGAGAAAGTTTTGCATGCAGGGCAGGTTGGGGGGGCGTTGCAAAGGCATGGGCCAATTAGTACAGGAAAAGGCGGCCACGTGGCTCAGCTGGCACACAGAGAAGCCAGGTGATAGACAAGCAAGGACACTCCACCTCCTCTCCCTCTTCTTGGCCTCTGCCCATCTCCTCTTTCGCAGTCACTCTTTCGCTTCTGCCCCCCACCTCACCTCGCTTCCCACCCCCACCCGCTGCCTCACACACTCCTTTTCCACAACAACCTCACTGTGACCTCCATGCTGGAACTCTACTTTTGCTTCAAGGAGGCATTCACCATTCCTGTCATTCCATTACCTAGTCCCCTCCTGCTGGGCTGCTTTAATGAGCCAGGAGGGAAAGGCTCTAATACTGTACGTGCATTGTCTTCTGCCTTCACCTCTCCAAAGACTGACCACATCCTTGAGCTCGCACGTTGAAACCTATGCATTAACTTAAGAGGAGCAGGGGCCCAAGTCAGAGAACCTCCTCTTGAGGTAATCATCAGTTTAGTAAGAAAATACAGTAAACGGATGTTAAAGATTGATTACTAGTGTCTCTCCCTTGTTTTTGGATTTTCTTCCCCTCAAGTGTGGAGCATATTTTTGCTGTCAAGAACAGGTTACTGCACAGGAAAAAAATAAATCGTAGCTGATGGTAGGGAGATCCAGATTTACTGGTGGGTGCTTTTATCCCCAGCACCCCAGCATTGATGTTGCTGCTGTCACCCTCAGTTTAGAGTGTTTGCTGTTATCCGAGGATTTCATTATCTGCAGGGCAGCCAGGAACCAGTTCCCCATGGATACTGGGGTCATCTCTCTCTCTCTCTCTCTCTCTCTGTGTGTGTGTGTGTGTGTGTGTGCGTGTGTTGCGTCATTACAGTCGTGACTGTCTCATTGTGACTCCATGTCCATGGAGTTTTCTTGGCAGGAATACTGGAGTGCTTTGCCAGTTCCTACTCCAGGCGCCTACAGCACCTGGTATTCCCTGGTGGTCTCCCATCCAAGTACTAACCAGGGCCGACCCTGCTTAGCTTCCGAAATCAAGCAAGATTGGATGTGCTTAGGGCATTTGTACTGTAGGTTAATTTTTTCAATGATGTAGTGGCTTTCTCTGTATTTCTAGGCATAGCTGAACATTTATTCAACAAGTGTATGTGGGAAGAACATATTTACTAAGGGTTTTGCAAGCCTGGTTTGCAGACACCAAATAATGGAGATAACAGTGTGATTAAAATTAAGGGAGACACCAAATAATGGAGATAAGAATGTTGGTGATTAAGAACCAGGATAGTGGTACAGGAATTCTGCACTTAAATGGGAAACGAGTAAGTAGTTGAAGGGAATCACCCATGGTTTCATATTTTCTATACCAGTGTGCAGAGCATGGGAAACAAATAGGATAAAATTGATTTCATCGCAGGAAAGCATATATGATATGGCGGGTATTATTAAAACCTGGTGGGATGGAACTCTTGAATGGAATGAAGTGACTGAAAGACAATTTATTCAAAATAAATAGAATAAAGTGGATGGATGGTACAGTGGCACTGCCTGTCGACAAGCGGTACAATTGTGAGGAATTTCCTGAGTCAGAAATTATTGTTTTAATTATTTATTGATGTCTGATGTTTTAACTGTTTTAATTCTTTGATTGTAAGCTGCCCAGAGACCTTTGGGTAGTGGGCGGCATATAAGTTGTATAAATAAATAAATAAATAAATAAATAAATAAATAAATAAATAAACATGGAATGCAGCTGGAGACTATTTGGGTTAAAATCGGCAATCCTGAAGCCCCCTTCTGATGAATGATTTGGAAGAAGAGGGAAGCCAAGAGTGGATGCATATTCAAGACTTTTTAAATTTGGGCAACACAGAGAAAGCAGAATTTCTGAATTCCCCTAAGGAGGTGGGAAAGGTGTGAAAAGCTGCTAATGGAAGTAAGGGATAAAGAAGTGGCTCTGAGCAGAGGTGATAAAAGACCATTTTGTAATTAGTGTAAATTGGCAATCAAAGAAAGGCAAGTGCATGTTACAGTTGTATTTTCTAAAACTTCACAGTTTTAGTCACAAAAAGTTCTAGCTCTCAGCCACTAGTCCTCTGGGGAAATGAAAAAGTGGCTTCCAAAATAAAATAAAAGAGAAAGCAAGAAGCTGATACTTTCTTATCTCTTCCTACCTGAATTTATTTATTTATTTATTTATTTATTTATTTTAATACTTATATACCGCCCGTCTTCCGGAGGAACTCCGGGTGGTTTACAACAAAAACAATAACAGCAATAACAAACTAAATAAAACATTGTGATAAAACTACAAGAAGGATTCACTGGCAAAATGGCGGGACAAGTAGAGAGAAAAAAGAAAAAGAAAATTCAAATTCACAGTCGCCAAATGCTTCACGAAAAAGCCAGGTCTTTAAGGCTTTTTTAAAGGCTGGCAGGGACTGTGCAAGGTGCAACTCATTCAGAAGATGGTTCCAGAGCACAGGACCAGCCACAGAGAAGGCTCGGTTGTGTGTCACCATTTTCTGAGCCTCCCTGGGCGTGGCCACCCGAAGTGAGAGTGCCCGTGACATTCTGGTAGGTTGGGCCTCAGTTGATCTCTTAGAGATTCGCTCTGCCAGGTATTCAGGTCCCAGGCCGTGGAGGGTTTTATAAATTAAAACCAAGGCATTGAATCTTATTCGGGACGCAATGGGTAGCCAATGCAGGCAGGCTAGTACTGGGGTGATGTGGTCATATCGACGCACACCCGCCACTAGTCTGGCCGCAGCATTTTGCACCCGCTGAAGTAGCCAAATAAGAGTCAAGGGCAACCCCATGTAGAAAGCATTGCAATAGTCTATGTTAATGCTTGTTCTATTTCACATAAAAGTTGAATCAATTGATATTTTACATGTAAATCCTGGTTTTAAAATGAAAGTTTACTAAAAACGAAGCAGTTACATCTGCCTCTAGCAATGTATTTCAACAAGAATTCTGCCTTCAAATTTTGTTGATCAGAAAGATATAATAACAAGAACATAAAAACCAGAAATAATTTAAGAGTCTTTAAGAGTTCTACTTGAAGGTCCTAACATTTTATGATTGTAATCAATTATCCATCTCAGTAAGCACCTACTTTAATAGTGACATGACTGATGGGGAGCAATATGAGATAAAAAGAATGGTTGGCTCCTGTTACTTAGAAAAGAAATCTATTGAGAGCTAAATGTTATTTATTTATTTATTTATTTATTTATTGAACTTGTATCCCGCCCATTTTCCCAAAGCGAACTCTGGGCGGCTTCCAACAACAGACCAGACAATGGTCATCAATACAAATACAATAGGCAGTTCAATAGCTAAAATTACTATACACACAATAAATATAATCAACAACATGTTAAAAAGAACAGTGCTAGCACCCTTAGCCCTTAGACAAAGGCTCAATAGCCCAACAACTTACTCCGCGGGTAAGCGGTAGTGGTAAATGGCGGGAAAGGAAAGGGGGGAAAGGAATTAACTGAATTAAACTAAAATTAGACTTGGTCACCAAAGGCCTCTCGAAAGAGTAATTAATGTTAATTAAGAAATAAGCCTGGGAGTGTAAATAGACAAGTGTGCATTCTGTCCATTCTGCTCACTGATTGTAGTTGTGCGCTCATGATGTTTACATTTGGAAAGTTGAGAAAACATCACTTCAATTCAATTTACCTTCACAGCAGATTTATGTTTGTTATAGTAATTCAAAAAAGGGCAAATATACAGTAACCTGAGTGTTCAGAATTCAGCCTTAATTGTAACCTAAGATGCACTCTAACAATAAACTCATTTTGAAGCCCAGGCTAGATGGCACATTCTACTCCAGATTCCCAAACCCCTCATTAATTTTTTTTATATAATTCTAAATTTTTTATTGTGATTTATATTTTATGTGCCTACCTTGGACTTGTTTTATAATAGAAAAACGAAATATAAATGGTAAACCAAAATGCCATTAATTCTTTAACAGTATCGGTGTACTTCTGTTGCACATTTTTAGATTTTGTGCCAGAAGGTGATCCAGTTACCAGGTTCGTGGCACAAGAAAGTGTGCAATGGTGTGATCCAGCATTTGTGCTTCATTGAATTTAGACACTTTAGTTATCTAGTTCAAGACCTCACCAATCCTGGTCAGCTGGGGCCTCCTCCTAGTGATTTCACTAGGCCACTTTAAATCAAAAATAGAGGCCATCCATGCCGGGCTGGACCCCAATTCCGCTAGTCTGTTGCCAAGTGCCGCTAGTGCTGCACCCTCTCAGTCTCATTTTGTTGAGTTAGGGCCTGTGATTCCCAATGAGGCCTCCGGGGTGCTGGGACATTGCTGACTGGTGGTTTCTTTGCTTGACCCTTGCCTATCCTGGTTGACTAAGATTGCTGGGAAGGGGGGGAGCATGCTTGAATGGGTTTCATTAATTGCCACTGCCTCCTTTAGGGAAGGGGTCTTTCCTGATCGCCTGAAGGAGACGGTGATTAAGCCCATTCTAAAAAGATCTGGCTTGGCTACATGCAATATATCTAGAGATGGGCACGAAACATTTTTTTTTCATTTGTGTTTCATTTTTTGTTTCATTACAGAATGAAGTGCCCTTTAAAAAAAACGAAATGAAATGAAACGGAAATTTTCATTTTGTTCTGTTTCATTTTCCTTTATTATTTATTTTGACAAGCCCTGATCTCGGTACTTGTCAAAATAAATAATAAAAATAAGTGCCAACCAGCTGGCCCCATAGGGAAAAAGGGGGGGGGAAGCACAGACTGGCCCGCGGGCCAACTGGTCAGTGATAGGCCAAAAAAAGTGCCTTCCAGCTCGTGGGCCAGCTGGTCAGTCCTAGGCAAAAGAAAAAGTGCCTTCCAGTCCGTGGGCCAGCCGGTCAGTGCTAGGCAAAAGAAAAAGTGCTGACCGGCCCATGGGCCAGCTGGTTGGCACTAGGAAAAAGATGAAGGGGAAGAAAGTGCCGACTGGCCTGTGGGACAGCTGGTCAGTGCTAGGCAAAAGAAGAAGAAGAAAGTGCCGACTGGTTGGGCTGGTTGGCTGTAAAAAACATTCAAAAAGAAACAAAACGAAGAATGAAATGAAGTTTTTTTTTAAAATAAATTGTTTCATTCCAAACAAAACATTTTTTTAAAAAATGAAACACCATGTTGGCGTTTCATGCCCATCTCTAGATATATCTATTTATTGCCCAATATTCAATATTCAATGTTCCCTTCCTGGGCAAGGTTGTGGAGTGAGTTGCCGCTAAGTGGCTCCAGTCGTTCCTGGAGGAAAATTGTGTCCTGGATCCATTCTAATCTGGGTTTAGGCCACATCATGGGACTGAAACAATCCTGGTCGCATTGCATGATGACCTCTTGAGGGGGGGGGGGGGGGCGACAGGGGTTGTTCAACCCTGCTGGTCCTCCTTGACTTGTCTACGGCCTTTGATACCATCGACCACAGTATCCTCCTGGATCGGTTCTCTGAGGTGAGGATCGGGGGCCTAGCTTATAGCTGGCTGCGCTCTTTCCTTAAGGGCCATGTTCAGTGAGTAATGTGGGGGAGGGGCTTGTTGGCTCCTTGTTCACTCTGTTGTGGGGTGACCCAGGGGTTGGCTATCTCCGCCACGCTGTTTAATATCTATATGAGGCTGCTGGTTGGTGTCATTCGGAAAAGTGGGACATGCTGCCATCAGTATGTTGATAACACACAGCTCTACCTCTCCTTTTCTACCTCTGAAACGGAGGCTGTTCAGACCCTTGACCACTGCCTGGCTGTGGTCATGGAATGGACGAGGACTAACAGGCTCAGACTCAACCTGGAGAAGACCGAGGTTCTGTTCTGGGGGGGCGGGAAACCGAATGGGTACAGTGGCCCTCTTTCCAGTCTGGTCAGGTCCACCTCCAGCTGGCAGATGGAGTGAGGAATCTGGGCGTCATCCTTGATCCAGCTTTGTCCCTGGATGAGAAAGTTTCACACAGACATACAGTATAGCTTGCTGGCTTCTTTGCCAGCAAAATTTGTCTGGTCTACTCATATAAAGCTTTACCCAGTTTACTCACAAGTAAGTTTTCCAAGTTTGCTTACTGGTAAGAAGGCAGCAGCAACATCAGCCAAGGTCAGCAGCGATGTGAGGGGAAAATGTAATACTGTATGTTGTTATACTGAAACATCAATAATGAGATGTTATCGGCCTATATAAGTTGATTCACTACCTCCTAATTTTTCTAGTCATCATTTTTGTCTCCCTTCATCTTTCCTTCATAGTCAGAGCTACCTGCAAGCTGCAAGTGACGTGCCTGGTGGTCACAATTTGGATCCAGCGGCCAACTACAATTCCCCCAAATTCCGATCCAGGAACCAGAGCTATATGAGAGCTGTGAGCACGCTCAGTCAGGCCAGCTGCGTTAGCCAGGTTGGAAAATTTGATTTCTTCCCTCCAGGTCTTTTAAAGCAACAGTAGTAATGTAGCCATCATTTTTAAAAGCCCAAGTAGTTTACAACGTAGTCCTCAGTAAGGAATCTGTTTTTATTTCAGTTTACAAAGGAAACGAGAAGTTGAATAGTTCAGGTAATGAAGTATTAAGGTCTTAAGCCATTTGAGATGACAGAAAGGGGATGCGGAATGAACTGAGATTGTTAGTAATTTGCCTCTGCTGGGAACTCTGACAGTGTGCATATTAATTGTGCTTTGCAACTGAAACCTGGAGAAATTTATCTCTGGATACACTCCACCGTTTTTAAGGTATACGGTTGAAATAGTCTAGATATGCACCTAAAAATAAACTATATTAAATGGCAAATACTAGTTTGCAGACACTGGATTGATCATTCCAAGAACATCTGCTTTATGACAAACACCGATTTGACACTATATAATATATAGAAAGAACCATTTAATAAGAAGATCATATAACAGTGATGGTGAACCTTTTAGAGACCGAGTGCCCAAACTGCAATTTTTCACGAAGTGTCAGTACAGCAATTTAACCTGAATACAGGTTGCTGTGAAGGGGCGATGTTGGGTGCCCACAGAAAGGGCTCTGAGTGCCACTTTTGGAACCCATGCCACAGGTTCACCAACACTGTCATATAATTATTCTGTGCTTCGCACTGAACAGAAATCCAAAACACACGTTCAGAGAAATGTATGTATCTTCCTTGTGCATTGTTTTTATCCTTTTGTTGTACATGACTCCAGAATTAAACGTACAAAGAAAACCACTGCTTATACACATACTTCTCCTTTTAACATGTTTTCATTTTTATACCTTTTTGCCATTAGGAGCAATCTTTAGGAACAGATTTCTATGAACATGTTCAATTCAGAACATATGTCATGTTGTAAATTGTGATGTATGAGTCTTAGCGGCTGAGGTCACTCTGCAATTATGGTATACAGTAGGACCCCAGTATCTGCTGGGGATTGGTTCCAAGCCTTCCTGTGGATAATGAAAACCATGGATAAAAGAGAACGCCAAAATGTCCCAAACTGCTGTGTTGTGATAGTAACTTGATTTACAGCTGCTGTTTTGCAACAGCAGCTTGCTTTACAGTTGATGTTTGTTATGGTAGCTTGCTTTACGGCTGCTGTTCTTTGTGACAGTAGCTTGCTTTGTGGCAGCTGAATTATTTATTTTTTCCTCTGCCAACCGTGGATAACTGAATCAGTGGATAATGAATCAGTGGATACAGGGGTCCTACTGTATTTCATCTTTTGGGGGTTATGAGACAGGAAGAGGCAGTTGAAGTATTAATAACTATTATAAACTTGGCTTTAGTGCAGCAAGACTATTTTGTATGGTCTAAGATGAGCCCCTATAATACCAAGCTATTGACTCGGGTTTTGGTGCTTCTGGTTTTTAGGTATGTGAAATTGCTTTCATATTCTTGATGGGAAATGTAGGAAAATCATCCAAGCTAAAACAAGGTCAAGCTCTTTCATTCACTCCTCTTTTTTCTATAACAAAATATTTTTGTTATCGTGGAGTTGTAGGGGAGGTTACATAGTGGGCTGTATTCTACCAACCAGAAAGTCACAGTTACTGTATAAGGAGAAGCAGACAACTAGTAAAATCTGCTGGTTGCTAGCAAAACACACACACACAACCCCTATCTCTTTTTTCTGTATAACTCAAGAGCCTGACAAAAACTGAAGCTAGCTCATGGCACGCGTCCACACTTTGTCTTCTACTGTAGTAATAAAATGGATGAAGAGAACACTGTGCCTACACCACTACTGATTCAAACAGCATAGGCCCCACTTGACCCTGCACCATGAGGAACAGTGTAAAACGCAGTGAGGTAGCCCTTTCAAGTGGCAAAATATTCAGGGCAGTGCGGCGATGGCAACTTCCACAGCTGGAAAGGCAGTGGACAGCCTGAAGATCCCCTGGTGTTTTGCTCCCAGGGGATTTTCAGGGCACCGCAGGGAAGAAAAAAAGGTTTACAAAGGCATCTTGCCCCATGCTTAGCAAAGGAGGCCACCAGCTGAGGGCAGTGTCCATGTGATAGAGACTATTTATCCCGAGACCATGGCAATTCTACTGGCCACGCCTCTCTAATAATCCATTTATATCACAGAAGCAAATATATCTTTTGTCCCCCTCCCCATCTCCCACCCATTTATGCATGCTAGAAGCAAATTAAATTTGTAAGTAGAAAATGAGATGTTCGTCGTAATTATACATGTATTATCCCATCTTTCTTTCTTAATAGTGTTAGCATAAGACCGTTCAAAATAAGAATATTTGCCTTACACTAATTAATTAAATTTGATTAGAAATCAAATAATAACAATAATTCTGAGGATTAGAAATAATTATTTTTCAGACCAACTGATTTACAGAAGCATATTTGTGGGAAATTATGGATAAGCCTCTCAATGTAGACAAGGGTTCTTTGCCCAAATTATATTTTTAAAATGAAGCTACATATCCAGTGAACTAGATTTCCGCCATTGGCTCAGTTCACAAAATCTGTATGTGTGTTTCTCTCTGTGTGGCAGAGGCCTATGCACAAGCAGCCACAATTGCTTGTGCCACACATTTGTGCAGAACAAAATCGTGTCTGCCTATTGATCTATAGCTTGTAATAAGCAGCTTGTGGCCTTCCAGATGTTAGAGTGTAGAGATGGGCACGAATAAAAAAAATGGCGTTTCCGTTTGTCGTTTGTCGTTTAGGGGGTCCATTTCATTTTATTTCTGTTTTTCGTGAATTTGTTGCAAAAAAAATCATTTTCATTTTCATTCATTTCGTTACCATTTATTTTAATTTTTGTGATTTTTGTGATTTTTAAAGCAGTTCACTGTATTGCCATAACGAAAATGAAACGCACGACAAAATTTCCGGTGTTTCTGTTCGTTTCGTTTCATTTTGGAGACAAAATTTGTTTGTCGTTTTGTTGCGTAACGAAACGAAAAAACGAAAATGGAAACAAAAAATTGTTTGTTTCGTGCCCATCTCTATTAGAGTGTTGTTCCTTACCCTTGGCTATACCACTTACCCTTGATGGGGTTGTGTTCCCACCATATCGGGAAGGCCACAAGGCACCCACTTTGGTCTCAAGAAAAGCTCATCCTAGTTGCAATAATTAGAAAGAGTGCTGTCTTAGAACTGCTGTGGAATCATGGTGGCACATGACATTGGTCTGTGCTAGTGTGTGTTTAACAGCAGTTGGGATAGTCAACATGGTTGCAAATGCACTGTGTGGACTAGCTATAAGATAATATGTGCAGGGTTCCTAATCTGAGGTCAATTGTGTTCCTCTCATGGAGAACTGAAACAAGCAGAGTTTCTTCAACCATTGTGGTGCCATGACTAACAAAAATGAAGGAAAGGAAAAGGAAAGTAAACCATTTGGTCTTAAAAGGAAAACCGGCCGGGCCATTTATTTCAGCCTGTTGCTCTGGAGCTACAAACTATATCCTTTTCTTTTCTTTTCTTTTCTTTTCTTTTCTTTTCTTTTCTTTTCTTTTCTTTTCTTTTCTTTTCTTTTTTCCTTTCCTTTTCTTTCTTTCTTTCTTTCTTTCTTTCTTTCTTTCTTTCTTTCTTTCTTTCTTCTTCTTCTTCTTCTTCTTTTGCATCTCCACTCTTTGCACCTCGCATCTGCTCTTCTGGCAACATGTTACAACACATGCAGAAGTCTCAGGGGCATGCCATGTTGGGCATGTGGAATATAATTGCAAGAACAACAGAGCCACCTTGAACAGCAGATCTGGGTTGCATTTGACGGCTTTGAAACTCACTTATGCTCCTTAGGTGCGCTCTGTTGATTCTGGTCTCATCTAAACCCCTGAGATACTGAATCACTAGTACTTCACTTTTTAAAAAAATAACAGCCAAAATGAAGAGGCAATTGGTCTGGAATTGACATTGATTTGATCAGAGACCATGATTTCCCACTATGAGAAGACATCATAGTTTTTTCTTAGGAATATACATGTCTCCCATCCTTTCCCCTGTCATATGTTAGGGGAGGGAAAACTAGTGTGTAGATGTGAACAAACCACAGTATCTTTTCCCATCTGAATGTAGGGGAAAGGGATTGTCAAGCCACTATTAGTTATGACATAGATCAAACTAACCTCAGATGCTTTTTTAAAAAAAAGCCAAGTATGATTTAAAGAAGCCAGTGTTCCTCTTTCATACATAACAAGAAAAGGTCATTTCCCCAAAGCAACAAATGCGAGCTCTATGCTTCCTTCCCTCGCATGTAGCAGAAGAAGTACAGTGGTACCCCGACTTAAGAGCAGTTCAGCTTAAGAACAATTGGACTTAAGAGCGGAAAACTGTTGGCATTTCAACTGCTACCTTACAAATTTTAGATATGGCCTGCTTGACTTACAATTTTTTTTCTTTTTCTTTGTTTTTCTTTTTGATTTTTTAACTTATTTTTTCAATTTTTTAGATAGGTACCCCGACTTATGAGTAGTTCGACTTAAGAGCATGCATTCAGAACAGATTAAATTCGTTAAGTCGAGATACCACTGTATGAGCAAAATGCAAACCTCTTAGTGCTCTTGGTTTGCTATTTACAATATTCTACCGACTTGGTATGTTGACTAAAGAGACTTGCAGTCTAGCAACACAATAGAAGTCCAAACTTCACTAGGAATGGGATTTTCAGATTCTTTTGGACTACAATTCCTATAATTCTCCTTTCTAGGAGATCTAGCCGAAAGACACACACTTTACAGACATCAAAATGTAACACACTAGGGTGAAAGGTTTAAACTGGAAGGCTTTGGGGGCCTCTTTAGGCCTAGCTCTATCCATGCTTCCTGTTTCTTCTATCCCTGCGCTAGCTGAGAGTATTTTTCCTGCAGAGGAAATTAAGTAGAACTCCATGGACATGGGGTCATGAAGAGTTGGTCACGACTGTAACGACTAGAGATGGGCACGAATCAAAAAAATGGTGTTTTGTTTGTCGTTTGTCGTTTAAGGGGTCCGTTTTGGTTTGTTTCCATTTTTCGTGAATTTTTGAAAAAAAATCGTTTTCATTTTCGTTTCGTTTCGGTACTGTTTCATTACCATTTATTTCAATTTTTTTGTGATTTTTTTAGCATTTAAAGCAGTTCAATATATTGCCGTAACGAAAACGAAACGGACGACAAAATTTCTGGTGTTTCGTTTCGTTTCGTTTCGTTTTGGAGACAAAATTCGTTTGTCGTTTCGTTACGTAATGAAGCGAAAAATGAAAACGAAAACAAAAAATTGTTCGTTTTGTGCCCATCTCTAGTAACGACACAACACACACACACAGGCCCAGAGAGGCTTCAAAGCCTTCTAGTTTAGGCCTCTCACCCAGCTGAGCCTCATTTATGTGTCTTTCTTTCAAGTAGAATTCCTGGAATAACAGCTTACAGGATTTGTAGTCCATTTTTTTTTAAAAAAAATCACATCTTTAAACTTCAACCATGCCTGCAAGCGAGGAGGGAAATGACACCTTGAGCCTAACTAAATGTCGCATCATCCGAACCAGAGAAAATGATTTAATTATTTTGTTACCTTTCCCAAAACTACCTTTTCTCTGTCTCTGTTGTGGTTCCTGCTTTACCTTAGAGATGCTTCCTACAGAAAAGATTAGTAGAGTGGGGAGAGGAGGAAGAATAGGTCCAAGCTAGTCCCAATTAGCTGGATTCTCTGAAGTGTTGATGGTGCAAATTAATTATTTGTGGTTTTGCCTCTTATTTTTCTAATTACCCAGTTCAGTCCAATTTGGGGGGGGGGCAGTTTCTTCACATTTCGTTTGAAACGAAAATTGAAATCAGAACTAGCTAAAGCCAACATGTACACTCAGTTCAACTCTGCAGATGCACTTGATTAATGATAAAAGTGTGAAGAGGGATAGCTGGGCAGTGGGAGGGGGTGGAGTGTGACATTTATTGCTCAGGGAGTGCCTGTTGTTGAGGTGTTGCCGCAGAGTCCAGTTTCTGACAAAAAACAAGCCAGCACAAAAAAACAAAACAAATGCAATGTTGTTGTTTATCTAGATGAGTGAAGCAGAGGTCAATGGGCAATTTGAATCTGTTTGTGAATCAGTGTTTAGTGAAGTTGAAGCTCAGGCAATGGATGCCCTCGACCTGCCGGGTTGCTTCCGAACCAGAAGTCACAGTTACTTGCGTGCCATTCAGGCGGGTTACTCTCAAGACGATGAATGTATCCCTGCAATGGCATCCTCCAATATCACCTCTACAATCAGGTCAACAACAGGTAAGATGTTCTACCATGTTCCCTTGCGGGTTGGTACTTTGACCTGTAATAAAATAAAAATAAGGATATTGATTCATGAACAGAAGGTTTCATATGCTATGTACTATGTCTTGTTGCACAACCCCCCCCCAACTTGAATTGAATGATGGCAGTGGAATATGCTGCCCCAAAGGGTGGTGGAGTTTCCTTTTTTGGAGTTTTTAAGCAGAGGCTGGATGGCCATTTGTCGGGAGGACTATGATGGGGGTTCCTGCATGGCAGGGGGTTGGACTGTATGGCCCTTGAGATCTCTTCCAACTCTATAATTCTATGATTCTATGATACCTTTTATTTTCGCCACAATGATGTGTCCGCAAAGTTAGGGACATTTAGTCTTTCACTTTAAAAACAAAGGGTGCTGTTTTCTCAGCACCAATTGCCAATTAGTTTGAATGCAATCTATTCCAAAATGCACTTCTTGAGAACCGAGGGGAGACCTTCATTCATTTTAACCAGGACAAGACTGGTATATCACAGAGGTGTTTTCTCTATTATCATCAATAACTAAATATCCTTTTTACAGGTCTCATTTTTGCACTTTTAAACACCTTTTTAGCTCCTTAGAAGGTGTCAATTAGTAATGGAAATTAGTTTTATTAATTTGAGAAGCAGCACAGCTGGAAGAGGGAAATGGAAACTTTTCCATTTACCATACAAAGCAGCATAATAATAATAATAATAATAATAATAATAATAATAATAATAATAATAAAGCATTCCTGAATTTAAGGTCTCTCAGTCCTATGTTGATGTTTCTCTCTCCAGTTGTGATCTTTATTTTCTTATTGCCAATATACAATATTCTTATTTATTATTTGGCAAAGTTTCCCATGATATTCTGATTACTGTAAGCTAACTAGGTATGGGATGGTGGGGACAACTGGCAGGGAGATACACAGCTGACTACAGAATCATACTCAGAATGTGGTGATTAATGGCTCCTTCTCAACCTAGGAGGAGGTGACAAGTGGGGTACCCCAGGGTTCACTTCTTTCAACATTTTTATTAATGACCTGGATCAGGGGGTTCAGAATACGCTAATCAGTTTTGTGGGTGGAATAGCTAATACCCTGGAAGACAGAAACAAAATTCAAAATCATGGAGCCACTCCTTACTTAGCAACCTACCTGTTTAATGTCCACTCAGATTTACAACTGCATAATTTTACAGCTGCCTAATTGATGCCTCAGGAAGAACCAGGCCAAAGCATCCCGCCTGCTTCCTCTTGCCTGCACCTGTAGGAATGACTATGCATATAAACACATTGTTGGGTTCAAGCAGGCAGCCCCGTGCAGCAGCTTCTCCTCTGCTAGCCTGAGCACAAGGCTTTATCGGTTACAATGACAGAGCATCATGAGGGGTGGAGTGAAACATTGACAATAGGACCTCGTGCCAGGGGTCGAGTGAGCTGGGGAATTCCTGGGAAGGCTTATCTATAGTGGCAGGGTTTGGGGCTGATCGTGTAGCTAGGATGTGCAACGTTATCTGAATGATCACCGGTCAGTCTTGTTTTTTCCTACAACATTCTCATGTTGGCTGATCCGTGGGGAGAGATAACAGACGAAGCTGGCTTCATGAGTATGAGCCATGGAATTCAATTCCTTCCATCTGGGGCCTCCCCGCTCAGATGGAGAGGTTTAATGATTCCCAAAGGCCTCCACTCATGTAGGCAGCTGAGGTGCTGTCTCTGCCCCAAGGGGACATCTCTATATGCACCTTACCTTGTCAGCAGGAGCTCCTCCTCCTCTGCTGATTTTAAGGGAGGGGTGTTGCTGTGAGCATCACAATAATCTGTCAGGGAGCTGAACCACCCAAGTGGGATGGCGTGTCAGGCAGCTCCACCTCTATTTCCCCCACTTGTTTGTTCTTTTCCTCCCTTGGCCTCCCAGAGAGCCTCCCCACTCTGTCCTGCCTGCAAGGAGGGCAGCCTCAACACACCACAAGGCATCCACCATGAGCTCCTCACTTAACAACCAATTCACTTAATGACCTAGTCAAAGTAATGGATCTCTGCCACTAAGTGAAGGGTGCCGGCACTTTGAATATTTTATATACCTCAGAAATTCTGTTACGGTTGCTATAATTTGGAAGCTCCTTGGCAGGACATAAATAGAGTACGAGGGCCATGTTATGTGAGGCAGCGAGGAATTTTGTGTGTGTACACATTTGAGTCAAAAAGTGAAATGGAGACAGTCGGGGATCCAAAACCTAGATCCAGCTTTGTATGGAAAGAGGGAAGTGACACTAGTTAAAAGGTTAGAGACCTGTTACTACTGGAAACAGCAGTGAGTCCCCCCCCTTCCTTTCTTGTCTGAGCTTCAGAGCTCCTTTGGGTTCCTGCCTTTTTATTTGCAATGCTCTGGAATGACATTACCTTGCAGAAATTTTGAGAGGGGAGGGGGAGAAGGTGGGCAATCACTGTGAGGAGCTCTGTTGCTGTTATTTCTTAATGGGAAATTTTGAACCAGGGAAGGAGGAAAAAAAGATTACCATTGCCACTGTGGCAGTAGTAGAAAGAGCCTGCCCAAATATCTTTGACAGATTAGCTGCCTGCAAATGTGATGGTGAAGAAGAGTGGTCACCTTATCACTTGCCCCTAGATTTTGCTGTTAACTGGATGGGTGAAGGACTAGGAGAGGCAGTGTAAAACCTATACTGTATGGTATCACTCAGCCATTTAGGTCACATATTTCTCTGTCAAGATGCTTCTTTAACACCTTTTGAAAAACTACATTTTGATTAACAGTCTTTAGGTGAAACAAAATGTTTTTGAGCTTGGAAAATGCTTACGGTAATTCTCATTATACATTTGAAAATACCTTTTCTTGTTTCATTAGTATATCAAGTAATATCTTGTGCAAACATTTCATTGCTCTGGCATGTTAAACTAAGTGCAATGACTAGGGAGAAATAAGTGGAACCATCATTTCAAACACCAAATTTTAAAATACTAAAAAAATTAATTTGTTGGCAGGCACCGTGACTTGTAACTGCAGTGGTACCTTGTAAGACAAAATTAATCCATTTCACGGGTCCTTTCTTTTGATAAAAAAATTACCTTGCAAAATGCAGTTTCCTATAGGAGTGCACTGAAAACCAAATAATCCGTTCTGGAGGTCAGGAAAGTCAAAAACAGGGAACGGATTACATTAGTTTTCATTCAATGCATTCCCATAGGAAGGCTGTCCCAATCCCCCTCATTCAACAGCAGCCTGACAGACAACTGATTTTGAGCTGTCAAAAAATCACCTGCCTGTCAGGGACTGCGGGGAGCAACCTTCAGTTGCCGTTGATTGAGGGGGTTTACCCCCATCCCAGAAAAGGAAGGAAGATTTTACCCTTTTTTGCTAGGTTGGGGCAGGGGAAAGCTTCCCCCCTTTTGGTGGCTTCCCCAACCCAGGGAGGGAGGTGAGGAATGAGGTGTGACTGGACCGCTTGTCAGGCAGCCACACACCCCTTTGCTCAGATCTCGGTGGTGAAACTGTTCGGTGCAGAAACCTGAGCAAATTGGGAGTGGCTGTCCTATCGCATGCCCCTGTCCTGCTCCTGCTCCTGCTCCTGCTTCTCCTCTTGGCTGCTTGGGCATTGTGAAGACATCCAAGCATCCAGGAGGAGGAGGGGCGAGGCGATGTGGCAGCCACCCTCCCTTTGCATGAGTCTCTGCACTATTGTCCACGCTGGCTCATTAGCTCATTCGTAGCCTCAGTTTACTCTCCAGCCATGCTGCTCTGGGCACCCCAGCTATGAATGAGCAGACAAATAACTGCCCTCCCCTTTGTCCAGGTCTCTGTGCCAAAACGTCTTGGCACGGAGACTCAGGCAAAGTGGGAGTGGCTGCCCTGTCTCCTCACCCCTGTCCTCCTCCTCCTCCTCCTCCTCCTCCTGGCTGCTTGGACCTCTTTGCTGGAAGCCTCCGGGCATCATGAAGACATCCAAGCAGCCACGAGAGGAGGAGGAGGTGGGGAGGACAGGGGCAAGGTGACAGAGGCAGAGATCACGCCAGTCTCTGCCTCCGTCTCCTCACCCTCCCCTTGGAATGCTCCTCCTGATAGCCCCTAGCTGTCAAAATCAGCTGGGTGTCGGGCTGACAGGAGGAGCCTTCAGTCCCAGAATTTTTTTTCATCCTACAAGTTTTTTGTCTTATGGGGTATTCATCTTACAACTGTTGTTGTTGTTGTTGTTGTTGTTGTTGTTGTTGTTGTTGTTGTTG
>JAHTLZ010000122.1:34793561-34827309 GCA_023846285.1 Phrynocephalus versicolor | reverse complement strand
TGTTGTTGTTGTTGTTGTTGTTGTTGTTGTTGTTGTTGTTGTTGTTGTTGTTGTTGTTGTCGTCGTCGTCGTCGTCGTCGTCTTACCATGGTACATAAATTATCCAAAGCATTGCACATTTCACTTCTTGCTTTGGGGGAACTGCTAAAGTGAGTAAAATACTACAGTACAAGTTGATATTATATGCTGTGTTGTTATGTGAATCCTTCAATCTCCAATACAAGTTACTAGCTTTTAAGTGATTCACCAGCAATTCCATATTTCCACATTTGAAATGTAATGGATGGCAGTAACTTTCACACTTCAAATGACCATTTACTTATTAATTTGAGGGAAACCAAATTAAATACAGTACAGCTTGTTAGAAATAATTGAATATGTATGGAACCCTTTATGCAAAAGGCAGAAAGGTCAGAGTTTAATTCATGTTGAATATGAGCTGTTTGAATCATTGCAAATTTTAATTACTTTTTTTATTAGTTTCTAATACGACCAGCCATAAAAAGGAAGACTTAGAACTTTCATAAAATGATACATCTGATGTCATAATCCATGTGTCTTCTCTAGTAGTTAATTTATTTCACAAAAAGTAACATGCTAGGTTTTGTTAAGGCACTAATGTGTAGTCAGGCACAAGACATTACTTTGTCCACTATGTATGTATGTGTGTGTGTGTGTGTGTGTGTGTGTGTGTGAGAGAGAGAGAGAGAGAGAGAGAGAGAGAGAGAGGCTGTGAACAAAGAAGTGATCGCAACAGATTAGTCTTTTAGCAGCACTTATACTTCGGCTTAGGGAATGTTATCGAGGAATGCCTCACGGTCATACCCAAGAGGACTCCCTTACTTCCCAGCCTGCTGCCCTCACTATTAGCCATGATTGCTTTCAAGAGCAAAGGATGAAGGGTGTGGGATCCAGTTGAGTTGCCAGATTAGCTGTGATCTCAAGAGGTTTTGCCCTCTGAGTGTCTTAGTGCAGTGATTAAACTACAGCAGGGCTGTCCAACTTTGGACAGGCCGAGGTCTACTTTTTCCGGCCCAAAGTGCCTGAGGGCTACTACATGGAACACTAAGGTTTTCTCTTCCCTTTCACTTCCAACAGGAATATAACCTTCTGCCAGCTCTCCCACATGCTCAGCCTGACCCTCCCTCCTTCCTTCCATCCTCCCTCCCTCCATTGCCTTCCAAGCTCCAAGAGGGCCAGAACGTCCTCATGGAGCTCGTTGGGAGAGCCAGTGTCTCTTCCCCACCCCTATCCTCCAAGCAATGCGCCATACAGGCCCATCTTGGGACCTTCCTCCTGCCTTCTTCTGCCCCCCCCCCCACCTGCCTGCCTGGTACAACTAACTTGAGAGAAGTGAAAGCACAGAGAGGGAGAGAGGAAGAGAGAAAAAAAGAGAGAGCAGCACCCATGCAACAAATGCCCGACCAGGGCCCATCTCAATTCTCCTCCCTCTCCAGCCTCCTCCTCCTCCTCCTCTTCTTTCCCCCCTTCTCCCTTCCAGCCCCTTGCCGCGACCATCACTGCCGCCATGCAGCTGGGGCGGGCCAAGCCAACAGCAGGACAATCACATCGCCACCATGGTGCAAAGAGCAGGGAATGGTTCGGAAGAGAGAGTAGGAGGAGCAGTGGTGGCAGTGGGTCACAATCTCTGTGAGGTGGCTGTGGGGGTGGGAGGAGGAGGAGGGATCCACCGGGGGGGAGGAAGAGGGGAGACGTCACTGCACAAAGGAGGTGAGCGCACCCACGACGACGCCTCTTACTGTCCCCTCCCCTACCTTCCCCCTCCCTCAGCTCCATGCCAGCGACTCAGCTGGTCACAAGACAGTGGCACGCCGATCATCTGGCCAGCACGGGGGCGCAAGGGATTGCGCCGTGGCCCTTGAACTGCCCTGCTTGGCTGGGATGGGGGAGGGAGAGGTGGAGAATGTATCCCCTCACTTTTTTATTGATGGCTGGCAGGCTACTTTTGAACCCTTTGTGGGCTACTGGTAGCCCATGGTCGACCTGTTGTGCAGGACTGAACTACAGTACTGTAGCCAAAACTCTGCTCACAACCCAAGTGCACTTACTGGTAGCCAGCTTGAGGTTCACTCAGCCTCCCCTCCTTCCATGGTCAGTAAACTGAGTGCCCACTTAGCTTGGGGGTGGGTGGGCAACATGCAGCCTGCATAGTTAAATTGTAAACGGCCCAGAAAGTGCTTCATGTGCTAGGGGACAGTACAGTATATACAGTTGGTATATAAGCAGCATGTGTTGCTTTAGCCTTATGTCTTCTTGATAGTTGCTGTTTTGAAATACAGGAAACAACAAGCTCCTAGATTGCAATTCTTAGTATTTCAGGGCAACGAAAGTAAAACAATGGAAGAAGCAGCTCTTTTATCCATTGGGCGATTGGTGGGGTGGGTGAGGGTGTTTGAATACGCATCCAGCCATTTGGGAACGGGTTTCTAAATCCACTACTATTTAGTTATTCCTGCTAGAGGTTTCTAGTTTTGTGCTTTGCACAACTGTTGTATTGTTTAAAATGGCTTAGGAAGGCTTTTAAGCAACAGTTCAGGGTCACTTGATTCAAAATGATAAAGACATGTTGTTCAAGGGTTACTTGGTCTAATAGACTCAATATGCAACTCTTTTGTGAACACAACCTTCAGCTGCCATCATAACCTTTTGGGTGTTCATGAAATCTGATTACCTGCTACCACCTTACATATCCTTTTTTACAGTGGTATTGATTTTTCTTCTTTCTGCTATAGGGAAAGGTCAGTCTTTCAGGCTCAGGAGGGTTTAAATGATAGGAATTTTTATTTACAAATCGTTTTCACTAACGTTACATGGGACTGACTAACCCAAAGCCACCTCTCTGAGGTTTATACACTATCTGGCATGGTTATTTGGAACTGTAACCATGTGGGTCAGTTGCTCAGGAATCAATTTGGACACAAATGTCGATGGATTGTATTCACAACACTGCCTAGATTTCAAGAGTTCCAGAGAGCAAATGTGGGGTCAAGAATGCTCTCCCACATGGAGAAACATGTTGCTTCTGCGTTCAAAAGAGAGGTTGAAGAACCTTCAGTATGCAGCCCCATTCAGTTAGCCTTCAAGAGACCAAAAAAGGGGTAACCGCATTGTTTGATACTGAGATCATTGCATGTGTGTTAATGGTATGCTTACGATGGGAGAAATTGTAGAATATTAAATGTGTGAGCCAAGGACACTTTCAATTTTAACGTTTGCTCATTACAGTTTGAAATTAATTCAAGCCTACTAGCTGAGGCTGAGAAAGATATTCTTCCTCGTGGGTCTTTTAGGAATATTTGGAAGTATTTGCTATACCAACACCTAATAAGTTCAAGCGCCCCAGTTTGTCCAGTTCTAGAGCTCTTCTTGGTCATACAGAGTCAGACATGGTACAGGGAGGTGGAGAGCCTGGCCTTTCTAACTCAACACTTCTTTTTTTCCGGTGGAATTCTATATAATTCCAAAATGATGTTTAAAATAAGGTAACAAAAAAAAAGAACATGCATGACAATATAGGAGTGGAAGGAAGAAATAAAGTCATTGATCACACATCTTAATATAGGATAAGCTTTCCTTTAGCCTGCTGTTTGGTTACCCCATCAATGGCTTTGGAAAGGAGTCATAGGAAGTTCCCCTATGAGAACAGATGCTGTTTGTGCTCCCAAGGGGAGGTGGAATCAATAGTGCACATGTTTTTTGCAACATCTCCTTCATCATCAGGGGTGAGGTTTATCTTGCCTTGTTTAGATAGACTAACAACAGACACAAATGAGATGCGCTTGGAAAGGCTTTTAAATGATTTAAATTATTTTATTACCAAACAAACAGCCACATTTTGTTTGTATTTAGCAACTGTTATACCAGGAAGAAGGGGATCACTGATTAATCAGGAAGTTTTAATGGTTGTTCCTTGTTACGGATCTATCTTATATTACGATTATATATTTTTACTGTAATATTTACAATTGTGTTAAATATTTTAGGGTTTTATGCCACAATAAAGTTATTTATATATCCTGGATATGCTTGGGAGACAATTAAAGTAAAGCAGCAAAAGGAGATGCTCAGTTCAGTAAAAGATTAACTATGTAAGTTAGCACATATACACGCTAAACTAATATCTGCTAGAAATTTAAATCCTCTCGTTTTCTTTTACAGAATGCTTATCTGCCCCCCTCTTAAAGGATGAGATAGTCTTGGCTTAATCAGAGAAAAGACTAAGATTGATAATTATGAGTACTGCACCAGTAATTTGTATGGGTAACATCTTAGTGCCTATAATGCACAAATTGTATAAAATGAAGACATCTGTTACTTTGCTACATTTTATAGAGAGAGAAACGCACACTGGATGAGTTTTCTCTATTTAAAATAATCATATAGTCAGTCTCTGACTGCTCTATGTACGTATGTACACTTTGCTTTTCATAGTTTTGTGCAGAAACAAATTACAGAAATCTCGATGGGAAGACTCGCACCCCTAGCCTAGTCTTGATTTCACTTGGAGTTGGGGAGCCCAGGGGTCTTGAAAATTATTTGCTGAGGTGTCTTATCAACACAGCCTAAATAGAGCAATTATGCTTGATATTCTTCATGTGTCTCGTCATGTGTCCATAGACCAGTGATTCCCAACCTTCCTAATGCCACGACCCTCTAATACAGTTCCTCATGTTGTGGTGACTCCCTAGCCCTGCTTGGAAGAGGCCACAAGCCCCCTTTGGCAGACCACTATGTCACAGGGGCCATAGAGAACTTCCCTCTACAGGCACCCTCAGCCAATTGCAGCCTCTGGTGCCATTGACTAACATCCCCTCCAACCTATCAAGCTGTAACTCACTCTCCCCCCTTCCTCCCCCTCCTCCTCCAGACCCAAGCCATTTGTGGTGATTTCTTCACGGGCGCATGGCGACTCCCTGTGAAATGGTCGTTCGACCCCCAAAGGGGTCCCGACCCCCAGGGTGGGAACCGCTGCCATAGAAAGAGAGATAGGGAAAGGGAGAAGAAATAAGTGGAAGCCATGGTGCCAATCCACTACAGTTATCTGTTTTTTAGACAACTCTACACATATGATTTCATGCAAGAGTCCAGGGTTGTTGGGTTTGAAGTGATTTTTAAACATTAATTTTTGCATTAAAAAGCTGAGGTGTAAATATTCTGAATACATATACAAACAAAAGGAATAAACAGTGTCTAAGGTAGTTTTCAGATTTCATTGGAATGAACAGCATGCATTATAGGGTCAGTGTGGTTTTTGCCGTACACACCTAGTCAAGGTACTTTGATGTAGAAGAAAATCTTGACATTTGTCGTGACTCCAGAAAAGGAAACCTAGTGTGAGTGTTGGCGTAGATCATCATTACATAGCAAAGATTTAGTGCATAGGGCACTAAATATATTGTGACTGAAAGGAGAAGGAGCAAATGACTTGAACAGAAAATATTTTTTTGCAGGGGAGTACCTGTGACCTTTTGGAGTCATTCTGCCTGTTTGTGTGCATTAAATGTTTTTAATTCTCAATATTTTTTTTCTTTGGCTCTTCATTCTGAATCAAGACAACAATGCTCTCAGCAGCTCAAAGTGAAAGTGAATGCTAAGCTGTATTCTTTGGTACTGAAAGATATAAATGTGCCTTGGAGCACATCATGAAAAAAAGTCAAAGACGGTCAAATTACCATTCTCGTCCTGGGAGGAAGTTTGTTGTGTGTTGATGTCGGTCACGGTCATGTGGTCTTCTTCTGGTTCTGTCCCTGTTCCCGTGTATGCACGGGCATGATGGATGATACCAGCATGACTGTTACAGCACATCCTCATTCCGTGATGAGATGTGAAATTCCATGCCTTTGTTCTCTGTCCCCCCCCCCCGGCCCCAACCTTCCATTTTTCAATGTTTCAATTCTCCGAAGCCTTGCCTTCAATGAGTTACAGAGCTAAGTTTGAGGCATTTGTCTTTAAATCTCTCTGCACTGCATTGCTGACTCCATAGGGAATGTACTGGTGAATGGCACTTAGTACTCCTGCCACTAGATGGAGAATGGCACATTGTGTGATGAGCCTTACCTCACCGACACTCATCTCGGAATGAGAAGCGTGACGAGCAAATTCCCGAGGCCAGGGAGGGGAATCTCTCATCCTGCTTAAATCACAGTTCAGGGGGCATTGTCGGGACAAACTCCTCTCGTCCCACAATGGGCGTGCGGTTATATTACTTCGTACCGGTCCCAAGCGGGACCGCAAACAGCGATGAGATGGACGTGAAGTATCAGTAAAAGAGATCCTGGCAGACCATCAAGAAAAATAGGTCTCAAAGGAAAAGCCCCAAATGAGAAAGCTCAGCTCCTGGCCTCTTAAATGTTGATCCTTGGTGTTGATAACAAGAGCTGTACCACTGCTTTCAGCCATGTTAATGGGAAAGCAACCTGAAAGGCTATTTTTAAAACAAACATCCTCTGACATTATGGCTGGAGTTAAAGGTTATTGAGAGAGAGCTGGGGACTTTTGCTCTTGAGGTTGATGAAGTGAGCAGTAGCAAGATTGCATGCTGGAAGTTGCATAAGGTCTTGCCCCATGGAATTATGCAGATTATTTTCAATCAATCATCTTGCTGACCCCATAAAACCTAGCTTTAAGGAGGTTAGTTCTTTTGGGGCTGCGAGAGACTGCTAACTGCAGGTGAGTTGCAGTGAACATCTCTTTTAATTCAAGCTGCTTCGGTTTGCTGACACATTTTTAATGACAAAAAAACTTCTATGAATGTAATTTTAGGGGTTTAGCCTGCATTTCCAAACCCAGTTATTTCAGGCACAATGGCATATAAGAGAAAGTCTAGTAGCACTATATTCATAAAGTCCTCAAATGATTCCTTCAAGGTCACTTGAGATACAAAATGTTGGATGTTGCTCTCCATCAGCAGATGCCAAAGTCACCTGAAGTCTTCCCTTATGAAGGGCACCATTAATCACAAAACCATTATAACATCAGTTCCTAATCAAACTGTGAAGTGTTATAGGGTGAACTTCCTTGGGTTCGTGCTACTTATTTTATCTAGTCTTCTTAAATTTCAGCGTTGGAGGCAATACAGTGGTACCCCGACTTAAGAGCAGCTCGACTTAAGAGAAATTCGACTTAAGAGTGGAAAACTGTTGCCATTTTAACTGCCACCTTACAAATTGTCTGCTTGACTTACATTTTTTTCCTGTTTTTTAAAAACTTTAAAAAAATTTTTTAGATAGGTACCCCAGCTTAAGTGTAGTTCGACTTAAGAACATGCATTCGGAATGGATTAAATTCGTAAGTCGAGGTACCACTGTATCTATGGATATCATTTGACTCAGTGCTTTCAATATTTTGTCTGTGGTGATGTGGTCATCATGCCCTGCCTTGCTATTCTCGGAGGCTTCCCAAGTCCGTATTCTAACAGTAATCATTGTCTGGGAAGGCCCAGTAGAGGCTTATACACTTTTCCCTTGAATTGCACAGGTTTGAGCAGCACGGTTATAGTTATACACAAATCCCCGCCCCCCGGCTCCCAGCACCACCAAAAAATAAATAAGTAAATATTTAAATATTCAATAAATAAACATTAAATAAATGATGTGCTGCTCTTCTTCCCCAGGGAGTGGCCTGAGAAAGATAGGTCTTAGACTTACTGAAGCCCCTGTTGCGGGTGGTATTATGGCAGTCCCTAGTCCAATGGTGGCAGCTCGGCTGGCCTCCTGTCCTGGCATGGTGGACCCACGTGGTGACCGGGGGAAGGGAGCTGGAGCATGGTGGGAGGCTCACATGGGTCAGAGAAGGTCACAGCAGTGTGCTGCTCTCTTTGGGGGTGAAAGATTGTGCCTTATTTTCCCTGTGGTGTGTGTGTGTGTGTGTGTGTGTGTGTGTGAATCAGCTGTTTATGCCTTGCAATACATTATGTATTTGGGGTCATGGATTATACATTTCCAACATTATTGAAAAGAGAGGTGTAGTGACCATGTTTAGAACTGGTTTATTTTGGACCTAATGCAAACCTGTTCCTGTGTATAACCCTGTACTGTAAGAGATTCTAATCCTAGTGTGCAATAATCCTGTTGGCCATTTATAACAAATACTGAAGGTCATCATAAAACATAGAGGAATATCTGAACCTACCCGGCAATTAAGATCCAGCCAGGGAGCCCTCCTGAGAGAGCCGTCCCTGAAGGAGGTGAAAGAGATAGCTTGTAGGCCAATGTTTATTTGGGAGCTGAATCCAATATCAATCCTTTTTAGCATGTGTGTCCAAAAAGAAAACAAACAAACAACAACCTTATGGCTCCTGGATTTCACTGTAGGTGCTTATGGATTAAAGACAATTCTCTGAAGAAATGAGAAACTAATGGAGCTTCACAGTGAAATAAAGCTGAGTCTCAGAGGTGCTGCAAGATTTTGGTCTGTGGATGCTTATGTTGCACATGCTGAAATAGACTAAGGCTGATACTTCACGTCCATCTCATCGCTGTTCGCGGTCCCGCTGGGGACCGATATGAAGAAATCTAACCACATGTCCATTGTGGGAAGAGGGAGTTAGTCCCGACCAAGCCCCCTGAACTGCGATCTAAGCGGGATGAAAGATTCCCCTCCCTGGCCTCGGGAATCTCCTCATCTCGCTTCTTGTTCCGAGATGAGAGCCCATGAGGGCAGTCTCCTCACGCAATGTGCCATTCTCCATCTAGTGGCAGGAGTGCAAAGTGCCATTCGCCAGTACATTCCCTATGGAGTCAGCAACACAGTGCAGGGAGATTAAAAGACAAATGCCTCAACCTTAGCTCTGTAACGCATTGAAGGCAAGGCTTCGGAGAATCGAAAAATCAAAAAACGGAAGGTTAGGCCCAAAAAAAAATGGAGAACAAAGAATTTCACATCTCATCACGGAATGAGGACGTGCAGTAACAGTCATGCCGGTATCATCCATCACGCCCATGCGTACACGGGAACAGGGACAGAACCGTAAGAAGACCACAGGACCGCAACTGACATCAACGTGCAACGAACCTCCTCCCAGGACAAGAGTGGACGTGACGTAACCATCTAACACAGCTACCTCTCTGAAAACTGTTTGGAGTACACTCTTTATTCCTGGATCATCTAAAAGAGCATGGCGATACTGATGGCTCCATAAATGCACAGTATATAATAGCTGTTTGCATCTCACCCTAAGCTCACATCCATCTAGGCGACTGACAGTGATACGAAAATGTGCATCCTCCTAGCCTGGAATAGACTTGAGGAACTCTGATCTCTCCCACAAACAAATTAAAAAAACCCACACCATTTTATTTTTAAAATGCTGTATTGTCTTTATGGATTTTTTTCATGAACCATGACTCAGAAGGCTCTGCTAACATTTAGGATCCTTGGAAGACAAATTGAAGCGTCTTGACAGACAGATCAATGTTCAGAATATTCTTTTGAGGCAGAAAGCTTTGGAAGCACTGTGATATCGATATGCCCTTATGTGCCAATGTCAAGAGCTAAAGGCCACTCGTCAAAATCCTGTTTGCTTAAAGTTCTGTGGCAGAAGCCATTGATGTCATCAGCTGCGGCCACCAATATTTAACGCAAAACTAGTTAAAAGCTTCCCACCCACCCCGCCAGCTTTTGTTCCAAGGCCCCCTTTTTGCAACAGGGAAACCTTTCTGAACCTGGCAGCAGTGGTCCCAGTCCTGATGGTGGTGATCCGGTAGAAAAGTGCCCCCACCCCACCCTGGTTGCAAGGCCTCCAGAAGCTTCCCTGCGGAAAAAGGCAGCCCTAGCAAGCCAAGGAATGAAAACTGGGGAATTGGAAACTCCTAATTAGTTCAAATTAAATCAGGTTCTGCCATGTAACTCTACACAAGCAATATTTTGACCAGTATGTCTCTCAACTACAGATGCTCATTCAGATTTGGAAATATACAGTATTCACTGAATAATGCTGTATTAGGATAGTCCTGGATTTATCCAAATCCAAATTTGATACTTCTAATTATCTGTAATAGTGTTTTTTAATATGCAGAGTCCCATGTACTCTATATATTAAAGAGAAAAATGTTAGGTCTGTGCTTGGTAGAGGAAAAAGTGAAAGCCTGCACTTGAGTGGTTTTCTTTGTATTCCTTTCTGAATCCTCAACTTATACAGTGGTACCTTGTATAAAGGAATTAATTCATTGCAAATGAAATTCTGTTAAGCAAATTTTCCTTTATACAAATTTCCCATAGGAATCCATTGAAAACTGAGTAATCCCTTATTGTGACCATTTTTATGTTGTACAGATTCGCCCCATAGGCGAATCTGTTAAGCAAATTTCCCCTATCTCTGGAATTTTTTATGTTGTACAGAATTTATGTTATACAAACTGTTTGTTATATGAGGGTCCACTCTATTTACATTCTCTACCTCTCATTGTATATTGTTGACTTAATAGAGTCAGGAATAAGGTTTCAGATTAGTAGACTCATAGGGTAATATGTTGTAAATGTAGCATTTCCAAGGAGTCTGCTGGTGACATCTGTCCAAGGTGGTTGTGGATTTACTGTCTTGACCACCACCAACTAGTGTGCCCAGTGAGAGAGTGTTCTCTCAGGCAGGGGCCACTGTCAATCCATGTGGATCATGCTTGAGTTCCAGATCTATCTAAAATCTTCTTTTCCTTAAGGCCCAGTTACCATTGCTGGGCTTTCCTGAAGCCTCCTTTAAGGAAGAGAGAATGGCACCTTTGGCTGACAGCACTAGTTATGCTTCCCTCTCCTTCTGCCTCTTTCATTCTTCCAACTGGTACTCCAAGATTATGCCCCCTTGCTCAACAGTGCTATGCCCCTATGCTGGTTGGCACACTCCTCACCCACCACAAGCTCTCTGCTGCTTGAATCTGCCTACGGGCACTCCCCAGTGCACCTTCCCCAGTGCTGCTGGCATTTTCTGTTGGCATTCCCCTCTGATCAGGGTTCATTTAGTGGGCCCGTTACAGTTGTTTCTTCATTCCAAAGCCCTGCTGCCTGTGGGTGCAGACTCTTTCTGTTTGGAACAATTACCGGGAAAGTGTCTGAGAACACAGGAAAATCCTTTAAAGGTGTTTTGCTTGCTTGCTTGCTTGCTTTTCGGGTGGGAAATAAATGACAATATTAAATTTATTTTGCCTGTAACAGAGTTATGATATCTGGGAATTCTGAATTTTTAAAATTATGTATTCCGAATCCCAAGGGATGTCATTCCGAATCTGAATTCCAAATCTGAATTTCAGTGCTAGCGCTCATCCGTAGCATAGAATAGAATAGAATAGAATAGAATAGAATAGTCAAATGCCAACACTGACATATCCAAAAAGTAAACTGAAATATCATTGCATTATAAATGTCAAAACCTGCATTTTTGGGGTATTTATATAGCATTTGCATTATTGAGAAATATGGCAAAAGTGGAGAACATTAGTATTCAGATTTTAAATTTCATGGATATGGGAAAACATGTTCGTTAGCACTCTAATTTTGTAAAACAACCACTCCTGATCAGTTCTAGTGGTCAGTACTGAAAAAAGAATTACAACTGATACTAAAAAAAAATCTATCTTAAATATGAGTATTTTAAAAATTCCTGCATGCTCAGCAATGCCGAGTAATTTGTTAGACCCTGTTAAAACTTCAGATGTCATGGTGATCCCTGTAGGTGCATATTTCTACAAATACGAAAAAATTAATACAATGAATATATATCAGAGTCTCCATTATTGTGATTCATACTGTGACTCTGCTTAATTAGCACTGCCAGACCTCCAAGGAATTATTTGACACTTCAGCCTCTAAAGCAAGCATAGAGAGTATGTGTGGCACAATGTTTATGGATTCTGGAGTGGTGCCAGCATTTTAGCAATGCACGGAACAGTAAATTCTGTTTCGTATCAGGTGGAAATAGGGGTTGTCTAGGGAGAGGGGCATGGAAACAATGACACTTCTGTCAATACCTGGCTGTCTTCTGGATGCTAACTGTGTGCTACGCTGTAATTTATTGCTAATTAACAGAACGAAAATAGAACCTTTTGTATGCCATCCATCAGGCATCCTCTTGACTTCCTCCTTGGCCACATTTCTCTAGCTGTAATGCCAGTGTTCAAATGGGTGACCTTGAAGTTGTGTTTGATTTGCAGCTTTTGCAAAGGGATGCCCTGTCAGTACTTTGTACTAAAAGCCGGGGGCTTTGTCTTTTCTTTGGCCTGTCCTCTGCAATCTTTGGGTCCTGTACACCAGCAGGAGGCATGGCCAAAGACAAAAGGGGGAGGACCAACGTCAAAAGTGGATTGGGCCAAAGCCACCTTGTCTGTTCTCTATATACTCCCCCCTCCTTTTCTTTCTTTCTTTCAGTCTCTGCTTCTCTCCAGGTCCCAAAATATCAATGGGATATTTTCGGGGAGGAGAAGAGCCAAACAGTCCCATTTTAGCATAATCTGTGTATGTCTAGTATGCACCGCTACCATACGTCTACTATTAAAATAATAGATTGTGTGTGTGTGTTGCGTCATTACAGTCGTGACTGACTCTTTCAGACCCCATGTCCATGGAGTTTTCTTGGCAGGAATACTGGAGTGGATTAAGGATTATGAAACTGAGAGACCAAGATATAATTTTCTTTTTTTTTTTAAATACCCCATTAAGTACAGTGGACCCCTGTATAACAAACAGTTTGTATAACATAAAATCTGTACAACATAAAACATTCTGGAGATAGGGGAAATTTGCTTAACATAATCGCCTATAGGGAGAATCCGTCCAACATTAAAATGGAAAATGGAAAATGGAAAAAGACAGGCCAAAGAAAAATTATTCCATTTTCAATGCATTCCTATGGGAATTTGTAAAAAGGAAAATTTGCTTAACATAATTTCATTTGGAACGAATTAATTCCTTTATACAAGGTACCACTGTATTAGTCTCAGCCATATATTTGAAAGTGTATAGAACTTAGGTGAATAGATAAAATATAATGGGTTGGTGATGTTTATTATTTACTTAATCTTATAGATTAGATAGGATATCTTAAATCAAATTTACTATCTTCACCGTTTCTACTAGATAAAAATAGATATAAATGTATGTCTATCATATATTGAACTAGACAGATAGACTTTAATGTGCTTAGTAAAATGAAGAATTGAGATTCAATAGGCTAGTTTAATACTGTACTTTGTTACTTTTACTTTTTGTACTAGATGAAGATGGAGATAAGTAACGATAAATACAATGATGGAAAAGAAGCATGTAAATGTGGAATACTCCAAACACTTGGGCTGAAATATTGGGAAAATACTTGTATTTTAACTATGCAACACGGCAACACATAAGCAATTTATTTGTTTTAACTTGTTATGTTTAGAAAATTCAATAAAACATTAAAAAATAGATTGAGGATGGAGGGTGCAAATGCCCTCTTCTTGCCCTGTGGCATACACTCGGTTTGCCCCTATTTCTGTGGATCTCTTTCCTCCATATATCCCCTTTGGAGGGTTCAGGGCAAACCAGCAACACTTAACAAGGTCTTTCTGTTCCTGCCTTGCAAGTTCATCCCGCACACCTTATGACACGGCTTTCCTTTCTCAACTCACAGCTTGAAAACACAGTGAGCTTGCAAATGCAGAGCAAGAATCGTCTTTTCCTGCTTCATCCGCTCACCCTGCGTTCTCTGCAACCTTCTGGTCTCATGACTTCCCCACGGGTTGCAGGAAGCAGCTGAGAAAGAGAGAAAACGCAGAGGCAGAGACTGGGGTATATAGAGAGAGGCTACCACCTTAGATCGGCAGCCTGTTGGACTGGTACTTTCTCTTTGCCCCCGGGAACTTGCATTCAGATTGCATGCAGAGTTTTATTTCCATTTAAAAGCTGAATTTCATGTTAAGAATCAGGTCCCTCTCTTTTACTGAAAAAGCCAAACCAGATGATATTGCTAATATGTAATTAGAAGCAGGTCTCCTCTCCCATTTCCTTACCTGTTATTTTTTAAAATTTATTTTATTATTATTTTTTGTAGCATCATGCAGGCTTGTAGGGCCAGTGACCTTGAAACAAGACACACATTTTTGTGCCTTTTAAACAGATGGCCTGATAAAGGTATCATTCTGATAAGGAATTTGAGTTTTGGATTTTCTTTGCTGGTCAACATGGCTTCTGCATTCTCCATCAAGAGATAAGAATGACTGTTCCCCCCCCCTTACATGAGTTTGCACATTAGTTTGTTTTCATTTTCTAATTGGCCATCAGGAGATAGACATGCCTTTTTTGTTTTTGCATGTTTGAAATATTTGCCTGCCTGGAGCAGAAACAGTTTGAAAAGGAGGAAATATTCAAAATTTGTGATCTGTTGCTCACTTAAACATTAGATGCACACAGTCTTTATACACAGCCACACACACATGAAATCTGTTAATATCAATATGTTAATAGCAGGATAGAAAATGTACAACATTATGTATATAAGAACATAAGAACATAAGAAGAGCCATGCTGGATCAGGCCAAAGGCCCATCTAGTCCAGCTTCCTGTATCTCCCATTGGCCCCACCAAACGCCTCTGGGAGCACACGAGACTAGATATCTGTCTCCTGATACCACTCTCCTGCATCTGGTCCTTGAAGTACCCCGGTTTTAAGCCTGGAGATTACACATCTCCATCATGGTTTGTAACCTGTGATGGACTTTTCCTCCAGGAATCTGTCCAATCCCCTTTTGTAGGCATCCAGGCCAGATGCCATCACCACCTCCTGTGGCAGGGAATGTTTTAATAATGGAGTTATGGGAGGAATACCAGCTGGAGCAGAGGAGGGGGGGGAGAATCCGTTGAGAGGGTTGTTTTAAAAATTGGGTGATGGGCTGTGTGTGTCCTGGTTGCAGTGGTGGTGGCAAGAATTGTGTGGAGATGGTCTCTTTGGGGACAGGGGTTGATTGGGGTGGCAACTGTTCATAACTTTACTGAACCTGTCGCCCTTCCTTCAACTCTGCTGCTGCTGTTGCCTGAAACAGAAACTGAAACAATCACCCACTTCCAGCAGAAGAGGAGAGAGGGAGAGATGCCATTGGCTTAGAGCACTTTTGATTATGTGACACACATGAGAGTGCTGTTATATTGACACTGCTCATTAATAAGGCAAAAATGTTCAGAATTTTTTGCTCGTTATTCAAAATGCTCGTAAACCAAGTTACTTATTAACCAAGGTACGACTCTAATTAGAGTTGATTTGAATTTCAAACGACCATGATTCGGGTACAAATATCTGTCATGTGGCTGCAAAACACGAATCTCCAATCTTTACAAAATGGACATTAAAAATATGCACATGGAGAGGATCAAGTTCTGGAAAATGATGCAATACCCCCACCCCACACACACAATGCAAAATGGACTTTAAAGGTATGCACACCACAAGGATGAGGTCCCTACCTCTGCACCACTAGAGAAATGCATCAAAAAGTTTAAAAAATTCAAAAACTGCTGCAAAAACTTTCAACAATGGCACCAAAACAATTTATGTTAGTTGTAAGACATTGACAGAACACCTAAATGTTGGTGATGATCTTCCTAAATGGGGTCCGCTCACATGGACCCCCGTTTACATTTCATGGACCCCCATTTTTTCTCACTGTCATAGACCCCCTGCAAGTTGAAATAGACCCCTGGGGGGTCTATATAGACCACTTTGGGAACCACTGAGCTAGATTATGTACTGACCTGGCTCCTCTGTTGGAAGAAAGGTCAACCCAGAGCTCAGTAGACCAGGCCTCCTCCCACATGAACTGGCAGTGACTGCATCCAGATAGGGCTGCCATACCCAGATGTTGAATAAACTAGACCTTCCCTGTGAATCAGGCCTCTGACTCAGATTTGCTCTCATAGGGGCAGGAGGCATCCAGGTATAGATATGGTCACCTGCATTGGGGGCAGAGAGAGCCTTCTTTGTCAAAGACAAGATGTAACCAAAATTTGGCAGACAATGCCTTTAGACTGAATGATGGTTTGTATATGGTATGCTAAAATCTCTGATTGTTTGTGTGTGTGTTCCTGCATGCGTGTGAACATATTGTTTGCTTCCTTTTCCTCTGGGAGTATTACTGGTTTCCTGAGGAGGAGGAGGGCCAATGCTAGCAAGGAGTTCAGTGGTGCAATTACTATTTGTATTATTTTCATCTCATGAATTACAAAGTCGATTGAGAGCCACATTTTGTGCTGCTTGGCCTGGATAGTGTATCATGGTATGAATTTAATTATTGGTGTACAGTAGTTCTGTAACCTCCTCATTGAAATCATTTAGGCAAACAAATTTGGATGACTGAGGACACGGCTTTAAAGGATTCATGAACTAGGAGACAGCAAAGAAGGCAAGATATAGGGGATACAGTATTTTGATCCCCCCCTTTTAAACAAACAAGAATCAGACATTTATTTGCTCTCTATTTTTATTTCCCAGTAATCACAATTCTAGTTTGACGTTATCTATCACTGACTGACTTGAAAAGTTTCTTTAACAGCTGTTTCTAATGTTATATAATTATATAATTAATCCCTAATTGTGCAAGTGACTTTAAAAAATAATTTGTGACTTATTGGCCAAAAACCGGCATTTCAGAGATAAGAGGCCACAAGGATGTTTATCAAATACTGTTTGTTCATTAAATGACCAACTATCCCGTGTGTCCTTGAAGAGCAGGGATGCCCCTTTCCAATCATCATCTTCATCATCATATGCTGTCAAGTCAATTATGACTGATAGTGATCCTTTTAGGCATCTGCTTTTACATGTAAAGCAAAGCAGCCCTAAATAGTGGTGTGACACCCCCCTTGCCGTGATTCAGAACTTGGAGAAAGGGCAAGTCTGTAGGTTTTGTAATAGGAACCTTCTTTGCCTGTCCACTGCTGAGTGTCTCCTTGCCCAGGAAAGAGACCCTCCCCAAGACATTCTCTGCTACACATTGGGAGAAACCCAGTAGCAAGACCACAGACAGCCTAGGGCGGCAACTTAGAAGAAACACTACCACTTGCTGGAGGAACTGGAAACAGTGCTCTGGAGGAGGAGGCCCCCCCACAAAACTGATTCCATTTACCGTATCTTGGTAACTGTTATTTTGTTCAATTAATTTATTTATTTTGAGTATTTTTTACCCCGCCTTTCTCAAAGCTAGCCCTACTGTATGGGCAGTGTTTCAGACACGTCGTTCTGCCCAGTGGTAGGACCAGGGCCAGCACTAGGTTTTCTTGCGCCCTAGGCGAGGGGCGGGGGATGGGGCAGCGGGCGGGGGGTGGCGGGGGGTGGTGGCGGCAGGGGGTGGCGGCAGCAGGGGGCAGGGGGGCAGGGGGCAGGGGGCAGGGCAGCAGGGGCGGCAGATGACGGGGCAGCGACGGGCGGACGGGCGCGCGGGGTCGGCGGCGATGGGCGCGGGGAATGGTGGGCGGGCGGGGGGGATGGACGGTGGTGGCCAGCGGGGGGGGGCGGGGGGCAGCAGGCTGTCCAGCGCCCTCTCTCCATTTTGGCACCCTAGGCAACTGCCTAGTTCGCCTTAATGGACGTGCCGGCCCTGGGTAGGACTGTCCTCTCCCTCCATATGCAGGCTTGATTCCATTCATTGATTCCCTCTTGGATGCTGGACACATGTTTTAAAACTTTAAAAATACTTGGATAGCCTTTAAATTCTTCTTCTTCTTCGTTGTTGTTGTTGTTGTTGTTGTTGTATAATTTAGTATGTTTTTAGTAAAGTGGCTTTAATCATTGTGACCTTGGGTCTCCACATTGGGAGAAAGACAGCCTATAAAAGAAACAAGCACACTGCCCCAAGAGTACTATTGTATCAGTGGGATTTATGTATGTGTTGATTTGCTAAAGCAGCGATTCTCAACCTTTTTAACGCTACCAACCCCCTACGGAGCGGAAATTTTTTTTTGATGCCCCCTTTTTGAAAATCCTGTAATTTAGTACTGAATTATAAAAGGCAAACATTTTAAGAAATTTTAAAGTTATTTCCAAAGTTGTTTGATTTAACTCGATATTTCTGCCCTGGAAGGTAATGGCATTCCTTTTATTAAAATTAAAATGACTAATGCAAAAAAATAATAATGCTTAAAGAGTTACACTAAAAGAGTAATATCAATGAAACATACTTGCTTATGTCAGGGGGACGGCTCAGAGCCAACTTCTGAACGTTCAGTTCAATATTGTTAGAGAGATGAAGGCGCAAGTCCCCTCTTTCCATGATTTGGAGCCAACTTCTCTTTTTTGTAATTAAATCATTCATCGCACCCCTAACGCCCAAAAACATGCCCTCAGCATCCTCCCACTACCCACGGGGGGGGGGGTGATAAGGCCCCCATTGAGAACTATTGTGCTAAAGTCTCATTCACATTAATGGCTCTGCTCTGGTTGGAACTAAGACTTGCATTCCTGGCTATTATATATATATATATATTTCACAGCACCAGGAATTAAATGTGTTGTATTTGGTTTTGTCCTATTTGTTTGTTCTGGTTTTCGTTGTTTTTAATTTTGACTATTTTATTTGGCTTTCGTGTAAACCGCCCAGAGTCCCTATGGGGAAGTCAGAGTAGTCAAGAAATGAATGAATGAATGAATGAATGTGTTGAGAAACAAGGTATATCCTTCCATGCTGTTTTGTTGCAGACTTTTAATAATGCTACTAAGCCTAGCATTTACCCAGCCTTTATAAAATGAATAATATCTTTATAAAATCAGAAATATAATTCATGTTCTTCCTGTCCTTCCCCTCATGCTTCTCTTTTTTTCATATAAATATCAGATTATGAAGGGAGATGATTTCAGTGCTTTTTAAAATCTCTGTAGACCATGAAAGTATAATTCCTAAAATGAGACTGGATGTCAGAAGAGACTCTTAAATGGGGCCATTGTGTAATTAGAAAATGAAATATTTACAGCCCAAACTGTCATAACTCAAAATTGAATTTGCTTCCTACAGTAGAGCCATAAATCAGAACAGAGTGAGTTCCATATTTGTACTGAACATGAACTATTTATAAATCAGTGAGGTAGATCCTATTTACCTAAAATGTGTTTGAAAATGCCTGAAAAGATTCCCATTCCCCCCCCCCCCCCGCTCCTCCTTGAGTACTCTGATTTATAAATTTAATTAAGTGATGGTCCCAGCTATTTAAGTTTGGTCTTCGGCGAGCAATCAGCCAGTCTTTCCATTCCTGTGTTTCGTGTGCAGTTTGATATAATCCGGGAAATGTAGCCGCTTTGAACTCAGAGAAGGCAGTCATAAGATCCACGGTAATAATATTATTAACCTCTCCAAAGGGCTGGTCTCACCTTTCGCTTAAATGATTGCTGAGCAAATGGAAATTTAATTGGAAGCTCTGATGCCCACAGTTTAATTTGGGTGATCGGGAAATTCTCTTGATTTGAAACACAAATTCCTCTGACTGTCTCACAAAGAAGACTTGCCTGATATTGTCCTGATTGTAAGTAAGGCTGCTATACTTTGAAGGCAAGGCACGGCCGAGCCTTTGATGAATGAGCCTTGTTATACAGAAAAGGCAATACGCTCCCGTACCTTTTCAGAAATGGGTGCTAAGTGAAATCCAAGTGAAATTTTATCTCTGTCGGCCTACATATTTTTCTCTTAGGCTAGTGTTTATATTGATTTGTAGAAAGAAGGGTGATTACGGCTTTCAAGTTAGAGGGACTTGTTGGAGAGATTAGCACACTGCCTGCCTTTGGAGGATTTCATGAATGTGACCTCTGCTTGGTGAAAACTTCAATTAAAACTGCTGCCACGTAGCTTTTCCTTTCTGTCTGTGAGGGTTCTGAGGCGTTCAGCTAAGCCTGAGGAAGGACACATCATAATTCCCCGTTAGGAGGACGAGATACATGTGTAATACAACTTTCAGAAGGACAGTGTAGTTCTCTTAGAGCCACTTCAACCACAGGGGATAAATTATTCTGTTCCATGTTACAAAAGGTGCAAGTGCACACGTGATCTTGTCTGTCCCGTTACGCCTCTTTGCTAATTGACACAACCCGTCGCACAAGATCTAGGATAAATCCTGTGAAAGAGTCTTATAGCAGAATGCAAGCAAACACACGTTCAAAGGCTCTCCAAAACCAGCATTTACAGCAAAAAGCAATATTAAAACTAACAACAATAATGAAATATGTAAAAGAAAAACGTCACTCTGGGAGATGGGAAACTAAAAGTGGAATAACACAAGTAGAACTACAAATATAGTCCAAGCATAACAGTCCAACTAGAACAGCTATGTCCAAAGTCAGGCCCAGGGGCCAAATGGAGCTGAATGGTCAGCCCCGACACATTTTTACCTCACCAGTTCTGGCCCTCCTTGCAAAAAGTTTGGACAGCCCTGATCTAGAAGTTACATAACAATAGTCAGTCATCCAGGGAAAGCTTGCCTGAAGAGGAAGGTCTTTGCCTTCTTGCGGAAGAACAGCAAAGATGGTGCAAGTCTGGCCTCCAGTGGGAGGGAGTTCCGAAGTCTGAGAGCAGCAACCGAGAAGGCTCTCTCCTGTGTTCTCATCAGAAACACCCGTGAAGGTGGCAGGATGGTGAGAAAGGCCTTTCCTGGAGACCTTAGCATCTGAGATGGCTCATAGTGGGAGATATAATGTTTGAGGAAATCTGGACCCAGGCCATTTAGTGTTTTGTAGATGAAAACCAGCATTTTGAGTTGTGCCCGGAAGATGTTGATGTCTTTTCTCAAGAAATAGTGTCCTTCTCCTTTTTGAGAAGATATACAGCCATGCACATAATCTAGGTGATTAAAAACATGTGTTCCCTCAAGTGTTAAATTGTCTCATTTTGGATCAAGTGAAGATTAAAGTCATTTAGAGTAGATCCTTTATTTCTCTACTCAGAAGTTCACAGAGTTCAAAGGGAGTTATTCCCAGGATATAGCAATGCATCTCTAATTAATTATGAGTAGTAAATAACACTGAGATCGAGTCATGATGCCCATCTAATACAGAGTACAAGGGCATAAACAGACATTCTCCTAAGATTTTGTTCTTCAGTGCCACAGTAGGAATCATAATAATAACTGCCCAGAGTGACCTTTGGTCAGATGGTGCAGTAAGTAAATAAGTAAGTAAGTAAATAAATAAATAAATAAATACAACTATCATAATCTATTGTAAGTTCATTGGCAAAATAATTCCATCACCCATTAGCGAGAAGAGTTTTGGTGGTGTAGCATTAACATGCTTGCCACTGGCTGTATTACGGGCTATTGTCAACCACCGCTTCTGATTTTCCTCTATTGCTACCACCAACTAGCGTAGCTATTAAAGCCGTCAGACTGATTTTAAACTGAATAAAAACAAAATAAGTTTGTTGATTACAAAGCAGAATTAAAAACATTAATGGTAACATGTTAAATTATAAACAAAAAAAAGAATATTGCTCTAAGTTTGATCACTAATAAGGTTGAATAAATGCACCCCCAATTCCTAAGTTGACTAACTATAAACACTTAGTTTTCTTCGCAGACACTCTAACAATCCCCTCTCTCAGACTGTCAGATTCACTATCCACAAGTGTAGGTCTATCTGTTTGTTCTGTCTAACCCTATCTGCCTTATCTTAGACGGTGCCAGACCTTATCTGACTAAAACAGTGCTGAGCAGTGCCTTAAATCCCCTCAGCCACTCCCCAGACTCCCCCATTAGTCTACAAACCCACCAATCAGCACAGACACCTCTCATGCATCATTCATTACAACAGGTAAATGCCACAGGTGGAACTTGTGTTCTTAATTTTTTTTTATTTTCTGCTTGAAGATGAGTATGATACAATTAATCTTTGTTAAGTGATTATGAACAGGACATCTAGGGGTATGTGCATGTGTGTCTAGAATTGATCATGATACTGGTGGAAAATAAAAAAAAGGGGGGGGGACAGATTTCTAAACTAGAAAACAGTTGCCATCATTGGAAACCAGAATCATCTTTGTCATTAAGTGAGTATCTCCCAAGTTATGTGGTAAAGTGTTACCAACTTACATGTTATTTAATTGGCTGTTGTTCTCACTGACAAATTGAGAAGAAGCTGCACAAATTCAGGACCTATTCTGTAACATTATTTCCTCTGGTACTAATTCTAGTTCTGCTCCAAGATCAGAAACCGAACATGTAGTTGTCTCCGGGGGGGGGGGCAGAGATTAAAATTAATAATCTTAGAAGAGACAAATTCTGCCCTTAAAATGGAAGGGCAGGATACAAACCAGTGAAAGAGAAAGTGTGACTCTAAAAAAAAATGTACGTTAGGAATTTACAGCAATAAAAATCTTAAGGGCTGAAGAGAAAATCTGTAAATATTGACATGAACTTTCCACATCCAATATTAAAGCATTTTCTTTAAATGAAGTTCAAATAACACAGTACAAAGAAATAGAATAAAAATGTGTGACACTGCCAAATGATGAAGTTTATATAATAGATTCCATTTCTATGGTTTAAAAGTTTTAGTTTGGGAATCCTGTGTGGCTCCACTCATAGGTAGGTCTCACTATATCTAATTGGGTTTACTCCCAGGTATACAGGTGTAGAATTGTAGTTTAAATACCTTCTAAGGAGCGTCATGGCCCAGTAGTTAAACTGCAGTGCTACAGTCAAAACACTCCTCACAATCTGGGGTTCAATCTCAGGTAACAAAGCAAAGCAAAGTGTTCTGCTTATAGACTGCCCCATACCACCTCATGTAGTCTCTGGGCAGTTTACAGATTTAATTACAGTATGCAGGCTACACGTCGGCACCCCCCCCCGGCAGGCTGGGGACTCATTTTACCAACCTCAGAAGGATGGAAGGCTGAGTCAACCATGACCAGGCTACCTGGGATAGAACCCCAGGTCGTGAGCACAGTTTTACCTGCAGTACAGGCATTTAACCACTGTGCCAAGGGGCTTTTCCTCAGTAGCCAGGTCAGTGTTCATTCAGCCTTCCATCCTTCTGAGGCTGGTAAACTGAGTCCTCAGTTTTCTGGGATGGGGGGAATGGGGAAGTGGACACAATTGTGTAGCCTGCATAATTAAATTCTAAAATGGACAGTGAGTGCTTTAAGCACCATGGGGTAGTATATAAACACTTAGCATGATTTTGCTAATTTTAGCCTTTCTTCCTCCACACAAAATATCTCCAGGGATGAATATTTTATTAAAGTAAATATCTTAGCAGAAAATCAAATAAAACATTTGGAGAAAGGCCAGGATATGAGTGTAATTAATAAAGAAATATATATAGGTGGAAAATATGATTTTCTTCTGACTAAATCTGTATTAGGCTTTCATTCTTAGGCAACTGCAAACCTACAGGCACTTTTGTATTAGTCACAAATCACTTGGTGATTATACAATACAGCCTTATAGTGCTGAGGTTACCAAAATGGAAATCAATAGGCAATACAGATGATTTGGAAATCAGGAGCTGAGTCTTCTTAGCATCAAGATAGCAATTCTCTACAATGGCTTTGTTCTACATTGAATACTACATAAAGGTTCCTCAGTTTAAACCTAGGAAATTGAATTTTGATTTTCTAAAGCTATTGCTTGGATCTATTTAAGAACTGGAGGCCAACATCCAGCTAGTTGTACCTATAACTACATAACTATAATGTACGATTTTGGAGACAGAGCGCCTCAAGTTTAAAAAAAATCACCATAGTTATTATCTGTGGTGCACTGATTTGTGTGATTATGGGTATGATGATTTGTGTGATTATGGGTATGATGACTTCTTACAGAATAGTTAGCTAAATGGTTAACTCTGTTAACCGTTCTTTCATTTCTCACATGTGTCAGGAGCATATGTCTTCTAGATATGTCTTTTCTTAGCAAGTTTCAATTGGTAGATATTGAAGTTTCATTAAAAATACTATCAAACAAGCTCAGATTCCAAAGATCTGAAGCCAGTAATATATATATATATATATATATATATATATAATGTAATCATACTAAGTCAATTAGTGCACTATATTAATCAAATGACAATTGATGGCATAGTTTTTAAAGACTTTATAATGAAATAATATTAATCACAGATACATCCTAATAAATAAAATGCCTGTTTAAAAACATTAATGATGCAACTATTTTAAGCACAAAATGAAAACAAGAATAATCAAATGGTTATAATGTGTAGTTAATTATATTACTATTCTATTGATTATTAAAAGAAAGAAAATGATGCACAACTCATACCTTGTATCTTCCAATGTGAGAAAATTCCTTCCTTACTTCCTTGTTCTGTGCCCTAGGACTTAAGTGAATTTGACCTTCTAGTACTAATATTCTGGTTCTTTCCCACCTTAAGATTCCTCCATAATTAATTAATAAATTAGCTAATTAGCTAGCCCCTCCCCCACGTTCCTGGAAATGTTGCATTTTTGTATTATTATTTTTTCTGTTTTTCTCCAAAATTTCATTCTATGGCGTCAAAATTTCTACACGTGACTGCCTTCTCTTCCAAATAAAATTTGCCAGGTTACACATGTGTGCATTTGTTATTTGCCTTTGTGTCCACCTGACTTTTTTAAAAAGTGCAATACTGTGGACTCGTGTTTGTTGGTTGATTCTGCTATCCGCGAAAAATGTGCTTTAACCTCACATTGCAAAACTGTCCACCCACATCAGCAGTCCTGTAAAAGCTGCAAATCACTTGCGAGTTTGGTCCTGTTTGCTTTTAGGCTGCCATGTCTCCTTCCTGCAGGGGTTCCTGGCATGGAAATGAAATGGTGTGGGAATAATGCCCCCTCCTCCCCCCAAAAAAGCTTACCTGCAGACAGTCGAGAAGTTGTAGCGAGAAAGGAAGTGTCAAGGGTTTTCCTGACCCTGAACCTATCGGCATGCGGTCTCAGTGCTAGGTGGAGCAGAAGAGATTTTTTTAGGCGCATCATTTTGAGATCCCATGAGTTAGTAATCATAGGGGAATTGTGGAAAGCAGGAAGTGAGGAGCTTTCCTTTCTCTTTTATTGCTTGCAACATGAAGTATACTGGCTTTGTGGGGGAACAAAATGTTGTCATTTTGTACCTCCAAAGACGGATGTTGTCTCCGTCTTTTATGGCTGCAACTTCAGCGGGTTCGTTCTGCCTGCCGTGAATTATTATCCACTTAGAGATGTGTATGATTGATCGTCCATGACTAGAGAAGGGCATGAACTGAACTACGACCCCGGAAAAAAACACAGACTGGACTGGCACATGGTTTGGCTTGTGGTTCTGTTTATGGGTCACATTTTGCTGATATGAAATTTTGTGCTTTGTTGTGCTTCGGCCTGTCTCTCTCCTTCCCCGTGCTGCCCGTACCCCCCCTCACCTGCTCCTGCTCTCGCCACCTCTTGTTCCTCCTCCTCTGCTGCTGTCTTCTGAGACAGCAGGCCAGGCTCCTCGAAATGATGGGGAGGAGGAGGAGGAGGAAGAAGAAGAAGAAGAATTGGCAGGAACAAGCAGGGAGCTGAGGGGGGCCGGGTCCTGAGATTTCCCTCTCCCCAGGTGTGAACTCAAAAAAACCCAAAAAAACAAAAAACAACAAAAAAACACCCCCAAACAAATCATGACCTAGTTAGTTTTTCTCAGTTTTGGGGGGAATTCATCATTTTCCTCCATACATGGCTCATGGATTACCACCAGGCTTTGGGCGGGTGATTTCAGATGTCACAAAAAGAGAGATGGCGAATTCAATGATCTGACTCATTAGTGTCGGTTTCCTAGTGAGCTCACAGGAGAGGTAGAACCACTTCTGAGATTTTCTGCCTCAGGTGCCAAAATAATTTGACAGGCCTTGGATAGTATGCATATTGACTGCAGGACACCATTTGGTTTCCGCAGCTTAGGCCGCATTATCCCTTGGGTCATTGGTTTTGGCCAGTCATTTTTCTTTCTTTCTGCCTCAATGCAGCTAAAATAACTTGTTCTCAATATACTGTGTATGTTCTGCTAAAACAATAGTTGTTCTAACCTACTGATAGATCGAAACAGCCAAATGTGGAGGGAAGAGCAACTTGGGGAAGGAGGTTGAAAGGGGAATGTTTAAACATTCTTCTGTCCTTTTTGTTCTTTTCTTAAAATGCCCACCTCACAAGTGCCTTGTACTGGAGATGGCAGGTCATCACACTGTAAAAACTGTTTTGCTCCTCAGAGAGCTTTTCTCAGTCTCTTTCCTATCCTTTCCCTGTCATATGTGAAGTCCTTGTGCTGGCACCCAAACAGAGATTTTAAAATTGGGGTGGCTGAAAGCCATCTTCGTATCTGTGCAGCAAACTGCTTCACAGTTCATGAAGGAAAGCAGATTTCGAAGTACCATGTTCTGACTTTAATCACCTCCCCCCCTCCCAAAAAATCATGTCAGGTTTTTTTTAAGCGTTATGTTTTCTTCCCCATGCTTTGTCTGTGGAGATTCTCAGTCAGCCAGGTGAGGTTATCCAGGAGTTGAGTCATGGCAACTGGACTTCTTTTCCTGAGAATGATTCAACTCCTGGATTCCCTGTCTTTTCTTTCCCATTGTGGAAAAGTTCCATCAGTTCTGTCCCGTTAGGTCTTTTTACAGTATTGCTACTGTCTCTCCCTAATTCAGTGTCAGCTTTGGAGTGGGGATTGGGTCCACTCCAAAGCAGTGCTTGGGTTCTCATGATGCTTGAAACCCAAGGGGCCAGTTATTTGTAAGCAGTTGTGCTCTGGTCAGTGGTTTCTTGCCCTCCCTCTATGTTTCAACTCAAAGAAAATACGTTCTCTGCTATCTCCCTTCTGATCTTCACTGTGGCTGAGGGTCCTCCTTTCAGCAGGGGGGGGGGGGACATGCACTGTTTCTCATTTGAAATGAAATGAACCTGTTGCTATGGCGACCCGTGCTCTGTATCAGACAGGATTTATGCTGATTGTGTGAGGTCTACCGATGAGTCTGTTTCATTGACTCTTGTTTTTAATCAGCGTAATCTCTCTTCAGCTCTATTCTTTGCCTCCTGTAAATGGCAGCCGTGTCCACTAACCGTGTTTTGTCTCCTCTTCCTTCCCGCCCGTCCCCGAATTTCTTTTGTAGCTGTGACTTACACAAGTTACAAGAAAACGCCGCCGCCTGTACCCCCTCGCACCACCTCTAAGCCGCTCATCTCCGTCACAGCCCAGAGCAGCACAGAATCCACCCAGGATGCCTATCATGATAGCAGGACTCAGAGGATTCCCCCGTGGCCTCAGGAGGGTCGAGGGATGTATAACTCGACCGACAGTTTGGATAGTAACAAGGCTATGAACCTGGCCCTGGAAACGGCAGCGGCGCAACGCCACCTGTCCGAGAGCCATGGCCCCTCCGTCCGCACCAGCGACAAGGCCATCCTGGTGACCAAAGCTGAGGAGTTCCTCAAGAGTCGGCGTTCGTCTATAGGGATTCAGGTAGCCTGCGGTTAACGTTCTCTTCTGTTAAAAATGAGTTGTTTGCTTCCCATGCCGTAAATAGCACCTGAAATGAGTCATTCAACTCCGGTGGCTTCGGTTAGCCTGAGCAACCATCCCTGGCTGCTTAGTGTTGATTGTCATTCACATCATGGCTATGTGGCCGTGCAGGAAAAGTTTCAGACAATGTGCAGTGCCTGGAAATTAAATGAATTAATATCTCTCTAGGTGAGTTACCTGCCAGTAAGGCTTGATATGGAAATTATACTGCTTAGTCACAAGTGAAGAGCATGTGCCTCCCTCCCTCCTCTTCCTCTTACTCTATCCCTCTCCTTTCCAAAACCCAATTGATAGTCTTTCATCTAAATATCTTTTTCAGAAGTAAAACACTTCTATTATTAACCCCCAAACACACCGTTTTTTGACCTCATGGGAAAGGTCCCCCGCCAGATTTCCCCTACCAGAGGAAGAACACTGCATCACACCCTGCTTCTTGTATGTAGAGATGGGCACGAAACGAACAATTTTTCGTTTCCGTTTTCATTTTTTCGTTTTGTTACGTAACGAAACGGCAAACGAATTTTGTCTCTAAAATGAAACGAAACGAACAGAAACACCAGAAATTTGTCATCCGTTTCGTTTTCGTTACGGCAATACATTGAACTGTTTAAATGCTAAAAAAATCACAAAAAATTGAAATAAATGGTAACGAAATGGTAATGAAATGAAAGAAAATGAAAACAATTTTTTTGCAAAAAATTCACGAAAAATGGAAACGAACCGAAATGGACCCCCTAAACGACAAACGACAAACAAAACATTATTTTTTTTATTCGTGCCCATCTCTACTAGTATGGTTGTGCTTTAAATGCAGAACAGGCTGTCTGGATAGCTCTGTCAGTTAAGTCTCTGGCTGTGCAGCCAGAGACTAAGATTTCAGCTCCTCAATGTGTATATCCTAGAAGAGCCAGCCTGTGGGACCTTGGGCAAAATGTGTGATCCCATGGTGCCCACAGAAGAAGAGACTTGGGTAAATCGCTTTTGAGTACAGTGGCCCCCCGCCCATTTGCGGTTCATATACTGCGGTCCTGCTCTATCACAGGACCATGGTACTGTTTATGAATAAAGACCCCCTGGGGTAAGGGGGGAAAGGCCTGGGGTAAGGGGGGAGGGCCTGCCAAAGGCCTCAGAAATGACTTCCGGCTTGCAGGGAGGCCCTTTTGGGGCCTCCAAAAGACCCAGAAAGGCCCTCACAGGCCCGTTCAGGGCAGGGCCAAGCTGGGGGTAACTAAAGGACCTGCATCTGCATATTGTGGATTTTCAGTTATCGCGGGTCGGGTTGGGTCCCTAACCACTGCAATAGGCAGGGGATCACTGTATTCTTTACCTAGAAGACCATGAAAAAGGTTGGCATAAGTCCGAATTGATCTGATGGCACACAGTTATTACTATCATCATTATCTAAGACAGGGGTCCTCAACGTTTTCAAACAACGGGCCGGTCCACCACGCCCCAGACACCACTGGGGGCCAGACCACAGTCAAAAGAAAAAAAGGGTGACGTGGAAAAAGGGGAAGGGGAGGGGCCCCCCATGATTGGCCCATGATCATTGTGTCTCCAGGGCACCAGCAATGCCTCCTGCTCCAGATCACCACCCTGAGGTGCCACCACTGGGATCCCTTTGCTGCGTCTCCTCCTCCTCCTCCTCCTCCTCCTCCTCCAGTGGCAGTGGCTGGAGCGGCTCTCCTTCATTGCATCAGGAAGGAGGTGGCAGCCCAGGCAAACTCAGGACCCTCATCACCTTCTGGGCGGCCACTCAGGATGAGGAGCAGCAGCCGCAGCAAGGGCAGCAAGGCTGGTGCCACTGCTCGCAGATCCAGCCGTGTGCCCTGGCCATCACGTCCTCAATGTGGCCTGGAGGAAAAGCTCCCCCTCTCTTGGCCTGGCTCCTCTCTTGGTGCACTGCAAGGGAGGGATGGAGGGAGCAAGGGAGCAAGGGCTGGGAAGGAGGGAGGGGAGGCAGGAAGGCATGCCCAAAGCCACCTGCAACCCACTCACTGGCCGAGTCCAGCCAGGCTGCGGTGCTCTCTTGGCTCGCCAGCCCACCCATCACCAACCGGGGACAAATGCAGCCCCGCCAGCCTCCCAGGAACCAGGGCCTGGCCACCGTTGGCCTTCTCTTCCCTTCTCTTCTTTCTCCACCACCTCTTCCTCGCTGGTCTCTAACCCGGTGATGGTTGTGGCAGCTTCAGCCCCCGGCCATGGTTGCTCCCCCTCCTCCCCTCCCTCACTCCACGGAGCAAGACAGCAGCTCAGAGGGAGCTGGGTGGGCGGGAGGTAGCTCTGTTTCCCCCTCGGTCACCTGCCGTCCATCCCTCCAGCGGTCCACTGCCATGGCTGCTCTGGCTCGGAAGGCTGGCTGGTGCTGCCTCTGCCTGCCCCCTTCATTCCTCACACCTACAATAACACAAGCTGCAGCCACACAAGGAAGGCAGATGGGCAGGGTAGAGGAGGAGCAGGGATGAGGCCTCAGGGCCGTGGAGGGAGTGGGAGACCTTGACACGGCCCTCCTGTTTTAAATTGCCCCGCTTAGCTGCACCCGGCACCCCGACTATCTGAGTGGTGGGTAGAGGGAGTAATGCCCCACTAGCCAGCATGCTGATCATCTGGGCGGTAGTTGGGGGGAGTGGGAGAAGCGGCATAGCCCACTGCTTTGAACTGCCTCAGCAACAGAAGCAGCTGCGGAGGCTGGCTCGCTTGCAAAGCAGGGGGTAGGTGGGGGGGGTTGCAATTCGTCCCAGGGGCTGGATTCAGGACCTTGGGGGGCCGCATCCGGCCCCGGGGCCTTAGGTTGAGGACCCCTGATCTAAGAGCATGTCTGCACCGGTTGATACTAGAATTTTTTTTATTGCAGGATGCCTGTCTATGTACTCCCCTTCCCCCCCGGAGGATCACTGGTCTGTGAAACTCCCTGCCTGAAGAAGTAGTGACAGCTGTCAGCCTTGACAGCTTTAAGAAAGGATTGGACAAGTTCATGGAGAACAAGGGTATCAATGGCTATTAGAGATGGGCACGACTCAGCGAAATTTTCGTTTTCGTTTTCATTTTTCGTTTTCGTTACGCAACGCAAAAAAACCCCGAAAAACGAAAACAAACCGAAACCGACCCCTAAACGAAAAATGGAAAACGAAAAATTATTTTTTTGAGTCGCGCCCATCTCTAATGGCTATCATTATGGATGCCTAAGGACAACCTCTGGGTTGGAGAGAGAGGCAGGGTATCTTTCAATGCCATTTGCAGGGAATCATATGCAGGTGAAGACACCTGCTTGGGAATACCCTGAAGCAAATGGTGAGGCACTGTGTGAGACAGAATGCTGGACTAGATGGGCTGTGGCCTGTTCCAGCAAGGCTGTTCATATGTTGAAACTATAGTTTTTCCTCTTCATTGGTTGGAGAGGACCAATCAGAAGCGAAGGAATGGACAAAATGAAGTGGTGCAGTCCCTGCATGGATGCAGGAGAACAACTTTTTGATTATTTGTTTGAAAAATGTGAAACTCCTGCACAGAAAGTGACCCACATCAGTTCTGAGGTATTGCATTGTTGCCAAAGTGGCATTTTTTTAAAAGAATACTGTATTATCAAATGAATCTTCATATGCTTGAAATGATGGGTGAAATCCTCCCCAAGTTAGGACAACATCACCTTACAGTATTTTCCAAGGCTGTATCGAGTCCCCGAATGCTGTCCATCAAAAAGCAGCTATTACTGCTAAGAATATATTTGCCTCTCTACACTTGAAAGCATTGTTCGTGCATAACAATACCTAAGGTTATAAATTGATTTCAGGGGCTGATTTATACACAATGTAGAATTCATCATTTTCTAAGGCAGGCATGACCAAAGTCGGGCCCGGGGGCCAAATGCGGCCCGTTTTCAAATTTTGAGTGGCCTGCAGCATCTTCTCCCCACCGGCTCAGCCTGTCATGCATTCCCCGCCAGCTGGCCCCTCCCCATACTGGATGGAGGTGTCAGCTTGCAGTTTTATGGTTTCCCTGCCCTCCCTGCCTATGTTCTCCACCCCCCAAGCCACCTGCCCAGCCTACCTGCCCCTGGGCTCAATTGCTACAGCATCCTCCCTGCCTCCTTGCATGTTATAGAGACTTGTCCAAAGTCCAGCCCGGGGGCCAAATGCAGCTGAACGGTCAGCCCCCACACATTTCACCTCAACAGATCTGCCCCTCCTTGCAAAAAGTTTGGACACCCCTGTTCTAAGGCGTTATCCAGTTACTCTTACTTGCCTGGATAGCACAGACAGCTGGCAGAAAGTATCTTATGGCCTTAGTACCAGAGAGCCGAAGGTTGTGAGTTCAATTCCTCATTGTGCCTGCTAGGAAGACAGCCAGCCTGTGTGGCCTTGGGCAAGCTGCAGAGATGCTGAACCCCCTCTGAGTCCTGTGTACCTAAAAATTCCAGAAGCGGGTGATGGGAGGTGGAACTGATTTGACAGCATGCATGTCCTATTATTACCAGGTAGATGAGGAGTTTTAAGGTATAATTAACCATTAGTTAAAGGTGGCTTGGGTGAGTAACATCCTATTCAAGGACCACTTCAGTGAGAATGAAAAGTAGCCATGACTGTCTAAAGGCCTTGGATTTGTTCCCTATGAGCTAAGGCAACATCGTGCTGAAGCCCTCAGGATAGTATTGCCCAAGGCATAATGGACGGTGGTGGTTGCTCCCCCCGCAAAAAAAGAACACCTTTAAAGCAAAAGACACTCTGCTGATCATGATTTCTGCGAGGTTGAAACATATGCCATGGAAAGCTTCCTGATTACATCTACAGTGGTACCTCTGATAACGAATTTAATTTGTTCTCAGAGGTGATTTGTTATCTGAAAAAAAATGTTATCCGAAATGTTGTTCCCCATTGAAATGAATGGGAAACCAAATAATCCGTTCCGGTGGTCCGAAAAAAGGCAAACAAGCTGGGGGGGGGGGGAGACCTCTTTATAAAATGCACTTTAAAGACATGCAGTGCTGGAACACCCTACAGAACATCCCCCTGCAGTGCAATGCAAAACATGGACAAGAGAAACCAGCAAGACTACCCCAGTCTGTTCCCACCCAAAGTGCGATGGGGAAAAATGCAAACAAAGAAAGATAAGCAGGAAGAAAAATCCAGGCCGTTTTTGCTGCAGATCAATGAAAAAAAAGACTGCAAACATGGAGAAATGGAACCAGCAAGACTACCCCAGCCTCTTCCAGCCAAAAAATGCCAAGAAAAGCAGTGCAAACATTAATAAAAGCTAGCTCCCTGTCTTACCAAGTTCAAAAGGTCCAAATCTCCCAGCAAAACATGTCCAGAATGGCTCCAAAACACCTCCTTCCACTCCTCCACAAACTATGCATCCTGCAATGCATGCAGGGTACACGTTTTTTTGCAAGGCATTATGAAACATTTGTTATCCGAGGCAGCCCATAGGGAACATTCTCTATCCAAGGCAGCCCTATACCTGGAAATTCCCATTTGTTATCTGAAAAGTTTGTTATCTGAGGCATTATTTATCTGAGGTATTACTGTACTTCATTTCAACCCTATCTTTGAAAAGCAGTTATTCAGTGAGTGTTCCAGGGGCTCCTGATGTGCCCTTTAGCTCAGATCCTCTTCCAATAAAATGCCACTGGGTTTGAACGGAAACCATCTCAAGTGAGCACTGTCGAGCTCATAGGTGGGATGCAGCCCAGCATAAACAGAAAGGGTTCAGGTCAGCTCTTTTCAGAGTGCTTATTAGGCAGTAATTAAGCACGGAGCTGCAAGTTATGCTGCAGCGCTCTGCATTGAAGGGTGCCCCCACCACCACCAAGGTCCTTGACAGATGATAATGAAAAGCTCCAAAGATCATTTGCTAATTTGGGTTTCCAGGGACCACATTCCTGTTCAGCCAGCCTTGTTTGTCGAGGGAAGGTGCTGGCAGCTGTTCTCATTGGCCGAGTCCCAATTAGAGATAATATAAGGATCTCGTGTCCATCTTTCTTTTTCTGAGATTAATACTGACGCTCTCATTCCATCATTTAATGCCTCTCTCTCTCTCTCTCTCATTCTCTCTCTCTCTGTGCCAAGGAAATAACCTTTACAAGGACTATATCTGACTCTCTGTTAGGTGATTTGGGTTTTTTTGTATACTCACAAAATCCTTTAATATATTTGTCCAGCAATTTGTACAGACACAGTTGAATCTCTATAGCAACAAGGCATCAGGTGTTCAATCCCTATTGCTTGTTTTCAAGTCCAGCAAATGACAAACATTATTTGTCAAAGATACAGGC
>JAHTLZ010000122.1:34776339-34793551 GCA_023846285.1 Phrynocephalus versicolor | reverse complement strand
TTTTTTTTCTTTTAATTTGAGTATTCATTCAACTTATCCTAGTACAGCTCCCGGAAACTTCAGACCAGCATAGATCCCAATTAATTAACATTTGTAAGGGGTGGGTGGGGGAAACCAAGCCATGCAATTACGAAATAATGGGAAAACGTATGAACCTCGGGCCAGCTGTTTGCGGGAAAGTAACTGCTGTGCCTCAGAGGGGCCTACAAAATGTTTTTTATGGATGCTGCATAGCCTATATTTTAAGTCACAGCGGCCCAAAGATATTGTCCACATTTGGTGAAAATCTCTCCAGCTATAGTATTTTTATTGGATGCAGTAACCAACACACAAGTGCCAGCATACATTTATTCATATAGATAAATGTTAGCCAAAGTCATATTTGTTTTGCCCAAAAGAGGAACACACATGGTGTAATTTTGGGGGCAAATTGCCACAAGTTAAGAAGCCTGCATACAGAGCCGGCGCTTCCATTAAGGAGAACTAGGCAGTTGCCTAGGGCGCCAAAATGGAGATAGGGCGCTGGCCAGCCTGCTGCCCCTCCGCCGCTGGCCACCGCCATCAGTCCCCCCACTGCCCGCCAGCCGCCTGTTGCCATCCGCCCATTGCTGCCCGTCGCCATCCGCTCCCATCGCCACCCACCCCCCCATGCCCATCGCCGTCTGCCCCCTGCACCCGTTGCCGTCCCCTGCCACCCACTGCCGCCGTCCCCCCTGCTGCCCAGCCCACCACCACCCTGCCCACCCACCGCCCAGCAGCCACCCTCTGCCCCACCCACCCACCCGCCGCCCGCCCCACCCACCCGCCCCTCGCCTAGGGCGCAAAAAACCCTAGCACCAGCCCTGCTTGCATAGGCATTACCTTTGGATGCCAAGCTGTGCAGTTCAGCATGCAAGAGATAGTGTTTATGCTACTCCTTGACTTAAGCAATTTGCTGCCCCAACTTGTGTCATTTGTGTTATACTGGCCCAAAACAATGAGATTTTGCCATTTTATGACCCATGAATAAGTAATTTCCTTAGGCCCTTTTAAAGCTTTTATGATTTTTTCGTTCATGAAATAAACTCTCTTTTTCTACACCTGTGGCCTATTTCTACACCTGTTTATTATTGCAGTAAATAAAAGTGCTATGCCTTTTCATGTTTATGGTGCAGGAATCGTGTGTTTTGTAAACTTTGTTGGTTTCCCAGTGAAGCCTGTACTGTATTCAGAATACTGGAATGAGTGCATTTATTTACGTATTCATATGATTAAAAGCACTACTTGTTTTTCTTATTAGAAGGCTGTGTGGCAACACTGTGCCGTACCTGCCTGTATTTCTATTCATAGCAGGATTGTTAATTACTGGATTTTTAAAATGATGCTCCTGTGGAAGCTGGCTTGTAAACTGACAAGAGCAATGTGAAGGCACGCAGCTTAACTTAAGGCACTAAGCTACTGTGACAGTGTTCATTTAACCTTTTGGCTCTGCAGATGGGAATCATTTGCCACATTAAGGGGGAGTTCCATGCAGAGGAGTTGAAGAAATTAGGTTTTGAAAAGAATAAGCAGTGATCTGTACAGTATTCAAAAGCAATGGCATTTATGCCAAAAGCATCTCTTTCATGCTGTGGTTTTAGTGTTGACGAAGACTAACATCAGAAGTAGAGTGTTCTTCCCATTTCAAAGATCCTTCCAGTCCCAAGCCCTAACAATGTTCAACTTTGTTAGACCATCCCTCAGTTTCTAGGGATGTTTCCCCATGATCAGCACATACACTGTTGTTGTCTCTCAGTGAGTGCCTTAAGAAAACACCTCCGTAAACATATGGGGACATGTGAGAAAAGTTGCAGTTGCCCATTATTTCTGTGACACATACAAAGGGCAGCCGTTTTATGAGTAGAGATGGGCACGAAACACCAAAATGGCATTTCATTTCATTTTTTCCCCCTGTTTCATTTCGTATTTGGTTTTGTTTTTCATTTTTTAAATATTTTTAACACTTTTTTTTTGTCTCCCACCAACCAGCTGGCTCATGGGAAGGCCAGTCGGTGTTTTTTTATTCTTATTATCTTCCCGCCGACCAGCTGGTGTGTGGCCCCGTGTGCCACCTGATCGGCGCTTATTTTTATTATTTATTTTGACACCCACCAAGATTGGTGTTTATCAAAATAAATAATAAAAAACAAAAAATGAAATGGAACGAAATGAAACTTTCCATTTCGTTTGTTTCATTTTTAAAAGGCACTTTGTTTTTCATTTTGTTAGGAAACAAAATGAAAAATGAAACAAAAAAATCAACTTGGACCCATCTCTATTTATGAGAGATATATGTCTGCTTTACCTTTATGTCTTGACCGGAAGAAACATTGATCATGGTATCAACCAGGTGCTACATAAAGTCAGAAGTGATTCTGTTGCACCCATGACATTTGGCAAAATACTTCAAAATATATTCCATAATATGATAAACCAGAGTATCAGTGGAGATATTTGTATGTGTTCATTTTCTATAAGTTATAGGGCATACACCATGTGTCCATATTTATTTTGGCACCATTATGAACAGCATGTGCACAAGACCATAATTATTATTATTGTGCACTGGTGTCAAGTTAATTCCAATATATGGTAAGCCTTAGTAGTTCCTTCTCCTGGGATGCCCTGGGACTGTGCATGCCCAAGGCTACACAGGGTGGCAATTCTCCTAAGAGCCAATATGGTAGTTAATTCCCAACACCTGTATCCAGCTCAAGACCAAGTTCATGGAGAAACTCTACCACTTTGAAGCTAGATGACACCAGTTGTCTAAGACATGTAACATAGGATTAATCACCCAATTTAAACAATTTCATTGCCCAGTTTTGCACGATAGACCTGCCTTATTCAAGTTGCCACCTTTTTTTACTACAAACTTGAATGTTTTGCACTAAAGTGTTTTTAATTAGTTACAATAAGTGAACAAGTTGGGAACCGTAACCCAGAATCTCTAGAGAATCCTAGGTAAAGGGAGGCTGGTATCAATATTTTTATTCTTTGCTTGACTAACAGGGAATTTGACAAAGTAATCTCTTCCAAGCCAAGCCTACCAAGTTTTAGTTACCAATAAATATCTAAGTCATTACATTACACTTTTAACATGGAGAGCTGCACTTCATCTCACATGTACCGTGTACTAGCTATCAAATTAATATTCAGGAATAACATATTTTTAAACTATTGTCTTGAGCTATAAAGTAATATCTTTCCCCAAGAAAGTTCTCAGGAAAAAGAGACCAGCAAGTTATCAAATGGAAAGGAACTTTTGGTGACTGAATGGTCCGCTGTATGGGCTGAAGCCAATGAGCTGGGGACGTCTTTTTGAAAAATGTAATTTGTCATTCTTGACATCTTCCTATTGTATTTCTTCATTTGTTCACTAATTAGTTGAAATTAGTTGAAATTCAAATGTCTGAAACGTCCACATTTGTATGCAAGAAACACACATGCTGGTCTCCACTTCAAAACCTACTGGGTGGCTTCCGACATGGCTTTATCGCTCACATTGGCAAAGTTATCAGGATTATTGTGAGAATAAAGTTTTCTTGAATACCAGCTATTAGGAAGGAAGGGCAAATGTAGCGAAGACATGCAAAATCACTCTAAAGATGCCAACAATATTTGTTATCATTTCGGTTGTGTTCAGCAATGCACCATGTCAGATATTTTCTGGAAATTTTTCTAGGAACAAAATTATCAGAGGTTCCAATGATAAATTATATCCTGTCATTTCATGAGCTTCCCTTCAATAATATTACCAAAGAACAAGATATATTATTACAAATATGCCAACAATACATAAAACCTGTTATTATGTCAGTACGTCACCTTTCCAATAGCAGTCCAATAATTCACATTGCATTTCTCTTGACATAATGGTGTTAAAGAAATGTGATGATAATTTTTCACAACAGCAGAAGTAGAACAGCGTAGCTTGTTTTCCAGAATGTGTGTCCATCCTTATGTTATAGGGATGTCATTCAAGGTCATTGGATGGCTCAAATCTATTTTCAAAAGTTCCTTGTAGTCTAAGGAATGTGTTGAAAAAGAGTGACCTTTATTTGTCATGTCAGACATCAACAGCATTAGATAATTAATATTAATTTTATAGCATAATGTATGCCAGTGGTCTCAACTTAATGTTGCAAAATAGGGTACAGTGGACCCTTGTATAACAAATGATTTGTATAACATAAAATCTGTACAACATAAAAAATTCCGGAGATAGGGGAAATTTGCTTAACAGAGTCGCCTATGGTGCGAATCCATACATCACAAAAATGGTCACAATTAGGAATTACTCTGTTTTCAATGTATTCCTATGGAAAATTTGTCTAAAGGAAAATTTGCTTAACAGAATTTCATTTGGAACGCATTAATTCCTTTATACAAGGTACCACTGAACTTTTGTGTGAAATATCAGAGTAATTTGCAGAAATAGGACTAGACTGATATCTTTATATAACTTAAGTATGTAAGTGGTCCCCACATATGGGACCAAGAAGGTTAGAGAGATAACCTAGCCTGTATGCATTTCTTCCAATAGAAGCCACAACAGCTAACACCCTAGAAACCTCTCACAAGCCAAGTTCTCGTGGGTCTGACACCTATAAATTACGGTGCTATAGAGCATGCGTGAGTGGACAACTAAAGCTTGGCCTGATGTGGCCCTCAGAATAGGGTAGCAGAAAGAAAAGGAATGAGCTTTCTCATTGTGAGGGGTCTGACCCAGTTCTCCCCAGGCTTTATCCCTGCCAACCACCACCATTTATTTTATTTATTTATTTATTGGATTTCTATACTGCCCATCTGGCAGTGAGGCCATGAACATGGTCCCTGAGAAAATGCTGCAGTCATCAGGAGGAATATCATTGCCCATGTCTCCAATAGGCCATAGGAAAACAGAGGGACTCATATCGACTCTCTGGGCTTCTTGCTTACTTGTCTATCTATAACATGCAAAACAGTAAATGCAATCACAACCAAAACAACAAAGTTAGTGAATTTTCTATCACCAAGTTAAAAAGACGAAGCTGCTCGAAGCCAACAACACAAGAACCAGATGTGGGGATAAGCGTTTACATTTTTTTAACCCCACAGCTCCACTGGTTTGTTGATCCCCAGCACTACCAAGTCATAACTTCTCCTTCCAATCATTACTCCCGCAGTGACGCTTCCACAGCTTTCTGCTCAGGTTCTTAATCTTTCCATGCATGTCTCCAAAGACAAACAAATATTTGGCACTAAAAAGTGCAGACAGGGATCCAGTTGCTTCTTATAGAGGCTATTCAGACAAAGGGTTAAATAGACAGGTGACTTTAGAGTCTCAGAGGTATTGTCGCCTCCCCTGGACACAGCTACCCTCCCTTCCCCAGCAGCTTGGTGGCTAACTGGAATGCAGAACAAATAGCTCAGTGGTTTAGGTATCTGGATGGGGAGCCAGAACTTGGGAGTTTGATCTTCCCACTGTGCCTCTTCAGCAAGGGGTGCACACACAGTGGTGCCTTCCAGCTGTGCACTTCTAAGATGATTTCCCTGAGCCTGGAAAAGGCTTACTGGCTTGTCTCAGCTGGTGAACAGAAAGCTCTCCCACAGCAACAGTTGGGGGTAGGCCATGGTATTCTTGCAAAGAAGCTAGTAGAAAGTGTTAGGTGGATTTGTAATTGGTTGACGGATCGCACCCAAAGGGTGATCATAAATGGCCTCTCTTCAGCTTGGAGAGACGTGACCAGTGGGGTGGCCCTGGGTTCTGTTCTGGGTCCAGTGTTGTTCAAGATCTTTATTAATGATTTGGAGGAATGAATAGAGAGTATGCTAATTAAATTTTCAGATGATACTAAATTGGGAGGGGTTGCTAATTCACTAGAGGATAGGATGAAAATCCAAAAGGACCTTGACAGATTAGAGTGCTGGGCCAAAGCTAACAGAATGGGTTTCAACAGAGGGAAATACAGGGTCCTGCATCTAGGTAAAAGGAATGATTTGCACAGATCTAGGATGGGAGATACCTGGCTGGAAAATAGTACATATGAAAGGGATGTGGGAGTCTTGGTGGACCACAAATTGAACAGTGTGATGCTGCGGACAGGAAAGCCATTGCGATTCTTGGTTGCATCAACAGAACCATGGTGTCTAGATCAAGGGAGGTGATAGTACCACTCTATTCTGCTCTGGTCAGACCCCACCTGGAGTACTGTGTCCAGTTCTGTGCGCCTCAGTTTAAAAAGGATGTTGACAACCTCGAGCGGGTGCAGAGGAGGGTGACCAGGATGGTTGAAGGTCTGGAAGAGATGTCTTATGAGGAACGGCTTAGGGAATGGGGAATGTTAAGCCTTTCAAAAAGAAGGCTGAAAGGGATATGATAGCTATGTTTAAATATTTGAAAGGATGTCATGTTGAAGAGGGAACAAGTTTGTATTCCATGGCTTCAGAGTCTAGGACTCAGGGCAATGGTTTCAAACTCCAAGAAAAGAGATTCCATTTGAACATTAGGAAGAACTTCATGACAGAGCTGTTTGATAGTGGAATATGCTGCCACGGAGGGTGATGGAGTCTCCTTCTTTGGAGGTTTTTAAGCAGAGGCTGGATGGCCATCTGTTGGAAATACTGTGATTGGGGGTTCCTGCATGGCAGGGGGTTGGACTGGATGGCCCTTGAGGTCTCTTCCAACCCTTTCATTCTATGATTCTATGAAACATTCTCACCTGCCCTCAGGTGATGTGGCAACTATGACTATTATTAGCTAGCTCTAAATTTTCATTTCTCCACCCTGATTTTTGCAGCCCAAACACCTACCGATTCACTATTTTAAATACCCAATAGTCTTGCAGATAAACCCATTTTATACCCTTAGCATGGCTTTGGCTCGCCTGTAAGATAAACTGTACTTGCCTTTTGGGCCTCAACCAAGCAACAGGGAGAAGACAGCAGAAGAAAATCTCCAAGCAACAATATACATATAAAAATGTCTTCAGTAGGACCCTTGTATCTGTAAATTGGCTTTATACTCCCTATGGATGCTAAGAAGCATGGATAATAGCTAACCATGGATAACAGCTAATGTTACCAAGGTGCGTGGTACGGTAACCCCCTGCCCTTTTGTGGTTCATATATTGCGGGACTGCAGTATATGAAAAAAAGGCCTCCTGAGGTAAGGGGGGAAAGGCCTGTTTCAAGCCTCCTGTACTTACCCAGGACTGGTGCTTCCCCAAACGGGCCTGCAAGGGCCTTCCCGGGCCTGTCGGAGGCCCCAAAAAGGCATTCACGCGAACCGGAAGTGACTTCTGGTAAACCGGAAGTGACCTCCGGATCGCTGAAAAGCATTTCTGATGCCTCTGAGGGCCTTTGATTATGACTCAAACTCTCTAAATTCAGAGAGTGTTTTCTTAGGAATGGCCCGAACTGCATCTATTTGAGGCATAAATACAGCTATATATTTGGTTTGATGGCATACAAAGAACTTTGGTGTGAAAACTCTTTCTCCTGTAAATTTATGAGGATGATACCAGTTTTAACAGCCATTTAATTATACAGACAGCCATTTTTATACAGAATGAGAAGCTTTCATTTTTCATGTTTCAAATGTTTTTAACCCCCTTCAGTGCTCAGATTTATTTTTGTGCACTTGAAACAACAATATTCATTTTGCCAAATGGCATAGAAAATCTTCATTTGGCACAGGTTCCTGCTTCCAGACATGGCCAGGCAAGGCAAGATATTAAAGCAAGGAAGGAACCATTGGGGTGTTTAATCAATGTCAGCATTGGCAAGCTGCAGAGAATGATAACTTGGAATGCAATATGTCTCTTGCGTTGGTTGGTTGGCACCAAGAACTTAATAGCCATAGCCTTTAAACATTAAAATTAAAACGTTCTGATCAGCTGCCATGCAATGGGAAGCTCGTATGGTAAGGGTGTTTAGAGCAAATCAAGCCTCCTATCCTCTACGTCCCAACATCCATAAGTGCATTGTTTCTGTGCATGGAGACCCCAGATCTCAGCAAAGTTTATGTGTGCAGTTATTTTTTTCCATGGGATTATAAACTTGGGCTACCAGCTTGACTTGTGCCCAGCAGAGTCCTCCTGGCGATGTAGGAAGAGTTTCCAAAATACTCTAGAAGTTCAGTCATGGCTACTGGACTTCTTTTTTGAGAGATAGAAATGTTTCGCTGTTCATCCAAACAGTTTCATTGGTCCGAATACAGCTAGTGCAAATCTTCCATCTTATAGGCAGCTTTGACCTCTTGTCACCCTGGCCTGAATTAGGCTCATAAGATGAACAATGGCCTAAATAGACTCAAGGGAGGTCATTCATGTGAGCATTGAAAACCCCTCCCTCAACAGAGGTGGTGGGCTCCGGCATAGTCTATCTGCTACTTATCAGGCTGTGCCTTCCAAAGTACTGAGACAAATCAAAAAGCCTTCACCACCAAGGCCATAGCTAACGACCCATTCTTGATAGGTTTCAGCACCTTAGGCCATTGTTCACCTTAAGGCTAAGGATACTATTGTCTCCCTAACGAGCCTGTTTAGGCCATTGTTCATCTTATAAGCCTAATTCCGGCAAGGGTGAGAAGAGGTCAAAGCTGCCTATAAGATGGAGGAGTTGCACTAGCTGTATTCAGACCAATGAAGCTGTTTGGATGAACAGCGAAACGTTTCTATCTCTCAAAAAAGAAGTCCAATAGCCATGACCCAACTTCCAGATAAACTCACCTGGATGACTGAGAATCTTCACAGACATTTTCCCAAAATACTCTCCCTTCCCTTAGCACCTTCTGCCAGCTACCGCAACCACTATGGGAGATGGATTTTTTCCAAAATTTGGACAACTCCTCTCCCCCCAATACCATCCCCGCCTCAATTGGAATGCCTTCTGGGAACTGGCAGAAGGAAGGGGGAATCAGAGAAAATCAGCACCACACTCCCTTCCTCCAGCAGAAGGCTTCCAAGAGATCCCAGCTTCCCTGTGAATGAGAAGTTCCTCTTCTTTGCAGAGGGGTTGACAATGAAGAACGTGCCTTTGCACTCTTACAACATGGCTCTATGTACACATAAAGCCCGGGAACCTGTGCAATTGCACTGGAAGACTGCACATGTAATCCCACTCTGCGCATGCACGACCTGCTTGATTTCCAAACCATGTGCAAATGGGTCACAAGGTGGGATTCTCCGTTTTGTTTCTTAGGACAAAGCACCCCATCCTTATCGTGGGATACCAAAAGATTAGAGATGGGCACGAAATGAACAATTTTTTGTTTCCGTTTTCGTTTTTTTGTTTCGTTACACAATGAAACGACAAACAAATTTTGTCTCTAAAATGAAACGAAACGAACATAAACACTGGAAATTTTGTCATGCGTTTCGTGTCTGTTACTGCAATATGAGTGAATTGCTTAAAATCCTAAAAAAATCACAAAAATGAAATAAATGGTAACGAAATGGCAATGAAACGAATGAAAACGAACATGATTTTTTTGCAAAAATTCACGAAAAACGGAAACGAACCGAAACAGACCCTCCAAACAACAAATGACAAACAAAATGCTATTTTTTTTATTTGTCCCCATCTCTACAAAGGATTTAAAATACTTTGTTTTATGTGACATTTCTTATAGCATGCAGGCAACTGGCACTGAAATCTGCACGGCTGACTCGTCAGTGCTAACAAACCCAAAAGACTAGCTAGTTGTAAATGCAAAATGTAGTGTGGCCTTAAAGAAGAACAATCCTAGATGATCAATGTTCACTTCTGCAGATTTATCTTTTGTGTTGAACTAGGTGGAAACGGCAACAGATTCGGATACAGAGAGCAAAGGGCTACGGGAGTATCATTCAGTTGGAGTGCAAGTGGAGAACGATAAAAGGTATGTGAAGCAAGAGGAACATTATGGGACCTATAGATGTATTGGTGTATGTTGGCATTTTACTGATGGGTTACAAAACCCTCTTATATTATCTCTGTTTGGCAGATGTCTCTCATTTATTTTGTATTTATTCAGTTTAGTGCTAATGTGAGTCACTGCAGTTTTTGCACAATATTTCCAGTTGATTTACAAACGACATGTTTTGTTTACCATTTTGAGGTGGGAAATCAATGTTTACTTCCAAATGTAGTGAATGATTTTCACTCACATCCGTGTTTGGATCAATGTCAACAATGGATGCAGATTGTGCTTCTTTCGTGTGTTCCATTGAGATCAACCCACTGGTTCATTCATTTCCTGTATTATTAATATTTCTGGAGAATGATGTTTTTAAAAAATCCAGAATGGCAGCAGAGTTGTGGTGGTGTATTATTTTCAGTAAAGCCTATTCTTTTGTAAAGATATAAATCGGTGCATTTACCCCTATTCCTCTCCAGGCATGGCCGGTTTAAGCGCTCCAATAGTGTAACAGCAGCGGTTCAAGCTGACCTAGAACTTGAAGGTTTTCCAGGACACATAACCATGGAGGATAAGGGACTTCAGTTTGGTGGCTCTTTCCAACGACATTCAGAACCTAGCACCCCTACCCAGTATGGTGCAGTAAGGACTGTACGGACACAGGGCCTGTTCAGTTACAGAGAAGACTATAGGACCCAAGTAGATACCTCCAATCTCCCACCACCTGAACCCTGGTTGGAACCCGCCATTGAGACCGTGGAAACTGGACGGATGTCTCCTTGTCGACGGGATGGGTCTTGGTTTATGAAGCTGCTACACACGGAGACTAAGAGGATGGAAGGATGGTGTAAAGAAATGGAAAGAGAAGCAGAAGAAAATGACCTCTCTGAAGAAAGTAAGATATTATCTATATTTACACATTTAAATTACTTTTTACAATTTTCTTATTTAGATCTTTTCGATGTTTTGTACTGTTGCTATAATGTCATTTTTAAAAAAAAAAAAAAAAGAATCAGTTAAAACTAGCCTTCCTTTATTGAAACAGAAGTATATCACATAATTTTGGAACTGGAATGTAAGAGGAAGGCTTCTAGTGGGGAATGTTTTATTTATTTACTTATCAGTTAAATTTAATAATTTTTTTAAAAAATTAGTTTCTATCCCACCTCTCTCCCAACTCTTGGCATAAAGTCAAAGATTTGATGGCACCATGCTGCCGAAGGGCATCTTACAGTCATGAATTCTGCTTGCTTAATGTATCCCCTACGATTATGGAAGGTTTCACCTATTAGCATGTCTATATGAAAACTGTTCATTAAAATAATTTTTTTGTCATTGATTTCTGAATATGATGAATTTACATGCTGTCTAAAACAAATATAAATTACCATGAACCTGCCCTTTGGAGAGGTGGGAGAAATAGAAATATAGTCAGTTAACGTCTTGGAGACGTGGAAGTTCAACATTGCTTACTTGCCTGCTTGTGTGTAATTGCCCCTGTAGTACTGAGCTTTAAAATATTATGAAATAAGTAGAGGAGAGATTGGGAGGAATGCATCCCATACTGTATTTATTATGTTTGCTACTTTCTGTGACAAGTCCAAATTTTGGAATCTGCAGTATTTGTTTACACTGAGTGGTAACTATTTCTAGACAGTAACATTGGCCCGTATTCAGCTGTGGTATTATCCTATATTTTGCTCTATAAGACACAACTGACCATAAGATGCACCTAGTTTTTAGAGGAGGAAAACAAGGGGAAAATGGTTTTCGTGGTGGGGGAATTCTGGCTGCAAAAGGGAAGGGCAGAAGAGACCTCCTTGTAAACGAGGTGATTTTTGATGGAAATCCTGGCTGCAGAAGGGAAGGGGTGGGGAGAGGCTCACTGCAGGAAGTCTCTTTGCAAATGAGTGAATGGGACTGGGGAATACAGGCTGCAAAAGGGGAGGGTTGTAAATGAGGTGATTGGGACTGGGGAATCCAGGCTGCAAACGGGGTGGGTTGTAAATGAGGTGATTGGGACTGGGGAATCCAGATTGCAAAAGGGGAGGGTTGCAAATGAGGTGACTGGAACTGTGGAATCCAGGCTGCAAAGGGGGAGGTTGCAGACAAGGTGATTGGGACTGAGGAATCCAGACTGCAAAAGGGGAGGGCTGCAAACAAGGTGATTGGAACTGTGGAATCCAGGCTGCAAAGGGGGAGGCTTGCAAGTGAGGTGGTTGGGACTGTGGAATCCAGGCTGCAAAAGGGGAGGGTTGAAAATGAGGTGATTGGGAATGGGGAATCCAGGCTGCAAAAGGAGAGGGTTACAAACTAGGTAATTGGAAATGTGGAATCCAGGTTGGAAAAGGGTAGGGCAGAGGCTCCATGGAGGAGACCTCTTTGCAAACCAATTGATTGGAACTTTGGAATCGCAGCTGCAGCAGGGGACCGGAGCGGCAGGTAACTTCTCTTTAAATGAAAATATGTGATATATATGTAGCAGGAACTACTGTATTCACTCTATAAGACGCACAGCCGTTTCACCTTAATTTTGATGGTGGGAAAAGTGCTTCTTATAGAGCAAAAAAATACCATATTCATGTGCAATTCTCATCTGCATGGCACAGTTTCTGAGCTCATGCAAAGTGGCTCCCATGCTGCATGGACAGTTCTCACATTTCAAATTTTTAGAACAATGGTCATGACTGCACACTTTTGTAGCACAGCAGCCCATTGTAAGGACATTATTCTTCCGTGTATAAGACTATATTTTTGTTTAAATTGTTGGACTAAAAATTGTGGGTCGTCTTATACATGGGAGTTGGCCAAGGAGAGAAGTGTGTGGTTGTGAAACTATAATTTGGGATTGGAAAGATAGGGGTTGTCTTATACACGGGGGCATCTTATAGACAGAAGAACACAGGTATGACAGCTAGATATTTCACTCAGCCCCTATTAAACCAGATTTACACCACTGACCACCAGTCATGGGTTGTCATCATGTCTGTTCCTGAAAACATGAGACAATTTGATGAAAAGCAGCATCGCCAGAGCTGTTGGGAGAATTGTGATTTAGTCCAGTAACGCCTGCTTTTTAGTAGAAATTGTGAATTATTTATTATTATTATTTTTGCAGACATTTGCTTCTTTGAAGTATGTGCAAAACACTCTACACCACCTTGCTTACCTTTGCAGTACTTGCTGTTGTCATTTTGTTTTGGATTGTGGTTGGGTTTTTTTTTTTTTTTGGGTCCTTTGTTCAGCTACCAGCAGGCGTCCACAAATACTATCCCGAAAGGCACAAAAGAGTGAGCGAGGAGAGAAGTGCTGTTTGTGAAGCCAGTAATGAACTGTTCCAGGGCACACTGAAAATTGATGACAGTAAAAAGAAAAGCTTCCAGGAAAAACAGAGGATACAAAATGCCCATTGAAAAACCATGGCAGGTTGTGTATTGTGCACAGATAGCCAACGTTGTTCATAAAGAACTAGTTACCATAGCAAACATTTCCCTTCCTTTCTCCTCAGCAGTCCTCCCAAGAAAGAGTCAGGTGGTTTGTCTGTGTGGAACAGGATGGGGAAAGTGACATCTCTCTTTACTAGAGCAGAAGGAATCCAAATAGCAAAATATCCCCCTAGAAGTCTAAATCTAGGAAGATATTAATTTTTTTTTAAAAAAAACAAAATTTTATTTGACATCAGTGAATAAAAATAAATGCAGAAAATGGGGTTCATTTAGCTCACCTTTCAAAGGAAATACTTTCCTTTGATGAAACAAAGGGTGGGGATGAATAACACCAGCACCTTCAAAATCCCTGCTCTTCATAACTCAAGTCTGAATTATACATTATAGTGGGCCTTTTATTAGAAGCTGAAATTTGACTTAGGCAGACTTTTGTGAATGAACAGTCATACTTGCAGAGAAAACCTGTGCTTACTTCCGAAAACCTGTGCTTACTTCCCCATGTTCCGTCAAAAACAAAGTACAGTGGTATCTCTAACTTATGAGCAGCTCTTGTTGTTGTTCAGTCATTCAGTCGTGTCTGGCTCTTCGTGACCCTATGGACCAGAGCTCACCAGGCCTTCCTATCTTCCACTGCCTCCCGGAGTTTGGTCAAATCCATATTGGTTGCATCGATAACACCATCCAACCATCTCTTTTTATGCCGTCCTCTTTTCCTTTTGCCTTCAATCTTTCCCAACATCAGGGACTTTTCCAAGGAGTCCTCTCTCCTCATAAGGTGGTCAAAGTCCTGGAACCTCAGCTTCAAAATCTGTCCTTCCAGTGAACATTTGGGGATTTCTTTCAGGATGGATAGGTTTGATCTCCTTGCAGTCCAGGGGACTCTCAAGACTCTCCTCCAGCACCACAGATCAAAAGCATCAATTCTGCGGTGATCAGCCTTCTTTATATTCCAGCTCTCACTTCCATACATCACTAATAGAAAAACCATAGCTTTGACTATCCTGACCTTAGGGTATTTGTACATGACCCCTAAACTCCGCCGCAAATGGCTGCCAGCTCTGGAGCTTACAATTGTTTCCCCACCAACTCTGGAGTATGCAGGAAATTAAGTGCAACCACGCCCACCTAAGCGCGTCCCAGCACACTTTTCATGTACCTGCTCTTGGAGGGTGAAAATCCCCAGATCCGGTTGCAATCTGGTGAGTACCGGGCTCTCCTCGCTTCTGTTTTTTTTTTTTCCCTCCCGCCCCTTTAAGAGAAGGAATCAGGACGACGACGGGGCTTTTGGAGGTGAGCCTGCATTTTTTCCTCTCCTTTTTTCTCCCTCCCCTCACGCAGACAGGAGCAAGGAAGTGCGGAGGGGTGGGGACGCAGGAAGAGCAACGAATCCCCAAGATCTCTTGTCCGAATTTAAGTGGCCAGCGGATCTTAGGGGTCGTGTGAAAAGGTTCTTAGTTGGCAAAGTGATGTCTCTGCTCTTTAGGATGCTATCTAGGTTTGCCATTGCTTTCCTCCCCGGAAGCAGGCATCTTTTTATTTCGCTGCTGCAGTCACCATCTGCAGTGATCAAGGAGCCCAAGAAAATAAACTCTGTCATTGCCTCCATTTCTTCCCCTTCTATTTGCCAGGAGGTGATGGGACCGGTGGCCGTGATCTTAGTCTTTTTGATGTTGAGCTTTAGACCATTTTTTCACTCTCCTCTTTCACCCTCATTAAGAGGTTCTTTAATTCCTCCTCACTTTCTGCTATCAGAGTAGTATCATCTGCGTATCTGAGGTTGTTGATATTTCTTCCGGCAATCTTAATTCTGGCTTGTGATTCATCCAGACCTGCCTTTCACATGATGTACTCTGCATATAAGTTAAATAGGTAAGGTGACAGTATACAGCCTTGTTGTACTCCTTTCCCAATTTTAAACCAGTCAGTTGTTCCATATCCAGTTCTGACTGTTGCTGCTTGTTCCACATATAGATTTCTTAGGAGATAGATAAAGTGGTCAGGCACTCCCATTCCTTTAAGGACTTGCCATAGTTTGTTGTGGTCCACACAGTCAAAGGCTTTGGCATAGTCAATGAAGCAGAAGTAGATGTTTTTCTGGAACTCTCTGGCTTTCTCCATAATCCAGCGCATGTTGGCGATTTGATCTCTAGTTCCTCTGCCCCTTCGAAATCCAGCTTGCACTTCTGGAAGTTCTCTGTCCACATATTGCTGAAGCCTCCCTTGTAGAATTTTGAGCATAACCTTGCTAGTGTGTGAAACGAGCAGCTCTACTTATGAGCAATTTGACTTAAGAGCAGAAAACCATCGATGTTTTAACTGCTGCTTTACAAATTTTAGATGCGGTCTGCTCTACTTAATTTTTTTTATTTTTTCCATTTTTTTATTTATTCTGATTATTTAGATACAGCTGCTCCACTTACGAGTTGTTCAACTTATGAGCGTGCATTCAGAATGGATTAAACTCTAAGTAGAGGTACCATTGTAAGTTAATTTCTAAACTGTAGGGAGCATGTACGCTCCACTCCCCAGTTTCTTAATTTATTGTGGCAAAAACACAATAAAAAACAACACACACACACACACACACACACAGACACACACACACACACACACACAAACCCATCAACCAATTGGAAATGACAGCAATAGAAACAGGTACAATGATGAAGAGGATGGGAAAAATGCTAATAGATCTATACATAAATGTCTAAAAATAGATCTGTATCTGTGGTCAGTATGCTAAGCATTCACATGCTGTGAGTTTCAAGATCCCTGACTAAATGAGAGGGATGAGCATGTATCTTTCTAATATTGTAATGGAATGGGAATCTTTTATACACAGAAAGGATAAAGAGCATCTGTTTTCATTCCCAGTTCTTAACTTTAGGCAAATGGAGACGTAATTTAAAAGAACATTAGTAGTAGGGATAAGACGTACAGTGGTACCTCAACTTACGAATTTAATCCATTCCGAATGCATGCTCTTAAGTCGGACTACTCTTAAGTCAGGGTACCAATCTAAAAAAATGAAAAACTAAGTTAAAAAATCCAAAAAATGAAAAAAATATTTGTAAGTCTATCAGATCATATCTAAAATTTATAAGGTGGCAGTTAAAACGCCAACAGTTTTCTGCTCTTAAGAAGAATTGCTCTTAAGTTGAGCTGCTCTTAAGTCGGGGTACCAATGTATATGTTGATACAAATTGGGAGGGGGAGAGGCTCTTGCAGTATTTCATTTTTGTGTGCCTGAAAAGAACAGGTTCATTCAGAAATGTCTCTGAAACACAAATGATTTGGGATAATGAAAAAATAATACACAAACATTCCATATTCTTTTGTGTTTTTCCCTCTGGTTTAACCTTTATTTTATACCCCTTTCTCTGTTAAATTGCCTGGGAACTTTCCCCCTACCTCTTATCCAGTAGGTTTGTGAAGCAATGCTGCCGGCAGCCAATCCTAACCTTAAGAACAGTGGTTCCCAACCTTCCTAATGCCGTGACCCTTAATACAGTTCCTCATGTGGTGGTGACCCCTTTGCCCTGCTTGGAAATGGCTACAGGCCCCCTTTGGCAGGCCATTGCCCCAGGTGCCATAGAGAACATCCCTCTATATAGGCACCCTCAGCCAATGGCAGCCTCTGGTGCCATTGATTGACATCCCCTCCAGCCTATCAAGCTGTAACTCATTCTTCTCCCCCTTCCTGCCCCTCCTCTTCCAGACCCAGGCCATTTGTGCCTTTTTCTTCACTGGTTCATGGCAACCTTTGTGCCTCTTTCTCAGATCCTTCCTGTTTTTATTTGCTTTGTGAGCTTACTGTTTTCTTTTCCATTTCTTTGGAGCTTATTTTTGCCGCTGCCTTGTCTGT
>JAHTLZ010000122.1:34765156-34775724 GCA_023846285.1 Phrynocephalus versicolor | reverse complement strand
AGATAGATAGATAGATAGATAGATAGATAGATAGATAGATATTGTGGGGGGAAAGAAGTCCTTCAGGGTGCTTTATTCTGCTCTCTCTCTCTCTCTCTCTCTCTCTCTCTCTCTCTGAATACTTTCCCTGTTTTGATTTTTTAAGAATATATAATTTAATTAATTTACTCTGTGTATTTATTTTCTTAAAGGTGCATATCTTGGTGGGTTTTTTGATACTGTCTTGTTGGGTGTTGGTTTCTTTTACTGTTACCTGCACTAAGTTACGCTGTGGGTAATGTGAACAAAATTGCACCCTGAATACCGAATACTATTTAGGTATGAAAGCAACTGTGAACAAATAATAGAATCAAGGGAGCAAGGGAGTACATGGGCCTATTTTGTACTATTAGATCAATCAGATGAGATACATTCCTTCTTGGGTTTTTTTGTGTGTGTTTCATTCTAAGTTGCATACGAGTGTGGCATGTTTGTGCAATGATCGTCTGGTGATATCATCGCCTGAAATAAGGAAAAGTCCTGTGGCACCTTAAAAGCTTTCCAATTTATCGTGCTCTTTTTACTGTCACTTGTGGTGAAGGTTTGAGGCATCTGTCACAACCTGACATGCATCATGCTCTTGAGGTGAATGCTACAAACACTTCTTAATGAGGATAAGCTATTTTGGCTCAAGGAACTCTAGTGAAGCACCACCATTTTCTACAGTGAAATATAGCTCTATTTTTTTTTTATAATTTTATATTTTATTATTTCACAAGACAAGTTAAGACAACAGTACAATAGCGTCTCATTATTTATACATTCTATAGGACCAATATCCTTTTCAGAATCCACCCACTAATTCATCTTCCAACACAGTTAATTGTGACACACACACAAGTAAATTAATTCTTTTAAAATTTTACATTCCAGCAGTCAAAATTATTCCCCATAACAGATTCTTCATTTTTTGTGTTAATTCCATACGTTAATAAGGGCTTCCAGGTTTTCATAAATGTATCATGTTTTATTTCCCCTCTATATATTTTAATTTGATAGGTCAACTTTTCCATAAGAGCCATTTGCCAGATTCTGTTCAGAAATTTTTGTAGTGAAAGATCTTGAGCATTTCTCCAATTTTTTGCAATTTCAGCTCTTGCTACACCAATCAGATTTGCTATTAAGTCTTTATATGATAATTTTTCATTTCCATCCTTAAATATTGAAAATAATAGTAAAGCTTCATTTATAATTATTCTTTGTTTTAACAGGGTTTCTATCCATTTAATTATTTCCTGCCAATATGCTCCTACTTTGGGGCAAGAGATCCACATATGTTCTAGGGTACCTTTACTTCCACAATTCCTCCAACAATTATCTGGAATTTCTTGATTGATTTTATGTAATTTTGTGGGATACCAATACCATCTGTGAGCTACTTTTAACACCAGTTCTTTCGCTTTAGTTGATATTGATTTGTAAGGATATGTGTTCCATATTCCCATCCATTCTTTCTCAGATATACTAATATTTAAATTTGTTTCCCAGGCTACTTTGGATCCCATGCCCCTAACAAATGCTTTTTCAATCAACTGTTTATATATAATTGAAGTTATACCCTTTCTTTTATTTCGATCCTTTTCTATACAGTATTGTTCGAATACTGTAAGTGTTCTCATGGGTCCGTATCTTTGATATAATTGGTTTGCCAAATTTCTTACTTGTATCAATTGTAGCCAATTTGCTTTTATTTCCTTTGTTTTATCTTCCAACTGTCTAATTGTTATTGGTTTCCCAGCCTCAAATAAATCTCTTATTCTATAAATTCCAATTTGTTTCCAATTTTTAAATTGTGCATATTTCTCTCTTGATTTAAATTTAGGATAATCCAGCATAGGGCACAAAGGAGAAATAGGTGGAGCAAAAATGTTCATATACTTGCGCCAAATTTTCAGTGTCTCACAAGTATAAGGATTTCGTATTTGCTCCTTTTTTCTAATTGGTTCCCTTGTAAAAATATAGGTATTAACTAATCCAGTTTCCTCGCCTTTTTCCATTTCGACCCAATCTGGGATTTCTTCTATCTGAATAAACTTTATAGCTTGAGGATAAGCTATTTTGGCTCAAGGAACTCTAGTGAAGCACCACCATTTTCTACAGTGAAATATAGCTCTATTGGATGTTACGGAAGAATTTGTATATTGAAAATGTTAGTGTTTGCCCAACTCTATATATTCATATAGCCTGAGTATGTCTTCTCTACCACATGAGTGGATGGGATTTGTGAGGCAGCATAACTCTGTTATTTATCTTTTATGACTACTGGTAGTTCCTGTGAATGCTGATTTTGCAGCCACAGTGCCAATGATATGACAAGTCTTGGCTAAGCTGATCCCAGGAATTATAAAGCTGCAGTGAACAGCTAACTCCTCTTTGGTGGTTACTTCACATCCGTTTTGTCTCTGTAGTTGTTGCGTTTAGGAGCGGTACAAAAAAGTTATTTCACGTCCTTCTTGCAACAACTGAAATTTGTCTCGACCACGCCCCTGGAATGGGTGCTAAGCGAGACAAATCTGTACCTAACGCTGGAGTTGGGTTTTCTCTTGTCCCTCTTCTGTTCCGCTTCTTGTCCCAGTTAAGACGATGAGATGTAACAACTGTACTGGTAACCTGGTGGGCATTGTTAGCACAGCTTTTGTGTCCATCTAGTGGTTAGTGGGTGAAGCGACATATGTCATTAATTTCCCTGTGGGAGAAACCATGCAACTCAAATGTATAAGAAAGAAAACATTAGCAATGGTGCCGCATTGGCATATGAAAACCACCATATGAGTAAATCGAAATATTGAAAAAGAAAATGTTTATACCCCCCCTCCCAAAAAAAAGGAAAAAGGAAGCTAGACAAATACAGTGTTTGTCATGGTACAAGACCGTGAGGTAACACTTGTCACGAGACAAGTTATCATGACCATGGGAACACTCAAACAGGGACAAAACCATGTGATCGCGACCAACGCTGTCACGGTACAAAACTAGTCACGGAACAAAGAAGGATGTGAAGTAACTGCTTTTGATGGCAAACATTTTTTTGAAAATGATAGTTTTCAAGGCTACCACCACCACCTTTTTTAAAAAAAAGTAGGATGTTGTGGTATAGCCTAAATGTTTTGGGTTGTATTTTTCCTCCCATTTTCCAGACTACTCCGACATTTGAGAAGTTATGCTTCTGTGGCCTTCCTGCCCCCACCCAGCCAAAAGGAAAACTAGATTTCCAAAGCAGGAAATAGGAGTGGCAGCGGGGAAAGAGGGGGTACATTCAGAGCCTACCTCCTATCCTAGAGGCTGAGTAGAAAATTCCATCCGAATAGCAACATGGGTGAAGCATCTAAAACACATCCATGCTAAAATTGATTGAAACCTGCTCTGAGCTTGCCTTAACAAATACAGTATACCTGGCAGACTTCTGTCATGACAGTTTGGGAACATTCATTTACAATTCTTTACAGTATCACTGAATGTATTCAATATTTGATTTTTTTGGTGGGCTAAATAAAGGTATCACCTATTCAACATTTGCATTGTGTAAAGGACCTCATAGCTCTGTTTTTTATTTAATGAGCTGTTATTGTGAAGAACAGGATATTAAAATATTTGAGGCTGATCCTGCCATTAGAAAGACTGGGGAAGCCGGTGCAGGCAGCAGATCATATTAAGTACCATGAAAAGGCAGAAAATTGCTAGTCACTTGTGTATTATTATTATTTCATTTTCATTGCCAGGGAGATGAAATTATATATGCAATCGTTCACCTAAGGTACCAAAGTAACTTGAAATGTCCTTAGGGAGTACCTGTCGCTACTTTGGGGAAATTTTATTTTATTTATTTAGTTCATTCTATATTTGTATACCGCAAACTGATTTTCCTCTAATGGGAATTCTGGGTGGTTTACAACAACTTATAAGAGAGCCCAAACATGAAGAAGAAGAAGAAGAAGAAGAAGAAGAAGAAGAAGAAGAAGAAGACTGCAATAAAGTATTCAATCATTCATTCATTCTGTACACGTATGAGGAATTTCCATTTGACTGGCATGGACCACAGATATGGGAAGCCTCCACTCTAATCTTTTAGAAACCCCATCTGGGCCCTGGCTGGTGACTTGATGTGTCAGATAGGAAAGAGAAAGATCAGGCGCACTCTGTCCCATTCCTGAGCTCTGCACATTCGGTGAGAGTCTGAACGGGAAGCAACATGTGATTGAGAACCTTAGTTTTGTAGGGTTCATAATCACAGGATGGGAGCCCTACGCTCACAGAGTAATATCTTAAAACTGTTCAGAGCTTCCACCTAACATATAGCAGATGGAATTAAGGCAAAGTGTCCTGCTTATATACCGCCCCATACCACGTCAAGTAGTCTCTGGGTGGTTTACAGTTTTAATTACAGTAATGCAGGCTACACATTGCCCCCCCCCCCAACAAGCTGGGTACTCATTTTACTGACCTCAGAAGGATGGAAGGCTGAGTCAACCATGAGCCTGCTACCTGGGATTGAACCCCAGGTCGTGAGCACAGTTTTACCTGCAGTTGTTGTTGTTAATTAAATTACATTAAATTAAATTAAATAATTAAATGGAGTATGGGCAAGACTAAGATAAGAAGTAGGATGTAGGGCTCCATTCTGATTTTCCCATGTCCATGCAGTCATACTAGATGATACATCAAGTTTGCAGTTTTGATGGTAGTCTCTGTAGCTTTCTATCCCTATTTTGTTTTAAATCTTCTTTAACCCTAATCGAGCATATGGGTAAATTAACTTCTTCAATTTATCCTTCCTTTTTGTAGACAAGAATGTGGAAAAGTTTCCAAAGCAGGAATTCCCAAAGCTGTGTCCCTGTGTATTGCTAGACTTCAGTTCCCCGAAGTTTTTGCCAGCATGACCAATGGTCAGGAATTCTGGGAGTGGTAGTCCAAACATCTGGGGACCCAATTTCAAGGAATATTATACCCTTAGTCAGCTTGATTGCAGCAGACAGCATCAAGAGGGGAACATATCAGGAATAAAGTGCCTGATGTGCATTTGTGATTGAATGGTTGAAAGCACACATGTTTCACAAAGCACACTGTTCCACAGTTCAGCTGTATGCTTTTTCGAATTAAAGAAAACTGGAGAACTGTGTCTGACAGTTAACACCTTCATCTGTAAATGTGTTGTAAGATGTTGGTCAGTTCTACATACATACATACATACATACATACATACATACATACATACATACATACATACATACATACATACATACATACATACATACATACATACATACATACATACATACATACATACATATCTGTTCCATGTGCTTGTTTTTAGAAGAGGAAAGTGGGACAAACACAACACTGGTTGCTTGAAATTCATTAATGTTCTGGGTGGAAGAATTATAGCATGATAACATGCGAAATGTCAAGCAAGGTTGTCCACTTCCCTACCTTTTTTACTAAACAAGAATTAAAAGTGTTGCCACCGCACTGCACCTGTGGGGCAACTCAAGTGGAAGGAGAGCAGGCCACTTCCTGGCTGGTTTCCCTTCGGAAACCACCAGAGGCCACAATTCCCCCTTCTGCCAATGCCAAAAAGCAGCATACATAAAAACAAAATGAAGGTAGGAAGCATTCCTGGTTTTCTACCTCCACTCCACACTTTGGGGGTTCTTTTGACAAAAAAGAAAGAAAGGAAGAAGGAGGAGGGATGGTAAGTACATTGTTTATTAAGAGAATTACACTCTTTTGTTGGCTTTGTTGGTTGGTTGGCTGACTGGTTGGCTGGTTGGTTGGTTGGTTAGCTTTTAATTAATGGGGACAGGTAGCACTGGGAATCACAGGTTATCCATTTCTTGTTTGACAGCAATAAAAGACCAATAATCCTGGCCAACCCACCCACATGAGATCTCTTGCATTCTTATTAGAATTAAAAAAAAACAATAATTTCTCCCTTGCATGTAGCAAATGCATTTCAGTGCTAATCGGTCCTTCTTTTTTGTGAGACAAGTCTTCCTTTTCAGTGCTGTGTAACACCCCTGCACAGGATCTATCTGTGTATGAATGCTTCACACCACTCAAAACAGGAAGAGTTGTCTCAACAGAAAAGGACCAATTAGCATATGCATTTTGATTGGCACTGAAATGCATACGGTAATTCCTAAGGACAGATGAAAAATTAGAAATGATTTTTGAACCCAATTGCACCAACTCTCATTCCAGTAGGGATGATCAAGACCTGTGTCCCTGCTGAGTCTGCTGCCATGGAAAGGCATTTTCAAAATCTCCACTCTCAATCCTTAGAACATAAGAACATAAGAAGAGCCATGCTGGATCAGGCCAAAGGCCCATCTAGTCCAGCTTCCTGTATCTCACAGTGGCCCCACCAGATGCATCTGGGAGCGCACGAGACTAGATCTCTGTCTCCTGATACCACTCCCCTGCATCTGGCCCTTGAAGTACCCTGGTTTTAAGCCTGGAGGTTACACATCTCCATTATGGTTTGTCACCTGTGATGGACTTTTCCTCCAGGAATCTGTCCAATCCCCTTTTGAAGGCATCCAGGCCAGATGCCATCACCACATCTTGTGGCAGGGAGTTCCACAGACTAAGAATGCACTGGGTGAAAAAATATTTTCTTTTGTCTGTTCTCACTCTCCCAGCTCTCAGTTTGAGTGGATGTCCCCTAGTTCTGGTATTTTGTGAGAGGGAGAAGAGCTTCCCTCTATCCACTTTACTCATGCCCTGCATTATTTTGTATGTCTCAATCATATCCCCCCCTCAGGCGCCTTTTTTCCAGACTAAAGAGCCCCAAATGTTTTAGACTTTCCTCATAAGGGAGGTGCCCCAGCCCAGTAATCATTTTAGACGCTATCTTTTGCACCTTTTCCAGTTCTTCTGGTTCTTCATCTTTCAACCAGAGTTGAACTGCACAGCTTTCAAACAGAAGGCGTCTTCAAAACGACGTCTGTCCTCTACAGAAGAGGACATATGAGCACTCTGTTTTGGGGTCATCCTTGGCAGAGAACATGGCTGCCTACACAGTTCAGTGGAGGACACAGTCTTTTCCCCACAAGAAATATGAAGTAGTATCATTCCTTCCAGCTCTTCTGCAGCCAGTGCAGATTCCAGCAATCTGCTTGGAATCTTTTCTTTAACTGTCACTGAAACACAAGAGAAAAATCAATTGGATGTCTATAACATTTTAGATCAGGCGTTCATGGATCAGTGCACTCTACAGGTACAATATATATTATCTACGTTGTCACATCCACAATCCATTTATAGCTAAGTACATTGACTGGAGTGTTGTGTCATCTGGCTCGAGCCAATTAGATTCTCATCGCTAGCACAGTGGCTGTCCAAGTGAGAAGAAAGGAAAAACAGAGAAGTACAAGCAATTCAGTTGTAGGGGCTCAAGGATCAGTCTAGCTGCGCCTGTCTGCCACTGGAATGGATGCCAGTGGTGGCACTGACTTGCCCCTTCTCTATGCACTTCCTTATTCGTGTTCTCCTCTTCTTTTTATATTCTAGAACAGTGGTTCCTAATCTTGGGTCCCCGGGTGCTCTTAGAAAGAACTCCCAGAAGCCTTAATGGATAGCTATGCTTTTCCGGATTTCTGGGAGTTGTAGTCCACGTACATACTATGGGGACTGAAGGTTGGGAACAACTGCTCTGGAAAGTTAGGACACAGATGGAGGGGTGCCAAGACAATGGAAAAAAGAGACAGTCCATAGTGCATATGAAGGGCCATGGGCTGACGTCTTTACAGCTTCTCATTTTGCAGGCAATTCAGAGCATAACAAGGTCAGACAGAACTTAGTCCTTCATCCTGGGGCTGTTTCTTAGGTCTTGATTGAATACCTCATGATGACAGGTTTGGTTGAGCCAGGTAATTCAACAGGCCAGGCATTGGTTTTCCTAACAGTGACATAATTAAGAGTCCTTGGGGGCGGGGGGGGAACCATCTTGACCTATTTTGTAAGGCATTTCTTCAGACAGCTAAATTAGCCAATAACCTTCTACGATTTCCCTGTACAAATGACATGGTTATGATTAGAGATGGGCACGAAGTGGCTTTGTTGCACTTGGGTAAATTCATACATGCAGCACCATAGGTGCTGCATGTTCCCTCCCCCCATGCCACACCCCAGCCATCTCTCATCACAGTCTGGGTCCTCTTTCACCTGTCCAGTCTAGGCTGAAGGCCGGGCTTCCCTTCCCCAATTCCTCTGACAGCCAACTACTCGACAGCTGGAGAGTAAGAATCCCCCTTCCATCTCCTCATCTGATTGGTCATCTGCCGGAGGAGGCAGGGAAGGGAAGTCTGAGCTCCTGCCTAGAGTAGAGAGCTGCCAGAGAAGGAGGGCCTGGGTGGTGTGTACTGGGTACAAATTTGCACAAACTGCTTCATGCCCATCAGTGGTGCAGCTAGAGCTTGGAGTGCCCTCTCCTGCCCCCAACCGTGTCTCACCAACCCAGCAAGGGGGGCAGGCTGTGGGGGAGGGGAAGAAAGGTCTTTCCTTCTCATGCCCTCTTTGTGGGTCTCCTTTCCAGTTAAGGATCTCCTGGACAAACTGTGTGCGGAGAGCACCAAGCAGGTGATCCCCCCCCTTCAAGTATCACCTCCATAGTGCGCTTCCCCCTCCTCCTTTCCCCCAGCTAAGGCTTGGCAATCGTTAGCCTAAGGCAGGGGTGTCCAAACTTTTTGGAAGGAGGGCCATATTTGGCGCTGAGAATGTGGGGGGTGTGACTGCTACCTGACCCTGACCCCTCAGCAAGTCCCACCCACTGACCCCTTGCAAACCCCACCTACTGACCCCTTGCAAGCCCCACCCACTGACCCAGAACACAGCCAAACAGCCCAAAAACTCACAACAAACAAGCAAAAAAAGGGAGGGAGGGGTGGGCCAGCCAGCAGCTGGGCCAATCAAAATGGCCTAGCAGGCTGGATTTGGCCCCCGGGCTGGACTTTGGACATGGCTGGCCTAAGGAAAGGAGGAGAGGGAAGAAGGGGATGGGATGTTTTTTCCAGGCAGGACCTCCATCGTACGCTTCCCTCTCCTCCTTTCGCCAGGCTAATGATGGGATCTTTTGGTGGGCAAAGCAGCCCAGGTAGGGTGAGGATCAATGGTACCTCATAAGACAAATGCAAACTGGGAGGATCAACTTGTCTTTTTCGTCTTAAGGGGCATTCGTCTTACGAGGTATTACTGTACTTCAGGGGTCCTCAAAGTTTTTAAACAGCAGGCCGGTCCACCATGCCCCAGGCACCACTGGGGGCCGGACCACAGTGGGTGGGGGGGCAGTGGGGGACCTTGTCGTAGCCCTCCTACTTTGAATGCCCCACTAGCCAGCATGCTGATCATCTGAGTAGTAGTTGGGGGGAGTGGGAGAAGCAACATAGCCCACTGCTTTGAACTGCCTCAGCAATAGAAGCTGCTGCGGAGGCTGGCTTGCTTGCAAAGCAGGGGGTAGGTGGGGGGTTGCAATTGTTCCCGGGGGCCAGATTCAGGACCTTGGGGGGGCCGCATCTGGCCCTGGGGCCTTAGGTTGAGGACCCCTGGTGTGCAGAGCATGCAATACTTAAGGCTTAAATTAGACAGTACTGTTAGCATGTCATTAGAAGCACAGCTTCCTTAAAACGTAATTATATCCTAAAATTACCTTGGCTTGCTTGAATAGTACAGTGTTCCCTGCTTTGGTTTTGTTGATTGGTCACTGGTGGGAAACACACGGTGCTATTATAAATCTGACTGAGCTCTGAAAGAATTACATGCCCGGAGGAAGCTATCATAATAACAGGGAATACACCTTTTCTTTAATTTCCAATTTGGCCCTGTGTTATTTGACCCTCATGGATAGAACGTCTCCTGACTTCACAGCAAACTGCAGTGTCAATTAAGCCTGTCACTTCCTGTTTAAAGTTAAAGGTTAGCATTTTTGACACAGATAATCCGTGGAGTACACCCGCAATGAGATTAAATTCCGAAAATGAAAATTAAGAAAATATATAACGCGAAGGATTATTCCATGGCTAATTAAAAGAGATATCTTATTTTTTTTCACTCAATAACACCCATTCCATGGAAGTCCATTGAACTGCATTACAAGCCCTTATCTAGTAAAATATCATGAACTGAAATGTTTTAATATTTTGCTCTATTTAAGTAATCCAGAGTAATATAGCTAGACTAATTCCCTCTCAGATGAGGTTAGATGCACCTCCCCCCTTGCTGTCCTTCTGCTGGCAGTGAAAACTTACTTGTTTAAACTTGTTTTTAATTCTGGATGCCTCGGGAAGACTGGAATTTTTAGTAGGGAGCATATTCAGTACTTAGCATATGTTTTGGACTTGTTTAAAATTCTTTAAAAGTAGTTATGTTTTTAATATTGTTATATGTTAAATTGTGTTTCAATATTTATATTCTAATTTATTGTGATTTTAAGTGTATGTATACTTCCTAAGCTGTTGTACTCTCCCTTGAGTCCCTTCATCAGGAGAAAATATATGACCTGAAGGATTATTCCATGACTAATTAAAAGAGATGTC
>JAHTLZ010000122.1:34737058-34759558 GCA_023846285.1 Phrynocephalus versicolor | reverse complement strand
ATGCAGGATCAGTGCAAATTATTCGTGTGACATGGTGGGGGCGGAAAATCCCCAAACCTGTACAACCAATAGGGTCTGCATCTTGTGCTGATCTAATCATGATAGAAAATAGAGATATGAAAGGATATTCAAAAAACAATTCTGATTGTTAGTGATTTTAGTAGCCTCATCATGACATGAAATCTCACTGAGAATAGGTGTCCTGCACCAGTGAGACTTCTTGGATTCTTGCAAAAATAAGCCCTGGTCTTATTTTTCTCTCTCACTCCCTTACTTTTTTCTTTTTTGCCTTTTCTTTTACCTTTCGAATTCTGTACAGCTTAATGCTGTTTCTGCGGTTATTTTGAGAAGGAAAGATGCCATTTTGCACAGGACTTGTAATTATTCTGCTCAGGCCAGTGTTTCTCCGAGGGGAAAAATGACTATGAGATATGAAATACCATTTTTAAAACACCCCATTCAAAGAATGACCATGAGACATCAAGAAATATTGTGGTTTGCTTGGTTCTTAAACCTCCATTCACATAAATTTTACTGTGAGGGATTCCCCCCCCCAGTTTCTCACAGAGTAAAAGGAAGTACTGTACTGTAACAGTAGCAGGTCGATACAGTGCAGACTTTTCAACTCTGTGTGTGTGTGTGTGTGTGTGTGTATGGGTGGAGAGGGAGTAGTGTAAGGCAGTTTGTAGTGAAAAAAAATCCGTAAACTCCACCCTTACTATCAGTGCTAAACAATGAAAAAATAATGAAAAAGATTTGAGTGCTTCTGAGCAAATCTAAATGGCTTTTTACACAGCCATGAGAATGAACTCCAAAGTCTAGGCTGACAGGGCTCCACTACTCAGTATTTCAGAGCCAGTGATAAAGACCCAGAGAATGGGTTGGAAAACCTGGATCTCAGGGCCAAATCCTGCTCCTCAACAAGCCTCTGTGCATGGTCGTATGCCGTTCTGTCCTCGTGATTCCCCTATCTGTCAGTAATATGTTTTATCCGGGGTGGGAGTACGAGCAAAGAGGAGATTAGTGCCATATCCAGGGACCGAACCTATTCAAGCTTGGAACACTTTCTGCCAAGACAAACCACCATGGGACAGATTCAGTCTGCTTTTCTCTTCTCTGAGAATGGGCTTACTAATCCTAATATTGTGCCCCAAGGCAACAAACAGGATGTGCAGATTTCGCATATATTTATTCTAAAGTTAAAAGCATTTATCTTCTTAATGCACACATATGCATACATCTTTATATACAGCCTTATATCCCCTCCATTAACACTTTCAGAAAAGACATTAACTTTTATAGCTACCCGGCAGGCACTACCATAATGCTGTCTCATTGTTGCACATTTCTTCATTATATGTACAAACTGGAATATATTTAAAGTATATAAGGACGATCAAAATATCAGTATAAACAAACATTTAAAATACTGTACGTTTTGATCCTTAGATGAGGTTAGGGATGTTTGTAAAGAAAGCATGAGTAAATAAAGGTTCAAAGTCCAGTAATGCCTCGAATTAGCAAATTAATCCGTTCCAACAGAATTTTCGCAAATCAAAATTTTCATAATTCAAAACATGGTTTCCCATAGGAATGCATGGGAAACCAATTAAATCAGTTCCAAGTGGGAAATAACACCACCACCACCCCGCCACCAACCCAGAATAGAAAGGCACAGTTACAGGCATGCAAACCTTTCAACCTCTTGAGAAATCCACCTGCAGTATTTACTATACTGTGCCCATGGAGTTTTCTCACGCAGCTGCCTTCCAGAGACAGAGGTTGCTAGCCTTCCGAACTGTAATGAAATCACACAGCTCAATGCAATGCAGTTTTAGGCCAATATGTGTGTGCAAATATTGTTTGTGCTCTTTTGTTGGTGAATTTCTTCTCCAAACACAATCACGATGCTTGGAATTGCATTTCTCTGTTTCTGTTTGCTTTCTTTTTAAAGGTACATACATTTCTGAGTAAGATGAAATTTAACGAAGCCTCAGGATGAAGTATCTCTATCACGTTATGCTTTGCAGGGTAGATTTTATTAGAGCCGTGCACCCTATTGATTTATATACACAATTCACCAGCAGGAGACAGCCCTCTGGTGGCCCAGAGCATGTAAAGCAAGCTCCATGCGGTGAAGGATCACCACTGAGAAACATGTTGTACATCAGCTCATTGTTTTTGAGGGAATTGCCAAATAAAGACGTATAATGGCCATAAACTAAGATAGAACATGGAGCCACAGTGGGCTGTCTCTAAAACACCACTTCCTCAATATCCCTCTCTCATTTTTCAAATATGGACTTAAAGATGCTGTAGGATGTCTTGATAACATCTGAAAGACAAATGGGCATCCGAATTTCACTGAAAACTCACCTTTGACTGGCAGGCTGTCTGACAAGTGATGATAGAGCTAGGAAATGCTGCCATGACTGAAGATGAAACTAGATGCTGCAGACAATAGAAATGCATTAACTTCCATGAGCTCAAAATCTGATGTAGAGTCAAAGATTTGAAACAGCCTGCACTGAGATTTAGAGCTAATATGTTTTTAATCTGCTGACAGAAGAGGTAGATATAAGTTAGTATCCCTCTTAAAACCATCATCAAACAGCCAGTGTTGTTCATCATACAGGAAACCCCTGTTTTGTAGCAAAAGAGCCACCTTTCACCAGAGCTATGTTACATAACGGCTCTCAAATGAACAACATTTTCTTTATTTTATATATATGTGTGTGTGCCAGGATCCCAGCGCTATGCCACGGCCCACTTCACAGGATCTAGCAGGATTCTGGGACTTGTTACAGCTTTCGATTGAAGATGTCAGTATGAAGTTTGATGAACTGCACCAGCTGAAACTGAATGAATGGAAAATAATAGAATCACCTGAAAGGAAGGTAAGCAGAATGAGGGCAGGGCAAGTCATTTTCAGTTGGCATGAACAGCTTTCTTGTGGTACATCCTGTCGATTCTGTAAGCCGGCAATAACAGTGGTACCTTGTATAAAGGAATTACAGTAATACCTCATAAGATGAATGCCCCTTAAGACAAAAAAAATCGTGAGATGAATGAAATGTCCGGGAATAGGCATAGGAATGCATTGAAAACAGATTAATCCCTCATCACTCCATAGGTGATTCTGTTACGCGATTTCCCCCATCTCTGGAAATGTTTTCCTTTAAGTGGATTTTCTGTTAAACAAACCACTTGTTATATGAGGTCCACTGTATTTTCTTTTGAGCTAGTTGATGGGCAACACGCTCCTGAAATAAAGAGCTCCCCTTATAAAGTAGAAAACACAGTACAGGCCACTCATGCCTGCCCACTCTTTATCCGCTGAAAGTCCCCGGTACTGACAGCCATTGATTAAAACGAAAATATGTTTTCAATCTTTGATTCAACAAAATAAATCTTAAGGCAAAGACAAGTACTTCCAGATGTTGCTCCACCAGTCCTTCATGCTGACTGTGGCTGATGGTAGTTTTAGAAGTGGTGGCCACTTTTGGCTAGCATACCAGGCAAAAACAAAATAAAAAATAAAGAGGAGATTAAAACATTCTGGCATTTTAAAGACTAACTGCTGTATTTCAACGTGAGGTTTTGTCGGCAACTCCGAGAATATCACAGTTCCCACCCTCTGCATTCATAGTACTGAACAAATTAGTTTTCCACTCAGTTGTTTCTTCAATAGATTTTCCATCCCTTTATATAATTTCGTTTACTTAATAGATGGTTGTCCATTAGGACACACCAGGTGAACTATCTGATCACCAGTCATTGAAGTCTTCATGCCATCTTGTTTCCAGTCCTTCTGCAAACCTCAGCAATAGTACTTTTCAGTTGAGTAGTGGAAATCCATGGGTCTTGAATTGCCACAGCCCACTCTAATACCTTCCAGAGTTACTACAAGTTAAATTCCTGTGAAACATGTAGATAGGACAGATTAATTACTTTAAAGGCCTGGGAGTTCTGAATTCCAGTGTCCTCTCACATACTGTGCAATTTTTAGATCTAAAAATAATCTCATAGACAGATGAACAGAGCGGCCATTAAGAACAGGACTGTGTTTACACAGCCAAGTGGGGTGTGAAAATCCTACAGTTGTTGAGTATACTGCATCACACCACTTCAGTCTACCACAAGAAGGAAGTGTGGTTGATGGGTGTGTTGCTGAATTTTAAAAAGGGCCCATGCAGGGGGAAGGTACTGTCACTCAAAAGGGGGAGGGGCATCCTACTAGCTCAGATCACAAGCCACCCCTGAAAGAAACATACTGAGATCCATGGTGTGCTAGGGCATTTGTTTTTTAAATTGATTTTTTAAAAAAAAAAATGACGATGGGAAACATTAAAGAGTCTCGTGGCACAGTGGTTAAATGGCTGTACTGCCGCCAAAACTATGCTCACAACCTGTGGTTCGATCCCAGGTACGTGGCTCAAGGTTCACTCAGCCATCCATTCTTCCGAGGTCAGTAAAATGAGTACCCACCTTGCTGGTGGTGGTGGGTGTAGCGTAATTATATTGTAAACTGCCTAAAGAGTGTGTTAAGCACTATGAGGCAGTATCTAAGCAGCATGCTTTGCTTTTTTTTATCTTTTTGGTTGATTGGTGGTTGTTTTTTGTTTTGTTTTGTTTTTGTATGCTTTTGAATATGGCACCTCTCCCCGAGTTGCAGTCTGAGGGGGCACAGCCAACTCCACTATCACATGGTTTTTGCGTCTTATTTTCTCCGTGTGTTTAGACTCAGCATGAGAACTCGAGATAGATACTCCCACTTAGCTGTGTGCTGATAAAATAGAACTAGAAAATGAAAATTGCCCCTAAATTGAAAAAAAATTACTTTCCAACATAGACACACACATATCATCATAAAACTGGGTTCCAAGGAGTATATTCTAGTATTGAATTTAATAAGGCCAGGGGCTTATTTGTAGCTGCAATGTAAGAATTATATGCTTAGTTTTAAATGTGTAATGTCATCTCTGTGGTAAGTAAATTATTGAATGAATGCTGGGCATTGATTTACTGCCTTACCTCAGCTTTCCTTAGGGTACTTATCCAGCCAATTGATATGCTGGAGCTTTTCTGGCCATAACTATGAGCATGGCTATCGTGAGTTGAGGAGAATAGAGATATGTATGCATTTAAGAATAAGAATAAGAATAATGTGCCATCAAGTTGAGTCTGACTTATAACATTTATTATCTCATAGTCATGAGAGACTCAAACGCTGTAGAATTGTTCGTCTAATTAAAAGTCCTGACCTTTGAACGGTTTTTGCATGCACACATGTGCATGCCCCCCACCCAAATAAAGAGGCCTTTCTGTCTGAGAAGTCCTACTGAAGGCTGGGCACCATCCAGTCACAAGTAAGCACCTTTGACCTCTGACCTCACTGGGAGAGGAAGAGTGTATTAGCTCTGTCTCTCACACTCACTCACACACACACAAACACACACACACTTTTTTCTTTTTCTTTTTCTTTTTCTCACCGAACTGAACGGGAGATATTTTAGCTTCTTTTGGGACAGCATTCTCTGTTTGCAAAGAGGAAATTGATTTAAGAAATCGTGACAAGTGGTGGGTATTTCCGGATGAGGCTTTTATTGAGCAGTCACCTGGCCTCGGCCTTGGGAATCTATTTAGGGATGTAGATGTTCCTGACTCTGGTCATAACTTGCCCATACTTCCCTCTCCTTCATTCATCTTTCCTCTTATCAGGAAAAAAAATCCTTCAGGAGGGAAAGATGGAATGGCTGACCAGTGTTTCTTGATTGTTAGCTCTAGGAGATCTCTGGCTGCACGCCCTTGGGAGGATACAAAAGATACCGTGATACCTTGGCTTACTAGCATAATACGTTCTGGAAGCATGGATGTAAACCAAAACACTCTTCTATTAAAGCAAACTTCCCCATAAGAAATAATAGAAACTCAGCTTATTTGTTCTGGGGCCCCACAGACCACCTACTGTACACACAAAATGCTAAAACTTACAAAAGAAGTTGGCCAGAAGTCCACATCCACATCATGATTTAGGGACCTGGCAGCAGAATCTGCTCTGGATTTTACTCTGTATTTTTAAGGTGACAATCATAAAGTGCAATTTGTAGCCATATACACACTTGACTAGCTGCCCCATGACTAGAAAAGGTTTGAAAAATAAGTAAAGATGTTGAAAACAACTTAAACAAAAATATAAATATAAAGAAAAATAAAACCCTAACCTGGACTCCCCTTTGAAAACATTCCTGGATGGTGCAATGGAGACTTCCATTCCTCCCTCCTCCCTCTGCTTTGGAAGCTGCCTGAGATGGAACGTTCCAGACAGTCACCCACAATCCAGTAGGGACGGGACAGAGAGCGCCAACATTGGCTCACTTGTGTTCATGTGTCCTACTCCAGTGCTTGTATTGCAAGATGTTGCTTGTTGATCAAGGCAAAATTTATAAGAAATGTTTTCTTGTCTTTCAACACACTCTTAAACCAAGGTATTCTTAAACCAAGGTATTACTGTACATATTCCAGTCTACTTCCAACAGAAGTGCAGGCAAGTTATTTTGGCTGATGCCTAAGAGAGATCAGTAGAACATTTTCATTTAGTGCTTATAAAATCCCTTTGGGGTTTTAATAATTGGTGCTGCCTCAAATCTATGTTTGTGAAGATGTTCAGAGAGCTAAGAAGAAAATGTCCCTCCCACAGATGTTTCTGTGACACTTCTAGGGGTCATTGTTGGGGCTTTAATGGCAGATATAGACAGGGGTGTATATGTGCCTATACATCTATTATTCTTATTCTTATTCTTATTCTTATTCTTATTGGGAACCATTCACATGCCAGTCACCACTGGAAAGGAGTGGCTGTAATCAGAGGTTGCACTAGACCAGGCATGTCCAAAGTCTGGCCCGGGGGCCAAATGTGGCCCATTTTCAAATTTTGAGAGGCCCGCTGCCTCTTCTCCCTGCCAGCTCAGCCTGTCATGCATCCCTGCCAGCTCGCCCCTCCCCATGCTGGATGGAGACGTCGGCTTGCAGATTTACAGTTTGCCTGCCCTCCCTGCCTCTGTCCATCCCCCCAGCCACCCACCCACCCATCCAGCCTATCCACCCCAGCTCCATTGCTGCAGCGTCCTCCCCGCCTCCTTGCCTGTCATAGAGGCTTGTCCAAAGTCCAGTCTGGGGGCCAAATGCAGCTGAATGGTCGGCCCAAACACATTTTCACCTTGCCAAACCTGGCCCTCCTTGCAGAAAGCTTGGACACCCCTGCACGAGACAATACATTCACATTTTTTACTGCAGATAATGCTATCCCCATCTGTGAAAAGATGTCTTTCAAAACATGATTTTTCTGCACCTACAAATCTTGCATTTAGTGTGTTTTGTTTTGTGACTGGGCATCACTGGAAGGTCAACAACGATTTAATTACAAGTTTGATTGCTGAGGTATGCCGTTTCTCAGGAAATCCTTACGTGGGAGAGGAAATACGTTAATGGCAGGGTGCCGGCATTCCCCTCAATATCCAGTGTGACGAGGAGACAAACTGTGTCAGAGGCTATTTTCCTCCTTGCAGCTGCTGATTTGGGGAGAGGTGAATTTCTTTTGCGAAGGGACTATCAGATGCCTGACCCTTGATCGCAGTGCGATGTGTTCTTTCGCTCCTGTGATTTATTTCCTGTTGTTCTGAAAAACTTTCGATTCTAGGAAGAAAGAAAGGTTCCTCCTCCCGTACCAAAGAAGCCGCCTAAAGGAAAATTCCCTATCACGCGAGAGAAGTCTCTAGACCTCCCTGACAGACAGCGCCAGGAAGCTCGAAGGCGTCTAATGGCTGCGAAGAGGGCGGCCTCGTTTCGGCAGAATTCGGCCACCGAGCGTGCAGACAGCATAGAGATCTATATCCCAGAGGCTCAAACCAGGCTTTAAAGACCAGTATGGCTGCATAGTTGCTTCATTCTTTTTTAAACAAACAAACAAACAAACAAACAAACAACAGCAACAGCAACAGCAAAATGGTTGTACAGTTTGTTTCTCCTCCGCCATTTCCTTTCCTCGCTCTTCCTCCCGCCGAACAGCCCTTGGTGTCATGTCCTTTGTGCCATATGCACAGTGGAATGCTTTCTGGGTTTCCTCAGAATTTGCTGAGCCTGCCACCAAAATGACGGTTCTGCTCTCTCTCTCTCTCTCTCTCTCTCTCTCTCTCTCTCTCTCTCTCTCTCTCTCTCTCTCTCTCTCTCGCTCGCTCGCTCGCTCGCTCTCGCTCTCTCTTTTTTAAAGGACCAGACTAAACAATCAGCTCAATCGGATAGGGCTTGTTGAGGGGACCTGACTTATCCAATGCGTCCTCAGAGGACAACAAGAAACACCTCTTGAGATGGAACCCAGCTTACTTTTTTGGTTATTTATATTTTTATAAATGATGTGATAATCTAGGGTAAGAATTAACAAACTTTCCAATGGGTGCATCTCACCGTTCACCAGAGGCATTAGCTAATCCAAGTAGAAGGTGCTACCAATGTGAAATGAAAGAAAGAAAGATGCCCCTCCACCCCATCCCACCCCATCCCACCCCACCCCGTTTCTCTCCCTCTACCCCACCTCCCGCTAACCCTAGTTTCCTTGCCTTGTACCTAGCTAAAGTTTCTGCCCATATGCTCTGCCATACGACTCGGCTCATCTTCGTTACGACACAATAACACCAAGCCTAGCATCTCGTGTTGAGTTGAGTTTCCGGAGATGAACAGGGAGGTCCAGCCATTATTAAACTCCACAATTCATCAGGAACAAACAAGGTCACAGAAAAATCTTTTCCTATTGGGAAAGTCCAACCGGGAAAGAAAAGCTTGTGTACACAAGTATCCGGACGCCTGAAGGAAAAACGCAAACGGACTTGAGTAAAAAGAGAAAAGGAAAGCCTTAAGAATTTAGACCTTCTGTAGCAAGATGTGAAAGGTTCTCTCTGCTCCTTTGGGACACTCATTACCTTTTAAACAGTTTTTTTGTTCATTTATGTTCTAGTTATTTTGTTTAAAAAGCACATTTCGGTTCAATTTTAAAGGCGATGTTACATGTAATATTTGAAGTTTCAAAATGCTATCTCAATTGAGTTTCCAGGGTATCCTTTAAAACAAAAACGAACAAAAAAAAATAAGCCTTGTTTGTTTAAAATTCCAGTTGTGACATTGTAACCAGTTTAAGAAATATGAATGTGAGTGGTAAGTATATCTCAGTTTAAATGGTAATCTTAAGGTTAAAAGGTGAACTGTGGTTTACATATGTATTTTTTCCTGGAATTATTTTTTTCCTATGCAGTATTTGTTTAAAAAGATGAAGAAAAGTCTCATCATAGATTCAGATATGAAAGAGCACGGTTTCAGGAGGTGTGTGACTGCTAGCTATAGAATGCAAGGAAAGTTATGTGTTTCCAGGTACTTGATTAACACTGATGCAAAAGCTAGAAACAGTACACTCGGGAATGAAATAAATGCAAATAGTATTAATTTATTGTATCTACCTTCTCAAAGGTTACAATCCTAGTTATTGTCACTTTTAAGTTTTCAGGTGAAGACACACGAAAACACATCCCACTAATACTGAAATCAGGATTCTGGAAATACAAAATATCAAAACTCAAATCCATAGGACAGATTTCTTTTTCAGACTTAAATAAGAATATGTATTTAGCCATAGGCAGAACAGCTACTTTAAATTTTACTATAGCACTTTGGTTCTTCACCTAGATGAGCACTTTAAATATGTACTTTGCATACCCTTCTTCCTGTCACATGACAGGAAATGCTAGAAGTTTATAGGAGGATAAGTAGATTTGACCTTGGGTTTTCTCATTCCCCCCTTGCCTTTTCCCCAGTATATTTGGTTAAGCATGTGTTCTATTTTAGGGCAAAAGCTGATATAAGCATGTTTAGCTTCAAGATATATGAATCTTTCAAGATGAATGTTTAAAGAAAGGAGGGGACACTTGTAAATTGAGCCTGAACTCATATTGTAGATTTTACCAAATAGCCTTAAACTGCATTTGGAAGCAAAAAACAAAAAAAAAAAAACAGACAGACAAAACTAACCCAGAGGAATGTATATCATTAAAAATGCAAAAAAGAAAGAAAGAAAGAAAGAAAGAAAGAAAGAAAGAAAGAAAGAAAGAAAGAAAGAAAGAAAGAAAGAAAAGAAAGAACAAAAATGTCAATGATGGAAAACTGTTCTTTTGCATTGATTAGGATCGTCCCTTCCCCAAAAGTGTTCAAGGAACTCCTTCTACATGGAAAGAATGAATTCCTGGATATAATGTTGCTAGTTGCTTTGTTTTACATGCAAGAATATTTACAGATATAAGCATCTTTGAAGATGAGATTTTCTTTTAAATGAAGCTGCTAATTAGAACTAATCCCATGAAGGAAAGGTACACAGTATGTATTGCCAAGAGACAGCAGATTTGAACTGTATCTTTCTCTCACCCTCCCTACCCCACCACATCCCTGTTATGGCTGCTGCTACATTTTGAACTCTCTTTCTTTTAATGGGTATTGACAAATCATGTGTGCTTTTCTCTTTTGTGTAATCCTCTGAAAATCAGGGACGGGTAGTTTTAAGGTCATTTGCATTTGATTCCCCAACATCTACTACAGCATAGCCACACAATGTAATTAATAGCAATGCTCTGATACCCAGTTCTTTCAAACTTACAAAGCAGGAAGTGCAGTGCATCAAAATATTATTAGCACAGAAATCCTACTTATGCTTTTACTGGAGCTGTGATCACTGCTTCTTTACTTGATATTCTGTGCCTGTCACTTGCTACACCTGTTAACAAAATGAGTCAAGCATTTTTCTCTGCCAAAATGTAAAAGCACACACCAATGCAAGTACTACTCCCAAGAACAAAAAGAAAACACACAGACAAAAGAAACTCTCAATGCAATCAAGGAACAGTAGGAGCTCCTTATCCATGGCATCAGTATCTACTGAGTCGCTCATTCAAGATCTGAAAAGTATTTAAAAAATTAAAAGAAAAAATCGGGGGGGGGACCTATTTTCACATGTATTACCACAGCAGACCACTAGGGGGAACCAGAGACCAGGCTATGAATACTTGTTTCTGATGTTAGCATGGTTTTGGGCACCCTCCAGTGGCCAGGACTGGTACTGCACGTGAAATTAATTTTTGTCCTTTTCTCCTTTTTCATATATATACTGTATGGGGATATGGGGTTCCTACTGTAATATGTAATTTGACTCAGTCTCTAGCCCTTGAGGCTGTCAGTGGCATGTGTTTGCAAGAGTCATGTTTGACTTTGGGATGGAGTACGTATAGATTATGGGCCATGTGTTTCTCCTGAGATTTAAGAGAAACTCTTTAAAGGAGAACTTACTTCCTGTGCAGACAAAACCACTGATTTGAAACAGTCTGTAATTATTCCCCACCCCCCTTTAAAAAGGTATATAATACATTGCCATTAGTATGGACGGCAAAGTTCATAAAAGATCAATTAGTCCGTTGTGGTCAACTGAACACGGAATCGTATGTTGTTCACAGAGTGCAGTAAAATGCTGACTAGAAGCCTCTTCCAGTATAGATTCCCCTCTTTGTTCCATTTTTTTTCCAAAGGAAAAAAAAATTAAATTATAAACCGAATGCCTTCTCCTAAGTCTTTGAAAGTGTGACCTGTTCATGGTTCAAGTTTTTAAGTGCAATATTTTCCATTTCTTTTGTACAGGAAAGATTAAAACAGTAATGAGAGGTAACAGGCAATGTTCTCAGTTATTCTGGGTGGCACATCAAATTAATGTTTGTCATATTGGTGCTGCAACTCCATTAGCCTCTGCCCAAAATCCGTGTTAAAGGTTATGCTGAGCAAGTTGCTTGATATACTTTAGATACTTTTCAAAGTATCAAAGTATTCAAAGGGAATTGTATAGTGCAAAATTTGCTGAATCAATTAAGTGCAATTCCTCCTTCAGTTACCATTTTTGGGACTGGAATCTGCCAGATATTAGATGGCTACATAATAACGGAATCCTTTACTTACCCATTCAGAAGTAAGTCCCTGGGAGTTCAATGGCTCTTATTGCCAGGTTAAATTGGCATTGGGTTGCCATGTTATTTCATAACCTGTAAAATAATCCCATAATAATAGATTCCTCCAGTTTAGCAGCGCCATCCTGTGCACTGTGTTCAGTGGGTCTTACTTTCAAGAAACAATGCAAAGGATTGTTGGTCATCTTTGTACTGGAGTACTGAATCTGGCGGAACTCAATAAATCAGTGGTAACCCATGCAGCATACCTGTGAATCATCCCCGTTAATAGAAATAAGGCTGGCTTGTCAGCAGACATACTGAAGATTGGAGGCGGGGGAGCTATCCAAATGAAGCTGTGCTTTTTTAACATTTGCATTCCATTCAACATATATATAGTTTCACACCCTTCATCTGCATTATCAGGGTGGCTTGCAGTAAAGTATTGTTATGGTCTCCGTGTGCATGCATATTGTTTGCTGCTTGATTAATGAGAGTGGCGTTGTACAAATATTCAAGGATGAAAATATCACTAAGTATAGAACAAACAAAAGTTGCCAGAATCCTATTGAGAATAACTGAAATCTCATAAGTTGTTGTGGCGAACTGCAGGCAAAGAATGAGATGCTGGTTGTATACCAAGTTGTGGTTCTGGCCAGCATTTACTAACTCCATTTCAGTACATCAGAAACAAAGCAATTATTAATTTTATTAATGTTTAGGCTTTCCTATAGAAAAGTCACTGGAAGCAATGATGGCACAAAGTTCAAGCTGTGGTTGCTGTTTCGTTGGATCCAAACCCCTGCGTATTGTAGATCAGATTGTTCAAATTTTATGTTCTTCTGACTACTTGAAATGCCCCAGCTATCAAGATTTCTGGGATCTGGAGTCCAAAATGTAAAATGTCCACACAACCGTTTGGATATACAGTCACCCCCCGCCATTTCGCAGTTCAGATACTGCGGTCCCACTATATCACGGGATCGCAGTACCTGCGCCTTGGGGCCATGCAGGGGGTGGCGGGGATGATCGCATCGCCCCATGCCGCCCCCCAGGCCCCACCCAACCCACTTCCGCATATCACAGATTTTCAAGCATTGCGGGTCGGGTGGGTCCCTAACCCCCACGATAGGTGGGGGGTTACTGTATACTCTTAACACAAATAACACCAAAAGGAATTCTTGGTCCTAAGTATTTTCTTTTTGTGTTCTTGTTTTACACCACAGTGCCCCATCCATTTTTGTTCAGTTATTTTATTGATGCCGAATTAAGTATTTATACCCTGCCCAGTCCCCCAAGGAAACTGGTGTGGGGCACAAGCATCAAAATAACACTAGACTGTTTAAACCAATTGAAGGCAATGGGAAACCTGTTTAAAGTAATTGGAGGGCTAACCAGATGGCGCATTCCCCCCCTCCCCTTAGGCACTGGTCGATGGTGACTGGAGTCTCATGAATATGGATCTCACCAGGCTTTCTGCCCATACATATTTCTAAAACTCCACAACACCTTTTAAAGAAATGGTTCCAAATATGTCAAAAAGCTTTGTAGACATGTTTGAAAGCTGCATGTTTTTTTTAAAAAAACAACCAAGTGGATTAGCACCCTCATTGAAATCTTATCCCTTTTCAGCCATGGCTCACTCCATTGCTAATCTATTTTTGAAATCACTTGTCCTTCCCAACCGTTGGAAGTTGAGTCATGGCGACTGGACTTCTTTTTCTTCAGAGATATCTTTCAAGAAAAAGAAGTCCAGTAGCCATGACTCACCTTTCCATGTAAACTCACCTGGATGACTGAGAATCTTCACAGACACTTCACAACAGCTGTTTCAAAATGGTGAGAAGCCCTTTAAAGAAGAATGTTGTTTTGCTGGATCTCTTTGCTTTGTTCATTCGTGTGTCAGTTGGTTGAAGGCACTTCTTCTGACCCAAGAAGCTGTTTCTTATACAATAAGTTCTCGCCACCTGAACACAACGAAGCAAAAACATGAAACAAAAAGAAAAAATCTGGGGCGGGGGGTGGGAGACTATTTTCACATGTATTACCATAACAGACCACTAGAGGGAACCACAGACCAGGCTATGAATACTTGTCAGTGATGTTAGCATGGTTTGGGGCACCCTCCAGTGGCCAGGTCTGGTACTGCACGTAAAATTAATTTTTGTCCTTTTCTCCTTTTACTTATATATATATATATATAGCGAGAGAGCGAGAGTGCATGTGTGTTCATTTTATCCACGCACAATTTTCTTCTCACCCAAGCAGCTTTTCCTTATACAATAAGTTCTCGCCACCTGAACACAACAAAGCAAAAACCAGAAATGAAAAGCTCCTTCTTGGAACTGCAGAACTGGAAGGGACCCTACAGATAATTGAATCTGTCCTCTCTCAAGGAGGCCCGGTAGGGAATTGAACTCCCAAACTTTGCCTCCATATGCCAGATATATAAACTCCTGAGCACTCCAGGAGTTTTACAGGGCATTATTTTAAAACACCAGAAAGTCATGGACTTTGTCACCCTTTGTCCCTGCTGTTACTTATTTAATCCTTGTATGGTCCAGTCAGTGGAGAAAATACAGTAGGATCCCCGTATCCACTGATTCATTATCCACTGGTTCAGTTATCCACGGTTGGCAGAGGAAAAAAATAAATAATTCAGCAGCCTCAAAGCAAGCTATTGTCACAAACAGCATCTGTAAAGCAAGCTATTCTCACAAATAGCATCTGTAAAGCAAGCTACTGTCACAAACAGCAGTCATAAAGCAAGCTACTGTCAGGAAACAGCAGTTTGGAGATGGGTGGGCAGGCATTCTCTCTTATCCACGGTTTTCATTATCCACGGGAAGGCCTGGAACCAATCCCCCGTGGATACCGGGGTCCTACTGTCTCAATATAATCAGTGCACAGTCAGGTACGTGTGGAGGAACAAATGCTCCATTTATAAAATTTAAAACAGCACGCACATTATACAGTAAAACAGAAGTCTATACTACCAGTCACACCATGGTCCCTGAGCTCCAGAAGCCTTGGTGAAGAGCCAAAGTTTGTCACAGTGTCAGAATGAGACCAATACCAGTTGGGCCACCAAAGGAAGGGTATTGGGCCAGCTGGGCTGCTGGCAGAACTAAAAGAAATAGAAGGACCCGTTGCAGAACAGTTGTCCCCATTCCAAAGAGGAGTGCTCCTGTTTAGGTCCCCGTCCGCAACAGCCCGAGAGCCTTGAATTTTGTACAAGAGCTGAAGGGACAAATGTTTTCTTTTTCCTAAGACTTGAAAAGAAAAGAATGCACGCATTCCTGCTGATCAGGCAAAGTCAGACTCAGTCATAGCGAAAAATGGATATTGCATTTCTCAGAGGCCATTTACTCTAGTGTAATTATTGGCAGGAAAATAGCATGTGGTCATAACTCTTCATCACTCAGGATTATTTCTTCCATAGCTGCTAGAAGCTGTGTGCCAAAGGGAACCCTTGATTTTTGGAACCTCCCAAAATGACAACACAAGAGATGTGTGCAGTGTTTAATCTCGACTGCACTGTATCAAACAGGATGTGTTTGTTTAATGTCCAGTACTTTCAGCTGCCTCGGAGAAAGGCAATCTTGAGATCCTAGTTGTTGTTGTTTTTTACCCTTCCTTTCTGTTTGCATGGGATTTACGACTGCTAAATTAACATCATCCACATAGTTGCAAATGTTCTAATTCATTGAATTGTCTCTACCTCCCTGTTAAAACATTTTGACTGATTGATTAAGTGAGTGATTACTCATTAGTGCAATATACTATTCTGTGCAGGTTACAGGAAAATAACCGTATGTTTTGCATGTGAATTAAGCTCAGAGGCTCCATCCAGCGTAAAGGATGAAGGCCAGGCATCTGGAACTGGGAAGCATTTTTGCCTATGTCCTTGGGCTTACTACGACTGTCAGTCGGTTTACATCACACTCGGCTTGACAGGGGTCGGACTCCATTCCAGAGAACGTGGTATATTCATGGAATGTTTTTGCATGTTGGTCTTGCTGGAAGTCAGATCGGCTTTCAAATAGGTACCTCATTTCCATTGCTTTCAATGGGAATGAGTACAAAGTGCCTGACTCTCAAGAAAGCTTCTGCGGCCTGCCTATTCCCTGGTCTTTTCATGTCTGATTTTACTCTGTTCCACCTGTCACGCCAGATTTCTTCCCGTGTCGCCCAACCCAACCCCCCCCCCAACCCCAGCCACACAAAGGACAAAGTAGACTCAGATGTTTATGCAAACCCTCCCAGCAGATAACCACCCACTGCTCAGATATGAAGACTCTCCTAATACAAGTCTAAAGCAGCACCATCTGTGCATGGCTTCCTTCATGCAGGGCTATGCTGATTTCCAGAGAGTGGGCAGACCGTGTGGTTTATTGCTTTTCTCTTATTTCCTCCCAGATCTGTCTTCAACATCATTCTGTTAGTGTGGCACTCCTGTAGAAACCCTTATTCCCATCCTTGCTCGTGTGGCAGATCCATTGCTTTATCTGCAGTTGTATGGGCTGTTGCGCAAGCTTTCACAAATCATTACGGCTTAGTTACACAAGGACAAGAAACAGAAAGAGGTCATCATTAGACCCGTCTTTCCGTGTTTGTGAAATCTGACTTCAGAAGAACCCCTCGCACAAAGCCATCGCTAATAAAAATGCATAAACCCAGAGGTGAGAGGCACCGTTGCTGTGATGGTCAGAGGTTTGCATTAGAGAAGAGTTACTCTACTTCTAGCCCTGGGCAATCACTAAGTGTATAAAAGCACAAACAGTTCCACTAGCACTTGAACCACAGCTAGTGCAACACGTCATTGAAGTACCTCTTGTACTTTTTGTACTTGTGCTTTCTTGACCAGAAGACACCTTCTTTATTCTTTGATATGCCCCCCCTTGAATTTTGGCTAACTCCATCAATTTTCATAAGTGATTTTACAATTTTCTTCCTTCTTCTGTGTGTGTGTGTGTGTGTGCTATGCCATCTAGTCAGAATTGACTTATACAGCAACCCTAACAGGGTTTTCAAGTTAAGTGGGATATTTAAGAAGTGGCTTTACCAGTTCCACCCCCCCAGTGAGTTTCCATGACAGAGCGGGGATACGAACCGTGTTCTCCGGAGTCCTAGTCCAGTGATGGCGAACCTTTTTGATTCCGAGTGCCCAAACTGTAACTCAGAATCCACTATTTTTTTTATTTTTTTTGCAAAGTGCCAATACAGTCATTTAACCTGAATACAGGTGGCTGTGAAGGGACGATGTCGGGTGCCCACAGAAAGGGCTCCGAGGGCCACCTTTGGCACCCGTGCCATAGGTTCGCCAACACTGCCCTAGTCTGTCGTTCTATCCACTTATACCACACTGGGAAGCAGTTGTAAGGAGCTTGCTTCTTACCTCCCTTATATCACGCACACAACTCAACTACTATTCTACTTTGGCCTTCAGATGCCTCCATGGCAGGAAGGTAAGCTGGAAGATGCTATGGTTTATTTCCAAACTAGCACGCGGCCAAGAGACCAGTTTTCAGCCATAGACCCCCTTTGTGGGGGCTGCGAATGAGAATGGCGCTCATGGCAGAGTGTGTGTGTGTGTGTGTGTGTGTGTGTGTGGCTCTGGGATATATTAGAACAGTGATGGCGAACCTTTTAGAGACCTAGTGACCAAGCTGCCATTCAAAACCCACCAATTTTAGCAAAGTGCCAATACAACAATTTAACCTGAATGCAGGTGGCTGTGAAGGGGTGATGTCGGGTGCCCACAGAAGGGGCTCCGAGGGCCGCCTTTGGCCCCCGTGCCGTACGTTTGCCAGTACTGTATTAGAAGATCTTCTTCATAGAAAATGAGTACTACTGTAATTGAGGACAATTAAGATAAATCAAAAGAGAAGGGCTTGCCTGTTGATCAATAATTAATTAAAGCTACAGATGGTGTCATATTCGCCGCCCCCAAAAGCAAAGGCTGAATGTCACTTCTAGTTGATTTCTGCTCCAACCTGTTTCTATCCGTCACATCGCTATGGGGAGACAGTAAGGCAAATCATGGTGGACATTGGCCTTTTCAGTGGCAGCTCTGGGAGGTTCTCTGCATGTAACTTTTGCTCTTGGCAACCAACGCTTGGCCTTAATACTGTTCCTCTCGGCATACATGTTGGGAGGCCTCACTGTATCTCAAGGGGATCACTCTCCACGCGAGACACAGAGTTGAAGCCAGCCAAGTCTCGTTTGGACTCTCGGAGGGCTGCGTGCCATCGGTTGCAGCCACTTTTCCCTTCCAGACTGGCTGGAGTCCATGACAAAACACTGCCTTCTATTCAATTCTATCTCCAGTTCTATAAAATGTCTTTTTTTTTAAACCGGTGTTGTTCCCAGGTTGAACAAGATTCCCAAAATGCACTGGGCAGTCAGTGCTGAATGTGCATTAGATGTACAGTAATCCCCTGCCTATTGCGGGGGTTACGGACCCAACCTGACCCATGAGAATGGAAAATCCGCAATATGCGGGTGCAGGGTTGGGTTGGGGCTCTGGGGGGGGCCTCTCTGGGGGCTCCTACACTTACCTTAGGCCTGCCGCTGCCCCAAACAGGCCTCTGACGGACTTCCCAGGCCTATTGGATATATTCCCGGAAGTGGTTTTTGATGATCCGGTAGTCACTTTCAGTTCGCCGGAAACCACTTCTGGGGCATCTGACAGGCCCGGGAAGTCCGTCGGAGGCCCGTTCAGGGCAGCGCCAGGCCTGGGGTAAGTTCAAGAGACCTCAAACAGGCCTAAGCAGCTTACCCCGGGGGGCTTGCCTTTCATATACTGCGGTCCTGCAATATACCGGGACCGCAGTATATGAACCGTAAAATGGCGGGGGACCACTGTATTATGGATATATCATGAGTTTGCTCGTAATCCGTATTTGTGCTGGGTCTGCCCACTTCCATCCCCTCTCCATACAGCTGGCTTGTTGCATCTGCATTTATAGCTGCGCAATGAGTTGTCTCTGATGTTTAGTATTTATTCTCCACTCCACTTTTAAAGGGCTCAACGTGTATTTATTATTCCCTCCATTTCATACATTGACCTTTTTTTCTTTAGGTGATGGCGGTGGTTGGATTAAAAATAATAATAATCCCTTTCTAATAGTGCCAATGGCACTGCTCTAGAATTGTTCTTTTCCTGTAAAAATGAAAAGCCACTGTTACTGTACCGTCTCTTCTGTACAGAAATAAACTCATAGGTTTACTTAGTATGTCATGTGCCAAAATACTCAAGCGCGGCCTGAGGATGACATTAAATGCCTCTTATAGAATTTCAAGGAATGTTAGAAACAGGAAATTAGCTCTTTAGTTTATTGTTACAGATTATATATATAAATATAATATATATATAATAATAATATACATAAGAAATCATATCAACAATGAGGATGAAATGAGTGCCAAATATTTGCCATCTGTATAAATCTACACGTCACTAAAATTAAAACTATTTTGTGTAGTTCTCTTTCTCATGCTTTTATGGTTCTTTTGGGGAGTTCTGTTTTGTAGCATGCAGGATACCTAAATTGAATGTACAGTATAATGTTTCATTGCTACATTGATTTCTTGCTTCCCAGTAATTTCTTAGTTACCAAAAAAAGTTGGGTTTGTTTATTTGAAACATTCTTTGTCAATATTGTTTTTCTTCTTGAATTACTTTTCTCCATTTTCCTCTCTTTGCCTTCAGCTAATTGTAAGGAGAAAAAAATAATAATGTGCTTCACTCTTCCCCCTCCCCCAACCCCCATGGCTCTTTTTATAAAGCTGCCTCTTTCAATTGGTTCCTGTATTGTTTATGATCATCTTCTGTAAATAATTCTGCAATTAAATTTTTGGAGAAAACTGGTGTTCCTTATTATTAAGGCAGACTGGATCCAGTAAGAACGCAAGGCCATCAGAATGTAGTAGCTGCTCCAACAACCCAAGAACTTGATGGAAAATTCCGTCTATTTTATACACACATAAACATACGTAAGTATTCACATAAACAGCTGTGGCCTTTCCGTCACAGAAGACTGTTTCTGCAATGGAGAAACACATGTAAAACATTCCGTTTCTTTACATTACCCAGGGATTTGTCAAAAGTTTTCAGCTCTAGTTCCCATTGTGTATATACATTTCTTCCTTCCTTCCTTCTTTCCTTCCTTCCTTTCTCTCTCTCTCTCTCTCTCTCTCTCTTTCTTTCTTTCCTCCCACCAGCACTGGTGGTCCAACGGTTTCTACAATTTTTTGAAACAACACAGAAACCTGCACCACCTGTTTACCAGGAGACAAATGCACACACCACCAGTAGAGATGGGCACGACTTAGCGGTATTTTCGTTTTCGTTTTCGTTTTCGTTACGGAAACGAAACGAAAACGAAAATCGGCACAAACCTGGACCGAAAACGGAAATGAAACGACTAATTTCGAGCCAATTTTCGTTTTTCGTTACTGGAAAAGCACTCAATTGAGCTAAATGGGGAGAAACGGAAAATTTTTCGTTTTCGTTTTCGTTTTTTCGTTTTCATTACGTAACGAAACGAAAACGAAAAATTTTGAAATTAGCCCACGAAAACGGAAACAAAACGACTCAGACCCTAGCCGAAAACGAAAACGAAACTTTTTTTCTGAGTCGTGCCCATCTCTAACCACCAGTCATGGTTGCTCTTTCAAATTCCAGTTTTTTTAAAAAAAAAATCTATTTCTAGCATTCTGCATGTTTATTGGGGCCTTGAGCAGACACGTCGATTGCACAGTTGTTCTCGCAATGGGAGAAGAGGAAAACCACTTGAGACGTTGGCCTTGCCTGAACCGTTTTTGCACAATCCAATTCTGGTTTAAAATATCAATATTTCCCCTTGATAATAAACTGTAGGGATAAACAGTTGTCCTAAGGCGAATATTTAAACATCAAACAATCATATGCCTGGGATTAATGTCTTAATTTGACGTCAGTAAATTGATGTTATACTTGACTCTTTTTTATTAACATCACGATAGTGGTACAGGATCTTATCTGCACTGTGCATTAGCAGAGAGAATAATCTATTTATAGCAGGTACACACAGGGTAATGCCTAATTACTTGTTACAGTACAAATGATTTAACATCTTATTAGCTGATTGTCTTAAATATTACAGTGTTTTTGTATGACTTGTACTTAACGCAAACACACCAGTGGCTTTCTGAATATGTTATTATGTATATAACCAGCCTGTAAAGCGTGGCAACAGAGCTGAGCCTTTAAACATGGAATTACCTCAGTCATATAAACAGCAGAAGCGAGTGGGTATTTGTGCTGCCCAAGGCAGAACCAGGTAGTACAGGCAGCTGCTGCTAAACATTTGGGTTTATCTTCCTCCAACATTGCCCTCCTGTGCCAAGTGTTATTTGTACCGATTGGGATCTGTCTCAGTGTTAGTGCCCAGCTGGGGCCATGCACAGAAAAAAGGTACTGTCCCTGACCAGAAATTATAATCAATCGTTTTGGGCCCACATTTATGTTATAGATACCTCATTATCGGAAGAGGGAATTGCGTAAATGCTGGTCACGTGTGGTTGTCACCGCAGGAGCTGGCACCATTTCTAGCTGTTTGAAAATTAGCTCATGTTGTGTTTTGACTGCTCCCTGGCAGGTAGGTACAAACCTTTCTTACAGGCTCAGGCTGCTCAGACCCAAAGGTTTTCCTAAACCATCTCTCTGAAATGCTAGCGTGATTTCTAAATCAACGACAGTGCACACGGCATAGAAGTCAGGTAGAGTTGTATTGGGAGGCTTCTCTGTAAAGCAATGCCTTATGAGTGTTAGGAGGGAGGGAGCCAAGCTTAGCTTCACTGGGAGCTGATTCCAGAGGGTTGGTGCCACAGGGGAAAGACCCAACTCCCCCTAGTTGATTTCCTGGCCTCCTTTGGTGTGGGCATCCAGAGGAGCAAGGCCTGGGAAGATCTGGTGGAATGGGTAGATTACCTCATGGAAAGGTAATACCACAAGGACCATGGATCCCAAACCAGGACGGGGTTTATATGCGAGCCTCAACAGCTTGGACCTGACCCGGGACACAAACAGTGCAGGTGAGCCAGAACTGGGGAGATGCGATCACTTTTGCTCACGCCAGCCACCAGTCTGACTGCCACATGGATGCACAGTCCGAGTTGGATGATGATGATTTGTTCCTTTCTCTTTGATGTGGCAGCAGCAGCTCCATATAGGGGGAAACGCTACTGGGGAAGCAATGATTGTGCCTCCTTACGGCTGTGTTGAAAGTCTGACTTGCAGTGGAGAGATCTAGGCTTAAATAAAAGGCTTTTGGCATCAAGTGATGAACTGGAAGTATAGAACTTTTAATCATTGTATACAGTAGGACCTCGGTATCCGCTGGGGATTGGTTGCAGGCCTTCCCGTGGATAATGAAAACCGTGCATAAGAGAGAACGCCTGCTCACCCACCCCCAAACTGCTGTTTCCTGAC
>JAHTLZ010000122.1:34715566-34732655 GCA_023846285.1 Phrynocephalus versicolor | reverse complement strand
ATGGGGTAAGGGGGATTGCACTTGGTCCCAGGGGCCAGATTCAGGACCTTGGGGGGGCCGCATCCAGCCCCAGGGGCTTAGATTGAGGACCCCTGCTCTAAACTATGTAGATGGCGTATACAATGGTACTTTGTATAAAGGGATTAATTTGTTCAAAAGAAATTCTGTTAAGCAAATGTTCCTTTGCGCAAATTTCCCATAGGAATGCATTGAAAACAGAGTAATCCCTAATCGTGATCATTTTTATGTTGTACGGATTCGCCCCATAGGCGATTCTGTTAAGCAAACTTCCAATATCTTTGGATTTTTTTATGTTGTACAGATTTTATGTTATACAAACCGTTCGTTATATGAGGGTCCACTGTAGTTCCATTCGCTTATGAAAGCAACTGGACCAGCTTCATCCATCATGTGTGGGAGTGGTTCCCAACCTTAGGTAACTCAGGTGTTCTTGGACTGTAATTTCCCAGACATCTTCACCATCGTCGTGTTGGCTGGGGTTTCTGGAAATTGCCGTCCAAGAACACCCAGATTACCCAAGGTTGGGAACCACTGATATATGGTACAGATTACATAGAGAGAGATAGGTAATATAAATTTGGTCATACTGTACAAATCAAAATCACACAAATGCACTGGAAACTGGGCAAAGCAGGAGGACCTCGTGGCAGATCCCTGTGCTGAAAAGCTCCTCTCTTCTCCAAATCTGAGCTCTTCATCACCACCTTCTGGAAATGACAAACATGACAGTTCAGACGTCCTCTCCTTTTTCTGTACTTGGCAACCAAGGTGGTTACTTCACATCCTTCCTCGAGCCGAGGTGAACTCGCCTCCGTGTTGAAATCGGTTTTCAACACGGATCGAGAAGTGGGTTGAAAAGATTCCCGAGCTCCAGGACGGGAATCTCTCACCCCGCTTGGAGCGCAGTTCAGGGGGCGTGGTTGGGGTGAACTTGGATTGACCCCACAAGGACGTGAGGTTCTGTTCCTTTGAACTTGGATTGGCCCCACGAGGACGTGAGGTTACGTTTGTTCGAACCAGTCTCCAGCGGGGCTGCAGCGAGAGGGACGTGAAGTATCAGCCCAAGTCCTGGCAAAGAGCCTCCATGAATGTGGTTATCCAAATTGGGAAAAGGGATTGGGCATTCCTTCTTCAAGAATTAACTGCAGCTGGCCTCAATGTCAGGACATCAGAAGTGATGAAGTATGTAGGGCTCGATCTAACTTTAAAAAAGTAGCAGGAGAGTTCCAGTGACATTCAGATGCTATTTTAAATGAGCAAGGATTGTTGCTCTATGCCCCAAGAAGTTCAGTACATAAAACTGTTGAGTTTGAAAACTTTCTGTGTCTATATAGCCTAGTGTATATATTCAAAACATTTTAAAAGAAAGGGAGGAAGCTGGTCTGAAGACACCCTACCATCACACAGAGAGACACCGAGATCTCCTCCCCCTTTGTTCTTTCAGCAGGTTCTGAACAAACTGGTTCTCCAAGGTTCTACGAAGCTGAGACTGAATGAGAGAAACGCCAGGACTCCTCCTTCCAGAAAGGAGGTGACAATTAATTGGATAGTGGTGTGTAGGGCTGTGACTGGCGAGCATGGAGAATCTCTCCAAATAATTCTACATGCTGCCACCCTGGCGGACCAGTGTCTCGCTCTGCCTGTTCTGTTTGGCTTCTGCTTGTTAAATAGACAACCCTTTCATTAAATGTGCATGGGTGAGGTCATTACTTTAGAAAGTGAAGATAGTTGCCTTAAAGAACGAATTACATAATTGCTTACCTCCCCTTCTCTTGCTTTAGAACTAACCTGCTCTAGCATTAGAGTGGATCAACTGAAAATGTGTGCATGTGTGTTTAGATATATATCTCAGTAGACCAGCATATACACTTAAAATACTTAGCTGTCCTCTCCTCCAACTACAACAAAGTTTCTCAATTTTCAAGAAGCAGACCACACGCACACCCTACACTTCCCTCAATCATGGTTTGTCTAAATATCCAGCTTCCCAAACTGAACTGAATCTACTCCCATGCAAAATGTGATGCCTGTTCCCAGGTTTTGGCTGGTTCTTGGATCGTGCACTTGCACAGGTGGCCTCATCTTAGGGGGCTTATTTTGAATCTACAGTGGTACCTTGTATAAAGGAATTAATTCATTCCAAATGAAATTATGTTAGGCAAATTTTCCTTTATACAAATTTCCCATAGGAATGCATTGAATCCCTGATCGCAACCATTTTTTTATGTTGTACGGATTCACCCCATAGGCCATTCTGTTAAGCACATTTCCCCTATCTCTGGAATGTTTTATTTTGAACAGATTTTATGTTATACAAACTGCTTCATGGCGCAGTGGTTAAATGCCTGTACTGCAGGTAAAACTGTGCTCATGACCTGGGTTCAATCCCCGGTAGCAGGCTCAAGGTTCACTCAGCCTTCCATCCTTCCGAGGTCGGTAAAATGAGTACCCAGCTTGCTGGGGGGGCAATGTGTAGCCTGCACACTGTAATTAAAATTGTAAACCGCCCAGAGACTACTTGTAGTGGTATGGGGCGGTATATAAGCAGAACACTTTTTTGCTTGTTATATCAGGGTCCATTGTATAGGAAAATTGTTGTGGAGTGAATTCTTATCATGATTTTGTAAAGCCCTGTTTGTGGGAGGGCTTTTTATCATTAAACAGCAACAACAACAACACTCTGCATAATATGTTGTTGTTTGGAGTATAAATTCCAGAATGCCCCCCCCCCCCAAAAAAAAAAACAGCTAGGAGTCCTGGAAGTAACTTTTTCTGGCTCTGTCAAAAGCTTACATTTGGATTAGTGTGAAATACTGGTAACTTCTTTCTTAGACTGCCCTATAGCTATGTTCAAATTTTAATGAGGGCAATAGATTATGTATCTTGTTTGTTTGTTTAAAATATTTTTATAGCACTTTTCTCAAAATGACCCAAAAGGTGGTTATATGTAAATTTGATCCATTAAAAGAAACCCTAGCCATTTTATGAATGTGTCCAATTATCCACAATTCAAAACATCAAGGAATGGCCTGATGTTCCTGCACAGTATTGCGCTCAGATTGTCAGCAGGATGAAGGGGGTCAAGCTTTATGTAGCAAAGGTCAGCCTGAATGTTGATGACACCAATGGCAGCAGTCAAGATGGTCTAACACAGTGTTGGCGAACCTACAGCACAGGTGCCAAAGGTGGCCCTCGGAGCCCTTTCTGAGGGCACCCGACGTTGCCCCTTCACAGCTACCTGTATTCGGGTTAAATTCCCGTATTGGCACTTTGCAAATAATTAGTGGGTTCTGAATCACAGTTTGGGCACTCAGTCTCTAAAAGGTTCGCCATCACTGGTCTAACAAATGATAATGGACTTCGTGTCCATTATCATTCTCAAAGTGAAAACAGGTACGGGTAAATTCCAGAGGGAATTCCCTTTTCCATCAGTTAATCACTTCTTACCCAAATGTGAAGTAATTGTCAGAGCTACTTTTCAACAAGTGTGAAACACAACTCACCTAGCATTATTCAGTATTAGTGGATCCCAGAATACGAGTACATGAGCTATACTGTACTGTACTATGATTGTTGGTACAGGATAGAAGCAAGAACAGCTGGAAAATGACTGTAGTCCCTTTGTGCCAAAATATTCTAAAAGGCTGTTTTGGGACTTAATGAATGGTGAAGCAAAGCTATGAGTAACATCTTGTGCAACACAGAAAATGAAGAAACATACACACCCTTTCCCCTGTCAGGTAAACTAAGGCTGCCCTGCCCACACTGCAGAATGCAGCCTAGAAATATATGTTTCCATTTTAAAAACCCTTCCTTGGGTTAGGCAGCCTGAAGAAGAAAAGCTCCATGGACATGTGCTGTGCCTGTTCTCCAAAAGATGTCCTCTTACTTTTTAAATCAGTAAACTGCGGGGTTAGCAGATATTATCACTAGAAACCAAGGTCAAAATCATCAACACGATGTGAAAGAAAGACAGTAAAGACAGGAACAAAAATCATCTCATTTGAAATGTGGCATTGGAGACAGCCAGAAAGTCAGAAGAGTCGATTCAAGCTTGAGCTCGCACAACAGCAAAAATAAGTCAACTGAGGCTACCTTACCATGTGCATGTAATGAAAACACAAAACTTAATATAAAAGACAATGTTGCTAGGGAAAGGGGGGGAACAGTAGGAAAAGAGGAAGACCTAATATGAGATGGGTTGACCCAAAAAAGGATTCACAGCTGATCGTTTGCAAGATATGAGCAGAATATACAGGAAAAGGAAACATCAGTAGGAAAGAGAGGGCAGTAAGAAGAGTGAATAACCTAACATGAGATGTTATTAGTTAAGCAGAACTATTAAATGTTAAGACATTTTGGAACTCAACCTCCTTTAACCTTCATTAAAAAGTCATGATACATAAGAAATGACTTGATGGCACATCACATCTTCGGAGTTTCTTTTCTTAAGTATCTATAGTGTGACAAGATCGAAAGGTCGAAACTGCGACAGCATATAGGCACTAAAGCTCTGCTAACATCAAGTAAAGCTATCTGCAGCTTTACAGCTTTAATGCGTGAGCTTCTGGATATTTGTTCTCGATTTAAAAATATAAAGAAATAATTACAACCAGACACATAATATATTTGTGTTTCCTGTTTGGCCAGGAAATAATTAAGCATTTCTCCTTCTAAGACTCTTCTAATTGTGTCCTGACTGGCAGAATCAAAATCTTCAGGTTCAGAATCTGCAAAAATGTTTCTAAATTTAAAACCTCTTTCTAGTAAAGTCACATTTTCACCTTTCAACATTTTTGTAAAAAGCATCTTGGACCAGCCATTCTCTTTCAAGATAAGCAAAACTGATACATTAGTATTTTCAATTTATCTGATTTTTTAAAAATCTGTTGACAAAAAAGGTCTCAAAGGTCTGCACAAAATGACACAATCAAGCATGTGTATACTTTAAAAAAATCTAAAACTATTTAACCAAATATCACTAAATTTGGCAGAGCTACAATGCAGAGTACTGCCGACTCCTATTGTGCCAAATTTCCTGCTGACATTCCAGTTTTAATGTTTTGTTTATGCCGTCCTCATTTTAAGAATTGCTTTATAGAATGTTGATTTCCTGTGCTAGCACAATATTATCACTGCACTCTCATTTAGTGATCATGCATAGTTGAGATTCTGCTCGCAAGTACCATATGTTATTGCATTGGTTTGGGAAGTAGGTGGTGGGAGGGGTAAATAAAGAGCACCTCATGTCATCTGCTTTAAATTGGGTACAACAATGTTATTTATTTGTCGATCATGTGTACACCACCTAGAATATTTATTTTTTATTTATTTTAAATAGTTTTATCCCACCTTTCTCCTTGGAAGAGGACCCAAGGTGGCTTACAATAATGAGGGGCAATATACAGCCCGGAACATTTAAGACATATTCAAGTTAAGAACAGGGATTTAAAAGAGGCATCTTAGAACATTAAAAGATAGCAGTAGAATTACAAAGACCACGCAAAAAGAAAAGAAAAAATCCATTATGAGGGATGGAAAGTAATATGGAAAACACTGGTGTTCTTATGAAATCAGTCAATGCAATCATGTATGGTAATCCATATGAAGTTACATAGTAGGAAGTCCAGCATTCCGGGGATAGGGAACTAATGCAATGTTACATAAATGCCATAAATGAATAAATAAATACAATTGGTGAGAATGGTTTTGATTGGCAGGGGGAGAAGCCAAATAAAGCAGGGGAGAGTGAGTGCGAGACAGAGGCATCTGGGGAGAGAGAGATCAATACAATTTCTGTGTTAGCAGTCTGGGGTCTGAGAGAGAATCGGAGACGGGGAGGTAATCATAGAGATTAAATGCTGTTAAAATAAGCCTGGAGACAAACAACACCTTTGACACAGTATATTTTGATAAAAGCCTATTCATTCCATAGAAGCTCAAGAACTGCTAAGTTCAATCTTTGAGGGCTAGCTATGTGGAGGGTGTGATAAGGGCCTTGAGTGAATGGACAAATATACACACACATAGGGGGTGATGAAAGGTTGGTGGCCTGGATGAGGAAGAGGGGAAATATGGGGTAATTATTAAAGAAAATGTATTTATTCCTGTACCAGTTCAAGCAGCCCGTTAACTCCATTTTCTGACGACAAGACAGAGGAGGTTTGATATCAGTACAGTGGTGCCTCTGATGACGAATTTAATTCATTCTCAGAGGCAATTTGTTATCCGAAAAATTTGTTATCCAAAACGTGGTTCCCCATTGAAATGAATTGGAAGCCAAGTATTCCATTCCAGAGGTCTGAGAAAAAGGCAAAAAAGCTGGGGGGGGGGTCCAGACCTCTTTAATAAAGTGCACTTTAAAGGCCTGCAGTGCTGGAACACCCCCTCCAGAACTCCTCCCTTGTAGTGCAATGCAAATATGGACAGGAGAAACTAGCAAGACTGCCCCAGCCTATTCCTACCCAAGGTGCAATGGGGGGATGCAAACAGACAGGCATAAGTAGCAAGAGAGATCCTGCCTGTTCTTGCCTGCAAAGCAATGGAAAAGATTTTAAGCATGGACAGAAGAAAGCAGCATGACTATCCCAGCCTTTTCCTGCCAAAAATGCAAAGATTAATAAAAAAAACAGCTCCCTATCTTTCCAAGTTTGAAAGGACCAAATCCCTCAGCAAAACATGTCCAGAATGGATTAAAAAAAGGGAAAATGCTCTAACTTCTCCCACCCCTCCACAAACTACAGGGCGTGCAATACATTCTGGGTACACTTTTTTGCAAGGCAGTATGAAACATTTGTTATCGGAGGCAGCCCATAGAGAACATTTGTTATCCGAGGCAGCCCTATACCCAGAAATTCCGATTTGTTAGCCAAAAAAATTGTTATCGGGGCATTCTTTATCCGAGGTATTACTGTATTTAAGAGAGAGGGGCATGACAGGGACATTTGCTCTTTTGCCTCAAAGAGCAGAATACCTTTTGCTCAACTTCCATGCTTTTAAAAGGAACTGCACTTTTTCTTTTTCATTTTTCATTTTTCTTTTTCTTTTTCTTTGGCAGTGTGGGAAGCAGCAGTGGGTGCTCTAGCCCTGGGAAGTTCCAGGGTGTAAGATCTGGCACTAAGACTTTAAAGAAAAGATCCGGGACATATGATGAAGCAAAGCTCAGAAAATCCCCTTGGGAGGTATGAATCACAAATGTACTACGGTAAACATAACAAGTAGACTTGGGCAGTTACTTCATGTCCGTTTTGCCTCTGTTAGTGTTGCGCTTAGGAGTGGTACCAAAAAATGTTACTTCACATCCATTGCGCAACAGTGGTACCCCAACTTAAGAGCACCTTGACTTAAGAGAAATTCAACTTAAGAGCGGAAAACTGTTGGCATTTTAACTGCCACCTTACAAATTTTAGATACGGTCTGCTCGACTTACAATTATTTTTTTAAAAACTTTTTTCCAATATTTAAGTAGGTACCTCGACTTAAGAGTAGTTCGACTTAAGAGCATGCATTCGGATTTGATTAAATTAGTAAGTGTAACCACTGTACTGAAATTAGTCTCGACCACGCCCCCGGAACAGGGGCTAAGCGTGACAATCCTGTACCTAGTGCTGGGGTAGGGTTTTCCCTTGTCACTCTTTGTTCCCACTTTCTGTTCCAAGACAAGACACCATGTAGTAACAACTGTCATGCAACAAAGCATTTGTTTCTCTCAGAAATCTGTGTCCTTTTTTTTAAAATTTTGACTTTTCAGAAGCAAAATACCAAAAAGAATTTTAAGCCCCCCTCCCCACAAAAAGGAAGAAGGAAGCTAGACAAATCCAGTGTTTGTCATGGTACAAGACCGTGAGGTAACACTTGCCATGAGACAAGTTATCGGCCATGGGAACACTGAAACAGGGACAAAACCACGAGATCGCGACCAACGCTGTCACGGTACAAAACAAAGAGGGACGTGAAGTAACCACCTTAGATGACTTGGCAGACGATCACACAACCCTCTTCTCTGCAATATGGATTATGGAGCATAATAACAGTGGCACAACCAGTAGGTATGTAAGATGGGTGGTCTAAAAATCCAATAAATAAATAAATAAATAAATAAATAAATAAATAAATAAATAAATAAAAGGTTTAGAGCTCAATAGTAAATGTATGGCACTTACGTCAACTGGAAGCACTACAATAATGTTCAGCATCCCCTTCACCTTTTCCTCTTATCCTTTCACTTCATTTATGTTTGAAACAAATTCTAAGGGTGCTTCCAGGGGTGGGAGGATCAGCCAACATGTTGCTGTCGTTGCTCAGACACTGCCCAAAGGTGTGCCGGGTCCTCACATTCTCTAGAGAGGATCCTCCCCATTGTTGTTGCTATTGTCGTTGTTGTTGTTCTAGGTGGCTTCCTTTCCAATACATTCAAAGCCTAAGTAGCCTGAAACATCTTCAGTGTTATTAACTTAATGGCAAACACGTCTATAAATTACGGTGTGGGTGGCCTATAATACATAAGTAAGCCATAGTAAGGCATGTGTGCAATGCCCTGTGATGGATGCTGTATCCTTAAGCCATTTGCCTGAGGGCGGCGTTGCCTTCCGGCATATGGCCTTTGGGGTGACAACTGAAATGTGGAATCAGTCATCACATAGAATTATGGGCAGGAAATGTTGACGAACAGGACTCTTACTGTGGTATTCGACACGTTATCCCATTTAGTGTTTATAGTGAGGAGAGTTGTTGTGCACTAACAAAACGAGAGCTGTTGCACACTGCTGCACACTATAGTGAGGAGAGCTTTTGCGCACTAACAAAATGATGGCCATTCTGCAGGAAGGCCCAGTTAGAGCAGCCCACAAATGGGACTTCCCGTGGATGACCCTTGATGTATAGGGACTTGGTGCAGCAAAACGTTGAACACATGTGTACTTTAAACATTTCTCTATGAATCTCTAGGAACTCTGGGTATCTTAGGCTTTCCAGGTATGCTCAGAGGCGTGTTTAAGGAGACGAGTCTATGCGTGCACAGGTGGGATGGACAACGTGTGACCTTGGGCTTGCCCAAGTTCAAAAATGGGTTTCTCCAGAAAAGGGGTAAAAAAAGGTAAAGGTTCTCTCCACACATGCATGCTAGTCATTGTCCGACTCTAGGGGCGGTGCTCATCTCCGTATTCAAACCAAAGAGCCAGTGTTGTCCAATTTGCAGCCCACAGTTTTTAGTGCTCTAGCCCGCTGAGCCACCATGCCCCTTTCCAGAAAAGGGGAAAGGACAGCAAAGGTGAACTGCACTTGCATGCATGTGCACACACACACACACACACACACACAGAGAGAGAGAGAGAGAGAGAGAGAGAGAGAGAGAGAGAGAAGTATTAAAAAAACACCATGAAAGTGAACCTCTAACCATTTTCAAGCTTGCTTTTTGTTTTTGTTTTTTTGTGTATTTTTAACATTCCATGCAGCCTCCTCCCTCCCCCCCCCCGCCCCTCGCCCTGGGAGATTGTGGGGATAGAATGGTTGGCCTTCAGATCCAGCAAAACTGCAGCTGCCATAGGAAACAGCTATCTTGGCCAATAATATTTCTAATCCACCAAACCCCGATGTAGCTATTTATTCAATTTGTCCCCGTCTCACCTTTCTGCTAGAACCGGGCAGCTCCACAAGAAGATCAACAGAGCAAACACAAATAGAAACAGTAACATATAATATTAAATTGCTATTAAGCAAGTTTAAAGCAGAGTTAAGTGATACACAGACTATACACACAAAGCCTTACGGGGTCCCCCCCCCACCACAATTGCCTCATCAACAAATGTCAGAAGATGGAGGTGGAGAAGCAGATTTTTCTCATGTAAACAAGTAAGGCATTAAGTATGTTGCTTGTTTTTAAGATAGATTTGGGCAATGAAAGTTTGACTTATCTTAAATAAGCCATATCATTCTTGTGTAACTTACTTATTTTTTTTTTGTCACCACACTACTGCTTCCTTCACCTTTTCTAGTTCCAAAACATTGTTAAAATGGATGGGCAGAATCTCTTGCCTTCCTCCCCATCCAGGGAGCTAAGGTAATTTGGTCTATTAGGTGTTCTGACTAGTACCAATCCATGACAGGAACCTTGTGGCGCAGTGGTTACATGCCTGTGCTGCGGCTAAACTGTGCTCACAACCTGGGGTTCCATCCCAGGTAGCCGGCTCATGGTTGACTTCCATCCTTCCGAGGTTGGTAAAATGAGTACCCAGCTTGCTGGGGCGGAGGGGGAGCAATGTGTAGGCTGCTTACTGTAATGAAATTGTAAACCAACTAGAGACTACTTGAAGTGGTATGGAGCGGTATATAAGCAGAACACTTTGTAAGGGTCTCTCTCTCTCTCTCTCTCTCTCTCCAACAGAGGGAAATGGCCAGGTGAGCAAAAGAAACAAGGAAACCAAAAAGGGAAAGAGATTTAAAAAAACCATGGGTTTTCCCCGTGAAAACATGGGAAGAGTGGCAAAGCAACCAGCATACAAAGCCTTGTCTTAATTGTAGTGCTTAGTGACGGAATACATCTGTGAAGATGAGTGAAACAGTCCTGTTTCTCAACTTCCAGATTAGTGATGGAATGTGCCTCTACGTTGGTTCAGGACTGTTTTTGCCATCCATTTGATTCCACCATATCCTCTCTGGTCTAGTGGCTCCTTTGGCCTAGCTGGAGATCACCACGTTGCAATTCTGGTTGGGGGACAAAGTGGGTGTTGTTGCATAAGACAAGTCTACTCCTTTACCTTCTTGTGCCATTTATGATTTAAGATCCGATTTAAGATCTTTCCCCCCCCCCTTCAGTATCAATTCTAAGGCTGCAATTAGCCAACCCAGCTGCCACGACACGTTGAGAAGATTGTTCTAGCTTAAAATAGGAACAGGCAGGTACAAGGTGGTTACTCAACAAGTTCAAAAGGAAATGCGTAATGGTATGAGTTATCCTTCAACAAATGAATCACGCCGGGGGAGCTGCCTAAATTGGGACTGTGCATTTGAGCAAGGCCATCAGGATTTTGACTAAATAGTAATTATGCATGTATCTGCTTTATTTTGCAAATATGGGCTGCCTATTTCAAAGCGGGTTAAATGTTTTTAATACCGAAGATTAACATTTATACATTTATAAATAACAGAGGTGCTGATTTAATCTTGCACTGGAGATGGATAGCTGAGTAGCTTAGGCCTCTCTCTGTGGAGCTTGGATCTGAGAGTTCCATCCCTATGGAGCCTTCTTGAAAAAGGTTGCAAAAGGTGTTGATGATGATGCCACAAATTGTACATCGATAGAAGCTGGAGTTGGATATAGGGTATTTGTACACGACCCCTAAACTCTGCCGCAAATGGCTGCCAGCTCCGGAGCTTATAATTGTTTCCCCACCAGCTCCGGAGTTTGCAGGAAATTAATTGCGACCACGCCCACCTAAGCGTGTCCCAGCGCACTTTTCATGTACCTGCTCTTGGAGGGTGAAAATCCCCAGATCCGGATGTAATCTGGTGAGTGCCGGGCTCTCCTCGCTTCTGTTTGGTTTTTTTTTTGCCTCTCGCCCCTTTAAGAGAAGGAATCAGGAAGACGACGGGGCGGCTTGGACCAGCAAACGGGGTGAGCCTGCATTTTTTCCTCTCTTTTTTTCTCCCTCCCCTCATGCAGACAGGAGCAAGGAAGTGCGGAGGGGTGGGGACACAGGAAGATCAACGAACCCCCAAGATCTCTGGTCCAAATTTAAGTGGCCAGCGGATCTTAGGGGTTGTGTGAAAAGGCCCATAGTTGAAACTTATCTTTCTTATAAATCCAGGATGAGAACCCTCCCCTATTTGTTATACAAAAATAGTGATAGGCCTGTTTGAGATAGATAGATAGATAGATAGATAGATAGATAGATAGATAGATAGATGTGGTTACAAACAGGTTACAAGGTCACAGGTTACAAACCATGATGGGGATGTGTAATCTCCAGGCTTAAAAAAACAGGGTACTTCAAAGGCCAGATGCAGGGGAGTGGTATCAGGAGACAGATATCTAGTCTCGTGTGCTCCCAGGTGCATCTGGTGGGGCCACTGTGAAATACAGGAAGCTGGAATAGATGGGCCTTTGGCCTGACCCAGCAGGGCTCTTCTTGTGTTCTTAGATAGATAGATAGATAGATAGATAGATAGATAGATAGATAGATAGATAGATAGATAGATAGATAGATAGATAGATAGATAGATAGATAGATAGATAGATAGATAGATTAAAAGGGGAAAGCGCACCCTTCTTTGCAAGCCTAGAAGCTGTGGGGCTTTCTCCATGTCTCATCAATTTCATTTGCTTTCACTCTTGCCAGGGAGGGCTGCCTGGCTCCCCTGTGTTGGGGATCTTTGTTGGATTGGTAGTTCCAGATGACTTTGGGTTGCTTTAATAAGAGAGACATTGCTTGTGTTACTATATGAAAAAACTATTTATTTTATTTAACTAGAAGGGAAGGGTACACGGGAGGTTTTCTAACAATAACTATTCTAACAGCCATCTTGCTAAACCAGGAACATGCTTCTCTTCTCTCAGAATACAAGGCACACACACTAACTAGACTTCTACCAGAGCATTCCAAGTGGTGTGATCACAACAACTAATCGGCTTCGCTCTTTACATTAAATCCAGCCCATAATACGCTACATTGACCCTGCAATGGCTGAAATGTAGATCTTGACAAATATTCCAACACCCTGCCAGCCTTTGTCCCCCTTCCCCCTCGGCTGGGCATCTTCACTCAGAAGTTTTCAAAGAGAAAAGGCTGTGTTTAATTTTTCTCATGATTCTCCATGGTGCCTCCTTGAATGGGGATGGACTGACTCCTTCCAGGGCTGAAATTCTAAGATGAGGAAGAGGGAGGAAGAAAGGCCAATGAAGACAGAAGGGGGTACTTCTTCTCCGCTTGTTTATCTACTGGAAACTGAGGAAAGACCTGGATGTAACAGCCTTTCTCCTATGCTTGCCCTCCCTCCTTATGGATATTTAGTGGGAGAAATGACAGGATGTGCAGGATAAAATACATACAGTACCACAAAAAGCTCTAGTCTCTGTACATATTGTCTTTTGCTATCGTATGCCCTTTGTTTAATTGGCAGTACACTCCTCCACCTCAATGCAGACATAAAGTGTCGATAATGACAGTAAAATAGCCTTTCAACAGCAGCGATTTGAACACAACTTCCACCACTCCTATTTTAAGAAGCGGGTGTGAGAGAGGTCCCATGACAGCCCACACGCTAGTCGGATGTTCAAAGCAACGGTGGCAACCATATAAAGGTTTCTGCAATGCCTTGTGGCAGGCATGTCCAAACTTCGGCCCTCCTGATGTTTTGGACCACAACTCCCAGAACTCTAAGCTTAGATTTAGAGATGGGCACGACTAGGAAAATTTTTTTTTCCGAGTTGTCATTTTTCGGGACAGGTCCGTTTCGGGTCGTTTCCATTTTTCGTGAAAATTCGCAAAAAATTGTCATTTCGTTTTTTGGTTTTTCGTTTGTTGTTTCTACCGCGATTTCGCGCAATTTGACGTCCGGCCGAGACTTGCGGGGGCGGGGAGCTGCGGGCACAGCGCGGGCGGCGGTGGCGGGGGTCTATGGGTGGGCGGCGGCAGCGGCAGGAGGGAGGGGAGGGGGGCGCGCGGGTGGAGGCGCGGGCGCGCGGGCGGGCGGGCGGCGGGCGTTCGCGGGTCCCGCAAATGAGCAGGCAATTAGGTGAAAAACAGTTTAAACTGGCCTGGGTGATGGACTTGCTGCTGCACAACAAGGCTAGTGCATGCATCCTATATAAGCAACAAAGTGGGGCAGAAAGAATGCATTTTTTTTCTCTTGGTCTGCACTCTGCAGTGCTGCTGTGCTGACTCTGCTGATGCTGAACCGGCCAGCCACCCTACTTGGTCTGGCTGATGTGCCTGTTTGTTGTTATACTTTTTTGTTGTTTGGTTTTGAATCCATCCCATCTCCCCTCCACCTCTCTCAGAGGCAGCAGGAGAAACAGACATTCCGTTCCTCCCCAAATCTGGATGAGGGGTCTACTCTACTCCTCTCAAATTGGCCCCCCATCTCCAAGGTCCTTCTGGCTTCAGTTCACACAGTCACACACACTTAAGGACAAGCAATTAAGCCAAAGCCAATGCAACCCTGCTGCTGGTCATCATTAGCAGTTAGAGCCTGAGGGTTGGGTTAGGTGGTGGACTGGTTATATTAGCTAGCTAGCTAGCTAGCTAGTAGCTACTACAGGAATAGTTTTGGTAGGGAATAGGGAAAGGGATGGGAATGGGATAGGGCTCGGGGTTGCTATACAAGGAGGACTATCATCTATGGTCGACGCGTCCATAAGGCCAGAGTAAGGGCGGCCACTCCGGCCAGGCCACAAGGCAGAGTATGAGACCATCACAGCACAGAGCCAGAGTATGGGAGGCTCATGGCCAGCTCCAGTATAAAAAGGAAGGAGCTGAATGGCCTCACTGGAAGTAAAATGCCATTGCCCTTGGGTCACAGTGTCTTGCAGCCCAGAGGACAGAGTGGCGGAGGAGGCCAATCACCTTGAGTCTGGTCTGGCACCACACTGCCTGCGATGCGAACGTGAGCCCACAGTCAGCCAGCCCTTCTCAGTGAGCCACAGTGAATTGCGGCCCAGAGGGCAGAGTGGCAGAAGGAGACCCAAAGGGCTGAGTCTGAGTGGCACAAAGACTAGTGGCCGAAGCCTAAAGTCTACTCCTTTTGCAAGGGAACCCCTTTGTTTCTAGGGTCAGACAGTACTCCGCAAGGGAAACCCTTTGTTTCAACGGCAGCAGTGCCTAAAGTGCCTCCAAACTCAGTCCTTTTCCAAGGCAAACACTTCATTGGGTGGGTGATCACACAAAGACAGTCAGCCAGCCCTTCTCAGTGAGCCACAGCACAGTGTCTTGCAGCCCAGAGGACAGAGCTGCAGAGGCCACATAGCCTGAGTCTGAGGCTGCCAAAAGGACAGGAAGGGAGGACTGGGAGAGTTCTGTCTGACTCTTCCTTCCCATGTGCTTACTGGCAAACTGCCAATAGGCTATGGCAATGCCCTTCTTAATGAGTCACACAGACTCACAAAGACAGTATCCACCAGGAACCAACCTGCTGGAACTTTCCGGTGAACTGTTCTAATGGAGTGCTGGCACACACACAAGTTTCTTTCCTTCTTAGTGAGCCACAGTCATGTATTGCAGCCCTGAGGAAATAGTGGCAGACCCACAGGCCTGAGTCTGAGCCTAGGCCACAGGGCTTGAGTAGGGGAGGATCATTGCCAGCCACTCAGGAAGCTCCAGTTGCCCAGGGTGGCTGAATGGCCTGAGGACGCCATGAAAATGCCCTTCTTCGTGAGCCACAGTTGGCAGCCAAGTGGAAAGAGTGGCGGAGGAAACAGAGCTAGGCATGTGTGAATTACAAACTCACACAGTCAGTGTGCCTCAGAGTATCCAAACATGGAGGCTTCCTTGTCCCTCCCTTCACAGAGAGACACAGTGCATTGCAGCCCAGCCCAGTGGCATGCCCTTCGTGGTGAATCTCAGGTTCCACAACTCCAACAGCCAAGCCTGGAACTTTTCGAAAAACTGTTCTATTTGTAAATGGTGACAGAGGGCCACCAGCACGGCAGTAAGTTGTCCTTCTTAGTGAGCCACAGTGTATGGCAGCCCAGTGAAGACTAAGTAGCGGTCCGGAGGCTGACAACACTCCCACACAGCGGCACTACTTCCTGCAGAGGCCTGTCACTGTCCCAGGCAGAGTCCAAGGGTGCTTTCGCATGAGGTGGCTGTGCAAGCCACTTGAGGAGAGCAAGGCAGAGTTTTGCCTAATCAATTATGGGCCCACTGCTGTTTTCCAGCACACAAGCAAAAAGCCCTTCTCAGTGAGTCACAGTGTGCAGCCCAGAGTGAAGGGTAGCGGAGGCCAGAAGGCCAGACTAGAGGGGGTTGAAGGAGAAGCTGCTAGTTAGGAATCTCCCCTCAAGGGATTTCCCAACCTGGATTGTGTGAACTCCCGCCCCCCATGTTGGATGACAGAGTCCCTGAGTTATAAACAAAATAGTTGATGACTGCACCTGTAACTGTTGGTCTCATCAAGTGATTTTCCACCTAGAGGCGGGGTCAGCCGGGGTTGCTGCATGGACAAGTTGAAGGGAGTAGCGACAGGGCTGAACGAAGCACTAACTGAACCATGCTGTTAGGGTGAGGGAGAAGCAGCTGGAAAGCCTCCTCTAAGCCGGGAGTGTCTGAAGCCTGACAGGCAGGCAGGGAGAAGACACAGAGCTTGATTGAGTCTGAGTCTTTGACCACACAGGCTTCCAAAAGGACAGCAAGCCAAGCTTTCTGACTTTCTTTCCCAGCTGTGTGCTGGTAGACTTGCTCCTAACTGCCGGCATTCCATCTACACTACCATGCCCTTCATAGTGAATCACAGCAGTTCCACAACTCCAAGAGCCAAGCCTGGAACTTCCTCCTGAAAGGCTCTTCTATTTCTAAGAAACAAATGATTATTGTGCAGAACTGTGGTACGCGCAAGTACATTCCACTCCAGCCCTTCTTAGTGAGCCACAGTGTTCTGCAGCCCAGAGGACAGAGTAGCGGAGGCTTAAACATCCCCCCTAACCCTAACCCTAAGCCCACCACCAGCTGTTCCTGATGAGTGTTCCCATAACTCAATCATCATCATCAATCACAACCTAGATTTGCAGCCAGTAACTTTTCTTGTCCGGCAGTAAGTTTTCTTGCTCGGGAGGCAGAGTTTCTCTCGCCAAACCAGGAGACCAATTTTTGGCAACCAAGGAGACAGAGTGAAAGCAGGAGAACTAGGCTATTTCGTTAAGGCTGTAAGGAGGAGAGATAGCCCCCTGCTACTCAGTCTTTGAGGTAGGTTGTTGTAAAGTGCTTCCTGACCACTTTGTAAGCATATTGGCCCCCAAACCCCAGGGAAGGGAGGGAAGCGACAAGGAAGGCAGGTTTTTGGGTCTCAATCAGAGCAGACATGGACAACGGAGAAAAATTGGGCCAATACAGACAGACCCTTTCCAATGACACTTTGA
>JAHTLZ010000122.1:34680886-34706338 GCA_023846285.1 Phrynocephalus versicolor | reverse complement strand
AATAATAATAATAATAATAATAATAATAATAATAATAATAATAATAAAACACGTAGTCCTAAACACTTGGGAAGCGTTTGACTAGTGACAAGTCATGCAAAATCCAGCGTAGTTATCTTGTCTGCTGTGTGACGGTTTAATAATAAATGTGTTGCCAAGTTAAACCTGATTTACCACCACCCTTTTCCCTGGGTGGAGGAGAGAGTACTCTCTGTAGTGGTTCACCATTCCCATCTCCTGTGTAAGGGATTGAGGGTAGTGATGGCAGCATCCCGGAGGAACTGTGCCACTTGCCCAAGGGCCACCTGTGTGAGCCACTGCTTTAAAATGTAGTCCCGTGCTTCTCCAACGTCAAGGTGGCTTCTTCTGAGTGTATTTTTCTTCCTTCTGCCTGCTCCTAATAATAATAATAATAATGAGGGGCCCTTTGTGGAACAAGACTCCTTTAGAAGCTGAAGCGCAGTCAGCGAAGGGTTGTGGTTCAAGCTGAATTGGAGCACCGCAAGCCAGAACATTGGGAAGCAGTGGATTGGGGATGGTTATTGATCATTGGATTTACTGGGTTTGTATTTATTTTATTTATTCATCATGTTCCTGTTGCACTCTTTCTAAAGTGAGGTCCTGTGTGCCACATTTGACTCTCCACTCCACTTGGTGTTCGGAAGAACCCTGTGGTGAGGCTGACAGATTGACTGGCTCAAGGTTAATCTTGACCACCACCACCACCATTATCATCATCATGCACCATCAGTTCCGCTTGTAGAGACCCTTTCTAATGTTTCTCTAGTACTCAGAAGTGGTTCACTTTTCCCTTCTTCAGGGTTTGTCCTGACACAGGCCGGCTCTTCCAGGATGTACAGTGGGGGACCGAGAGCCTACCCTTTGGTTCTTCAGGCTGCTGCCTGTTTTCTGGTGGAATAGAGCTTGGCATCTGAGTATCGCCCTTCTTCCCCAAAATGAGTTTCCCAAAAAAGCTCATGGCAAAGTTCAGTAAAAGCAGAACTGAAACAAAGGTTTTTTTAAAAAAAAATGTTATGAAATGGGCCATTGACAAACAATAGAGCACTGATTTGGCTCGTAAACTATCCTTTCAAGCTGTGATGTATCTTTTCAAGCTGTGATGTATCTGAACAGGGAAGATGTGGAAGTAGGTCATGTGAAAGATTTCTGTCTCTGCACTTGAGGGTGGAAGTGGTTTAAGTCTGACTTGGAACAAAGAAACTTCCAATTATATGGCTTAAAATGACTTTGTGTATAACTGTGTGAGTGATATGGAGTAAACAGGTCTTTAGAACAATCTGGAATGGTGGGATTGGTTTAGATTGCTCCTTCCGTTCATACAGAAATTGCACCTGCAGCCCCTGTAGTTGTGATTTGGTCAACCACATGTTGGCATTAGGTGGCTCTGTTTTGGTAATTTGGGTCACAGTGGGTTCTTCCCCTTCTTATTCCCCTGCTTTCTATTTTGCAATACCTGTCTGGTGATTAGGAAATAGCCTGATTCTGTTTACAGATGGGCACAAATGTTGATTTTTTTATGCACACAAAGAGGAGGGGTTTGATGTGCCATGTTTCAGTTTTCCTACTCTCTCTCTCTCTCTCTCTTACAAAATAACTTTTTTTAAGTGGCACAGTGATGTAGTGCAATAGTGGAAAAGTGCCCCCCCTCAAAAAAAATAAAATTAAAACGAAGTGATTTGTAGAAGTGGCCAGATCACATCTACACATCACCACTGATGTGTAGGAAGAGCATTGCCTCAATTGGAGTGGCCTAGGCTAGGGCAGTGGTGGCGAACCTTCGGCTCTCCAGATGTTTTGGACCACAACTTCCAGAATTCCAAGCCTGTATCGCCAATGACAAAGGACTGTGGGAGTTTTCGTCCAAAACATCTGGAGTGCTGAAGGTTCACCGCCACTGACCTAGGCAATCACAGAGCAAGAAAACTGTTTATTTGGGCCGGTCCTAATTATTCTCATAGGCTCTATCCTTAGACCAATTTGGGAAGGATTGGTCCACATTAGGGACAAGTTGGAACTCAAGAATGTTGTATAGTTTTTTAAAGAGCGATCCCAGTTTTTTTCAACAGGGGGCAGGGCGGGCGGTGGCTATGGCATAGGGCAGTGTTGGCGAACCTATGGCACGGGTGCCAAAGGTGGCACTCTGAGGCCTTCCTGTGGGCACCCGACGTTGCCCCTTCACAGCCACCTGTATCCAGGTTAAAATTAGTGTATTAGCACTTTGTGAAAAAATTGTGGGTTTTGAATCACAATTTGGGCACTTAGTCTCTAAAAGGTTCGCCATCACTGGCATAGGGTAAACTCCCAAGGAGCCAGCCTTTTTGAAAAACGTTCCCACAGAGATAGAAGCGGGAATAATCGGTAGGACCTTGAAGCTTAGGAGGAGAAATGGGCTTTGGACCAGTTTTGTAAGTATAGCAGCACAGCTCCTGCATGCTGGTCCCCACCCCCAACCCCCGTGGCTGCCCAGTCCTGGCGGGTGACCGGATTCCTTGCCCCGTCCCTTCTGGCAGCCAGCCACTCAAAACGAGGGGGCAAGGCAGCCTGCCTGCCTGCACAGCTGTCCAGCTGTTTGCTGCTGGGAAATGTAGGCAGGGAAGCCCAGGTTCCTGCCTGGCCTGGAGAGCCAGCCTGAACGACAGAGCGGGTGAGTGGAAGTACTGGCGAGGGTGGAGGGCAGCTGCCGCCGCATTGACCAGTAGGGCCAAAGTGCGAGGAGGCGCTTGGTGCCCATCTCTGCTTAGGAGTTATTTGAAGGTTTGTTTGCGCTTGCTCGGCTGGATTATTAAGACATTTCTGCCCATGAAGCTGTATTCAGTTAAAACCATGATTCAACGTACAGTTAACATGGATGTGTGAACTGATGTGAGGGAGGGGGTGACGGATGCTGATCCTGGGCCTACACTTGGGAGGCCTGAGGGAAGAAAGTCCTTACTTGGCAGTGACCTCCTCCTCCTCCTCCTCCTCCTTTGTGAAGAGAAGAGAGGTAGACACACCAGGCTCTAGCTTGAGTTCTTTTCCCCCAAGGATGCTGTTCTCTTTTAACTGGGAATCTGAACTGATGTAAAGGTGAACCTGCCAGACTTCCATTTCATGACGGTCGTAACTGGTACCGGATCATTCAGCAGTGCTTTGCTGCAACTTAAGAAACCAGCAGAGGTTGAATGTAGTTGTTGCACATGGGGTAGTTAATGCCTATGCCAGGCATGTCCAAAGTCAGGCCCGGGGGCCAAATTCGGCCTGTTTTCAAATTCTGAGTGGCCCGCTTCTTTTCCCCACCGGCTCAGCCTGTAATGCATCCCTGCCAGCTGGACTCTCCCATACCGTATGGAGATGTTAGCTTGTAGTTTTATGGTTTGCATGCCCCCCCCCCTGCCTCTGTCCACCCACCCCCGCCACCTGCCCAGCCTACCCACCCCCAGCTCCATTGCTGAAGAGTCCTCCCCGCTTCCTTGCATGTTATAGAGACTTGTCCAAAGATTGGCCCGGGGGCCCAATGCGGCTGAATGGTTGGCCCCCACACATTTTCACCTCAACAAATCTGGCCCTCCTTGCAAAAAGGTTGGACCCCCCCCCCCGGCCTATGCCATCCTCTTCACTTGCAGCAATTCATTGGTGAAAGGTATGCCAATGGAGTTCATGCCACCAAGTTGGAAACCATTCAATTTTATCTCTAAGTAAACACCACCAACCAAAAAAAGGATGTTGAGGTTGCCTCTGTCTTATGGCAACTCTGATCCCAGTGTCCATTTCTGGTTGGGTTTAATTGGTCACTCAGATCAGTAGATCCTTCACCCCAATTAATGTGCACTATCTTGCAATATTAACCTCCATTCATGAAACAGGTCCTGTGGTCATTTTCATTTCTTCTCTTGAAGAAGAGGCCAGCAGCTGCATATGTGAAATTGGGGTGGGATGGGGCAGCGGGAGAGGCATATACAACATCACCGTTTCTGTTGTCACCCGATTATCTTCCCTTCCCCTCCAATCCTTTTACTCTGTATGGTAAGTAGCAGCTTCTTGTACCAGAACTACAAAGGTACAACAGGATTAAATGTGGTAATGAAGGAATATGGAGCTGGTGGCTCTCTGTCAGTGAGGGAAGTCCCCACAATCCCTCTCTAAGGGCACAGCTCACAGGACCTAGAGTTGAGCAGAATCTCAGTGCAGTTCTCCAGCTCGGCCTGGCGCAAATGGTGAGCCGCTGTGTGAGACAGAATGCTGGACTGGATGGGCTGTGGACTGTTCCAGCAAGGCTGTTCTTATGTTCCTAACCATGGTTATTGTCACCGTGACTTACGGAGCTCTTGCATATGGCCAGTGGATGGCTAATGTGGAATAATGCAACTGATCTCTTCTCCTTAACTTTTGGATCCTGGTGCTGTTGGAGAAGGAAAAGAAGAAACCATAAACAAGCAGTTCCTAGTAATTAACTAGTAATGATAAGGGAACTTGTAGAGCTTTGAATAAGGTTGTTATATGCATGCGCATGTATACATACATATGCAGTACTTTTCTTCCAGTGTTCCTTTTCATTCTCTGCAGATGGCATGGTGCACCTGGTCGCTGTGGAAAATACAAGCAGAAGTTGAAGATCCATAAATAGAACGGACTGCCGTGGGAGGGACTTCCTCAGAAATCTCAGGAGCCATAAACTGAAGAAATGAAGCTTGAAAATGATGGGGCAGCACCCCAGTCCATATTTTCTTGGGATTATGTTCGGTGGGATGTCCGCTTGAAGCTAGTGGCAGTGGGCTTCTTTGTCTACTTGGGAGTATTTTCTCTCTCTCACTTCTTGTCTTCATGGATGAGCATAACTTACCGTTCACTGCCGGCCAAAGAGAAAGTCTTCTGGAACCTGGCTTCTACGCGAGGTGTGTTTGGCATCCAGAGTTGTGTGGCTGGCTTGTGGGCTTTGCTCCTGGATCCTGTTTTGCAAGCTGACAAGGCGACTTCCCAACAGGAGTGGAGTTGGTTTGACTGCCTAACTGCCTCTGGCTTCTTCTTGCTGGAAAACATAGCTATTCACGTCTCCAACGTGGCCTTCAGGACGTTTGACGTTTTCTTAGCTGTCCACCATCTCCTTGCCTTCGGTAGCCTTTTTGGTATAATTACCAACTTAAAGGCTGGACATTACCTACCGTTGATGGGAATGCTGCTGGAGATGAGCACACCTTTTACTTGCATATCATGGATGCTTTTGAAGGTGAGAGACTAACAAGTAAACAAAGGGTTGTTTCAACTGATGGTGAGCTCATGGGTGCTATTGCTGAGTGTTCTGCTCTATTATAAAATAGAACATGAAGACAAAAAAATTGAGTGACCTGGCTGGCTGGGCTCTCCTGTGAGCTGTGATCCAAAAGAAAAAAAAATGGTGACCTTTCAAAGCACTGTCCTAAAATCACCTACCACAACCGTGATGTCTTCGAGTAGATACCCATGGAAGAAGGGGGATCAGAATCTGACCTTCATGGTAGTTTCTGCTCTGATGTCCACCTATTTCCCATTTACCTCAGGCTCAAGGAGTGAGATGGGCATTGTTGTGTCACCAATTTTAAAGTAAGAACTCTTATAGATGCTTGTCACCGTCTAGTTCTGCAATGTAAATAGAACTGAGCAAACCGTTTAGACATTCAAAACAAGTATATATAATATATTGAATGCATTCATCCAGTAGTTCATGGCTGAGTCAGCCATGAACTGGCTACCTGTAAAGGAGCCTCCTTTACAGCTAGGCTTTTAAGCAGCAAGTGTCTCAGGGATGCTTTGCTTACTAAACTTAGGAGATTTTTACAAGCTCTGAAAATGTTTTAAATCTCAATTTTTAATCTTGATGCATTTTTTTAAAAAAATACAGTGTTATACAGTATTTTAAAACTGTTAATTGTTTAGCTTTCACTGAGGTAAGCTGGCTCAAGTCCTCATGGGGAGAAAAGCAGTATATAAAGAATGAAAGAAGTAAGAAAAAAACCAAGTGTTGTGCCATCTTTAAGACTGGAAGATCTATATATTAGTGTGAGTCCTTGTGAATTACAATCTGCTCCCTCAAACCTTTCCTGCAATGTCGGGAAATAGACTGTAATGCAAAAACAAACAAACAAACAAAACAAAATAAAACACAGCTCACATGGAAGTAAACGTGTCTGATTTTAAAATGCCATGTCCTAATTTGATCCCTATGTTTTACTTCCTGAGGGATAGATGACCCAGACCTTCTGCTACTATTTGTCTTGGATACATGCTCCTCATAGCTCAGGGCAATGGGTGACAAAAATATGGCCTGAACAAAGAAATAAGGAATCTGTCCCCGCTCGTTCCTGCCCAGAAAAAGTTGCTAAGGTTCTTAGCATTTTAATTATTATTATTTCACAGGTGACACCAACAGACATTCCACAGAAGTCCAACCTCACTTTAACTCTGAGTCACAATTTTAATGCAGTGGCTTGCAGCCTTGAGTAACCCAAGTGTTCTTGGACTGCAACTCCCCAAAATTCCAGCTGATGATAGAACATAAGAACATAAGAAGAGCCATGCTGGATCAGGCCAAAGGCCCATCTAGTCCAACTTCCTGTATCTCACAGCGGCCCCACCAGATGCATCTGGGAGCGCATGAGACTAGATATCTGTCTCCTGATACCACTCCCCTGCATCTGGCCCTTGAAGTACCCTGGTTTAAAGCCTGGAGACTACACATCTCCATCATGGTTTGTAACCTGTGATGGACTTTTCCTCCAGGAATCTGTCCAATCCCCTTTTGAAGGCATCCAGGTCGGATGCCATCACCACATTGTGTGGCAGGGAATTCCATAGACTTACAACGCGCTGGGTGAAAAAATATTTTCTTTTGTCAGTTTTTACTCTCCCAGCCCTCAGTTTGAGTGTATGTCCCCTAGTTCTTGCGATCAACATGTTGTCACTTGATAAAGCATTAGAGAATCAACTTATACTGTATGAAGAAGAGTGTGCTAGTCATCTGTTTTATTTTAGGCAATAAAGCATGGTTTCAAGATCTAAAAGTACCATAATCTAATATTTGCCCAGAAGATGTGGCCTGGATACTGAGACAATTCAAGGGTGTTGATTAAGTTAATTGATGTCCATCTTTTGGTGTTGCGGGGTGCTCTCCTAAAACACGGTAGGGTAGAAGGAGGAGGTGGGGAACTTCCTTCCATACATCTCCTTAACTTCTCTTGGGATCAAAAAGCCACTACTCTGTAGACTTTAAAGCAGATTAAAAAGTTGGACTCTTATTTTAGAGGGGACGGACTTTGAAGAATCACACAGCAAGTCCATTAAACAGTGTGCTTTTAGAATATTACATAAAGAATTATTCAACAGCCAAACTGTATAAGATGACCAAAGTTCTGGTAACAAGTCTTAAGGAATTAAACCGGTAGCCTCCTATGTGTAGTTGTAATTTAACGTCTGCAATTGTGCCAAACATTTGTGTGTGTGTGTGTCAAACCAAAGCTAGTCTTTTTTGTCAAGTAAGCACTAGATTTATAGATTTCTGTGCTTGGGCTGAGCTACTCACTCCAAGCTGCCAACTCTCCCTAGCGGGGTACTGAGTTTGGAATTTTCCTTATATTTTCCAGACCTTACCCTAATGAGTGTTGGCGAACCTATGTCACGAGTGCCAAAGGTGCCACTTGGAGCCCTTTCTGTGGGAACTCAGCATCACCCGTTCACAGCCGCCTGTATTCAGGTTAAATTGCTGTATTGGCACTTTGAGGAGCCCAGGGTCTCTGACTTTTCAACCCAAGGAAAAATGGTATCTTGGTATTAGCTCTAGGTGATAACTTTGTTTGGTCTTCCAAGAACAAGTGCTCCTCTTTCCATTTCTTCCTGCTAGCCTAAATAAATTCACATCCATAGAATCCTAGAGTTGGAAGAGACCTCAAGGGCCATCTAGTCCAACCCCCTGCCATGCAGGAACCCCATCACAATATTTCTGACATATGGCCATCCAACCTCTGCTTAAAAACCTCCAAGGAAGAAGACTCCACCACCCTTTGTGGCAGCATATTCCACTGCCGAACAGCTCTAACTGTCATGAAGTTCTTCCTAATGTTCAAATGGAATCTCTTTTCCTGTAGTTTGAAACCATTGCCCCGAGTCCGAGTCTCTGAAGCCATGGAAAACAAACCTGTTCCCTCTTCAATATGACATCCTTTCAAATATTTAAACATGGCTATCATATCCCCTCTCAGTCTTCTTTTAGAGAGGCTAAACATTCCCAGTTCCCTAAGCCGTTCCTCATAAGGCATTTCCTCCAGACCCTCAACCATCCTGGTCACCCTGCTCTGCACCCACTCAAGGTTGTCAACATCCTTTTTAAACTGAGGTGCACAGAACTGGACACAGTATTCCAGGTGGGGTCTGACCAGAGCAGAAGAGAGTGAATGATTTCAAAACAGGAACTTCTTGAAGCCTCCAGGTCTTCGAACAACCAGCTGTTTTCAAGTTGGGCAGGTGTGGACCTGACTTGCAAGGATCCTCCTGTGCCACCCATGTTTAGGCGTGTCATTTTAAGTGCTGTTGCCATATCTGTGAGGGATATCACGTGGGACCGAGTTTTAACCTTTTCCATTTCCTCTTCCAGGTTGGCTGGTCTGGCACCTTCTTTTGGAAGGCAAACCAGTGGATAATGATCCATATGTTTCACTGCCGAATGATCCTGACGTACCACATGTGGTGGGTGTGCATTTCCGAATGGAATGCTTTTCAGGAAAGTCTAGAACTCTGGCATTTTGCCGTCGAGCTGATAGGAATGGCTGCCGTCACGCTCTTGCTGAACCCCTACTGGACCTATAAAAAGACTCAGCAGCTTCTCTGCCCCGTGGACTGGAACTTTGCCGATAGAACCACGAAGCGCAGCTCATCGGAGAAACTCAACGGCGACACACTCCAGAAGAAAGAACTTTGATGCTGGATCTGGGTCTTCCTCTCGGGGCAGCAATAAGATATGGCCTGAAAGATGTAGGGAAGGCAATCAACTAGGATCTCGAATCTTCAGTTGGCTTATTCAGTTATCTAAACCAGATATTTTCAATGGGGGCCATATGGCTTTCTGAGGGTACCCAGCACATTTACAGGAGGGCATATAGACTGGAAAAAAAAAAACGTGAGGAGGTTTTCTGTTCCTGTGCTTATGTTGTATCCTCGTTTGACAGGGGGCCCTGGAAGCCAACGACTACAAAACCCATTGAAAATGGCTGTTCTAAACCATATTTATTACTAATTTCTAGTTTTTTTAATCAGTATTAACTGGTATGCGGGGATGTTGCTGGCTCAGGGACAACGGATCCTGAGTTTGGAAGACATTTGGATCTATCTGGGGAAATATATTTGAAAATAAACACATGTAGGAGAAATGTTGGCTGTCGTGGATGATTCCAGAGAGCAGCTCGCTGTTTCTTGAGTTTAATGCTGGAATGCCTTGTCTCACTTAAAAATATCATTTCTAGTTTTCTCTCAACAATAAATGTTTCTCAGTTTGATCCAAACCATTGAGGTTTGTCCATCTTTGTAGAGATGCATCCTTCAGATTTACACATTCATACCGTTTTTTCTGTTATTTTTAAGGCTAGTAACCCTATGTTTACAAACAGATTCTAAACATTAGCTCAGTTTGTTTAATACGATATTAGGAATATGGGAGAACAAAACTTTTCCAAGAAATGCTACATACATGAAAAAAGGAAACACTAGTGCTAGAATATGAAAAGTGCATGTAGTCCAATGAGGGCTTCAAAACACAATATTTGGTGTATACTTTTTCATAGACTGAATACTGAGAAGAAAATATTTCCTATCCTTTCTGTAGCATGAAGAGAAGCTTCTAGTAAGCTGGAATTCATTGTAGAACTTTGTTCCTTTGGGCTCAGAGTTTATTAGACAGTGGGACCCGGATGTGCGCAAATATTTTAACCTTTGGAATTGCAGACTTTAGAGCAGTGGTTCTCAACCTTCCTAATCCTGCAACCCTTTAATACAGTTCCTCATGTTGTGGTGACCTCTTGCCCTGCTTGGAAGAGGCCACAAGTCCCCTTTGGCAGGCCACTGCCGCAGGTGCCAAAGGGAACTTCCCTCTACAGGCACCCTCAGCCAATCGCAGCCTCCAGTGCCAATGACAGACATCCCCTCCAACCTATCAAGCTGTAACTCACTCTTTCCCCTCCTTCCTTCTCCCCTCCTCCAGACCCAAGCCGTTTGTGCCTTTTTCTTCACTGGCTCATGGCGACCCATGTGAAATGGTAGCTCGACCCCCCAAAGGGCTCCCGACCCCCAGGTTGAGAACCACTGCTTTAGAGGAACATGATCATCAAAAGGGTGTAACCTTTTACTGTCTCTTAATCATGTGCAGGTATGGGCAGAAGGGTGGAGGCAGAACACAAGCCAATCTCTTGTAGACTTGACTTGGGTGCAAATTCTGCCATGGGAGGATTTAGCTTGTGAGAAGGGTGCATACCTTAGGATCAGTGAGTGCAAATTAGTTCTGCCAGCATTTAAAACAGCCTAAAGGTTTAAGAACATAAGAACATAAGAAGAGCTATGCTGGATCAGGCCAACGGCCCATCTAGTCCAGCTTCCTGTATCTCACAGTGGCCCCACCAGATGCGTCTGGGAGTGCACGAGACTAGATATCTGTTTCGTGATATCACTCCCCGGCATCTGGCCCTTGAAGTACCCTGGTTTTAAGACTGGAGATTACACATCTTCATCATGGTTTGTAACCTGTGATGGATTTTTCCTCCAGGAATCTGTCCAATCCCCTTTTGAAGCCATCCAGGCCAGATGCCATCACCACATCCTGTGGCAGGGAGTTCCACAGACTAATAACGCGCTGAGTGAAAAAATATTTTCTTTTGTCTGTTCTTACTCCCAGCCCTCAATTTGAGTGGATGTCCCCTAGTTCTGGTATTTTGGGAGAGGGAGAAGAGCTTCCCTCTATCCACTTTACTCATACCCTGCATTATTTTGTACGTCGCAATCATATCCCCCCTCAGGTGCCTTTTTTCCAGACTAAAAAGGCCCAAATGTTTTAGCCTTTCCTCATAAGGGAGGTGCCCCAGCCCAGTAATCATTTTAGTCGCTCTCTTCTGCACCTTTCCCAGTTCTACTATGTCTTTCTTGAGATGCGGTGACCAGAATTGTACACAATACTCCAGGTGGGGCCTTACTATTGTTTTGTATAATGGCATTATAATGTTGGCTGTTTTATTTTCAATACCCTTTTTGATAATCCCTAGCATGGAATTGGCCTTCTTCACCGCTGCCATACATTGGGTAGACACCTTCATGGAGCTGTCCACCAAAACACCAAGATCTCTTTCCTGATCCGTCACGGATAACTTAGAGCCCATGAGTTGGTAGATAAAGTTTTGATTTTTTGCCCCAATATGCATTACTTTACATTTGGTTACATTAAAACGCATTTGCCATTTCTCAGCCCATTCCCCCAGTTTGGAGAGATCCTTCTGGAGCTCTTCACAATCTTCTCTGGTTTTTACCACACAGAAAAGTTTTGTGTCATCCGCAAACTTTGCCACCTCACTGTTTATCCCTGTCTCCAGGTCATTTATGAACAGATTGAAAAGCACCGGTCCCAGGACAGAGCCCTGGGGCACACCGCTTTTCACTTCTCTCCATTGTCGCAGGGAGTTCCACAGACTAACAACGCGCTGAGTTACTTCTCCTTTATGAATATTAGCCACTGGGGATACTCCAGTAAAAAGTAGATTGCATACAGTGGATATAAAAAGTTTACACACGCCTGTTAAAATGTCAAGTGTCTGTGATGTAAATAAATGAGACAGATGTAAATCATTTCAGAACTTTTTCCACCTTTAATGAGACCTATGAACTGTACAACTCAGTTGAGCCACAAACTGAAATCTTTTAGGTGGAGGAAGGAAAAATAAAAAAATACTGAATATGGCAGCATATGTTTGCACACCCTTAAACTAATACTTTGTTGAAGCACCTTTTAATTTTATTACAGCACTCACCCTTTTCGGGGGTTTGGATCTATCAGTATGACACATCTTGACTTGGCAATAATGCTCCAAATCTGTTATATTGCAAGGGTCTCTCTTGTGCATAGCCTTCTTCAGATCACCCCACAGATATTCCATTAGATTCAGGTCTGGGCTCCGGTTGGGCCATTCCAAAATGTTAATCTTCTTCTGGTGAAAACATTCCTTTGTTGATTTGGATGTACACTTTGGGCCGTTGGCACGCTAAAATATTAGTTCCTCCTCAAGTTCAGCTTTCTAGCAGAAGCCTGAAGGTTTTGTGCCAATATTGACTGGTATTTGGAACTGTTCATAATAATTCCATCTACGTTGACTAAGGCCCCTGTCCCAGCTGAAGAAAAACAGCCTCAAAGCATGATGCTGCCACCACCATGCTTTGCTGTGGGTATGGTGTTCTTTTGGTGATGTGCAGTGCTCTTTTTGTGCCAAACATATTATGGCCAAAAAGTTCAGCCTTGGTTTTCTCCATGTTTAGCTTATGAAATCATAAGAGCCATGCTGGATCAGGCCAACGCCCCATCTAGTCCAGCTTCCTGTATCTCACAGTGGCCCCACCAGATGCGTCTGGGAGTGCATGAGACTAGATATCTGTCTCCTGATACCACTCCCCTGAATCTGGCCCTTGAAGTACCCCGGTTTTAAGCCTGGAGATTACACATCTCCATCATGGTTTGTCACCTGTGATGGACTTCTCCTCCAGGAATCTGTCCAATCCCCTTTTGAAGCCATCCAGGCCAGATGCCATCACCACATCCTGTGGCAGGGAGTTCCACAGACTAACAATGCGCTGGGTGAAAAAAAATATTTTCTTTCGTCTGTTCTTACTCTCCCAGCCCTCAGTTTGAGTGTATGTCCCCTAGTTCTGGTATTTTGTGAGAGGGAGAAGAGCTTCCCTTCCCTCTATCCACTTGACTCATGCCCTGCATTATTTTGTACGTCTCAGTCATATCCCCCCTCAGGCGCCTTTTTTCCAGACTAAAGACCATAACACTTTTCCCCACATGCTTTTGTGAGACTTCAGATTTTTGCAAAATTTAGCCGGGCTTGGATGTTTTTCTTCATAAGAAAAGTCTTCCGCCTTGCCACTCTACCCCATAGCCCAGAAATATAAGGAATACGGGATATTGATGTCACATCAACCATACAGCCAGTACTTGCCAGATATTCCTGCATTTCCTTTAATGACAAGGTGTATCCCTCGCTGCTTCTGTCCAGTGTGTAGTTTTTAATATGGGTGCCAATTATTAACTTGGAGGTAAAGGAAGAATAAATCACCGGAATATGAGTTGTAAGATCCTACACTTTGCGTAACCAACGTAAGTTCTATTTTATGTGTGTACCTTTTCAAGAAACAAGATGGGGTATAAACTGCACAAATAAAGCAAAATGACCCATATCACCTTTAAAAACTATCAACGGTGAAAAGTCAAATGTCTGCCTACGTGCTTTCCTACCCACAGTATCTCAAATCTGGTTTCAGCTTTTAAGTCTTAAAATTTCTTCTGAAAGATACTGAAAGCCTAAAGGTTCACCCTCCCCTCCAAAACAAGGCAGTCCCGTAACGTTCACACAATATTAAACTATTTGGCTCTTATTTCAAGTTCCCAGCAAGCTCCTTTTGAAGAATGTTCTTTAGTAGAATGTTGTAGAATTCTGACACCCAGTGGCTGCACCCATGTATGGTCATTGGTCAACCATTTTCAACAACCAGGGAGTAGAACATTTGCAATGGCAAGCTGTGGTAGAGGAAGAGGATGCTACATTGAGTCCAGTTAATGATTTGTTAATTCTTCACAGTGAGCTGGACAAAGAACAAAAAAAAAAAAAAACTGCCTAGTGGTGCTTTCTCATTCAGACATACAATGCATGGTTTCCACTATCCAAGATGAGACATAATTGTTTTTGAAATGTAGGGTTGCCTCCAGGCAGAGTGACTTTTGTTTGTTTGTTTGTTTAATAAAGAGACCGGGGTAAGATACTCCATTATGTAAGAAATGAAAGTTAGGGCAATGCAGCATGTGGTGTAGCGATTACTTGGTGGGTGTCACAATACAGAGACTCCATGCAATTTTAGCCATAGCAGTTATTGCTCCAACACTGGTGCTCTGGAATAGACAGCAGCTCATTGATTCCTCTGTTTCTTGTCCTGTTTCTAAATTAAGGCTGCTTTTACACGACCCCTAAAATCCGAGGCAAAGGGCTCCCAGATGTGGAGCTTAAAATTGTTTTCCCACCAGCTGCGGACTTTAAACAAAATAAAGTACGACCACGCCCACCTAAGCGCGCTCCAGCACACTTTAGAAGTGCCTGGTCTCCGGAGGTAAAAAAAATTCTGATGCGGATTGTTAAGCTGTGGATGCCAGGCTCCCCTCATCCTCTGTTTGTTTTTTTGTCCCCACCGCCCCTTTAAGAGACAGGAATCCCTACAGGGCTGCTCTGGAAGGCAGATGGAGGTGAGTGGAGGTGAGCCTGCATTCTTTTCTCCCTTTTTTTCTCCCTCCCCTCACCGCAGACAGGAGCAATGAAGTGCAGAAGGGTGGGAACACAGGAAGAGGAACAAACCCCACGATCTCCGGTCCAAATTTAAGTTGTCAGCAGATTTTAGAGGTTGTGTAAAAGCGCCCTAAGGGAATCTGTGTTGGAATTTCTAAAAGGAAATATCTGTGGCCTGCTAGGTTGGGAGTTTGCCTCCTTGACTAGGGGTGGACTTAATGGTCCATTGGATCGCTTCCAGCTCTGCCGTTCTACAATTATTGGTTAGATAGGGTATTCTAAAACATTCAAGAGATAACGGATGCCTTGTGTTAATTTATTGTAACATCCTTGCAATATTCCAGTCTTCACAAACAATTACGTATGCATCATTTCCGTTTTTATTTGCGTACATTTTTGTATGTGAACGCTTCTGCAAAAGAGCTATTCAGAAGGAGAGGAATTTGATCTATGTCAATACTGATTATTTTTTTGGGGGGGGGGGGTTGGGGAATCTGCTTTCTAGGTGACCAGAACTGGAAAGAGCTGGTGAAAAATTTTGCAGCACAATCTTATGTGAGCTTTGTAAGCCTCAGAGCTGCATAAAACTTGGTCATTCATGCAAATATCAATGACATGGATGACTAGAACATTATAAAATATTTCCCCGATAGCTTTTGGAAATATATTACAGGTGCCAGTGGAATTCTGGTCAGATGCTCAGATGTTGGTTTGTCTGGAAGAGATCTTTCTTTGTCTCTGAAGGAAAACAGGTGAAACGGCCTTTCTGAAAGCCTTATCTGAAGTAAGAGCTTATTTCAGATAAGGGCCAAGCTGAATTCAGTTTATCTCTTGCTCAACTTATGCAGCAGGGGAGAAGTAGGAAACATTTCACACAATGATTGGAAGTTTGTGGGACTTGTGTTGTAGCATGCAAGTGGATTAAAGGTTTGTTCCAGTAATGAAATAAACATGAAGAAATTGGCAGTGCAGTCTTGTACTCTGCCATTATTGCCCCCATAAGGTTTGAGGTTTATCACAGTGTCCTTTGCCTTTTTTCCCCTTATCACCATTGTCCATTCTTCTCTGCATTAAGTCGTTAGGCTTATTTGGACGGGCTGATTGCCCTTTGGTCGGGGAGGGTTTGAACAGGTGCAGTTGTGCCAATCTGAAGCAGGAATTGCCTTTATAGAAGTCTACGTTATTTTGAGAATATGAAAACAAATTACTGTACAGTAGGACCCCTGTATCCACGGATTCATTATCCACTGATTCAGTTATCCACGGTTGGCAGAGGAAAAAATAATTCAGCAGCCACGAAGCAAGCTATTGTCACAAACAGCAGCTGTAAAGCAAGCTATTGTCACAAATAGCATTTGTAGCACAAGCTACTGTCACAAACAGCAGCCATAAAGCAATCTACTGTTTTAAAAACAAGTCATAAAGCAAGCTACAGTCAGGAAACAGCAGTTTGGAGATGGGTGGGCAGGCATTCTCTCTTATCCACGGTTTTCATTATCCACGGGAAGGCCTGGAACCAATCCCCAGCGGATACCGGGGTCCTACTATATTCTGGAGTGGTGGAGGTGAGGAAAACACAGTCTGGAAAGTGACATCCTTCTGACAGTTTTATCAGAAGCGAAGGGGGCAGGAATAGCATGAACTCTAGTTTTATTTCTGAGCCTATCAAATAAAGAAGATAAAATTATATTGTACTGTATTAAGCAAAAGAGATCGATTTGCCTGTGATCTATAAATCCAGCACCGAATTTGAAATGATTTTCCTGGAGCTGGAGTCCAGATCAGTAAATCAGCCCATATGTAGAGAAACTGCCATAGAAGGCAAGGTAGCACAGGGGGATTTAAGAAACGTTAAAAACCCCTCTGGATTTTTGTTACCTTCGTAGGTGTGGTGCAGCATACAGTAGGACCCCCGTATCCACTGATTCATTATCCACTGATTCAGTTATCCACAGTTGGCAGGGGAAAAATAAATAAATAATTCAGCAGCCGCAAAGCAAGCTACGGTCACAAACAGCGGCTGTAAAGCAAGCTACTGTAATAAAGCAACAGCCGTAAAGCAAGCTACCATCACAAACAGCAGTCATAAAGCAAGTTACTATCACAAAACAGCAGTTTGGGAGAACATTTTGGCATTCACTCTTATCCATGGTTTTCATTATCCATGGGAAGGCTTGGAACCAATCCCCAGCGGATACTGGGGTCCTACTGTACATATTTTCTTCCATATAATGTCTACTTCTTCTGCATGTACATGGCTGATTCGAAGATGAGACCAAGACCTGCTGTGAAACCAAAGCTATGAAAATTTCAGCCTTAGCTCTGAATCTGGGTGGTGGTAAAGGGAGTGAATGTGAAACAGTTGTTCTGACTTTTCATGACCTTGAGCGGTAGCATCTCGTGTTATGTGCCTCCTACACCAGTTCTCTCTCTGCTTAACAAGCAAAAACAAAATATTCTTTTTTTCCCCTGACTAAGTTATCTGTAACTTTCTTCGGGGATGTTGCTAATAAAATATGCATAGATGCCACTTTAAGCTGTCTCCTAAAAATAAGATGTTTCTTTTAAAGTACAGCTGTATAATAAAGAATAGAATAGAATAGAGTTTTATTGTCATTATGCATACGCAAGATATGCACAACGAAATTAGAGTGCTGTTCCACTACACACTCTAAACATACAAAACACATAAAACACCATACAAAATATTAAAAACTCTTAAAATTGCTTACAAAATTTAAAACACTACTTAAAAACTGATTAAGATGGTGCTAAAACTGTCGCATTTAACTTGGATACCGCTCTGTGATAAAAACTGTCCTTGACCTAAGAGTCCTGTATCTCCTGCCAGACGGCAACAGTTCAAAAACTGTTCGATACCGTGGGCTGTATGATTACCCCCCCCACACCTGCTTGTTGTGGTTCGTTCAGTGGCTATACTGTATAATGTATTGTTCGGTTCATGAAAACACAGTGCTCTTCTTCTTTTAATTGGCATTGTCTTAACAAGCTTTGCCATATACTGTTTCCTCTTAAAATAATTTACACCTTCATGTCACCAGCTCTACTAAGAAGCACTAAGAGCTTTCTTTTTAGCACATCAGTGAAAAAAAAGTACCTTCTAATGGTTTTCAGCTTAATTGCTTTCTCGCTAATGGAATTTGTTGAAATACTGTGCTTTGAAAATAAGAGAGAGCCCTGCTAGATTGTATCGAAAACCGGTAGGGAAGACATGAACGCAGAAGATCTCTGAGAGCAATTGGAATTCAACCGTGCACTGCTTCTCCTTGGAGGTTGCAAGGCCATCAATACTGCCAGTTATGGATGTGAAAGCTTGACAGTGAAAACAGCCGGCAAGAAAAATGGGTTCATTCAAAATATGGAGTTTTCAGAAGAGCTTTATGGATTCCATTGACTGCTAGAGAGACAAATAGGTTCTAATCAATCCTGCACTCTCACTACAAGCAAAAATGACTAAACTGTTGTACCGTATCATGAGAACCCACAAATACACACTGCACTCGAAAAATGGTATAATGCTAGGAAAAGTAGAAAGGAGCAGCAGAAGTGGAAGATTGAACATGAACTGGTGAGACTTGATGAAGAAAGCTACAACCTCTAGTCTGGTTTTAGTTCTCTGGGCTTTAAGGATGTGACCTTTTGGAGGTCAAGAATTGTAGTTTGCTATTACTCAGAAACATCTTGAAAGCAGGGGATGTGCCATTTGGATTGTTTGACTCCAACTCCCACATTTCTCCATTTCAGGAGTTCCATCTCTTTTTTTTTTGCCAGTTGGTGGTCTATTTCTGTTAGCCCTCAGGTGTTACCTCTTGTCATCTCCCATTTGACTCATTAGGGATCTTGTAAATTAAAAACACTGGGACAACATTTTGATAGAGATAATGTGTTTTATACATTGTCACAATGCCTCTGATGCCCAGTTCCTATCCAGTTTCTGGCTGAATGCACAAAATTGTCAGTGGCGAAATATCAAGCTTGTAGATGACAATAAGAACATAAGAACATAAGAAGAGCCATGCTGGATCAGGCCAAAGGGCCATCTAGTCCAGCTTCCTGTATCTCACAGTGGCCCCACCAGATGCGCCTGGGAGCACAAGAGACTAGATATCTGTCTCCTGATACCACTCCCCTGCATCTAGCCCTTGAAGTACCTTGGTTTTAAGCCTGGAGATTACACATCTCCATCATGGTTTGTAACCTGTGATGAACTTTTCCCCCAGGAATGTGTCCAATCCCGTTTTGAAGGCATTCAGGCCAGATGCCATCACCACATCCTGTGGCAGGGAGTTCCACAGACTAACAATGTGCTGAGTGAAAAAAAAATATTTTCTTTTGTCTGTTCTTGCTCTCTGTTCTTTCACTCTTCCATAATCTCACCTGAAATGCCCATATTCCAGACGAGTGCTTCCATTCCAAACCTGTCTAGAACATTGGCTGTACAAAAAGTTGGTTTGGACTAAAAGAAGATGTGAAATCTAATAGAAGGGAAATAAAGTAACATACACATTTTGTCCAAGCCTTCCTTCCTTTGTTTTGACTAATTTGTTGGTTTTAATTTTTTTTTGTAGGCCACCTTAGGTCCAGTGGAGAAAGGTAGAATTAAAACAATCAAATAAAGGAGGAAAAGAAAGAACATGTGTGTGTCCTGAAACTCTTCTGAGAACTTGAATTTTTGTGTGTAGCAAAACTGCTTTAATTCTAGCGGGAGGATTCCTTCTGAATTCTGGTAGCCGTAACAGGGGGGGAAAATCCAAAAATCTAGTGCCTTGAAAGGACTACTCACCTCTTAAAACGGGATGAAACTCCAGCAAAGTCTAGCCTGCAGGCACACAGATTATTTGGATTACTTGGAAGCCACTTAGTAGGCTATGGGCTGAGTTGGCAAAACAAGGTGAACTCAAGAAACGGGCAGGTTTGCAACAACACCCTTCTTTTCTTGGATGTAGAGAACAAGTGATTGCACACCTGTCAGTGTATTCTGTGCCTCTCGAGACTTGATATCCCAAATACTTTAGGCATTGCTTCCTGTTGGGTGATATACAGCAGCTATTAATTGTACTGCAGTGCTTCTGACACAGAGAAACATGTAACGTGTGCATATATTATCAATTTTGCCTCTAATCTGACATACACAATCCAGTATTCAATTGTACAAATAGAATCTTTGGTTGTTTGCTGCCTAGGGGAGTAGGAAGATACTGAAATGATTTCTCTGTTTATGTAAGTGAAGTTACTTTATCCGTAAATGTGCGGCTCTTGTTAAATGACCTACAACTGGATGTTTCCTGGAAACTGTCCCAGAGCACTGTTGGTGAACCCATGGCACGGTTGCCAAAGGTGGCCCTTGGAGCCCTTTCTGTGGGCACCCGACATCGCCCCTTCACAGCCACCTGTATTCAGGTTAAATAGCTGTATTGGCACTTTGCAAGAAATTACAGGGTTTTGAATCACAGTTTGGGCACTCGGTCTCTAAAGGGTTCGCCATCACTGTCCCAGAGCAATGTATCCCATCTTGCTAGAGCTAGATGGGTGGTAGAAAAGTTGAATGAATGAATGAATGAATGAACCCCTGAAGGAGCATGCAGGAATCTTCTTTTATACCAGATCATTCCACATTGCTTTATTAGGCTTGACAAAACAATGGCCTGCCATCATTTTGGATGTGTTTCCAGTCCTGCATCAAGATGTTCTTCTTCAAGAGTCACGTCCTCGTAGAACAGGCCTACCCAAAGTCCGGCACAGGGGCCAAATCCAGCCCATCAGGCCATTCTGAGTGGCCCGCGGCTGGCTGGCCCGCCCCTCCCTCCCCCTCCTTCACCCCATGCTGGGGAGCTTGGGGGGGGTGCAAGGTTGTACAGATCGTCTCTTCCAAGGGGTAACCTGTGGCCACGGCTCCCTGTGCTTCCTTTGGTCCCCACCTTCCTCCCTCCCTCCCTCCCTCCTTTGGTCCCCACCTTCCTCCCTCCCTCCCTTGGTCCCCGCCTTCCTTCCTGCGTGTGGGGTTGCAAGGGGTCAGTGGGTGGGGCTTGCAGTGGGGTTGCAGGGTCGGGGAGCAACCGGCTCCTGACACATTCTCAGCCACCAAATCTGGCCCTCCTTACAAAAAGTTTGGGCACCCCTGTCGTAGAATGTTGGCAATCAGCAGCACAATCGGTTTCTTATCTAAAGCTATTCTAAGTAGAGAAGCTGTGCCCACTGTGAACCATTGTCTTAATTTCTTAAACCAGAATGTTCTGCACCCAGGGCCACGTTTCCCATCTATTTTTCCTTGAATCAAGGTGTTGAGAATTGAATCTTGGACATTCTGTATGCAAAGTGTGACCGCTGCCACTTGCCAAATTGAATATTGCTGATAAAAATGGAGTGTGATCAATGGATTCTTTAATCCTAGACTCAATTATTGCTGTTGGTGTTGAAATATGCAATGGACATCTGGTTAGCCCTTTCATAGTCTGTACTGTGAAGCCATCATCCTTTCTCAACAAGTGGTCTTCTGAAGGAGAATCTGCTAAGAGAACAACCTGTCCATCTACTTGTGCACCCTGCGATTTTAATAGATTATTAATGAAAATGTGAAAAGTACACACACCTCTGTGTCTGTGTGTCTGTCCGTATTCAGTGTATATCAGTGTGCATCTGTTTCAAATTTTGCTGACAATTGAGTGATATTTGAGGGGATTAATTAAGGGGGGGGGGAATAAAGAAAAATAAATCAAAAGTCTTTTTTTTCAAATGTTTCAATGTGTCTCCAAAAACTGTACCATTCAAACCCAAATAGATGGTTCCTCACCCTAGCCCACTTGGTTGCTAATTCTACCTTCTTGTTCTTCGGTCCCCAGTAACAAACCTTGGCATGTAATTCCAACAGTCTCAACCTACTTTATTGATCTTAAGAGTGTCCTTTTGTGATGGCAGCAAGGGTGAATACATCCTGTAGTAACTGCTAAAAACCTGAGAGATTAATCAATACTGCTGCTGATGAAATTGTTTTATCTGTGGTGGAAAGGAAGGGGGGGTCTGAGATATGGAGTCTGGTATTGATTGGACAGCCATACATAATTTATAGAGTCTTATTATCACAAGAAAGTATCTGAAGGTCGTCTGTCATTTGAAATTCCCTCAGTTTGGACCCCAGTTTGTCCCTTAGCAGACCTGGTTTCCTTTAAGTAAAAAAAACAAAACACATTTTCCGTGTGTGTGTGTGTGTGTGTGTGTGTGTGTGTGTGTGTGTGTGTGTGTGTGTGTGTGTGTGTGTGTGTGTGTGTGTGTGTGTGTGTGTGTGTGCTGAACCCAAGTAACTTGCAAATTAACAAAAAGCTGCAGAACATTTATTTACCTGTTCTTTATGATAACATTGGGGAGGGGGCAGGAACAGCCTCTATATTTGTAGGGGGGGCAGGACCGGAGCGACCACTAGGCAAACTAAGCAACCGCCTAGAGTACAGACCTGAGAGGGGTGCAAAACTGACCTCAGAGGGTCACAGAATTGACCTAAGGGACACAGGGAAGTAAACTCTGAGGAGTTCTATCACTTGTTATCTCAGGTTTTTTTAAATAAAATTTTCACAATTTCAACTTTTGTACTTTCTTTTTTTCCTACAATTAGTCTGTTTTTGAAAATTGGGGACGCACACAAATAGTTAGTCTTGCCTGGGGTGCAACGGTCCTAGTAGAGGCAAGGCCGTATCTAGGGCTGCAGAAGGTTGCATTTCATAGAACCATAGAATTGGAAGAGACCTCAAGGGCCATCCAGTCCAACCCCCTGCCATGGATGAACCCCCATCACAGTATTTCCGAGAGATGGCCATCCAGCCTCTGCTTAAAAACCTCCAAGGAAGGAGACTCCACCACCCTCCTTTGTGGCAGCATATTCCACTGCCGAACAGCTCTAACTGTCATGAAGTTCTTCCTAATGTTCAAATGGAATCTCTTTTCCTGTAGTTTGAAACCATTGCCCTGAGTCCTAGTCTCTGAAGCCATGGAAAACAAACCTGTTCCCTCTTCAATAGGGCATCCTTTCAAATATTTAAATATAGGTATCATATCCCCTCTCAGTCTTCTTTTTGAAAGGCTAAACAGTTCCCTAAGCTGTTCCTCATAAGACATTTCCTCCAGACCCTCAACCATCCTGGTCGCCCTCCTCTGTACCCGCTCGAGGTTGTCAACATCCTTTCTAAATTGAGGCACACAGAACTGGACTCAGTATTCCAGGTGGGGTCTGACCAGAGCAGAATAGAGTGGTACTATCACTTCCCTTGATCTAGACACTATGGTTCTGTTGATGCAACCAAGAATTGCATTGGTTTTTCTGGCCGCCGCATCACACTGCTGACTCATGTTCAATTTGTGGTCCACCTAGACTCCCAGATCCCTTTCACAGGTCCTGAGGCACAGTAATCCGGGGGTACCTGGAGGGGAAGGAGGAGGAGAAAACCGTGTGCCCTCCCATCAGCAGTCCTCCTTTCCCCCGGCTAAGGCTTGGGGACAGGACCCCCTCTGCCGCATCTGCCTCGCGTGCCAGGTGAGCGGCAAAGCAGGCAGGCGAGGAGCGCAGTGGCCCCAGTGCCCTCCTCCCCCTCCCTCTCCTCCTCCTCCTTGCCTTGCTTTGAGCCGCGCCGTGAGAGAGGAGTAAGGCATGCACACACACACACACACACACACACACACACACACACACACACACGTCGGCCTATGCCCGCGCACACACAATCCTCACACCCGTAGGATTGCCCCCCCCCGTTGCTGGGTGGGTGCGATGCAGGGGGGGCAGCAGGAGAGGCACAATAATGAACATTGTCCCCAGGTTCTCCAAACCCTTGCTACGCCTCTGGGCAGGGGGCTAGGTTCTGACACTCTCCACCAAAAGCGGCTTTGTGGTTCATCTCTATCAGAGTTTGGGAGCAATGAGTCAAAAGATCTTAGTTACCTGGCAGTAGCTCTTGGGGTGCAGGAAGGTACCCGAGGCCTTTGAAAAGCAACACATTGAGGAGAATTTTATTATTTATGTATACTGAGTTGTGCCCTGCACAGTCCCTGCCCGCTTTTAAAAAGGCTCTGAAAACCTTCCTTTTTAAACGGGCATTTGGCGACCTCATTACTTAATTTTTTAAAAAACTTAATATTTTTTTTCTGCTTCTCCTCCTTGCCGCCCGCGTCACCCTTTGTAGAGGTTCCCTCCTCCTATTTTATTAGTTTTTTCTTGTTCTCTTTTGCTGTTTTATACTGTTGTTTTTATTCTAATTGTAAACCGCCCAGAGTTCCGTCTGGAAGATGGGCGGTCTATAAATACAATAAATAAATAAATAAATAAATAAATAAATAAATAAATAAATGCTGATCGAAATGCAGTGGCATAAATCACAGTGGCAAATGGCTACTAGTTGAGGACTTGCTACACTTCTTGTGGCATTCTAGTCATGTGACTGGCTGTGTAACAAGAAACACATGTATCAACTCCTTAACTGCTTTAATGCTGTGGAGCTTTACCTAGTGTATGTAAGCAAAAGGATTCTGGCCTACTACAGTCTTACCTCGGATAACGAATGCCTCTGTTAACAAAAAAAATTCGGATAACGTAATGAAATTTCCGGAAACAGGGATGTTTCCGTCAATGAAATTTTCCTATGGGATGCCTCGGATAACGAAAATTTCATAATGCTTTGTGAAAAAAGTGTACCCAGGATGTATTGCAACCCCCCCTCCCAGTTTGTGGAGAGGTGGGAGGAGTTGGAGCTGTTTTTTAATGGTGTTTTGGAGCCATTCTGGACATTTTCTTTGCTGAGGGATTTGGACTTTTCAAACTTAGAAAAGTAGGGAGCTGAGGTTTCCTTGCTTTCTTTTGTGTGTTTGCACTGCTTTTCATTGCACTTGGGGCACGAACAGGCTGGGGGTTGTCTTGCTGCTTTCTTTTGTCCGTGTTTGCATTGCATTGCTGGGTGTGTGTGTGTGTTCTGGAGAGTGTGTTCTGGCTCTGCATGTCTATAAAGTGCACTTTATATAGAAGTCTTGGGAGGGATGGCTTTTTTTGCCTTTTTCAGACCTCCATAATGAGTTTCCCATTCATTTCAATAACAAAATTTTCACATAGCAATATGGCCCACAGAACGAATTAATTTTGTTATCCGAGGTACTACTGTAGTACAAGAATCCCTTGGAGAAGGGCAACAAATATAATTTTTCAGTTACTTGTTATGTTTTTAGGCAATTCACAACATTTTTACAGGTATTTCAGCAAAGTTTTGTACCATTTCTTTCTATGCCCTAAAGTCTTGCCCTCCCCAGAAGAAGAAATGAGTAGTTAAAAATACTACATAAGAACATAAGAAGGGCCATGCTGGATCAGGCCAAAGGCCAATCTAGTCCAGGTTCTTGTATCTCACAGTGGCCCCACCAAATGCCTCTGGGAGTGCATGAGCCTAGATATCTGTCTCCTGCAACCACTCCCCTGCGTCTGGCCCTTGAAGTACCCCGGTTTTAAGCCTGGAGATTACACATCTCCCTCACGGTTTGTAACCTGTGATGGACTTCTCCTCCAGGAATCTGTCCAATCCCCTTTCTGTTCTAACTTTAGAGGTAGGGTAGGTGCTGCAGGCAGTGCCCAGAGATATCACTGCCAGAGCAATCACTATAATCTACACAAGGGGCATCACCAGAGGGAGCCACTGCCCCATGGAGCACTGGACTAAGGGGGTTTATTAAATTGGAGCACCTAATTTGTAAAGCGGGAGGTCCTACACTTCTGGAGAGAAAAGTGAACCAAGATCACCTAAACACTTCTGAGTATACGTCGCCTGGGGGGATTGCTGTGCGTCAGCCCACACTTGATCATACAGAATTTATTATTATTATTATTATTATTATTATTATTATTATTATTATTATT
>JAHTLZ010000122.1:34670147-34680876 GCA_023846285.1 Phrynocephalus versicolor | reverse complement strand
GGAGGCGGATGGAAACGAACCCTCGGCTCCTGCGCCGCCCGGGTGGTGGTGGTGGAATATATATATAATTATATATGCCTCTCTCGGTGCAAAGCGCGGAGGCGGGCGAGGGGAAGAGCAAGGAGCCGCAGCGCCCCGCTGGTGGACGCGATCCCAAGACCAAGAGGAACGATTCGCGCCCTCATGCACTGCACACAGCTGTACAAAAGAGAGCAAATTGGGCGGCGGCGGGGGGGGGTTGTCACGTGGGCGCCGAGGAATGCGATGCCTGCGTAGGCGGGGGTGGAAAGGCTGCGGCGGCGGCGGCGGCTGGGGTGGGGGGAGAAGGTCAAGTAGGAGGACCGGCCCTCCGCCCCCTCGCTCTCGCTTGCACTCCGGGTTTCCCTCCCTCCTGCCTCCTCCAACCCACCCCGTCTCCGTCCGCGCTCATCCTCAGGGTCCCCCTCCCTCGCGGCGGCCGGAAGGAGACGGGCAGGCCAGAGGACCAACAGGCGCCCGGGTTTGCCTCCCGGAGCCCTTTCCCCCCCCCACCCCGAGCTAGCGCCAGCCCAGCGGCGTCCTCCCTCCTTCCCTCGGCCCGGCCGGGCGGCGGCCCCGCAGAGGAGAGAGAGGGGCGCTCCGTCGAGGGAGGGAGGCGCAGCAGCACCCGCAGCAGCGGCCAGAGTGGGCGAGGGAAGGGCCCCCTCGGGGCGCGCAAGGTGAGCCGCCGCAGAAGCGCCCCCCCCCCCGCCTGGGTGGCGCTCGCCTTTGGGACATCTCGGGCGCAAAGAGGGAGATGGACGCCGAGGGGTCTGGGATTGGGGGGGGGAGGAGGAGGAGGAGGAGAAAGTTTCGCGACGGATCGAGAGAGAGAGAGAGAGAGAGAGAGAGAGAGAGAGAGAGCAAGGATGGCGAGGCCTCCCGTCTCCGCCGGGCTGCCCCCAGCAGGCGCCAAAAAAGAGCCCCCTCCATCCCTCCCTCCTTCCCTCCATCTCTTCTTGTCTGTTTTTATTTTTATTTTTTGGGGGGAGGGCAAATTGGGATCGATTTTGCCCGCGGAGTTCCCTCCTCTTTCCACTTCCCCACCCCTACCCCCCACCCCTTTTTAATCCCTCGGTGCAGCCGTGATTCATCGGCGGCGAGTGGGTGTGTTGCCTCTTCTGTATGTAGGGAGGAATCCGGGGTGTCACGGTGCAAAAAAGGCGCCTGTGTGCACAGCCGGAGAGGAGATGATGCCAGAGCGAGGGAGCGCATTCGGCTCTTTGGTGGGCTCAGCAAAGCCGAAACGTAACCGGTTGCATGTGTAGGGGCAGAATATTTTTTAAAAGCCTTTAAAAAAAGCGGGGGGGGGGCTAAAAAGGCTGGCTTTTTGCTAGTTCTGATAAAGACAGGTCGGATGCTGCCAGTTTGCCTCTCAGTGGCACTTTTCTAGTTGGCATCTCATGTGGAAATAAGGGCTCTTAAGACTAATGCAGGTTTCAGCATTTCTCCCCGTATGCTGAGTTGGGGCTGAATTGCAGGATGCCCACCCCTGACATCAAGTCATGCCTACTGTCTCATGCCTGCTGGTATGGGGGAAGTTGGGCAGGTAGGTGCCTACCTCGGGTGTGAAAAACATCCTCACAGAATGTCTGCCGAAGAGTTCGTGGCAGTATTTTGAAAAGTATCCTGCTATGCTGGCATCAGGATTTTCTTTTCTGGTTGTGGGTGTTCTCTGAAAAAGAAACGTGTGTGTGTGTGTGTGTGTGTGTGTGTGCGTGCAGAGTGAGAACTGTGGAGTCTGTGAAGAAAGTTATCCTCCTGATTAAAGGAGGCAGGCTTTCTGTTTTCATTTGCAGGGCCTGCCTCGTTCCCTTGCCATGTTTCCTCCTCGCATTCTGCAAAACACGCCAAGCTGCGGTAGTGCTAGATGCTGCTGCTGCTGCACTGATCTTTCCTGCACAAATGTGAGGCTTGTGGCAACAGGGCTATTTATTAATAAAGCCTCTGCTGATTACAAATTGCTAAGTGGTATAAATGGCTATCCGGCTGGCAGACAGGTGCTTCTTGGTAGCAGACTGCCAGGTGGAGAATCTTTCTTGTTTATTCCTGTCTGATTGGGTAATTGTCAAACTTTGAGTAAAACAAAATATACAAACTAGAAAGCTGTTTATCTCCTGTATTAAGATATGGTTTGATTTGTTTACTTAAGCTGTAAACAGAATTAACATATTGATTACCTCCTGCCCATTTTCTAAAGTGGACTTCTTGTAGCAATAGCACACATGGCCGGATACTCGCTATTGCCAAGGACTTCAAAGCCATTTGCCAACATATATTGCTCTAGAAATCAGCTCTGGCTGCAGTGATACATGCTCTAGTGACGTCTTGGCTAGACTACTGTAATGCGCTCTATGTGGGGCTACCAATGAAAAGTGTCATGAAATTTCAATGGATCCAAAATGCAGCAACCAAACTGCTGACTGGGGCGGGGTACAGAGATTACATTACACGCATATTAAAACAGCTCCACTGACTGCCAGTCAGCTATTGGGCACAATTCAAGGTGCTAACCTTGTAATGAGAAGCACTATATGACCTGGTCCTTGTTACCTCAAAGATCGGATCTCACAGTATGAACTGACTCGGGTGTTAAGGTCATTAGGAGAGGCCCTTCTCTCCATCCCACCAACCTCACAGGTACGTCTCATGGGGAACCCATGAAAGGACCTTCTCAGCTGCTGCGCCCAGACTCTGGAACTCCCTCCCACTCAAGGCCAGGACTGCCTCATCTCTGTTGTCCTTCCAGAAACAGGCAGAGACCTTTCTCATCAGGCAAGCTTTCCCTGAATGAGGGACTACCTATTATGTGCCTTTTATATGAATCTTTAGGATCACACCAACGTTGTGTTTGTAACTACTTATAACCTGTAATGTTGTCTATTAATGCTGCAAGATGTCCGTCAATTCCTTGTTTCCAAGACTTAAACATGTCTTAATTGTACTGGACTGTATATTATCCACCATTAATGTATGCCACCTTGGGTCCTTTTCCAAGGAGAAAGGTGGGGTAAAAATACTCTAAATTTAAAATAAATAAATAGAACAGTGGCTTCAACCTTGGACAACACAGGTGTTCTTGGATTGCAACTCCCAGAAGCCTCCATGAGTAGCAGTGCTGGTGGGGGTTTCTGAGAATTACAGACTAAAACACCTGGGTTATTTACAGCTGGAAGCCACTGTTCAAGATGTTAATCTCTAGATGTAATTTTTTATCATGAACTTGGACATACTAGGCACCTTTATACATTTTCTGATGATATGTATATTGACAGCCAATTTGCAGGTCGTCTACCAAGACTTGGTAGTGGGGTGGCTGAAAAATCTTCTAAACAAACAAACAAACAAACAAACAAACAATAAATAAATAAATAAATAAATAAATAAATAAATAAATAAATAAATGCTGTCTGGGTTCAAAAGCAAAAAGTGTTCTGCTTATATACCACCCCATACCACTTCAAGTAGTCTCTGGGCGGTTTACAGTTTTTAATTACAGTAATGCAGGCTACTCATTGCCCCCCCCCCCCGCAAGCGGGGTACTCATTTTACTGATCTCAGAAGGATGGAAGGTTGAGTCAACCATGAGCCTGCAACCTGGGATGGAACCCCAGGTTGTGAGCACAGTTTTACCTGCAGTACAGGCATTTCACCACTGTGCCACGGGGCTCCTTGCCTTCAGTGGGCACTGTCCCTGCCTGCAAAGGTGATCGAGCTGTGTGATTAGTATAAACCACGTTGTCCCTTTTCTCTGCTGCTCCGCCATTCCTGCATGCTATCTATACATCAACAGAGGCCTTTATCTCTGTCCCGCCACCTTCACAGGTACATCTGATAGGAACACAAGAAAGGGCCTTTCTCTGTTGCTACCCCCAGACTTGGGAAGTCCCTCCCACAAGAGGCCAGACCTGCCCGATCTTTGCTCTCCTTCTCAGTAACCAGCTACCTGCTAGGTGATTTTTAGATGGATTGTTACGCATTACTGCCTGGACTAGATTTGAAGTGGTACTTGTGTTTTCTATTTTGTGTGTTTTTTCATTACTCAGAATGGCACTCCACCTATATTAGTTTACCTGCTGTAGTTAGCTTTAATATTCCCTGTTAATTACGTAAGGTGCCTCCTCACAGTCGTTCTCAGCTTTAAATGTTGTCTTCTTTGCTGTTAATAACTGTTGTGTACTCATTGTCTTCAACTTGAAATATTGCCTTTCGTTGTTGTAAGCCACCTTGGGTCCTTTTCAAGGAGAAAGGTGGGGTAAAATAAATAAATAAATAAATAAATAAATAAATAAATATCTCACAAAATGCCCTTCAATGGGCTAGATTAAGTTATGGTGCTAAAACGATCTTTTGCTGCGCAGTCTTTCGCAGCAAAAAGAGCAGCAAAATCGTCGTGAGACCGGGGCCTTCGTTCCAAACAGATGAGGGGGAAAAAACCTCTCCCAGCATGCCTGTATAATTAAAGCCTATGAGAATAAAAGCACCCTTTGTGCTGAAGCTATCTGCAGCAGGATAATTTGTTGCGACTGCGGAATCCAAAATATTAAAATCCCAGCTGGCCAGAGTTCCCATTTTATATTTTCAGTATTTTGCACAAGTAATGGAGAAAGGCCTTCCATCTCTAGGCTGTATGTGCATTTGCTACTGGGTTACCATGTTGTGGGCCATAACAGGGGACCCTGGCTCATTCTAGGGGACTAAATTCTAACCGGGTAAAAAGAAGAAAGAAGACAATGTCCAGCTTAATATCATAAGGGTTGGGGAGGGGATATTGCCCACAGGCCTAACCCAGGTTTCTGATGTCTCCAGACTTACTGGATAATATTCAGTAATAATGCCTTTGTGAATGTCTGCCCTGTCTATTGGGGCCAGGTGTGGTGCTTCAATTTTGGGAGCTTGACCACTCCCTTTCACACCCAGTAGTGGTTTTGGAAAGCCAAAGATTGTTTTGGTGAGGGTAATGTGAAGGACTTGAATAAAGAAGTCCCTAATGGACCCATGCCTTTGGGAAAGTAGGGATCACTGGTACAGTAGGACCCTTGTATCCACTCATTCATTGACCACTGATTCAGTTATCCACAGTTGGCAGAGGAAAAATTAAATAAATAATTCAGCAACTGCAAAGCAAGGTACTGTCACAAACAGCAGCTATAAAGCAAGCTCTATCAAAAATCAACAGCTATAAAGCAAGCTACTGTCACAAAACAGCAGTTGGCGGTTGGTTGGTTGTTCTCTCTTATCCACAGTTTTTGTTATCCATAGGAAGGCCTGGGACCAATCCCCAGTGGCGCAGTGGTTAATTACAGCCTGCACACTGTAATTAAAAAATGGTAACCCGCCCAGAGACTACTTGTAGTGGTATGGGGTGGTATATAAGCAGAACACTTTGCTTTGCTTTTACTGTAATTTGTAAGTAGAATTTGGGGAGAGCTGCAAGCCAGGCTGAAGGATTTAGAGCAAGCTCATAATTAGAGATGGGCACGAAATGAACAATTTTTTGTTTTTGTTTTTGTTTTTTCGTTTCGTTACATAACGAAACGACAAACAAATTTTGCCTCCAAAATGAAACTAAACAAACAGAAACACCAGAAATTTTGTCATCCGTTTCATTTTTGTTACGGCAATACATTGAATGGCTTTAAATGCTAAAAAAAAATCACAAAAAATTGAAATAAATGGTAACGAAATGGTAACAAAACGAATGAAAAAAAAAACGAAGTTTTTGAAAAAATTCACGAAAAACGAAAACGAACCGAAACGGACCCCTTAAACGACAAACGACAAACGAAACACCATTTTCTTTATTCGTGCCCATCTCTACTCATGATTCTGCACAATAGTCTGAACGTTAGGCCTGTTCCAGTTTATACCTGGGTCGTGTCAGTGCTTGGATGCTCAGAGGCTTTTGCAGGAAACTTTGTGAGATGGTGGAGGCTTCTGTGAGCTTTTGAGAGAAATATCCAGGTTGCAGGACTCAGTTGTGGCCAACACTTGGAAAAGGGATGAAAATGGTTTGCAAAAAGTACAGGATAGATCTTGGGTCAGCAAATATATGGGATCACTGGAAGAGGGAGAGTCTGTTAGTTGCATGGGCTTGAATCTGTTGGTTCTAAGGGGTTTGGAGGTATGTTGGATCTATGGACACGTTATAGATTTTGCATTCTTTATAGGTAAAGCAAGATTTTTTTTTTTGGCACACTACTTTTCTGCACAAAAGGATTTTCATTGGCATTGCCTAGTATTGCATTAGATCTCTTGAAATATCTTTACTATGGTTCAGAGCCCCCATAGGTGTTTTTCAGTGTTCTCTCTCCTGAATAGGTCTGCATTTCCAACAGATAAAGCCATACATTTGGAAGTTTATAACCATGCTGTTCAGGAAAACAGAGGAGGGAAGGGAAAGGAGAGAGAGACACAGAGAGAGAGAGATGCCCCAATCCTGTTTGCTGCTTCTGTGCACACAGTGGCTTTTTGTGCACTGTGGTCTGCAATTTTACTGCTTCCCCCTTTCAAGTATTCGCAGTTCCTGTTTGCATATATGAAAGCCAGAAATCACTGGAGGAATTGTGGAGTTCAGTGAGTATCTGCAGGACACGGTTATCATAATTTGATACTACTTGTTGAACCACCCATGGTTTCGTTCCACTGAATTTTTGGAATCGATAGTTTGGTGATATTCTGAGAGGTCTCTGCCAGAGAGCTCTGGAGCTATAGTTCAAGAGGGCCTCCCCATGTCCTCTAGCGATGCGATATCATGCAGCTAGATAGAAGAGATCAAAAGGCCACCTAATCAAATTGAATGTCCCAAGGCAAAGTCTTCATATGACCTCATACAATCAAAGCAACATTAATTAACTGTGCTGCAGTATACTAAGAAAAGTTTGTACACATGCTGGAGCTGCTAAAGCAGCAATTTTGCTTTCTTCCATGTAATACGGATTGATTCTGTGTGTGTGTGTGTGTGTGTGTGTGTGTGTGTGTGCGTGTGTGTGTGCGTGTGCGTGTAAAGCAGCATTACACTTTATACACAGGCTGCCTTATCCTAGACCAGTGATGGCGAACCTATGGCACGGGTGCCAAAGGTGGCACTCGGAGCCCTTTCTGTGGGCACCCGACATTGGCCCTTCATAGCCAATTACTGCATTGGCACTTTGCAAAAAAAAAAAAATGGTGGGTTTTGAATTGCAGTTTGGGCACTCGGTCTCTAAAAGGTTCGCCATCACTATCCTAGACCAGCCCCCTGGTTGGTTCCAGTATTGGCAACACTCTCTCATCGGGAAGTTAAGTCATGGCAACTGGACTTCTTTTCTTAAGAAATCGAAACATTTCACTACTCATCCAAGCAGCTTCATCAGTGACCAACGAAGCTGCTTGGATGAGTAGTGAAACGTTTTGATCTCTTAAGAAAAGAAGCCCAGTTGCCATGTCTCAACTTCCAGATATGGGTGACTGAGAATCTTCACAAACACTCTGTGATGATAGATCTTAAGGGTTTGATTGAGGCAGAAATGTGGGATAGAGCCTGGGTCCTTTTTCCAGTAATCAAGATGCTCTTCTTCTAAGACATGGTGCATTGCTATATACATAGGTTTTTAAAACAGCTGTATTGGGTGGGCATCCCCAAAAGGATGAAAAAATGGGACTTCTGCTTACTGTCTGTATCATCAGAACCTCCATGGTTGATGACATCGGTAGCGTTCTCGCATCAGTCAGATGCCGAAGGGAAGCTCACAAGTGGGGCATGAATGCCACAGCATGCTCACATTCCGTTGCAGCTGGCTCACAGGCATGTTAACACTACCCCATGGTGTCTGCTCAATAAAATTTGCTCCCCGGATGCACAAAAACCGGGCTTCTCTTAGGTCTGAAGCAAACCTCTGATATTTGATTAAGTCATTTTCAGACATGACAAAAGATGTCGGAGTGTGTTCTGAACAATGTTCCATCTATATATTTTTAACCACCGCTACATGGGAGCCTTGTCTCTGTGTGCAGGGTAGGGGTTAGGGTTTCAGCCGAAACCCGGAACTAAATAGGCATTGACTTTGGATGCCGTTGTGTAGTGCCAATGACGCTCTGCACATGTGTTCACCTTAGAGGGAACATTGGTTCTGGTGTTTATATACTTATTTATTTATATACTTATTCTTCTAGTTATTTTTTCCATTTGTTCTTATTTTGAATTGTCAAATCATTTTGATTTATTGCATTTGTGCTTATTTGCTTATTTGTTCTTTTTATTATTATGGTTTTATTATTTGGTCTGATTGATTAGTTTTTATTTACTATTTTAAGTTGTTTAATCTGTTTTTGTATTTTGTATATGTTTGTAAACCGCCCAGAGTAGGTTTTTTTTTTGCTAGATGGTTGAAGTATATACATCAAATAAATAAATAAATAAATAAATAAATTTGATTTACAACAACAACAACAAAACATTTCGGTTTTTCACACTGTATTAAAGGCTTTCCATGTTTCGTCAAGCTCTAGTTCCTGTACTGTATTAAAGTTAATTGGCCATCAGTGGCAGGGTTGATGGGCTAAAGTTCCAATTCTCTACACTGGAACAGGCAAGCAGAGTGTACACAACAAAACAGGTCATGTGAGTAAAGCAACCATTCCATTTTTACAAATGCAATTCTTGTGACAAAACTAAAATTGTTCCTTGAAGTAATAAAGAATACTGATGAATTTAGATCCTGCTGAACTCAGAGGTGGCGGTGGGGGGAGGAGGAGGCAATAAGGCGAAATGGCAGAATTATCAGCCCTTGATTAGCCCTGCTTCTGTACAATAGACACGGAATGCGCTCAAGTATACTCTTCCTTCAAAGCAGCTTGACGGTAACAACCCCCTAAAAATATAGGAATTGTAATCCAAAGGCATGATTTTTCCAAGATGTAAGATAATTGCGTTTGTATATTTGCTGATTTGATCAGCTTTGTAAGCTGCCCAGAGTTCCTTAGGGAAGATGGGCGGGATATAAATTTAATAATAAAATAAAAATAAATAAATAAATCTTCCTCCCTCTCTTTCTGTTTAGAATGGCAGAATGGGATTCCTCTGATCCAACCTTATAAGCATAGGATTACAGCCTTCCACTTAATTCAGGTAAAGGTAAAAGGTAAAAGATCCCCCCGCACATGCTTGCTAGTCATGTCCGACTCTAGGGGCGTTGCTCATCTCTGTATTCAAGCCCAAAGAGCCAGTGTTGTGCAAGTCCATGGCCATGTGGCCAGCATGGCTGCAAGGAAACACTGTTTTACCTTCCCACTTTTTACAGTGGTACATATTTATCTACTTGCATTTACATGCTTTCGAACTGCTAGGTTGGCAGGAGCTGGGGTTATCAGTGGGAGTTCACTCCGCTGCATGGTGGCACCTGGGATTCGAACCGCCAAGCTGCCGACTTTGCAGCCGACAGTTTTCGGAGCCTTAGTCCACTGAGCCACCACACCCCTCTTTATTCAAAAGAATGCTAAATAAAATGATACATAGCCAGTACAGGCTCACCCATTTTTGAATTAGGTTTAGCAGCTGACCAACTTCAACAAGTCACTTGTGTAAAAATGACTTAACTTGTCATAATTTAAGGTGTGTGTGTTTTTTTTTACGGTCGGGGGATCTGGAAGAAGCAAATCATCTTGATAGAACAGACAAGTTTGTCACTGAACTGTAGTGTGCGGCTGTGGGTATGTTTGCATGATGGATGAACATCTTATAGTTAATCATGGGCATTCTTCATTCTCGAAAGACTATGGTATCATGCCTGGAGTAGAGATGCTAAAGTAACACCTAGTGTGGCTAAATAGACCAATCAGGGAATGGCAGTCTCTACTGCACTGGGGGCAGATATATTCTGTTTCTTGCCCAGTTATCAGGTTTCGTTGTTTCCGTGCCTGCCTCTTTTCCTCTGTCTGTTGGACAAATCCCTCTTCGAATTTATGTAGACCATGCTGTACCTTTTGCCTCCAGACAGTGTGATTGGAGGTCATTTGTTGAGGTCTATTCTGAAGGCCTTCAGGTCCCTCTTACAGATATCCTTATACCGCAGCTGTGGTCCTCCTCTGGGGTGCTTTCCCTGTGCTAGTTCTGCATACAGAAGATCTTTGGGGATCTGCCCATCGTCCATTCTCACTTATAGTTAATAGTATCAAAAATACTCTATAAAGCAGTTAATGTTTTGCTAACCATGGTGAATGTGTACGCATTAAATAGATGGGCACTGAGTGCTGAATGTCATGTGTGGGTAAGCAAGTTGAATTGTATCAGCAACATTGCCCTACTTATTTAGCAGTGAATAGAAGTCCTATGTTGCCGGGAAAAGATATGTTGCAGGTTTTGGTTACATTGTAGAGAGATTACAGAAACAAATATCTGAACATGGCTATGGTAACTTTCAAGGTTAAGAAGAATGTGCTTCCTTTCTGTTTCCTAAGGTCAGTGGTGATACATTAAAGGACAGTGCCAAGAGAAAGCTTTTCTGGAAGTGGGGAATGATCTCTTCTCTCTCCAGTACCAAAATCCCACCTCTTGTCTGCTCTATATAAATTGTTAGGGGGAAAAACAGAGAGAATAAACAAAGATTTAACAGTTTGCAGTGTTATTTGTTTTATTTTGGGGGGAGAAAGGTGGCATAAAAACAAAGTTGTTGTTGTTGTTGTTGTTATTATTATTATTATTATTATTATTATTATTATTATTATTATTATT
>JAHTLZ010000122.1:34655507-34666491 GCA_023846285.1 Phrynocephalus versicolor | reverse complement strand
TGATGATGATGATGATGATGATGATGATGATGATGATGATGATGATGATGATGAAGTTACCTAAGGAATTCTGGGTGCTCTTTGTTGTTTCCTACCCAAAGGCTAACAACTGGGAATGTTTTTTTTAATGCATGGATAAGAGTGGTAGGATGTATTTCAACTAGTCTTGATGATTGGGAGATTCTGAGAGCTAAAGTCCAAAGAAGTTACATTTCTAGTTTCTTGAGTACGGTACTGAAATGTGGATGGAGTGAGTGAAGAGAAAGAAAAACAGTGTGAAGAGAAAGAAAAACAGTGTAAAAACAACAGTTTGTGAGAGAAGGAGGAGAGAGATCAGTGCTGGTAGAAGTAGAACTGGTAGGCTTCTAGCAAACAAACTGAGTACCAGAGTGGAAAGAAAGAAAGATCAATGTGAAAGAATTTGAGAATAAGAGAAGAGAATGATGCTATTAGAATAGGCACAGAACTCATGGATTTTTAACCCGGAAGCCTGGTATGTTTGCTGGTTGTTTATAAAAGTCAGTGTCCATTTGGGGCTAGGCTGAGTCTATCTTGCTGATGTTCCTTCTTTATCTTCTGGCTGCAAGGTTAGAACCAGTGAGACTCTCCTAGGTTTCTGTAGTCTCAGATATACTTTCCAATTTGTAGGTATCATTCCATTTGCAGCTATATTCTCATTTCAGTTTAATTAGTTGCACAGAAAGCACCTTGATCGACCACATCTCCCCACCCCCTTTGAGAACACTTTAGTTTGGCGCTGTTTGTTGCTTGAATGGAAACCTCAAAGGAATGCTCCTTAAACCAGACTCATTGTAATGGCCACCTGAGTCAGTGTCCCTACCTCAGTTCTTGAGCAGTAGCCACTTTGGCAGAATTTCTTATTTATTTGATTTCTACACTGCAACCTCTAGCAGAAAGCTACTCTGGGTGGTTTACAGTATAAACAAAAAAAAAATTATACAAGTCATACATCATAAAATTATAAATAAATAAAACAAATCAAACCAACATAGCATCAAGCAAAAGAAAACAAATAAGAACAAATAAATCAAAACCATGTAGTAATCCAAATAAAATTCAGAATAAGAAAAGTACCGACAAAGAATCGCCATGAGGCAGGAAAACAGTGGTGTTATATTTTATTTATTTATTTTTGTATTAAGTAGTTGAAAAATCGGGGGAGGCCATCCTATAGAGCAGTGTTTTCAATGCTTTCTTAAAGGGATGTAGTGAGGGTGCCAGGCAGATGTCTTGGGGAAATTGGTTCCACAAGTGGGGTGCGACCACCAAGAAGTCCCGGTTCCTTGTTGCCACTTTCCAGGCCTCCCTCGGGGTCGGTACCCACAGATGGCCAGCCTGGCTTGAACAGGTGATCTGGGCAGTTCTTCTTTGGAGGAGCTGCTGTGTCAGATACTGAGGTTCTAAACCATTGAGGGCTTTGTATGTTTACATCAAAACCTTGAAATCAATGTAGTAACACGTCTTGCAGAGGTCTCTCACATCTCCTTATCCCTGCTTCTCTTAAGGGGAGATGCCGGGAACCAATTCCCAGGAAATCATACACTGCATCATTGAATTATACTCCTTCAGCAAAAAGCATGCTTCAGAGTATTCAGGCTATAAGGAGAGAGAGTGAGAGAGAGAGAGAGCTAAAGGCTGGAATCCTACTGCCTATTTATGCTGATGTAACTCCTTTGGTGTAAGTTTCAGTGGCAAACGGCTTCATGTTAAGAATTCAGTGTCTACCTTTCCTGTTACACACGGAGCCATTTGACTGGTGGGCAGTAGGAAATGTTCATGCTGACTGAAGCCATTTGCTGCTGAAACCTACACCGGGGGTGGGTGGTGGTGGTTATGTTGGCAAGCAAAACTAAAAGGATTTTGGTTGTTAATTTGTTGTTGTTCACTAGCTTCTCTCTCTCTCTCTCTCTCCAGCATGTAGCCATTTTACTATGAAACCAAGATGGCGATGATGATGTATTCTAAAGGTTTTCAACTTCAACTTTATTGCAGGGCCATTTATTCTGTTTTACGGATAAGCCACACTAACAAGAATACACCCTAGTATGGATAAAGAAGGATTCCCACCTCCACCACCACCTGAAGGTAATGAAATATGTTTTTGTTTTTAAAATCTGTATATGTTTTCTTCCCATGCTTCATATACTGCAAATTTTCTTTGTCTGGTTTTAGACATGGGCACCACTCAGCGAAATTTCCGTTTCCGTTTCCGTTTTTCATTTTCGTTACGCAACGAAAACGAAAACGAAAATTTTCCAAAAAACAAAATGAAAATGGAAACGAAATGAAAAACTTTGCTGTGTTTTTCGTTTTTGTTGCCCCAAGTACATTGAACTGAAAAGAATGCTAACGAAACAGAAATTTTTCGGTTTCGTTTTCGTTACGCAACGAAAACGAAAACAAAAAAATTGCAAAAACCCCCAACAAAAACGAAAATGAACCGAAACGGACCCCTCAACGAAAAACGAAAAACCACTTTTTTTAGTCGTGCCCATCTCTATCTGGTTTTTAACAGCATTTTCAATCACACAGATTTCTGATTTTTCAGGGAATCAGGTATTTTTATAAATTAACACGTGTGCGTATAGTATGTATAGCATGTGTTTTGAACGTGATGAGATCCAGTCCAGTGACACTGGGCTTTACAGATGACGCTGTGTTTCTAATAGTTTCCCCAGTTGTTATACATTATGGTGATGCCGGGGGTTCCTGTTATTCTGTGATCTATTAAATGCTTTGCTGTTACCTCCACCCCCACCCCCACCCCCGAACTCCTTCTTGCCTTACCTCCCAAATTTAGACCCTATTTTTACTCTTGAACAATTCACAGACGGTTGTAACATGGTTGGGTCAAGAAGAGGAATTTCCCCGAAATTTAGCAGAAATGAATCTTTTTGGATCTAGTCAATTGCTGCAAGGTGCATAAAGAGCTTAGGCTACAAAGCTGGCTTATAGTTTTAAAAACAAGTAATGAAATTTCTTACTCTATGTTCCTTGGAGAAAGACTGAATCTAAATATGACTTTTAAAAGTTAAGAATTCCAGCTTCATTTTTTATCTGCGTTAAAGAGGCTCTACTCTTCTCCTTTTTTGGGAAGGGGCATTTGAAACATGAACTCTGTGAAACCAGAAAACAAAGTGTGTTACTGCTTTGGATTATATAGGTTTGGGGTTCAGGGAAAATTATTGCCATTGGAAAATGAGGAAAGGCATTTAGATATTTAAAGATATAGAAAGCTGCTGCTGTTGCTGCTGCTGCTGCTGCTGCTGCTGCTGCTGATGATGATGATGATATAGTAATCTTAATTCATACAATGTGTAATAAATGGTTAACCTCTCCAAAGGAGAATGTGTCTTAAATTTTGCTGCTACACAAGAAACAATTTCCTGTTTTATGAAATTATAATGGTATTTTTCTTCCTTTTATAATTTTAAAAAGAAGGACTGGGTATAACAGCTTACGTGTAGCTATCCTTTTCCCACTCAGCAGAGAAAAAGTGGCACACATCCAAATCCATATGGATTATCTTTTCTATTAGTGCAGGAGAAACTCAAAAAATTAGAATATCGTGCAAATTTTCATTTATTTCAGTAAGTCAATTCAAAAGGTGAAACTAATATATGAGATAGACTCATTTACATGCAAAGTAAGATATGTCAAGCCTTACTTTGGTATAATTGTGATGATTCTGGCATACAGTTTATGAAAACCCCAAATTCATAATCTCAGAAAATTAGAAAAGTGTGAAAAGGTTCAATATTCTAGGCTCATAGTGTCCCACTCTAATCAACTAATGAGTCCATAACACCTGCAAAGGGTTCCTGAGCCTTAAATGGTCTCTCAGGCTGGTTCAGTACTCAGAGTTGGTTTTTCTATTCCCTTCTTTTGAGGACACTCTTAAAGGACTACACAACTTGTCCAAGGCCATACAGGCTTGCTTTTCTCCGGGGAGGGAGACTGGAGAAGCTCTAATGCACGTAGTAGTTTATAAAACCATACTGTACTTGTGCGTCTTGCAAGGCCATATATTGGGCTACAGAAAATGTGCCTATAACATGTTGGTTATGGAGTTTCCAAGATGTATTTACTTGGTTGCTGCTTGTTGTTATTATTAAAATGTTTAGAACAAGAACAGAATTAGGCAGCATCGTATACAGAATTATACATGTCAAGTATTTTTTTAGGTGAATGTTGAATGAATCCAAATTAATATGGCTGGTCAGCAATCACATATTAGTGATAGACTGGGCAATCAGGTTCATATCGGCCCAGAAGTGCCTGGCACTTTGATCCATAGGAGTTATTTCTGTGTACATAATTGCAAAAGCATAAATTGATTGTTCACATTAGTTCACTAGATGTGGACTATACTGGTAAATTACAAACTATTTTCTCATTCATTTGTATCATTTTAGGATGAGGCATTTAATACACAGCAATCGGCTATCTGTGTATGACTCAGACTGTTGGGAGCTTGTAAGAGTATTGTCCCAACTGAGTTGCAATAGTAGAGAGAGTTGCTCTTTGTCTGCACAGTGTTTGTTGGAAACAAATGCCCATTTAAGCACACAGACAATTACAGAGGATGGTAATAATGGAGCCAGGATTTGAGATGAATGAGAATAGCATCTGAATTCTAAATTATCAATAGTCTTTTGTTTAGGAAGCTGTTAGTAGCTTATTTTGTGTCTGAATTTCTTTTTAAAATAGAAGGTTGCCCTACTGGAAAAAAAAGCAAGAAATCCAGTTGTTTTCCTTAAGTACCAGAAGAAATAAAAATAAAATAAAGAGTTGAAGTCTGATTTAAAAAGCAGTTTCTCTAATAGTGATCTATTCTCCTGGTGATCTAGTCTTAACACCTGAGAGGGCTTGTAGTAGAGACATAGTATTTGAAATAGCTCAGACCCAAGCCATTTAGGGCTTTGTAGGTTAGAAAGAGCACTTTGAATCGTGCCTAGAAATGGATCAGCAGCCAGTGGAATTGTTATATAACAGGGAACTTTTGTCATCTCTGTAACTAGCCTCAGTCAGCAACCTGGCTGCTGTGTTTTGAACCTGCTCTAGTTTCCAGACAGTTTCCAGAGGCTGTCCTACATCGAGTACATTACAGCTATCTAGCCAGGACGTAACCAAGGCATGTGTCACTGTGGCTAGATCAAGCTTCCAGGAATGGGTGCTGCTGGTGCACTAGATATATTTGTGCAAAGTCACTCCTAGCCACCACTGAAACCTGGGCATCCAGGCTCAAAGAGGAATCCCGGAGTTTCCCCCAACTGTGCACCTGTGTTTTCAGAGAGAGTGTAAGCCCATCCAACACAGACTGCACGTCTAATCATTGATCAGCCTTTTAGTTGATCGGGAGCACCTCAGACATTGCTGGATTATGTTTCAGTTTATTCATCCTCAACAAGTCATCCTCATCCAGGTTACTGCTAGACCCCTTTAAACTTTTCTAATATAATTCTGTAATCCATAGTTGATCCATTAGTATTGATCATTATATTGCTTCTTGTATTCTGTCTCTTATAAGGCAGGTGTAGTTATTAAGACATGCTGAGTTACCTGGCAGTGAAGTCTTAGAATCCATCAAGAAGCTAACCAAGCCAAACGTAAAGCCATCCAAATATACTGGATGGCTGAGTGCTTTAGGTCTCTTGATGATGGATCCGGAGATGAAGAGTTCAATTCCCCACTGGGTCTCCTTGACACATGCTGGATTTAGTGATCCATAGGACCCCTTTCAGCTCTGCAGCTCTTAATTTGTGTGTGCTTAGACTGGGAAGGAAGGAAGGGCAGAAAACAGTAGGACGATGAATAATAATCGAATTGGTCGTAAAAGCCTCCTGCCAGTCGATGAAGGATGCATTTGAGATAAAGTGGCATTGATTCAAACCTGAAAGAACTGTCATGCACAACATTTTCCTCAGGTGCTTGATTAAATCTTTATTGGGACCACAAAGCTACATCGTGCCTGGTAAATAAATCCAGTCATAGATGTAAATGCCAAATAAATATGATGTGGTAAGGACAGCAACAATGAGATTTGAATAAGCCTCTTTATTCCTTCTGGATGTTTTATGAAGGAAAAGAAAACCTAGTTGTACTGCATACATGCCCTGACTATAAAGGGCTGTTCTGTTGCTTGGTGCTTTTCCCCCTTGAACTTAACACTTCTGAGAAATACTTCCATAGTTCTAGGATTTAGTCCAGAGTGTCACAGAGCCAAAATGGGATGTGTTCGGTAAGGGGGGAGGGAGAAGCTTCCCTTTTGTGGAACAGAGCATTTCTGTCTTACTTCACCCTCATCCCACCCCCCACCCCCCATCTTGATATTCTTAATATTTCCTTGGCTCTATGAAGGCATAGCCAGTGAATGAGAACAGATGCAAATTAACCTCTCCACTGTGCCAAATGTGGTGAGTGGATCATATGCTTAGGGTGTGATCCATCTCCTCTCTCTAAAAATGTACAACAGTACAATTGGAAGCATATTGATGTGGAAACACACCTCCCCCACTGATTACTTAGTGGGATTCCTCAGTGAACCTATTTAAGATTTCTCTTTCCAACTGCAGTCCCACGCACAAGCCTTTTTCTTTTCTTTTCTTTTCTTTTCTTTTCTTTGCTTCATTTCTGTATTTATTTATGGTTTTCCAACAAAAGGATTATAGTATGAAAAGAAAAAAAATGGAATGATTCTAGTCTTCTCAAATCAAATTTGCATCTTATTGCAATATGCAGTACTATATATCTCTTTGAATCTTTACTATTTCTGTTACATATAAATTAAATAGGGAACATAATTTGACTTATAATTAGAGATGGGCACGGCTCAAAAATTGTTTTTTGTTTTTCGTATGGTCGTTTAGGGGTCCGTTTCGGTTCGTTTTTGTTTTTGTTGGGTTTTTCCCGCAAATTTTTCGTTTTTGTTTCGTTACCTAACGAAAATGAAAAATGAAAACGAAAACAAAAAATTTCTGTTTCGTTAGCATTCTTTTCAGTTCAATGTGTTTGCCGCAACGAAAACGAAAAACACGGCAAAAATTTTCGTTTCGTTTCCGTTTCCCTTTTGTTTTTTTGAAAAAATTTCGTTTTCATTTCGTTACCTAACAAAAACGAAAAAACGGAAACGGAAACGAAAATTTCGCTGAGTCGTGCCCATCTCTACTTATAATATTGATCTAGACCAGGGGTCCTCAAAGTTTTCAAACAGCGGACCGGGCCACCACCACCCAGACACCACTGGGGGCCGGATCACAGTCCAAAAGCAGCTGCGGAGGCTGGCTTGCTCACAAAATAGGGGGTAGGTGGGGGGTTGCAATTGGTCCCAGAGGCCGGATTTAGGACCTTGTGGGGCCGCATCCGGCCCCAGGGCCTTAGGTTGAGGACCCCTGATCTAGACATTTATAGAAATCATGTCATCTTTCACCAAAATCTTCATAATGTCCATTTGGTTTCAGTAATGTTGAGATCTTACATACATCTGTGCAGTTCAGCACCTTCATAATTACCGGTAGCTGGTCTTTATCAGGAATCTTGTTTGTCTTTCGTAGTTGTGCACATAACATTATAGCTGCCATGATAATGTGGATTATTACAGGATTTTTTTTTACAATCACCAATATTTTGTTGTATCATTGACAATAAAAAATATCTGGTTTCAACTCAAGATTTATTAAGATAGTTTGTAAAATGAATTTTTGTACCATACACCAGTATCTTCTTGCCCACTTATAAGTCGTCCACATACGGAGAAAAGATCCCTGCATTCTGTTACATTTCCAACAGATATTTGATATTTTATACATTTTAGACAGCTCATCAGGCGTTAAATACCACCTATAAAACATTTTATGAATATTTTCTTTAAATGTTGTTGACTTAGTAATTTTAATATTCACTTTCCATAGTTTTTCCCATTCAACCAACTGCATTTCTAACCTAAGATTCTGTACCCATCTTATCATACATTCTTTTATTATCTCTTCTTCTACTTGTGTAGTTAGTAAACAATTATGCGTTTTTAAATTAACTTTTTGTTAGAGGGGAAAAATGATTTTATCCAAAGCTGCTTCTTGATTTGAGAAACTGTAATGCTTCTTATCATTCCTAAACCAAGATTTCATTTGTGTCTCCAACCACCAATCTATTTTAAATCCTTGTAGTTAAGAACATAAGAAGAGCCATGCTGGATCAGGCCAACGGCCCATCTAGTCCAGCTTCCTGTATCTCACAGTGGCCCCACCAGATGCGTTTGGGAGCGCATGAGACTAGATATCTGTCTCCTGATACCACTCCCCTGCACCTGGCCCTTGAAATACCCCAGTTTTAAGCCTGGAGATTACACATCTCCATCATGGTTTGTAACCTGTGATGGACCTTTCCTCCAGGAATCTGTCCAATCCCCTTTTGAAGGCATCCAGGCCAGATGCCATCACCACATCCTGTGGCAGGGAATACCACAGACTAACAACACGCTGGATGAAAAAAATATTTTCTTTCTTTCTAGTTGTAGTTCTTTTGATTTTCTTTGTAATTTTCCTGTTAACTAGTCTTTATATCTCAGAGTTTTTCCTTCCTTTACTAGAGAAGGTTTTGTATATGCCAGTGGTCTGGAGAACCAGAGTGGGATTGCTTTATAGGTGAAGTTCTTCAATGAGTACCAAACCCACAACAGAGCATTTCTTAAGCAATGATTTGTAAAAATCATTTTGAGCATTGATTTTCCCAAAGCAGAGGTAGGCATGCCATCCAAAATTCAAGGTAAACCCTTCTAACACTAGTAGTCGATTGTCTTCAAGAGTTATCCATTCTTTTAGTCACATCAGACAACTGGCTTTATATTAGAGTATTCAGTTTGCAGGGCCTCCGTTTTCTTTTTCTTTTCGTTTTTTATCTTGCAGTGCTTTGCTTTTAGTTCCGAGTTTCTTTTCTCTCCAAATAAATTTTCTTATTTGTTTATCCAAATCTTGCAATGTTTTGGTTGATTTAGGGGTCGGTAGTGTTTGGATCAGGAATAGTAGTTTTGGTAACACATTCATTTTAATTCCCGCTATTCTTCCCATAAATGACAATTGTAGATTTTTCCATGGGTTTGATTCTATTTGTATCTCTTTTATGACTTTGATATAACTGTCTTGAGTAAAAGTGCTGGCTTTTGCACTGAGGTAGATACTTAAATAGCAGACTTTCTTAGCCACCTTGAAGTTAGATTTTTATTCCAGATCCTTAGATTCTGCCTTTGTCAGTTTCTTAATTAGCATTTGGATCTTCTCTTTATTTATTTTCAAGCCTGCTACCCTTCCATGCTCCCATAGAGAACCCATCAAACTTGGGAATGTATTTATTGGGTTTTCTAATATTATCAAATAATCAGCAAAAGCTTGTACTTTAAACTGGTATTTCTTAATCTTAATTCCAGTAATTTTAGGATTCACACAGGCCTTTTCTGAGACAACCAACCAACAATCACACACACACACAAAGAAAACCAAAAATGAAAAAATACAGGCTTGTGAGGAGTGTTACACTATTGGAAAAGTTGGTCTGGAATCCCATTTGAGCACACATCACAACACTTGTGCTGCAGTTTTGTCTAGTCAAATATTCTAAGGCCCTTCATCTTTCGCACTACATGAAACTCCAAAACTTTGCAAATCTCTTGTGTCCTCTGGTTTATAAAGCTGATCAGACGTCTCTTTGGGGGAAGGCATCAAACTAGGTTAAGGGTTCTAAATCCTTGAGAAATTACACCTCACGTGTTCTTTTTCTTAGATCTCTTGATTCAAATCCATAGGGAGAACTGTATTGTGAAGGAGAGTTCAGTGTTCTCTTTCCTCAACTGGGCAGAGACTAGAGCAGCCTTTTCATTTCACTTTTTCAAAACCTACCCTTTCAGGAAGCCTCTTTAACAAGTCCACATCAAGGAGTTTCACATGGTTTCAAACATGGAAAAACTAGTGGGGTCCTTTTTGGTGCTCCAGTTCCACAAGGAGAAGCTATAGGTAAAATACATTGAAAAGTGTAGGAAAGGTACTAGAGATGGACATGAAATGGAGAAATAGCGTTTTGTTTCGTTTTGTTACTCATTGTGCTTCGTTTTAATTCATTACTAATGAATTTTTAATAGAATTTTTGTAATGAAATGAAATGAACAACAAAATGATTTGGACGCTGATGCCACCCAGCTGGGGTTTTTTTTTTGGGGGGGGGGGAAGGAACCGGGTTGGCATGCGGGGCGGGGGGGGTGGGGGCAGCGGTGACAAGGGAGAATGGAGCAGGGTTTGAATTTATTGCTACCTGCTTCGTTCTGCCTTGCCACCCCCGCATCCCATGTGGTTTTTTTTGGGGGGGGCAGGTCATGCTGTGGGGAGTGGGGCGTCAAAGTGCTTTGTGCTCATCTCTGATTGGAAACAATAAACGAAGAACCTGTTTTGCCACCAGCACAGCATCTGTAGCGTTCACCCAACAGCTTGCCATTCTTTTCCTTGGTAACCCTTTGAAGATGGTGAATTATTCAGCATGTCCCACTGTATGACCTTCCCAGTCGGCAGCAACTTCTCTTTTTGACCATCTGCCAATTTTGCTTCAATTCTCATGGGACTGTATGCATTTCAGTGCAGAAATGCTTAGTAGACAAGAAGCTCTTAAAGAGCACTGGAGAGTATTCATTTGTGTGTCTTGGTATCAGCTAGGTAATAGATAGTCTTTGAGTTCTAAAGAGCAGAAAAATCAGACTTCCTTTGTTACACAAGTAATGCATTCATTAATGGTATAATCACAGTGTCAGAAATAAAAGATGCTATCTCAGCATCTTTGAAGAAAGCAAATCTATTACAAGGATGTCAACTGCTATTATTGTGTGAATGAATCCTTAGCCCTATTTGCTGTGAGATTGGCAGTATAAAAATACAAATAAATAAATAAATAAATAAATAAATAAATAAATAAATAAATAAATAAA
>JAHTLZ010000122.1:34635835-34655497 GCA_023846285.1 Phrynocephalus versicolor | reverse complement strand
AAATAAATAAATAAATAAATAAATAAATAAATAAATAAATAAATAAAGGTATGGGCTTGTGAGAGTTTTTCCATTAGCAGTATACAAGGTACATCCAAGCCAAAAGAAAAGTACACGCAATAGAGTTGCATGGAGTTAATACTACTTCATCTTCCTTGTGAAGAATTAAATGATCTTGGTTGCCTATATGTGCCTGTTGTATCTGGCTAGGAATCAAGGGGTTGGGAACTTGAGTCTCCTTTGGAGAGGAACCAACCTGCACAGTACCAGTGAACCCCAGAAGAAAGGAATGGTACATAGAAAATCATGGAATGGGTTGACATAAGTGAGCCTTGATTTGTTGGCGTGTAATTACAGTGGTACCCCAACAGGGAGTCCCACAGACTAACAACGCACTGGGTGAAAAAAATATTTTTTGTGTCTGTTACTCTCCCAGCCCATAATTTGAGTGGATGTCCCCTAGTTCTGGTATTTTGTGAGAGGGAGAAGAGCTTCCCTCTATCCACTTTACTCATGTCCTGCATTATTTTGTACGTCTCAATCATATCCCCCCTCAGGCGCCTTTTTTCCAGGCTAAAGAGCCCCAAATGTTTTAGCCTTTCCTCATAAGGGAGGTGTCCCAGCCCAGTGATCATTTTAGTCGCTCTCTTTTGCACCTTTTCCAGTTCAAACACATATGCCAACAACTCACAGTTGAAAGGACAAAATGACATTAATTCTCCAACTAAATTCCTTAGATTTCAGTCAAGAAGGTGAAGACATCTTGTACATCAGAGCTCTGCTTTTCCTTCTAAACCAAAAACCGCTTTTTGACATGCAAAGGGTCCTTGACTGCCTGCATCTTACTTCTTTGTTGGTTTCCTATTTTCCTCTCTCTCCTTCTGGAACCCAAAGGTAGCGGGTCCAAGTTCACACCAAATCTGTAGTTCATCCCAGGCATGCAGATTTCTCACTAGCAAGATTAGACCTAGGAGTGATGAAGGTGAGGAAGGAGTTCTCAGAGGAGATAAGCAGGCAAGGATAGTTCCATCGATCCTTTGCAAAACAAAAGTCGGATCCTTGTCAAAACCTCAGCGCAGTTAAACAAAAACAACTCGGCACACTTGGTGGGAAAGGAAAAAGTCAATTGTGAATTCCAGAGGCAAATGCGACTTCAGTTCAGGGGAAGCTATTTTTCCACCTAAGGTGGGTTTTGTTTGAGAGAGAGATAAAGAGAGAGATGAAAAAGTGAGTTATTCATTCAAACCATTAATTTTGATACCACAAGTTCTGTTTACTCTGTACATTATTTAAAAATAAAAATAAATGTAGCAAAACGGGTTTTTCCACACAATACTCCTTTAACATTCAGAGCTGTGCACGTGATGACGTGACAGTTACTATTTCTTCTTCCTTCTTGGACGTGTTAGTTACCGGCTTGTAGTAGAATCCCATGGAAAGTCCTTAGAAACGTCCAAATCATCTTGCTGAGCACAGTCAGAAGCTTGTGCTTCTTTACCTGAAAAAGACCCCCACATAGTGTTTGCCAAGAAGACTCGAAATAATTTCGGCTAATATTTTTGAACATGACTTTTAAAATGTGTTCTTGTTGAAAACGTGCCACAACTCTGTAATTCTGTAACCTAAATACATAAAGACTTGGTGCGCATTGTGAAGGAATGCATTTCATGTTTATTTTGTTTTTGAATTTGGTTAATTAATTTTGCTTAAGTAAAAAGTTATGTGTGTGTTGTGTTGTTACAGTCGTGACCGACTCTTCGTGACCCCATGTCCATGGAGTTTTCTTGGCAGGAATACTGGTTTGCCAGTTCCTACTCCAGGCACCTACAGCATCTGGTATCCTCTGGTGGTCGCCCATCCAAGTACTAACCAGGCCTGATTTAGCTTCCAAAATAAGGCGAGATTGGATGTACTTAGGGCACGTATGCAGGAAATAGATAGATGAATGTAAAGTAAAGCCATCTTTATTTACTAGATAATTAAGAGCCTTTTCACATGACCCCTAAGATCCGCTGGCCACTTAAATTCGGACCAGAGATCTTAGGGGCTTGTCCCTCTTCCTGTGTCCCCACCCCTCCGCACTTCCTTGCTTCTGTCTGCGTGAGGGGAGGGAGAAAAAACAGGAAGAAAAGATCATGGCTCACCTCCGTTTTGCCTCTCGCTCTTGCCGCGGCAACATTCCTGTCTCTGTAAAGTAGCTCTTAAAGGGGCGGGAGCCAAAAAACAACAAACAGAAGTGAGGAGAGCCCCGCACTCACTATCGTTACACCGCATCAAGGAATTTTCACCTCCAGAGAGCAGGTACTTGAAAGGTGCACTGGGACACGCTAAAGTGGGCGTGGTCGCACTTAATTTCCTGTTAACTCCAGAGCTGGTGGGGAAACATTTTTAAGCTCCGGAGCTGGGAGCCATTTGCCCCGGAGTTTAGGGGTCGTGTATAAACACCCTAATTTTTTAAAACTGTACCTTATTAGTACAGATAAAGTTTAAGGCAAGCTAGGGATATTCAATTCTTTACGGGATCTCTGGGTAGCTATATTTTACACCCTCTGCTTGCAAGGCCTCTGGACTTTTTAATGAGTTGGGAAAAAGAGTGACTACAGGAGTATGGGCAAAAACACCAGCAAGAAAGAGAAAGAACAATGGAAGAGGTAGAGAACCAAGGCAGGACTGGAGAGGAAAGGGCTTCTCAACATTATGGAGTTGATGGCACTTGATAATTTATTGTAGGAAATGCACATTGCACCTCTGACTTCTAAACAGAAACATTTATTGACTTTTGTTATTATTCCCCCTTTTCCCAATGAAATCAATGACAGAAAGATTAAAGAAAAAGAAAACCTACATCCATTGATCAGCGGCTTCAATCTCTGGGTTTGGTTTGGTGTTTGTTTGTTTGTTTGTTTGTTTGTTTGTTTGTTTTTTAAGGGGGGGAGGTCACATTTTCCATGGTCACCTCAGTTACAAAGGTATAAACAGGTTTCTTTTAACTTGGAAACATGCTGCTGGACGGTTGAATTCAAAACTTTTGCTACTAAATCACAGATGCATGAAGTGTCTAGAATTTACTTGTACATTAATTTATTTATTTGTTGGATGTTTATGCCACCCATCTGGCAGCGAGGTCACTTTGGGCGGCTAACAGCAATTAATGAATACACTACAGTACAAATAAACTCAAATAATTCATACAATACAATAAATATAAAATACAGTAATATAATAAAATTAAAAATAACAGTAACATTAAAGTGACGTTGAATAGTGTATATGTATTGTTATTGGTGGGCAAATCAGTTAAAATCATGTTTTAATGGGTGAATACTGAAATTACATTATATATGAGGGAATGCCTGCTTAAATAGCCAAGTTTTAATAGTTTTTAAAAGGCAGCCATGAATGTGTATGGTAGGTATTACAGTCTTCCCACTTGTGTGTTTGTTAGAAGACGGATGATTTTTTTTTAAAAAAACCTGTTTTTAGCTCTAGATACTGAATTAACAACCACTGGTGCAAATGAGGAAGAGGAAGAAGAAGAAGGAGAACAGTTTGACTTTGATAGCGGCGATGAGATACCGGAAGCAGACCGACAGAGTATTTTGCCACCTAATTCTGAGTCTAAAAATAATGAAGAACGGGAAGAGTTGGGCTCTACAGGTACAGTACATATATTCATCCCTAAAAATCTTTACTATGTTCTCTTTCTTTGCCAAACTGAGACACCCTCCCTCAGAGCTCAGGAGGCCCCCTTGCGAGCTCCATGAAGCATCTAGCCATACAGGCAGCCAGGGTTGCAAAATAATAATGTTCAAATAAGCACCTTGTACTTAGATGGGAGCAGTAATAATCCTAAACTCCGGCAGCATGCCCTGCTCATTGCATCACAAAGTCAAGGTATCTCTACTGTAGGAGCCTACACGACCCATGCTCCATAAATACAATGGACAGTATAGGTAGCATATATTGAGAGCCCTCATTTGTACACTTGTGCAAATGGCACTTTCAAAATATGGAGACAAGGAATGGCATGAGAGCCAGCAGATACAAACCCAGGTTCTGCCTCCACACCTAACACACATAAATTTCTTCCTAGAATGATAACCTTTGCAGGTAGGACTCGTTTGTGATACTGTGTTGTGTTTTCTTTTAATCTGCTTAAAGACACATATAGACCAGAGCTTTACAGGGCATTTAATGTCTCCTGAATCTGTAGTTTGGTTGGTTCTGGCCAGATCTGTACATCAGACAACAGGAGTGACTGTGGATCAGGGAAGGATTAAAAGGAACATGTTGATCTGACTACAGTGCTTCTGTGTGTATATTTATCTAGAAGTAAATTCAGTTCTGTTCTGTAGGATATACTCAGATGTAAGTGGGCACAGATTGCAGCCTTAAAATATTGGATTGCTAAAACATATCCAAAGTAATACCTACACCATATATTATCAAACACTCTTTGAGTAAAGTTCTCCCATGCTGTCAACAAAAACCCTTGCTTTAGTCCTAAGAAATTAGTATGTGGAAGGGATAGCAGAAAGCCATCTCCAAAAAGGGTAAGTATTCTCAGGGAGGAATTGGATAAAATAATTTTATAAGCACTTGTGAGTACAGTGGTACCTTGTATAAAAGAATTAATTCGTTCCAAATGAAATTATGTTAAGCAAATTTTCCTTTGTACAAATTTCCCATAGGAATGCATTGAAAATGGAGTAATCTCATTTTTATGTTGTACAAATTCAACCCATAGGCGATTATGTTAAGCAAATTTCCCCTATCTCCGGAATTTTTTTATGTTGTACAAATTTTATGTTATACAAACCCTTTGTTATACAAGGGTCCACTGTATATGGTTGTATTCAGACATCATGACTCAAACCATAGTTCGCACTAACCATAATCTGCAACCCAAGCAACACTTCTGGAATAAGGACAGACAAGTTGTGTTTTATAAGAGTGTTATCTGGTTCAAGTACAGTATATAAACTGGAGTATGGGGCATGTGTGAGGTAGCACTGCATAGGTTTCCTGCAAAGGAACAACACTTCCCCTTCATTCTGCCATTTTGCAAATTGCCTTCCATTCAAGGGACTGGAGATCGAGAAAATGCCGATGGGACAGAGAAGACACAGAGAGTGGAAGCCAGCACGGAGGGGGTATTACCAAGAGTAAACCCATATTCTGTTATAACCATTTCACCCATACAAGAAAAGGAGCCCCCGTTGTCACCAGAACCAAGTCCACAAGATGGAAGTGTCAGCCCGACCCCATCCACTGGATATTCCGTTCCCGTGCCCTGTGGCTATGCTGTACCATCCAACTTACCACTGATGTTGCCCGCCTACTCCAGTCCGGTTATAATACGTACGGTCTCTGTAGATGAAGAAGGTAGTGTATTGTTGTTCTATTGCTTATTTACTTTTGGAAAATGTACGCTCCATTCTTCTGCTGTACAAGCTAGCCAGAGCTGCCTATAACGTTAAATATTAATATGGAGTAAATGACCTAATAGAATAGTAGCAGGTGAGGAAGCAGGGAAAGATTGACTAGGGAAAACTTCCCAAAAACAAGGTGTGAAAAAGATAAGCACTGACTGCATTTTGTGAAGCCGTTAAATAGATAATTAGTCTTTTTAAAGGTTGCAATTGAGAGAAGATACCAATCTTGCCCACCTCCATGTATCCACCAAACGTTTCATGGAACACTTTTGAAGGCATTGGTAAAACTGTGCAGGACATAGAGATGGAAATTTAACCACTCATGGCGCAGTGGTTAAATGCCTGTACTGCAGGTGAAACTGGGCTCAGGACCTGCTGTTCAATCCCAGGTAGCAGGCTCATGGTTGACTCAGCCTTCCATCCTTCCGAGGTCGGTAAAATGAGTACCCAGCTTGCTTTGGGGGGGGGGCAATGTGTAGCCTCCATACTGTAATTAAAAATACTGTAAACCGCCCAGAGACTACCTGAAGTGGTATGGGGCGTTATAAAAGTAGAACACTGCTTTCCCTTTCAAATCGGTATGTATGTGTCTGAGAAACACAACTGATGTGAGATATAAATACTTATAACCATAGGATAAATGTTTTAAAAGAGAATACTTGCAAACATCTGTTGTCTTTTGCTTAGTTTTGATATTAGCATGGAGATGTAAAATTTCCAGAAACATTAGAGCAGTGGTAGTGAAAAAATTCTGTAGCCCTCCCCCATTTTTTCCATTTTTTTCCAAAGTTTTTTTCCCCTCAATAGATTCAAAATCTCCAGAAATTTTGCATCTTTATATGAACATTGAGGTTTCGCCCTGTAGATTTCCATTTTGTATTGTCTTCAGTTATTTGCTTATTTTTCTCTCTAGTATTTAAGTTTCTGTCAGAAGCCTATGTGAGTTAATGTCATCTTGAACCTCATCATTCCAGTAGTGTATTTCTTCTTGTCTTCCTTTCTAAACATTAACTTTATCATATATTCCATGTCTGCTATTCTGTAGAACCATTCTGTCTTTGCTAGAGAAATATTTTTTCCAGTTGATAATAATATTGCTTAATATTAAAAAACAGTATTTTTATATTGTCACCAGTTTTTTTAAAAGGTCATTAATACAGGTGTTCTCCCTAACTAGTCAGAAATCTTCTTCACTATGACACAAAAGGCTATTCTTATTTTTGTTGTGAGTCTTTCTTCTAAATTAATCAGGTTGCCTCCCTTAAACTAAGCCCTTTCTGTTGTGCAATAATACATGACACGGCTATATGGTAGCTTTATAAGATACCTCTATGTTTGGAAATGCCATTCCACCCTATAGTAGAGTCTCAATCAGTGTTTTAAACACTGAATGATTTCTTCCTTTCCCGCAATAAACTCACAATAATTTTTGCTGTATCAAAAGGAATACTTTGGCTGAAGTTCTGTTGATAGCGATATCGGCAGGAACAGCAAATAACAGCTGATTACCACCACTACCACCACTACCACCACCACCACCACCACCACCAACAACAACAACAAGAACAACAACAACAACAACAACAACAACAACAACAACAAGAAACAACTTGCAGAGCTAGAGGTGGAAAGGACCCTATGAATAATTGAATAATTGAAGCCTCTCAAGGAGGCCAAGTGGGAAACTGAATTTCCAACTCCTGGTTCCACAGCTGGAAACCTCAGCTCCTGAACTATCCAGCAGTCTGTTGGTGATTTGGAGGGTACAGATGTTTGTACACAAATTAATGAAGTTGTGTGCACCCTGGGAAGCCTTTGACCAGCAGCTATTTATTTATTCATTTGAACCACACTTCCCCCCATAAAAATGGCTCAAAGGTGGCTTGCATAGTTAAAAGGACAATATTTAAAAGCTGAAAACAGTAAAATGTATTATATAAAATGGTAAATGAAATAATTACTAACACCACATTTGACATTAGACATGGGCATTTCATTTTGGAAGGGGACTGCAATCCGAAAGCCAGCACTCCCTATGGAACAAAATCAAGCCCTGTCTTACCTTGCTTTACATCACGCTGGGTGAAACTCCAACCAGGAAGCAGCCTCCAAAACGCCATCTTTCCCTCTCCCTGGTGCTGGCCAATCAGGAGCTGTGCAAGGTCATGCATAATTCCGCCTCCCTGTCTGATTCGCCAGTGCCAGGGAGAGGGATACATGACATGCCAGAGGTTGCTTCCTGGTTGGAGTTTCGCCCTGCATGAGGTAAAGTAAGGTAAGACAGTGGTTGATTTTGTACCCGAGAGTGGGACTGCATTCCAAATGCCAGCTGTTCTGGCAGCCTTTGTTTCCTTCGTACGTTGGTAGAGTATTTGTGGAACGTGTTGTTTCTGAAGCACGATCATGACTCAGAGAAGGGGAATGTGCTGTTCTCTAGAGTCTGTTGGACTGCAGCTCCCTCAATATCTGACTGGGCTGGCAAGGGCAGATGGTAGCTGAAATCCAGCAGCATCTGAAGATCTGTACTCACCCCACTGCAATCTGTGAAGACCTGTATCCGGAAACAAAGGGAAGAGGCAAATGTGGGTTCTACTCTTGTCTGTATTTCCAAGCTTTTCTTCAGATCTTTTGCATGTGAGCCATCATGTGCAATCCAAAGCTTTGTTCGCCGATTAATACGTAACCATTTTTCTTTTGCTATTGCAAAAGTTAGTCTTTCTGGACAAGCGTGATGGACTCCACCCATTCTCACGGCTCTCTTGCTGGACGGAGGTTGGAAATTATCATGGCTCTGCTGACTTTGTATTGGGTGGTTCTTAGTCAGTGTCTCCCAGCCTTGGGTCCACAGATGTTCTTGGACAACACCTCCCAGAGATCGGCCAGCACAGCTTCTGGGAGTTGTCCAAGTACATCTGAGGACACAAGGTTAGGAACCCCTGTTCTAAGCAATGAAGTTGTGTTTTGTCCAATACGTTCTTCCTGGATTTTCGTGCAATAATTTGTTCTTTTCTTCTGTACTTCCCTTTCCCATTTATTTGATCTTTGATGATTATCTGTACTAATGCGTGCTTCTCCCCTTCTCATTTCATAACAAAAGTATTCCATCTCTCTGGATGTTAAGTGTTTTATGGCATCTTGCTCTTTGTTCGTGCACCTTAAGACTTCTTTGTTCGTCACCCTATCAGTCCAGGAAATTTCTTGGCATCCTGCAATGAATCCACATTTTGAATGGTTCTGTCTTTTTACAGCTGCCTGTGTGTCTGTGATTTCCCGACATACAGTAGAGCTGGGAATACATAATACTGTACCATGTGCAGGGTGTGCCTCTGTTTCATAGCTGATTATGCACCTGATTGCACAAGTCGGATGCAGGCAGACAACTGTTGGCCAGAATTAACCATGCTACAGAGACCTCATGCAAGCGCCACGGGTCTTATTCTCAGAACTGCACAGCTGGAAGGGACCCGGTGGGTCATCGTGCCAATCCTTTTGTCAAGGAGGCATAGTGGCAAATCAAACTTCCAACCTCTGGCTCCGCAGACAGTTGCCAAAACCACCAAACTATCCAGGATTCCAGACTTTTGGTACATCTGGTTGCTGTCATCTGGGCATGCTGGTTTTAACTCAGACACACATCATTTGCTTTACTGGAGAAGAGAAGGAACGATCCTTTCTATTTTTGGTTTACAGTAGTGATTCAGTTATCCACGGTTGGCAGAGGAAAAAAAATTAAATAATTCAGTAGCCACAAAGCAAGCTGTAAGACAAGCTGTTGTCACAAACAGCAGCTGTAACGCAAGCTATTGTCACAAATAGCATCTATAAAGCAAGCTACTGACACAAACAGCGGCCATAAAGCAAGCTACTGTCTCAAAGCAGCAGTCATAAAGCAAGCTACTGTCAGGAAACAGCATTGGGGTGGGCGGGCAGGTGTTCTCTCTTATCCACAGTTTTTATTATCCACGGGAAGGCCTGGAACCAGTCCTCAGCGGATACCGGGGTCCTACTGTACTATTGTTCCCTTACTTGCAACCAATATATTTCCCAGTTCTGAGTGCAGTGTTTATCGCTAGCCTATGGCTGTGCTATATTTTGTGTATTTATATAAATATATTTTCCTGACATGACTCAATAACTTCAGATGCAGCTTCACAACGTCTGTGCTCTGGGCCTCAGCTAAGAAACTGCCTGGCATTTTTTTTTCATCTTGGAAAGAACTTTACATCTATCTAAGAAATAACTCCTGGCAATTCCATCTTTTGCCATGCTTGAACTTCTGGTACAGCTCTGAGGAAGAGGGTGTTGCCCTTGAAATATTACCAACTTTTTTGTTATTTTACTAGTAGCCTAAAGATATCACCTGGTCTAATTTTGTATTCAGTAAAATGAAGTGGTTAGGAAATGGGTGGATATGGGTGTTAGTCTGCATGAGGATGAGAATGTTCCGGGCCTGGTTGTCTCCTCTGCAGACTGGTCTATCAGCTTTCTTTTCCTGCTTACACTTACCCAGGAAGAGACAGAATACTATATCATTGTCAGAGCAATTTAAAAAATCAAACCAAATTGCAGTTGAGTCGAAGGTATTTTACTGAGCACAGCAATGGATATTCATTGTGTTTTTAAATTGTTGTGCTGTAACATGGCAGAGTGAACACCTATGTCTGTTTCTTCTTAGCAAATGTTCACGTGGTGGTGGACGATTGCCATTCAAATTCCCAGAGTTCAGAGGATCCTCAGAATAAGTAAGTAGAAAATGTATAGCACTTTATTTGTGAGCAAACCCCTCTGTAGAGAGTAAACAGTATCTGATGGCAGAAGGCATTGGTAGCAGCCTCCTTCGGTGCTACCTGGTTGGTTTATTACTGTATAACTAAAAGCAGATCACCTATAGCAGGCATGTCCAAAGTCAGGTCCGAGGGCCAAATGCGGCCTATTTTCAAATTTCAAGTGGCCCGCAGCCACTTCCCCCTGCTGGCTCAGCCTGTCACGCATCCCCACCAGCTGGCCCCTCCCCATTCCGGATGGAGATATGAGCTTGCAGTTTTATGGTTTGCCTGTCCACCCTCCCACTGTCCATCCCCCCCGGCCATCTGCACAGCCTACCTGCCCCCAGCTCTGTTGTGCGGCATCCTCCCCGCCTCCTTGCATGTTCTGGAGGCTTGTCCAAAGTCCATCCCGGGGGCTAAATGTGGCAGAATGGTCGGCCCCCCATACATTTTCACCTCAGCAAATCTGGCCCTTCTTGCAAAAAGTTTGGACACCTCTGACCTATCGGAAGAGCTCTGGCAATAGTTGGTGGTAACTAGTCATATGCATTAGGCATGACCAAACTTCGGCCCTCCAGATGTTTTGGACCACAACTGCCACAGTCCTTTGCCATTGAAAAGACAGGCTTGGAATGCTGGGAGTTGTGGTCCAAAACATCAGGAGGGCCAAAGTTTGGGTATGCCTGCATTAGGAGGTCTTCTACCCTGAGCTTCCTGCTTCCTCTGTTTTGTAAGCCAGCTGCTTCAACTTATTTAGTCTCCTCTTCTCTCCTTTGGGGGTGGCTTTCTTCATTTTGTATTGGTGGGGTTTCTAGAAGTATCTGGTTAGACACATTTATTTATTTATTTATTTATTTATTTATTTATTTATTTATTTATTTATTTATTATTTGTTCTATTTCTAGACCGCCCATCTTCCGAACGGAACTCTGGGCGGTTTACAATTAAAACAAGGCAACAACAACAACAAAAAATACAAAAAGGAAAAGTGCTAATAAAATAAGGAGGGACGAGACTCTCCACAGAAGATGGCGCGGGCGGCAAAAATAAATAAAAAAATAAATAAAAATAAAAATTAAGTAAAAAGGTCATCATATGCCTCTTTAAAAGGTGTGTTTTCAAGGCCTTTTTAAAGGTGGGCAGGGACTGTGCTAGGCGCAGCTCACTAGGGAGATGATTCCACAGCATGGGGCCCACCACAGAGAAGGTGCGGTTACGTGTGAGCGACTTCTGCGCCTCCCTGAGTGTGGCCACCCTAAGTGAGCGTGCCTGCGCCATTCTCGTGGGCCTGGCCCCAGTTGACCTCTGGGAGATATGCTCCGAGAGGTACTCCGGTCCCAAGCTGTGGAGGGTTTTGAAAATCAAATGGAGACAGGGTGCTGGGTTACCTTGTTTTAACCCAACATGGCACTTAATTCTTTGCTTTCTCACAGTGACAGAAATAGCCAATCCTTTGTTTCCCTTTTTGGAAACGTGTTGTCTCTGTCCTGCTCTTCAGACTGGCAACATTTGAGGCTGAAGCTCTCTGTGAGTGGGGTCAGAGTTGAGAGTTTTCAAACCTCTCTCTGTATCAGGTGTCCATTTCCCTCCCTTTCCTCTTTTGTTCTCCCTACCAAGCCCACGTCTGAAGTAGGGCAAGATTACTGTTCAACAGTTATGGGTTTTGAAGTTAGGGCTGAGGACCACAGATTATCTACTCCAGAGGTGCCCAAACTTTTTGTAAGGAGGGCCAGATTTGGTGGCTGAGAATGTGTCAGGGGCCGGTTGCTCCCCAACCCTGCCACCCCACTGCAAGCCCCACCCAGTTTCTTTAAAAAAAACATGGGGTGAAGGAGGGGGAGGGAGGGTTGGGCCAGCCAGCCGCAGGCCACTCAGAATGGCCTGGCGGGCCGGATTTGCCCCCCCGGCCGGATTTTGGGCAGGCCTGATCTACTCCATTCAGGGGCTTCCGCCATCGTTTCCCCTGCCTGCAACAGCTGCTCAAACTAGTTCTTCCGTCTGTTTCTTCCATCTGTCTGTAATCAGCCTTGCTTTGCATTACCAGCAGCAGTGCATCTCTTTAACTTCCATCATGACTCATATGTTTTTGAGTCATCCTCAGACCTCTCCCTTTATGTCATGTTTAGTTTATATAGCTTGCGAGCGTCTGGATGGAAATTACCTCATTTCAGCTGCCAGAAGTGTTTTTAATTTCTCTTCCAAACAAACTATATCTGTTTTGGGGGGAAAGGGAAGGCAAATGTTTGCTAGGCAGTTCGATCGAAGCCAGATTGCTAAGGTTTTGCTTCCTGTATGGAACATGTACAGGCAGCGGTCCATGTGGGCCATAGTTGAGCAAACCACAAAAATAAATAACTCCTTGCTCCCATTGATATCTGTTTTCTCTTGTTTTTCCAAGCATACATATGTTTAGGGGGGGAAAAGTCTCCCTAGGGGCTCAGAAATAAATACTAACTAACAAGGATATAGCTCTGTTTCTTCCCTGAGAGGAATTCAAAACAAAGCACACGTAGAACCACAGGTTAAGCTCTCCACTTCCCCATGGTACAGTGGTCCCCTGCCCTATCGCAGTTCATATACTGCGGTCCCGCTATATTGCAGGACCGTATTATATGAAAAAAGCCCCCCTTGGGTAAGGGGCAAAGGCTGTTTCTGGCCTCCCATACTTACCCCAGGACTGGCGCTGCCCCGAATGGGCCTGCGGGGGCCTTCCCAGGGGGCTCCAGAAGGCCTGGGAAGGCCCTTGCAGTCCCATTCGGGGCAGCGCCAGGCGCGCAGGGGGGGTGTAAGTACAAGAGCCCCCAGTTAGGGCCCCCACACCTGACCTGACCTGCATCCACATATCGCGGATTTTCAGTTATCGCGGGTCGGATCAGGTCCCTAACCCTAGCAATAGGTGGGGGATCACTGTATTGTGAACCAAAAAGCACTGATACGGATATACAGAAGCCTTTATATTTTGTCAGGTTCTGAAGGACCACTGCCCACTGTTGTTACCTGTGTGTGCTCATAGGTATGGATTGAAGTGTAGGGACCATCACATTGTTGCATTGCTAGGAGAAATATAATGGAAGAGGTAATAAGATGCCGCAGTTTTCTCCCTCCACAGGCGTGCTTGAGATCAGCTTTATTAGCCTGTTATTGAAATCTTTACACCCAGCCATTCATTTGACATTCTGTGAGCAGTGAGTTGCTGCTGTAATGAGTATAATGGGGTCTATTATCGGTCCATTCAATCTCTTTGCCCATTGGTTATTGTTTTTATTTGGCGTGTATTTGACTGATTGTTGGTCTAACAGTGTTGTTGCATAAAAACTTGTGTTTTTATGAAGAGGAGGCTAGCAATAGTAGTATTTTCCTATCAGGCTGTGAGAGGTGGTAGGGAGAAAATGGCAGGGGTCTCCTAGGTATCTAGCAATCATTGTGATCAACCTGTGGTTTCTGGCACCTTGAGACATCTGCTCAGCTTTTTTATTTCCAAGCTTTTTATCTTCTGGGAACTAGCTGCATGTTGCTAGCCTGGCTTTTTCCTGTACCAAGGGCTATACTTTCTCCCTCATACCCTCAGCGACTACCTTTAAAAATTCTAGTTCAGGGGTGCCCAAACTTTTTGTAAGGAGGGCCAGATTTGGTGGCTGAGAATGTGTCAGGGGCCGGTTGCTCCCCAACCCTGCCACCCCACTGCAAGCCCCACCCACTTTCTTTTAAAAAAAACATGGGGTGACAGAGGGGGAGGGAGGGGTGGGCCAGCCAGCTGCGGGCCGGATTTGGCCCCCGGGCTGGACTTTGGGCAGGCCTGTTCTAGTTAATTTGTGCCTATATAAATCCTATTTTTGTACCCGTATATAAAGGTTTGGTATGTGATTTGAGTTAATATTCATTGCATTTCTGCTGGCCAAATAAGCCATTTTGGGTCGGTATTAGGGTTGCATTTAGAATCAAAATTTGTCCGTTTCGGTCTCCAGTTCTCATTAGGAAATGAACTGAGGAAATATTAGAGAAGCAGATGTGTTGAAGTGTGTTTTATAGTCTGGATGACATATGTTTTACCTAAGAAATTTGGATATAGTGAGAGCTAAAGGGCATTTCGGGTGACTGTGATGTCAGAGACTAAGTGAGAGTTGCCTTAAAACTACATTCCATTGCATCATTACGGGGAGTAACCCTCCCTAAACTTAATAGGATTTTATAACAGGATTGTTTTGTCAGTCTCTTTTAATTAAGATTTTTAATTAAGATTGCGTCCATTTTGATGATTTATCTTTATTTTTCTGTGTGTGCTTGCTTATTTTAAAGCGAAGATAATCAGGGGAGTAAAGATGATAATGTCGTGACCAAATTGGCTGCTGATCCTGCAAACACAGAATGGATGGAGAGTAAGTACTGGTGACTTCAGTTCCTCTGTGTAATGGGCTGGTGAGTTTCAGTGATGGTTTAAATACCTGTTTGTATTGGAATGTTTGTTTAAAATGCAGTCTTTTCCAGCGGGTTCCAGTCGTGGATAACTCAGGTGTTCCTGGACTACAACTCCCAGAAACTTCAGCCAGCACAGCTGGTAGTGAAGGCTTCTGGGAATTGCAGTTTAAGAACATCTAGGTGGCCTAAGGTTGGGAACCATTGTGTTGATGCCTAGACCAATGCCATAATTCAGGCATGCTGGATGTGCAAAGTAATGCATATGCTGGCGGGGAGGGGGGGGAGGACAGATGGATGAAGAAGAACAATATTTCATGCATATTCGGAAGATTGTATTCAAAGGCTGCAAAACAAAACAATGTACCTGACATTGTTTTCCTGTTGGTTTTGCTATTTGGAAAATACTGTTCAGGGGTAGCAAACGTCTGAGAAATCTCACCTTTGATAATGAACAGTAGGTTTTGGATTAATCCTCATAACTGCCCTTAGTTGGCTTTATTGGCTTTTGCATGGCTCAAATGTTTAGGACAGTTTCTCACACAAATGCACTATTAAACCACAATTTAATATGGATATTTTAGAAGAAAATGTATTTTGGAGAAACTATTTAAATGCAACTTCTCCATTCACTTTTTTTTTAGCTAAAAAGATTATGTTACTGTTATGGAAACAGGGCAGAATGGTTTTGCGGGCCAACAGATGCAGCAACAACATTGTATGGGAAAGGGTTGATTATCCCTCTCTGCTGATCAGAGGTTGCCACTGAGAGGGTTGCAGTTTTCAAAGACTAGAATGTGAAAGAGAGATGTGCAGTGCTCCAGATTTTGCTCAGCCCTCCTTAGGATTTTGCAGTCCTGGAACATCTGCACATGGGTGGTGCTGGTGGTGGTGGTTAAGGAGCAGACATTCCCTGTAGCAGGACAGAATGATAGGCAACTGGCTGCTCCAGCTGCAATATCAGTTGCTTGAGCATCCAGCATTCCAAAGTGTTTGTTCTGGCCATGTGAATATAGCTGTGTGCGTACATTTGGCCTGTGTTACGAATCCATTGATTTGCACAATTGCTGGGTGAAGATCCAAAAAAATAATTGCTGAACACATCCTATAAATAAAAAAAATGTGGAATTAGGGAGTATTCTCTCTGTTTACACCTCATTAAAGCCTATGGAATTGAGAAGAGGTAGGAAAGATGATATGAAGTGATCAAATAACACAATGGTATATGAATAGGATTTGGTGAATAAGATCCTCTTATGATGTGTGTTGCATTTATTATTAATACTTAACCATTAAATAATCCAGATTTTTACGAATTCAACACTCCTTGAATCCCTTATCGATGGGCTGGGGAATACATGCAAAAATATCTGCCTAAACACCCCATCTTCTTTTATCACTCTCTGAAAGCAGCTTGGTTTGGTTTGGTTCATTGAAGATTTTCCTCATATGTTTTGTTTTTAGATGCAGATGAAGTCATATACGATGATGTACCAAGAGAAAATTCAGATTCTGAACCAGGTATTAGTTTACATTTTATTTTATTTTTAGACTCGCAGTTATCAAAAATGTGTCCAGGAGAAAACACCGACACATTTTCTAGCAGAAAGGGTGCTAAATATTTGTTTGTTTGTTTGTTGGACTTTTATACCACCCATCTATCCCTAGGGCTACTCTGGGTGATTTACAACATAAAATTTCAACATAAAAATAACAAGAGTTAAATGACAAAGAAAACAACATAATGAAACAATTATAACCAAAAAAATCAACAACAATAAACAAAAATAGAAATAGAAATAACCAAGTAATTGATCCAATAATAATAACAACAAAATTAAAGAGAAGCAGTAAAAGATGGGTAGTGTCTTGCTAGTTGTTTATCTCCCCCTTGAGATAATCATGTTTTCAGTAGTTTTTTAAAGGTTTAAAGTGAGGGTGCCAGGTTAATTTATGGTGGTAGGTGATTCCATAAATGGGGAGCAACCACTGAGAAGGCCCTACTCCTTGTCAAAGCTTTCCGGGCCTCTCTCAGGGTTGGAACTCCCAAAAGTCCTGCCTGGCTAGCATGAGTGATCCGGGCAGTTCTTCTTGGGAGGAGCCGTTCTGTCAAATAGTGGGGTCCCAAACCGTTTAGGACCTTGAAGTCGATGCGGTAGCATATTGGCAACGAGTGCAGAGCTGCCAGCACGGGGGTAATATGATGGTGCCTTTCTTGCCTCCTTAAAAGTCTGGCAGCTGTACTCTGCACTAGCTGCAATCTCCGCCTTAACCTCAAGGACAGCCCTAGGCAGAGAGCACTGCAGTAGTCTGTTCTCAAGATTACAAGCACATGAACCAACATTGTCAACACCCTGATATCAAGGAGGCTCCACAGCTGGGCAACTCTCTTCAGTTGATAATACAAACCATGATGGAGATGTGTAATCTCCAGGCTTAAAACCAGGGTACTTCAAGGGACAGATGCAGGGGAGTGGTATCAGGAGAAAGATATCTAGTCTCATGCGCTCCCAAACGCATCTGGTGGGGCCACTGTGAGATACAGGAAGCTGGACTAGATGGGCCTTTGGCCTGATCCAGCATGGCTCTTCTTATGTTCTTATGACCAACGCCCCCTGGGTTTCCATGGTAAGTGCTGGGTCCAGCAGGACATCCAAACTACAGACCTTGTCCTTTGCAGAGAGAGTCAACCCCCCCCCCAAAAAAAAATAGTAAGGGATTTCTCCAAACCACAGACCCCAGGGAGCACCACACACAGGATCTCTGTCTTGCCTGGGTTCAACTTCAGCCTATTAGCCCCCATCCAGTCCAAGATGGCTGACAAGCAGCGTTCAAAAGACGGAACAGCATTTGCTGCAGAAGATGGAAGATATATACAGCTGGGTGCCATCCGCATATTGGTGACAGGAAGCTCCATCCCCCCTTATGAGCCTACCCAGTGGCCTCATATAAATATTGAAGAGCCCCGTGGCACCCTACAATTGAAGGACCAAGGGGCAGAGGTCATCTCACCCAGGTGCATTTGCTGGGGGGCGGCCCTCCAAGAAGCACCGGAACCATATACCAAAGCGTGACCTCTGATCCCCGACTCAGAGAACCTCCCCAGGAGGATACCGTGGTTGATGGTATCAAAGGCCATTGAGAGATCAAGGAGGACAACAGGGATGTTTTCCCCCCTCAGCCTCCCTCAAAAGGTCGTCATGCAGGGCGACCAGTGCTGTTTCCATACTGCGGCACGGCTTAAAGCCTGGCTGAAAAGGATCGAGAGCATTTGTGTTGATCTTTTGTCAATCTTTCCTTACCTGCCATAATCCTATTTCAAATCTTCTTGTTAACCCTCATGGCTTTGGGTTGCGCCCTTGCAAAATATGACGGTCACACACCGACTGCATCAATGGAGTAAAATATAATTTATGATGAATGGTGTGAAAGGGCTTTGTCCCTGCTTCACCATCCCCTTCAATGGTTGCTTGTATATAAAGTGAGCAGACCTGTTTTATTAATGGCATTTAAACCTATGTAATTGTACAGATAGCTGCCTAGATGCCCTGAGCACATCCAATCTCACCTGATTTTGGAAGCTAAGCAGGGTCGGCCCTGGTTAGTACTTGGATGGGAGACCACCAGGGGAATACCAGGTGCTGTAGGCGCCTGGAGTAGGAACTGGCAAGCCACTCCAGTATTCCTGCCAAGAAAACTCCATGGACATGGGGTCATGACTGTAACGACACAACACACACACACACACACACACACACACACAATTGTACATGCACATGTAGCGTTTTCAGTAGCCATGGAAATGTTCTCCAAAATTGTGCATGGAACGGCCATTTCATTCATTTTCATTACTCTCCACAACTCTTTTGCTTCATCTGCCGTTGTCATCAAGCCTTTCCCCCCTCTTCCCCGTCATGATCTTGCCCTGTAGGAAATCTTCTATTAGGCTCAATGACAGCATGATGCTGTGGTAGCCACTTTGTCAGAAAACATTGCCACCCCTCCACATAATCTAGGTGTAGAGAATCTCAGGGAGGCTAAAGGCTAATGGCCTTTGCCCTGAGAGCAAAGCTAAAAGTGTTATTATTTTACATATACTTTAATTTTAATTTTTTAAAAAAAATTATATAAAAGGAATGATATGAGGATTACTATACAGTAGTAGGTTTTGGCAACTGAAATATGAATTTAATGTTTTAAAGGGATTTTTTTTTAAATTGAAAAGGCTCCTAGGCATCCTCTGAAACAGTGCTGTTCTCAACTTTGGGCAACCCAGGTGCGCGTGGACTACAGCTCCTGTGCGGCACAGCCAGTGGCAAAGGCTTCTGGGAGTTGCAGTCCAAGTACACCTGGGCTACCCAAAGTTGGGAACCACTGCTCAATGGAACCATCAACAGAGAAAAGACTGCAACACTGGGTAATATCTTTCCTTTTATTTGATCCAATTGGCTACACTCAGTGGACTTTTCCAAATTTTATCCCAATCCTCGAATGACATGCATGGGCCTTCTGCACCAACCCGCCTCCCCCGTCACTGACAAAGCAGGGGCTTTTGGCCTCGACAAGTCACATTGAGGAGAGATGTGAATGTGTGTACCGTGAGAGCCGTGATATGTCTTTGGAAGGACTGGGACAATTAAAATACCTCCCTCCCTTCAATTCGGAGGCAGCCTAAGAACACCCAAGCTCTGTGCCTCAAGTAAACTGCCTGGCTTTCCCCCCCCCCCCCCATCTTGCTATGGAACTTACATCTAAGAAATAACTCCTGGCAAATCTATCTTTTGCCATGTTATAACCTATTGATACTGCTCTGAGGGAGGGGATTTTGCCCTCAAAATATTAGCAATGCTTTGTTATTTTTATAGTAGCCTATAATAATTTAATAATTTAATAATAATATAAATAATTGATTTAAAAATATTTTGATGGATATGAGGGAGGGGGCAGTACACTGTTTCTGAGCAAAATATCTTTTTTCAAAAATAATAAATACCCCAGACCGTGTGTGTGTGTGTGTGTGTGTGTGTGTGTGTGTGTGTGTGTGTGTG
>JAHTLZ010000122.1:34591581-34618446 GCA_023846285.1 Phrynocephalus versicolor | reverse complement strand
AGGTGGTCTTTGTCAGCGAGGCGTTTGGTTCTGGAGATGAGGGTTTTTGCTACGGAGTTGATCTGTGCAGGGTGGTGGTGTGATTGTGCATTTAAGTAGCGGTTTGTATGTGTTTTTTTCTGGTAGATGGTATGTCCTAAGGAGCCGTCGGGTTTTTTGTAGATTAGGACGTCCAGGAAGGGAAGTTGGTTGTTGGCTTCTATTTCCATAGTGAATTGTATTTTGGGGTGTAGGCTGTTGAGATGTGTGAGGAAGTTGTTCAGTTTGTCTTTCCCGTGTGGCCAAATAACAAAGGTGTCGTCAACATATCTGAGCCAGAGTTTGGGTTTATGTTCGGACTTCTGTAACACGTTGGTTTCAAAGTGTTCCATATATAGGTTTGCGATGACCGGTGAGAGGGGTGATCCCATGGGTGCTCCTTCTATCTGTTTGTATCTTTGTCCATTGTGGATGAAGTATGTGTTGGTTAGGCAGTGGTTGGTCAGATCTAAGATGTGCTTGGGGGGGTTGTATTTGTTGTGGATAGCTGTCAAGGCTTCTTGAATGGGCACTTGTGTGAAGAGCGAAACAACATCGAAGCTCACGAGTAGGTCATTGGGTTGTAGGTCTTGTTTCTTTATAATTTCTATGAAGTGGAACGAGTTTTGTACGTATGAAGTGATGGATTCTGCATAGGGCTGGAGTTGTTTGGCAAGAAATTTGGCGAGGTTTTGTAGAGGTGAGCCTATGGAGCTGACTATGGGTCTGAGAGGTGTTCCTTCTTTGTGAATCTTGGGGAGGCCGTAGAGCTTGGGGCATCTGGATGATTTCTCTCTGGGGATGATGCTTGGCTTGATTTCTTCACTTAAGGGAGAGGCTTTTATTTTGGCTTTGGTGGTTTTTTCCAGGTAGGTGGTGGGGTCTGTGTTCAAAGGTATGTAAGCAGGGTCTTGTAGTAGGTTGGATAGTTTGGCTTGGTAGTCAGATGTGTTCATCACCACTGTGGCATTGCCTTTGTCTGCTGGGAGAATGATTATGTTGTTGTCTTTCCTCAGGTTGGTGAGGGCTTTTTGTTCTTCTTTGTGTAAATTGCTTCTGGGTGGTTTGCTGGAGCAGAGGACATTGGTGACTTCGAGTCTGATTTTGTTGGCTTCATCTGGGTTGATTTTGGTTAGGCTGGCTTCCACTCCGCATATGATGTTTTCAGTGGGGATGTGTCTGGGGGCGACTGCAAAGTTGAATCCTTTGGAAAGGACTTTGGTCTCTGCGATGGTGAGTGTCCTGTCTGATATGTTATGAACTGTTTGTTTCATGGGTTGCTGTGGGGGGGGGGTTGGGCTTCTGGCGTTTTTCCAGTTTGTGGAGTTTGTTGGTGTGTGTGTCTGTCTTGTGGGAGGTCTCTGTTTCAGCTCTCCAGGCGGCGAGTTGCTTGGATTTGTTCCAGAGTGTTGGGTGGATTTTGTTGCTGAGTTTGAGGTGGAGAATGAGTAGGTCTCTGTTGGTTTGATCTAGTAGGTATCTTTTCCTGTGTAGTTCGCTTCTGATTAGGGCTAGTTCTGTTCTTTTCAGGATCCTTTCGCTGGATGGGGTTTTTGAGTGGAATTTCAGTTGGAAGCTTGTGGGGATCACATTTTTGTCTCGGCAGTTGCGTAGGAATGCAATGTCACATAAGATGGTGGCTCTTCGGACTTCTAGTTTCTCGTAGGTTCTGGTCAGCTGGAAGGTTTCCTCCCCGTAGAGGTCGGATATTTGTTTTCGTAGATTTTCACGGGTATAGGTATGCATGTTAGGGTGGATTCGGGTTTCTTCCCGTGTAGAAATCTGGTTGTTTTGGCGACGTTTCGACGAGGTCTCACTCGTCATCTTCAGGCTGGTGTTCTGGCTTCTTTCTTCTTGAAGCAAAGCGTGATCTCAGTTGAAGTCCTTCTATAAATACTGCTGGGGGGGTGTGGTTTGCTTGCTCTGTTGCTGATTGTAGGTTCGTTTGTTCTTTTGTGATCTGCTGTGTGGCTGAGGCGATCGTTAAGGGATTAACTGCTGGTGGGTTAGATGGCTGTTTAGAGACATCCTGTGTGGGTGAGGTGCTGGATGTGTGTCTATCAGCCTTTTGTTTCTTAACGACCTTGGTGATGGGCGTTCTGGCAGCATCCTGGGCTTTGGTGGAGTGGGGTCCTGTGTCTTGTGAATTCATTTTAGTCCGGCTACGTGTCTGTGGTCTCCCAATGTTTTTTGGCGTGTGTAGGTGTGCTCCATGTGGTGACTGGAGTGGGGTGCAGCAGTAGATGGTGCAGTCGTGGTCTTGTTATTGGATGGTGGTTTCGTTTCATCTGTGGGAAGGGTCTGGGTTTGTGTTTGGTGTGGATGGAAGGTGGTGGCATCTTGTGTCCTTTTGGACCTGGTGTCAGTCTTTGTGACAGAGGCTCGTCTGTTGACCAGGGCTAGTTTCCAGATGTCAGGCAAGCGGGAGGTGTCATCACGTTTATTCATGTTGTTTGGGTGTTTCTCTATTTCAATGGCTTCCATGATTATTCGACTGTTTAACCTAAAATATGTTAGGATATAATATTTATATTTATTATTATTATTATTATGTGGAAATTTTTGGATGGGTAAATATATCATGCCTGAAACTTGAGAAGGCGATAATTGTGGCTCCCCAGCAGGAAACATAAATACATCAAATTACTTTTCTAAGGTATGAACTGGGAGAAGGGAACCACCATTGCAATCAGTCTTGTGTCTCGAGTGAAAAACAGAGTTGTGTTTAAGCTCCCTTTGTGTTACTCTTGATATGAAATTTCAGAGAGGGTAGCCATGTTAGTGTTTTCAAGAATTTCAGGCAAAAACCAAAGAAAAACAAAACAAAAGACACAAAACATGTGGCACCTTAAAGACTAACTTTCATATTTTAATGTAACATTTCGTGGACTACACGTCCACTTCTTCAGACATATAGCACACCTCATTCTGCTGTTATATGTCTGAAGAAGTGGACGTTTTAGTCCACGAAATGTTCTATTAAATATGAAAGTTAGTCTTTAAGGTGCCGCATGTTTTGTGTTTTGTTTTTCTTTGATTTTTTTGCCTGAAATTCTTGATATGAAATACTTCCAGTTGTTTCCCATGATAAACCTATTGAGTTCCCACCATGAAGTGTCAGTGAGCTGTGCAGATGGGGAGGTGAACTACAGACTTTTCATCACACAGCATTCTATTTTCTAGGGTGATTGTTCGTAAGATAGGTGTTATATACAGATCACTTTGGGTTACTTCCATGTTCAAATGTTGCACTGCCTCTCTTAAATGTGATTGGAATACCGGGAGGAGGCCACAATCTACCATGCATGGAATGTTCTGTGTTACTTTACAGATCCAAAGCCCTTCCTCTCTTAATAGTGTTTTTGTTCTAACTAGTTTCATCCCGTGAAGCTTGCATTTGAAGATGGAAATAATAAGTCCTGTCTTAGGCAGAACGTGAGAAGCACTAAATGTTCAGAGAAAAAAATGTTTATTCATGGGCTCTCAAAGTGTGCTTTTTCTGTCTATTTTGTTTTGAAATTTAACAGGTGGTGAGGAGATATATTTTAGGAGCTGTGGTTGACAGCGAGAAAAATTATGTGGATGCACTCAAAAGGATTCTCGAGGTAACCAATGCTTTAAAAATTGAAAACAAATGTGTCATTGAAAGTAAAGAAGATTCACTGTCACCAGTGTATTTGGTTATAATGAAGTGAATTTGAACATTACATCACAGTAATTATTCGGCTGATTCTTCCTTGCTTATTTTGAATTTCAGCAATATGAGAAGCCTCTTTCAGAGATGGAACCCAAGCTGTTGAGTGAGAGAAAGCTAAAGATGGTCTTTTATCGAATCAAGGAGATTCTTCAGTGCCATTCGATGTTTCAAATTGCACTGGCCAGTCGTGTGTCTGAGTGGGACTCGGTGGAAATGATTGGAGACGTCTTTGTTGCATCCGTACGTAAACAGCCATAGTTATTTGAGGTGCTAAGACTGGATCCATTCATCTGCGGTTGATTTAGGACTGATGGAGCTACATCTCCACATGGACCAAAATCAGAAACAAGCTCTAGTCTGAGTTCAGTCAATCACACCGCCCCCCAATCACACTGATTGGAATGCAGCTCTACTATTCCAAAAGTTCAAGGAACTATAATTTCCCCCAAGTGCTTGCAGAGGATGTAGGCACTCTGAGAAAACTGTATTAATCTGGATCCATGGTGCTTCCCTTAATGGAAGCTGAGGTACAGCCAGGAAGGCCTGTTGACTAGCAATGTTGCTGCTGCAAGAAACTGGGAGCGTGGTAGAGGATGAGTTCTTCTCTAGTAAGGACTGTATTTTAAAATAACAAAGAACGCACCAGGATATAATGCTCAGGTCAGACTTAAAGTGAATTTTGTATTTTATTACACATGCATCTCACGTGTGTCCATGGAACCCAAGGCTTTTTACACAACTGTTTCATCGAGACCAGCCATTCTCAACAGACCAGCCATATGGTGCCTTGGGAGATCTTGGCATCTTTGAAGGGGAGCCCAGAATGGAAACAATTCTTCACAGGCCACTTAATGATGTTTGTTATACAACTTGTACAATCATGATTTGGCCTATGTTTCTTTCATATTGTCTTTATGACACCCCCCCCCAAATATTGAGAATGGCTGATAGATCTTTTGGCTTCAGAATAGTAAGCTTCATTGGAGTAGATCCATTGAACCACTGGGGGGGGGGGATTAGGGAGACAACTTCTCCATATGTTCTATTGATTTAAATAGGCTCCTTCTAATTATGATTCACTAGGATAAAATAAGTTCCAGTTAGAATAGGCCTTTTTGAATGAATATAATTTTTAGAAGAGTTGACTCACTAAACCCCCATTGATTTAATGAGCTTGCTGTCGTTAAATTCTTTGGGGCTCCCTCTTCCAGATACGGAGGCCCTTTCCCCAGCCTGGAGGGTGTTCCTCTCCGGCTGGCGGAGAGAGTCCAGAATCTAGGTGTGGTCCTGGACCCGGCCCTCTCTATGGAGGACCAGGTGGCTGCCGTTTCCAGGACTGCCTTTTTCCATCTTTGACAAATAGCCCAGATCCGTCCGTTTCTGGATGGGGAGTCCCTGAGAACTGTTGTACAGGCGCTTGTGAGCTCGAGGATAGACTATTGCAATGCTCTCTACATGGGGTTGCCCTTGAATCTTGCTCGAAGACTTCAGCGGGTGCAAAATGCAGCGGCCAGACGTGGTGGGTGTGGGTTGATATGACCACATTACCCCAGCTCTGGCTCACTTGCATTGGCTACCCGTTGCGTCTTGAATAAGATTCAAGGTCTTGGTTTTGATTTACAAAACCCTCCATGGCTTGGGACCTGAATATCTGGCAGAGCAGATCTTCCAGAGATCAACTTGTTGCGGGCGATTTCACTTTGGGTGGCCTTGCCCAGGGAGGCTAGGAAACCGGTAACTCACAACCGAGCCTTCTCTGTGGCTGGCCCTTTCCTTTGGAACCATCTCCCGAGTGAGTTGTGCCTTGCACAGTCCCTTCCCGCCTTTAAAAAAGCTTTGAAGACCTGGCTTTTTTGTGAGGCATTTGGCGACCTTGAATAGCGGGGGTTTTTTTTGTTTTTTGTTTTGTTTTGTTTTTCCTGCCATCTTGCCAGATATCTCTTCTACAGTATTTTGCTTTGCCTTCGTATTAGTATAGCTATTTTTATTTCATATAACCTTTTGTTTTTGTATTATCATTATTATTTTTGTTGCATTGTTGTTTGCTTTTTTATGTTGTAAACCACCCAGAGTTCCTCTGGAAGATGGACAGTATATAAATAAATAAATAAATAAATAAATAAATAAATAAATAAATAAATAAATAAATTTACTATGGTAAGCTACACGAGTTTGGCCATTTTGTTTTACACTTTGATTTTAAAACATTATTTTAAGGGTAGATAGATAAGAACTGGGGACCACTCCCATCCCTCGAGAAATGTGGCTGAAACGTGACATATAATTCAGGTTTACAGTTTATTCCTTTTGTTAAATTCCTAGAAGTAGTACCTGTTTTCTTATATTTTCTTTTTACATTTTCTTATATTCACCAAAGAGCATGAATTGTGTTGGCATATTTATCCTTAATATTCTTATGAAAACTATTCACACTAGTATATACCGAGCTGTAACTTAGACCGTTGTATAATTTTGGTGTTGTTACGCATTTCAGTTTTCGAAATCGATGGTGCTCGATGCTTACAGTGAGTACGTAAACAACTTCAGCACTGCTGTGGGAATCCTCAAGAAAACATGTGCCACAAAACCTGCTTTTCTTGAGTTTTTAAAGGTCAGTGCCTCTAGATTTTGAATTCCTTAATAGCTGTGGGAAAAGGGGGTTTCTTCATCAGAGAATCTCACTCTGAGTGGATTAGTCTGAGGGCCTCACTCTGAATCCTGGTGAATGGCTCGGGTTTAATGGGCTGTCAGGGCCACTTGGATTAGCTGAACGTGACCAGTATTTGATAGAAGGTGAAACATCCATTTTTAGTTTGGCAGCTTGGCTCCCCTGCATTACCTCCTCCAGGTTTCACCTCTGAGCTCCTGCCTGTTGGAGGAGGCGGGGCTTTGAAGCTCTGCACACCCGTTTGGCTGATAAACAAAATGGCGGTTCAAGCCCATCCGTATTCAGCATGTTTTTAAATGAAAGCATAATAGGGCTTAAGCATACACTGGTAGTACATGCAATGTTTCCTTGATTTTGTGTAAATGTTTCCTTTGTAACCCTTCAGTGACTGTTGTCATTAGCCAGCGTTTTTGTATGTAACTTGGACAAGATCCACTTTGCATTGCCCAGACGTCACCCCTGCTCCTTTCGAGAAAATTAATGGTGTTGATCTGAAGGAAAAACTTGAAATATTGTCATTACAGCAATGCCAAGAATCTAGTCCTGACAGAATTACACTCTATGGCTTAATGATGAAACCCATACAACGGTTCCCTCAGTTCATCCTCCTGCTTCAGGCAAGTCACGTTATCAACACTAAGGACTACAAGCTCTGTTTGCCTTTGTCTTTTTCCTCAAGTTTTCTTGCTTTAAGATAGTCGTTAAGATAGCACTGAGTTTGCGGGAGCTCTGATGTAATGTATTTTTTTAAAAAAAATTCAGGGACTAGTTTATTATTTCACTGTGTAATGCCAGGTACAGAATAAAATGTGTACTTTCCAAAGTACAGTATAATGCAGTGGTTCCCAACCTGGGGGTCGGGACCCCTTTGGGGGTCGAACAACCATTTCACAGAGATCGCCATGAGCCAGTGAAGAAAAAGGCACAACCCACTTGGCTCTGGAGGGGGGAGGTAGGTGGGGAAAGAGTGAGTTACAGCTTGATAGGTTGGAGGGGATGTCAGTCAGTGTGGCACCGGAGGCTGCGATTGGTTGAGGGTGGCTGTAGAGGGAAGTTCCCTATGGCCCCTGCAGCATAGTGGTCTGCCAAAGGGGGCTTATGGCCTCTTCCAAGCAGGGCAAAGGGGTCACCACAGTATGAGGAACTGTATTAAAGGGTTGTGGCATTAGGGAGGTTGAGAACCACTGGTATAATGTATCAAGCAGTTTCTGGACAGAAACAAATGCTCTTTGCTAGTGGCTCTCAAAGGTTGAAGCAGAGTGCAGATCAAGCCTTGTTTTCACCTTAGAATTAAATGAAATATGTTTTCAAAATATATGTGAAGGAGACTCCATTGGCACTTTAATATCCTGTCTCTTTTGATTTGGTAGATAATTCTCCATCATGTAACAACTTCAAGGTGGGCAGATTGCAGCCCTGAAGATGTGGGGTTAGATGTCGTGCCCATCACCCGTCAACAGCATAGCCATTAATGAAGAATGCTTGCGGTTGCAGTCCAACCAAGAGGCTTACACGTGGCCCACTCTTGATGTTCTAGTTGAGATTCATATGAATGATGTATCAATAGCACAGGGACAAATTATAAACCCTTCGGACTTGGGTACCAAGAGTTCCTCCATGTATACTTTTCTTGGCACAATCATATTAAATGGATGGCACAAGTTTTTTGAGAGGATGGGGATATGGGTGAGTTGAGATGACTTCCTAGGCATGCTGCCTAATGCCTAGGATGCCATCAAGCAAACCTGAATGAGACTGAGACCAAAGCCATTCTAGCTTCTTATTTTTATCTTTTAAAAAAAGGCATTGTTTTTTTAAATCTCTTAAGGATATGTTGAAGAACACCAGTAAAGGGCACCCGGACAGGCTGCCTCTACAGATGGCTCTCACAGAACTTGAAACCTTGGCAGAGAAGCTGAATGAAAGGAAAAGAGATGCGGACCAGCGGTGTGAAATAAAACAGATTGCAAAAGCTATGAATGAGCGTTATCTGAACAAGGTAGAAAGAGCTTGGTCTCCTCCTTCCTACTTCAGAGGAAGTAGATTACAGATGAGCCAGTGGCCTTCCATAATGAGGATGTGGGCTTTTCATTCATGTGTTTTCTTCCCTCCCCACCCCCCTTACCGAAATATGGCACTAGAGCACTGATGGCGAACCTTTTAGAGACCGAGTGCCCAAACTGCGATTCAGAACCCACTCATTTTTCTTGCAAAGTGCCAATACAGCAATTTAACCGGAATACCAGTGGCTGTGAAGGGGCGATGTCGGGTGCCCACAGAAAGGGCTATGAGTGCCACCTTTGGCACCTGTGCCATAGGTTCGCCATCACCGCCCTAGAGGGAGCAATTGTTTGGGTTCAACAGCACCAAAGGCAGAGTCTGAAAAGGTTACTTTTCTTGACAAAACCCAGTTAAACACCATCACTGGCTGTACTGGAAAGATGAATGTTGTGTTTTTCGGTGTTCTGTATGTACAAATGCCTTTTTATTAAACACTCCTTGCTTCAAGCCTACTTAATGTTGGGTTTAGTTTGCGGCTGAATTCCTGTTGCTTTGTTATGTAAGCAAAAGGTAAATGGTGTAACATTCAGTTGCCTCTGTGGCGAAAAGAGTAAAACAAGTATGAATATTCATGACTCTGTTTTGAATAGCCAATCACCAAGCTGGTGGGAGTGGTTAAGAATGTTATATATGGAAACCTAATGGGTGATGGGCAATTGAGTTCAGTTTGTGTTAGAGTTGAGAGGAGTTCAGTTCAGTTAAGAGAGCTGAGAGTCAGTTAGATTGTTGGTTGGTCAGGTGGGAAATCCTGCCACTGAAAAGGGTCTGGTTTATAAAGGAAACACATTATTATAAGAATTCATGTATGCAATACAATAACATCGGCTAAAGCTATCATAATTCTGATCATCTAAGTGTAAACTAATAAACGTTTCATGTTTGTTTTACAATTATATTACTTGGTGTGACTCTCTCTCTCTCAAATACATACAATTGTCCAGTTAATCTGGTGGTGGCAGCAAGTGAAAACCCAGTGTGTGTAAGTGTGTCACAGCCTCTAATCCTGAAGTGCCAGGATTCACAGAGGAAAATGCATGCTGGCTGGCTTGGCACATGGTTAATTTCCAGCAAGGGTTTGTTGACTGCCAGATAGAGGTGACTGAATGCTATGCCATCTCCCTTTTGCTTGTGTAACAAATTTCAGCCTGCAGTTTGAAAATTGTAAGGGGACTTCTTCAAAAGAGATGGTGCGAGCCCAGGTGGTGTTCAGAAGCCTCCGACACACAAGCAGCCAATCACGTAACTTGTTTTGCGCATGCACGGAGCTGAGCTCTAACAAGGACGCAGGCTCCGATGTCATCTTTGTTCCTCCATGGTGCTGGCCAATCAGACAGGGAGCCGGGATGATGCCTGTCTCTGCACAGCTCCTGAATTGCCCATCCCTAGTCTTCAATACTCTTATGTTAAATGTATTAAGAAAAATATTATGCAGTGATTCATAAGAGTTTTCAAACAATGAAAGGGCAGGTGTAGGAGTGCTATGCATCATGAATTGGCTAACATAATTTGTAAAAATTGCAGTTACTCAGCAGTGGAAACAGATACCTCATACGAACGGATGATATGCTGGAAACGGTTTACAACGACAGAGGGGAAATCATCAAAACCAAAGAGCGACGACTGTTCATGTTAAATGATGTACTCATGTGTGCTACAGTGAATCTCCGGTAAGACTCCAGTCATACTGAGACAAGATAGTGGAAGACAAGTTTCACCTGTAGTAACTGCGTTCATTGTGACTTGATGTTTCACCACTTTACTGATATAGTGAACACAGTGGAGGACCCAGGAAAAACAACAACACATGTCTTTTATGCAAAAGGATCCATATCCAACTTAATGTGTTTTTAAAAAATCACTTTTAAGCCAGTCAGAAATAAGAAAGTTAGAAAACTGGGATGATGTCTTTGGTTGTTTGTTTGAAATACATGTGTATTAGTTTTTTTCTGAGATTAGCAGGCCAGGAGAGAAGAGAAAAATTGCTTTTTAATTGAGAGGTCATACTAGCTGTACCTTATATCTGTGAGAAAGGAATCTCCAAGGCCAACCCTCCTTGGTACAGAGTGAATTCACAAATAATGGTTTCAACTGAAGAGAAAGGAAGGGGAAAGAAGTTACTGTCTTCTTCCAGAAAGTTCTGGGGGGATTCACCACCTGTTTGGAGCTGATGGAATAATAATGGATATAAAAGTGAAAGGGCAAGTCACTTAGTTTTAGCCTAGTATCTTTAAGGAGGCTGCTGTGTTTATCTGTTGCCTTGCTGCCTGACTTATACTCCATGTATCTGCACACATCAGGAACCAAAAGCAAGCAAAGGGGGAGAGTATTGCAACATTTCCTTTTAGAAGGAGCTGAGCCCCACCCAGAATCATGACCAAGATAAATTTCAATTGATCCAGAATATTATAAGACATGTTAAATTAAGCAGCAGTAAAAAAAAAACCTGCTGCAGTACAGTACATTAATTCTCAGAGCCTAAAACTTAATATTTCAACGGAACTCTCCTAGCAAGTGCTTTATGGTTTAGTTTTGTGGGAATGGGTCTTTTGGCTTTACTTTGGGCATCAATCATAAACGATCATCTTGAAAATCTGCACACTTTTCTGTGTTTTTTTCTGGTTGGCCTAGTCAAGCTATTTATATGAATACCCCCAATATTGTTTCCCAAATGAAATGGTTGCACTGTGGTTGTATTCTCTGGGGACATGGTGAGTAAATTTGCCATGTTTTGACGTGCCTGAGGGTTGTGTCTACAGTATTTCTTTTATGTACTGTATGTACCTTTTGTTTTTAAAAACTTGACCAACAGAGGGCGATAGAGGATTTTTTAAAATTTAAAATGAAAGCCCACACTGTTTTGTCACACACACACACACACACACACACACACACACACACACACACACACACACACACACACACACACACACACACGTGCAAAAAAGGGAGGGGGAGTCACTCATGCCAGAATCCACAACAACCATTACATGCTATAATGGTCCTGAAATTGACTTCCCTTGTAACAAGTGATCAATGTCTCATCTTTTACTATTGTCAGCATATCCAGTGTCCCAACAATCTGCCAATTTCTCAGCCTCCGTTCAGTGGCTGCTGGGAATTGGGAGGGGAGAGGGTGGCACGATGATGAAGTTGCCATGTATCAGCCAAAGTAGGACAGGCGGAATTCTTGCCACAGCAAAACCCTCTTCGGCTGTATTTCTATGGCAACCATAGCATGTGCCTTTGCCATTCTGAACTAAAGAGGCCTGTCTTTGTGCATTAGTTAAAAATGCAAGCCAAAAAAAAGAGGAAACCAAGTAAGCAACAGTTGTTGAAGGTTTGTTAAAAGCAATAATACACCAATGGACATGTCAACATAGAAATATGACTTCTTCTTTATATCCTCCCAAAATTTAAAGCCCTGCTAGGTGTCTTCTAATAAAAATAAACCAATGTGGTTCTTCTGCTTCTTCTTCTTCTTCTTCTTCTTCTTCTTCTTCTTCTTCTTCTTCTTCTTTTGCTTTTGCTGCCTTTCCCTCTCCTGATAAACTTTTTCTTACCTATCCCTCTCAACTTCTGTGCCTTCCTCTTTTTTAAAGAAGACACCTCTCTTTGCCCCGTGTTCTGCTCGGTTATGGATTACTTTATATACATAATGAGATATAAAGGACTATGCAGTTCACAAAAGCCGTCTGTGACAAAGAACCCTGAAATTGTCACACAAGGCATAGGTTTTTTAAAGAGAAAATTGAATGTTTCTATGCTTTTTTGTTACCTTTGATTTTCTTTATCGTTGAATGCAGAACACAAAACAAGACATTAAAAATGCAGTGCTATGCAGCTGTAAACCCTACCGAATTAAGCGAGCCGTACCAGCTGGTTAATGATTTGCCTAAAGAAATGTATACAACGTGGAGCTATTTATGGAGTAGAAAGCATTTGTCTCAGTTAAATGGTGGCTTTCATAGTGTAAAGTATTCTCTTCTGACTTTCTTGTGACTTTCTCCCCCAGCTCAGCCCATGAAAGTGGGGGCATTGTGACCGGCCAGAGGTACTTACTAAAATGGAGTGTGCCCCTGGGGCATGTCGACGTCATAGAATATGGAAGCAGTGAAGGACAAGACGAGAACTGCAGATTCTCTGCCCAGCATCCTCCAGAGAACATGGTGGTTAATGCCAAGCCTAGTAAGTCTCAGGCAACAATTGTTTCTCATGGGTAGTTTTTCACCGTGTGTTTGAGTTCTTAATGAAACGTTGACATTGCTATGCAGCCCTAGATTGATACAAAGAGGGGGTCCGATTTCTCACCTCTGTTGTTTTAAAAAAGTCTGATCTTCTGGACCCAGTGGTACCTCAGATAATTATGGTAATTCGTTCTCCAAGGTTAGTCATTGTCCGAAACACGTCGTTATCCGAAATGCGGTTTCCCATAGGAACGAAACCGTTTAATCCATTCTGGAGCCTAGGAAAAAGGCACAGACACCTAGTTTTTTTGCTCAAAACTCTTTATAAAGTGCACTTTAAAGGTACAGATGCAGTGCCACCCGGGATAACTCTTTTTTATTGATGCATGCTGGAAATTCGTTATCCGAGGCAGCCCATAGGAAAATTCGTTATCTGAGGCAGACCTATACCTTGAAATTGCGATTCGTTATCTGAGACAGCCCATAGGGAAAATTCGTTATCTGAGGCAGTTATTTGTTATCCAAATTATTCGTTCTCCGGGGCAGTCGTTATCCGAGGTACCACTGTATATGGATAAAGATTGGTCCTCTGGGACAGCACATGAGTGGCAAAAGAATTGTATTTGGACCACAAACACTTAATATGAGATAGCTGTTCAGTTGGCCTGGGTGACTCCTGACTAGTAACTGGATAGACCTTGCAAGTTTTCTTCCACTTTTGCTGTACTTTTAAGCAAGCTATTCCAACCACCTCAGCGTTTTACTTGTCTTTTTCTGTGATTTCCCCAGCTTGAATTAAGAGTGGGAGACAGGAAATCTTTCTAATTGCATTTAAAAGTATTATGTACTTAAGGATTACTTTCTCCAAGGTAGCCTTGTATTGGACAAATGTGTGTTGGTTTAGTAAAAGTACCCTTGATATTTGATTAACAGGTTGTGAAGATGGTTTTATTGTCTGGATCCTTTTATTGATCACTCACTGAACATCTGCTTGTAACTCTATATTTTCTGTATCTTTAATCTTAACTCTTCCTAATCTTTATGTGTAGTGGTGAAGTGGTTAAGATGTTATACTGCAGCCAGACTGTACTCACTGCTACTCTATATTTCATTTGTTTTAGGTTAGTTATGTGAAAAACTGCAGTGATATAATAATAATTTATTGTCATTGTGTGTATATACACAGTATACACGTACAACGAAATAGTTTTAGTTACTTTTTTCCCCAAAAATTCTGGCTCTTAAGCTTTTGAAAGATGGAAAGAAATAATAGCAGATGATTGCAACTTTTATTTTGGTTGTATTAGAAATTGCCTAAATAACAGCTGTGTACCAGAGGGTTGGAATAAAAATCACTGTATTGAAGAAATAAAGGTAGGCAACCACTAGAAAGTCATTTTTACTATGCCTTGCCACGCTTTCAGAGCTCATCTGAAAATTTCAACAGCTTTGTGGTATTAGCATTTGGGAACTGGCAAACCACTCCAGTATTCCTGTCAAGAAAACTCCATGGACATGGGGTCACAAAGACTCGGTCACTGTCAAAGCTTAGAACAGGGATGCATGTCCAACTTGATCTCACTGGGATGTTCATTTTTTGCAGTGCCAAGGGCTTTCTGATTTGAGTTTTCTTTGGATTTTATTTAAGTCTTCCTCCTCTTCTGCCTGGGATTTTCATATGCACTTCCTTGCACATTGTTCAGGTGTACAGTCTTGTATACATTTTCCCGTTGACTAAACTGGGTGTGCATACACGCGTGTGTTTTTCAAATAGATTCATGCCTCTACATGCATTTCTTGTTTTGTTTGCTGCCTTTTGTCCATTGCATCAAGTGTGTGTGGTTGTATCGATTTCCAGCCAGCAACAATATATGGGTTCATACTGTATTCAGTTTCTGCAAGTGCAAACTTAGTAATCAGTCTCACATTAAACTGTTAATTCAACCGATTTCTGATTCACCCCTAAATTAGAAATGGAGGTGGAAGACACTAATGCAAATCTGAAGTGGGTGAGAAAGCAGCAGGGTCAGGCTTGGGCATGTTCCCAGATTCAGCCCAAATATATTGGTTCCTTTCCACAGTCTGCTTCTAGAAATATACTTAAATAGATGTGAAGCAGGAATCACTGTAGCTGCAAACACTGTATTGGCTCCCATCTTAAACTCACCGCAAATGTCTCTGCCTCAAATTCCGAGAGCAACTGCCCATGCTGAAAAATAAAAACTTTCCTTTTTAAATCCATAAGGCAGCAAATTCAGAGATAAATGAATGTGAATAGCACAGACTAACACGGCTGCCTCTTCCAAATGTTCAACTGTGAATAGGCATGTTTCACTTAACTCCCTACAAACTAGGCACTCATTGGGCATTTCTGGAGAGGTAGATCCATCGTTTTCCTGTTAGCCAGCAGAAGGTCCTGTCACAGTGCAGCGTCTTTAAAGACAGTTCATGTAGGATCAGATGTTTTATACTAAATGGATTATTTGTGGTATCGATGCCTTTATTTTGAATATCTACATAAGAACATAAGAAGAGACATGCTGGATCAGGCCAAAGGCCCATCTGGTCCGGCTTCCTGTATCTCACAGTGGCTCCACCAGATGTGTCTGGGAGCGCATGAGACTAGATATCTGTCTCCTGATACCACTCCCCTGCATCTGGCTCTTGAGGTACCCTGGTTTTAAGCCTGGAGATTACACATCTCCATCATGGTTTGTAACCTGTGATGGACTTCTCCTCCAGGAATCGGTCCAATCCCCTTTTGAAGGCATCCAGGCTAGATGCTATCACCGCATCTTGTGGCAGGACATACGAGTCTAAGTCCAGTGAAATAGTAGTGGAGTGAAAATGTCTGCAGACTCAGTCTTACCAGATTATGCCTTTGTACATTGCACAATTCTCTTTGCACAATTAGTTTGAAGAGGCTGGAAGTTCAGTGATTGGGTCCATGCTTTGCACGTAAATGTGACCAAGTTGAAAACCTTAGCATCTTCAGGAAGAACTAGGTAAGAATTCCGCCTGTAACCTTGGACAGCTGCTTGTTGACAATACAGTACTAGAGTACAGGGACCAAAGGATAGACTCTTTGTAAGTCAGCTTCCTATATTCCTATGTATCTGATTTCAGAACAAAAACTAGACTGGATATTCTCTTCGCAATAATTTGGAGGTGCACAACCACTAGCATTGTGGGCTTTGTAGTAGTGTGGTAGGCACTGGTGGAGGTAGGGCTTAGAGATTTTACTATATCAAATGATATGCATATACAGTACAGTAGGACCCCAGTATCCTCTGGGGATTGGTTCCAAGCCTTCCCATGGATAATGAAAACTGTGGATAAGAGAGAACACCAAAATGTCCCCAAAACCACTGTTTTGTGATAGTAACTTGCTTTACAGCTGCTCTTTGTGACAGCAGCTTGCTTTGGAGCTGCTGAATTATTTATTTATTTTTTTCCTCTGCCAATCATGAATAACTGAATCAGTGGATACGGGGGTTGTACTGTATTTAAATAAATCAAATATATGGTAGAAATTATGAATCGTTTGTAATTATTGGGTAGATATCCAGCAGAAAACTAAGTTAAGTTTCTTTTAAAGGTTCCTATATGAAAAAGTCATTCCTTCTTTGTGGATCATCCTTTGTGGTTGAGAGGATTGTTGCTTTTTACCATTGAGCGGCTTTAAGGAAGTTGATTGCACACTTAAGGCTCAGTGGTAGTTAGTATGGTTTTAATGAAACATTAGTCTAAAGTTTCTCTTGCTGGACTCATCTGATAGAATGATGCCATAGAATTCTAGTGGTGAACAAACGCAATTATGGTGATAAAATTGGCTTAATTTTGCTTTTTTTTTTAAAACTGCTCTCTGTAGGACACATTACTCCTGTCCTAATTAGCTGTGAAACATGATTTAATCTCTTAAATCTTCTTATCCTTAAAAGGGAATAGAGTGAAAATCAGTTTCTGACCTGAAAGTCTTCTTTTCTTTTTACACAAATAGACTCTTCTTCTTCCTACATTTTTCATACTGTATAAATAAATGTGTTGCAGTGGGGAGCGATCTCATTCAGATGCATTTTCTTTCTACTTTGTAACGTCTCTGAATTACAAGATTTTAAAACAGCATTTAAATTGAGGAGGGTAGGTTAATGTGAATATTATACTTTAGTTTCTGTGTTTGAAAGAATCTTTAATTCCCACCCCACTTTACTGAACTCCTTGAAAATGAAATAAATGTGATTTCAGCAAATTTGAGATTAAATTTAAGTCCTCTCATAAATTCATTAAAGTTGGCTTATTCTAAATCCGAACTACAACACATCCATGATTCTTTCGAAATCAGAATCTAGTCCTATTGGAACATGGGTTTTGCAGATTTAACTGGATTTAACCATCTTAAGCAAATGCCACAGTTTCGTTGATGTTTCTTCCTTCATCACCCAATTTGTTTGTTCCACTGTTGTCATGGAAGTACAATTTGGGTATGGGGAAGCTCTCAGAGGTAGCCATGGAAACAGTAGCGGTACTTCTGGTACCCAAGGTGCAAGACAAATGAAATGGCTATTGTTGAGGTTAGTACAAAGATAAAGAGCTTCCTTTACATAACAAAATGTGCAGGAACTTTTCCGAGCAGCTAAAAATAGATCTCATTTGCTTTATCACTGGTTTTTACATTAATAATGAATCTTTAGAATCAAAGCGTAGCATTTACATCATCGCTATGGAAGCTTTCTTTTCTTTTAGCTAAGTTTCTAAAGAATTTTTGCTTTGATATTTTTAACAGACGGGAGCAGTTGTCATTGTAACAAAGAATATGTTTGAGGAGGTGTGTATCCGTGACGGATCAGGAAAGAGATCTTGGTGTGTTGCTGGACAGCTCCATGAAGGTGTCTACCCAATGTGTGGCAGCGGTGAAGAAGGCCAATTCCATGCTAGGGATTATCAAAAAGGGGATTGAAAATAAAACAGCCAACATTATAATGCCATTATACAAAACAATAGTAAGACCACACCTGGAGTATTGTGTACAATTCTGGTCACCGCATCTCAAGAAAGACATAGTGGAACTGGAAAAGGTGCAGAAGAGAACGACTAAAATGATTACTGGGCTGGGGCACCTCCCTTATGAGGAAAGGCTAAAACATTTGGGGCTCTTTAGTCTGGAAAGAAGGCACCTGAGGGGGGGATATGTTTGAGACATACAAAATAATGCAGGACATAAGTAAAGTGGATAGAGGGACACTCTTCTCCCTCTCCCAAAATACCAGAACTAGGGGACATCCACTCAAACTGAGGGCTGGGAGAGTAAGAACAGACAAAAGAAAATATTTTTTCACCCAGCGCATTGTTAGTCTGTAGAACTCCCTGCCACAGGATGTGGTGATGGCATTTTGGCCCGGATGCCTTCAAAAGGGGATTGGACAGATTCCTGGAGGAAAAGTCCATCACAGGTTACAAACCATGAGGGAGATGTATCATCTCCAAGCTTAAAACTGGGGTGCCTGAAGGACCAGATGCAGGGGAGTGGTATCAGGAGATATCTAGTCTCATGGACTCCCAGACGGATCTGGTGGGGCCACTGTGAGATACAGGAAGCTGGACTAGATGGGCCTTTGGCCTGATCCAGCATGGCTCTTCTTATGTTCTTATGAGGGCTGATAAAGTTAAAAGCTGATTTCCTGTTCTATAACTACTGCATTTTGTTACATACAGTCATACCTTTACTTATGAGTGGCTCTACTTACAAGTAATTTGACTTAAGAGTGGAAAACTGTTGGCGTTTCAACTTCTGCCTTACAAATTTAGATGCAGTCTGCTCTACTTACAATTTTAAATATTTATTTATTTATTTATTTACAGTGGACCCTCGTATAACAAACGGTTTGTATAACAGAAAATCTGTACAACATAAATAATTCCAGAGATAGGGGAGATTGGCTTAACAGAATCGCCTATGGGTGAATCTGTATAACATAAAAATAGTCGCAATTAGGGAATTACTTTGTTTTCAATGCATTCCTAGGGGAAATTTATAGAAAGGAAAATTTGCTTGACATAATTTCATTTGGAACAAATTAATTCCTATTAATCCTATTTATTTATTAGATATGGTCTGCTCTACCTACATGTGTATACACACACATGTAGGTAGAAACAGGTGTTCTACTTAAATTCGGAACTGATTAAACTCGTAAGTAGAGGTACCCCGATACTATAAGGTACAGTGGGCAGGGAAGAAGGAGAAAGGCATGGGTAATTTTTTTAATAGACTTGTAATACTTGTTGAACAGCTTGGTGGTTTAGGTATCTGGCTGCAGAGCCAGAGTTTGGGAATTTGATTCCCCGTGGTGCCTCCAGGGAGGAGAGCTCACCCCTGTGGCCTTGGGCAAAGTGCACATTACCAGGGTACCCCCCCAGAAGAAGGGGATGGTGAATCACTTCTACCTAGAAAACCCTTGAAAGAGTTGCCATAAGTCAGAATTGACTTGACTTTCTTGGCTGTATGAAAGTAGAAATATACAGAAGAATCTATTGGCTCACACAGCTCAGAAAAGTTAATTATTGAACTCCAAGTCTCTGATTTAAAAATAATAGCAAGCCTTTTCAAGCCTTGCTCACTGCGCCAACAGCTAAGAGCCTACCAGCTGTTTGATACTACATTTTTGCATTGCCTTTGGTCGCATCCATAGCAGTTTGGACAGCCTCCTTCTTCATAAGTGATTGTTTTGACCTGTTCTGCTAGCATATAATTATTGCTCTTTGTGCATGTGATTAATGTGCATTCAGGTTTTGGCAGTTTGGTCACCATATTGGCTGGCTTATGATGCATATGGTTTGGAAAGTAGGAACAAATGTGTCAAAGCATGCCTTGCATACATATTTTAGAATAAAGAGAGAACCAGACCTGCAGTTAGCCTGCCATTGGATCTGATTTGGAAAAGGACTGGTTTGCTTCTTTTTCCAGGCATCATACAACATAGTTGCTAGAACAACCTTAAGCCTTTTCTGGGGTTCTCTGCATTTTTGGTGTGGGGTGGGATGACTCCATTTTGGTTTGTGATTACTGGAAATGAACCCAAGCAAGCGTTCCACTGCCAATTTGCCTTCCTCCTGAAATTTCCCATACACAGTATTGTTAAATGGCTTAAGTCGATAGACACTTCACAGCATTAGGAAATGAAACACTTCCTCTGGTCCTTCTTGTAGGGGCAGAGGAACTAAATGAGTTTGGACTATATTAGAGCAGTGCTGATGCGCTGTGTCACATGTACAAAGTAAAAGTAAAATTGAAAAATTCTTTCTGGAACCTACTTGGTGTTCAGTCCACTTCCAGCTGATAATTGGTGATAAATTCGGCTGTCAGCTGGTTCCAGGAGGAAGTTTTCAATTTTTAAAAAAATAAATGATATAGTACATCAGCACTTTGGATGAGCAGCAAATCTCTCAAGAAAAAGAAGCCCAGTTGCCATGACTCAGCTTCGAGATAAACGCACCTGGATGACTGAGAATCTTCACAGACATATTGCCATAATATGTGTACAGTAAGACCCCCGCATCTGCTGATTCACCACCTGCGGATTCAATTATCCATGGTTGGTGATCAGCAGGTGCAGGGGAGGCCTGAATCCAGCAGCAAGGGGAGGGGGATGAAAACGTACTGGTGCCGTGCTGACCAACCGCACTCTTTGCCGTCAGCACCACTGTTGGCCAGGCATGCTCTGGGGTGTGGGGTGGGGACTTTAAGGACCCGCCTGGCTAACTGGTCTTTGAACTTCCTGCTCTGGTCCCGGGCGGCAACCAGAAGTTTTGAACTTCCTGCTCAAACTTCCCATCTGCCTCCTGGGAACCAAGTGGGAAGTTCAAAGGCCGGTTGGCCAGGCTGGTCTTTAACGCCCCCAACCCAACCCTGTAGAGGATGGCTGGCGTGGTAAGTTTTCTTCTCCCCCCCCCTTTTCCCTGTTTGCTACTGCCATTGCACATCAGCCCCCTTCTGCAAGGGTGGGGTGGGGACTTAAGAGGACCTGCCTGGCCAACCAGCATTTGAACTTTCCTCTCGGGTCCTGGGTGGAGGACCGGAAGTTTTGAACTTTCCGCTTGAGCTCAAACTTCCGGTCCTCCACCCGGGACCTGAGCGGGAAGTTCAAAGGCCAGTTGGCCAGGTGGGTCCCCTTAAGTCCCCACCCTATCCTTTTGGAGGGAGCGTGACTGGTGTGGCACCCCTGTGTTTTTTCTTTCTTTCCCCTCTTTTCCCACCCTGTGCCCACAGGCCGGTCACTGAGCCCAGCAGCGAGGAGAGTGGCTGGTGGGGGCAGCGGTACCGATATGTTTTTTTTTTCTTTCCTGTCTTCACCGCCACCGCTCCTGCAGGCTGGCTGCTGATGGCACCAGTAAGTCCCCCCCCCCTTCCGAGCCCAGCAGTGAAGAGGGCAGTTTGCTGGCATTGGTGAGGAGAAAGAAAAAAGAAAACTTACCACTGCCACCGTCACCATATTACCCAGCATTTGGTGGGGTGTTGGTGTGAAAGTTTTTGCCCTAGCACAGGCCTGCCCAAAGTCCGGCCCGGGGGCCAAATCCGGCCCGTCAGGCCATTCTGAGTGGCCTGCGGCTGGCTGGCCCACCCCTCCCTCCCCCTCCTTCACCCCATGTTTTTTTAAAGAAGGTAGGTGGGGCTTGCAGTGGGGTGGCAGGGTTGGGGAGCAACCGGCCCCTGACACATTCTCAGCCACCAAATCTGGCCCTCCTTACAAAAAGTTTGGGCACCCCTGCCCTAGCACCTCACCACCCCTGTCACCACCATTCTTGGATATGAACATTTGCTCTTATCCACATATTATGCTGTCTGCAGGGGGTCCCAGAACTGATCCCCCTGTCCTTTGGAGAAGGAGCAGAGTAAGTAATGAATTTCCCAAATTTTTTGAAGTGCCTCTCTTCTTAAGAGGAAGAGGAAGGAGCTGGACCAAATAGGGTCACTTAAGAATGGCACCAAATGGCATAGATTAACTACCAAACATCCTGTTTCCAGTCTTACATAAGCAGTTTTTAGTGGCACAGATGAAATCTGAATCATTTATATGTGGCATTCGACTAGAATGAAATGCAGGGAAAGTTAATTTGTTTTAAAAATGTAGGATCCATAATCTTAGAGCCGAGCCTCACATTCAAAGGCTTCCACATACTCAGATCCCAGCACTACAGAGAGTATAGGTGTGTGTTCTCTTGCATGCAGAAAATGAGTGCATATAGATAGAGACTCAAATAGATTTATCTGGCCCTGATAGAGGAGTTTCTCCAGTCAGATGTCTTTTTGAGCCCAAAGTGGGAGCATGCAATTAGGCAGCACCTATCTGTTGTCTCAAGTCGTGTTATCCCAGCAACACTGTGTAGCCTAATTGTTCTGAATCTCTACATGGGGATGGGGAATGATTGACAATCTAGAGATGGTGAACCTTTTAGAGACCAAGTGCCCAAACTGTGATTCAAAACCCACTTATTTTTCACAAAGTGCCAGTTCACCTGAATACCTGAATACAGGTGGCTGTGAAGGGTTGATGTTCGTTGCCCACAGAAAGGGCTCCAAGTGCCACCTTCTGGGAGTTCCACCACTGTATGTATAGACACAGATAATAGAAAAATTAATATTCCTGCTTTCCTCATGGCTATTCCATATAAATTAAAGTCATTTTTTTAAAAAAAATAAGGATTGGCCGTCTTAAAATCTGATGCCAGTAAAATAAAAATAGGCACACCTCTGTTTTTGAGCTTCATTTGGTTTAATTCTAGGTTAAATTTTCCCAATGAGATATTTCCTGTTTTACAGTTCATATCGGTGGCATCATTTTCAACTCAGCGTTCTTAGACGTGCACTTTGTTATAGTGAATAAGTAGGCTTTGTTGTGCAGCTAACTTGTGCATGTGGACTTCTACCTCCACATGCCTTTTAGCTTCCGTATCCTCACCATCCCTGAATTTGTGCACATTTTATCATGTTCCTTGATTACAAACAGATGGCTCAGTAGGCGGTATTGAGGCGTGCATACTTTCTCCTGGAAGAACCATATCTGCCTTGTCACATCTTGCCCTACCATCCTTCATAGCATTAGTCACCATTGACATCAGCTTCTAGTATACAATTGACTTGGTGTTTCAACTCAATAATACTGCATATTGTTAGGCAAATCTTCTCTTCCTATTGTGTCTGTCCTATTTAGCGCATGACGATTAGTTGCCAAGTCTCCTAATAGGAAGGCAGTGATGAGATCTCAATAGCAAGTCATTTTGTAGTACTTGATTTAAATTGTATACTCTTTGTTCCTTGATAATGACTCTATCTCTTCAGAGTGTTAATACCTGAAGTGGTTGTGAGGCTACATAATTACTATGTGGAGGTGGAGCCATGAAAAATAGCATGCAGCTGGTGGGCCCTTATAGATCAAGCTATTCAGGGTGTCTGAGAGAGAGAGAAAGAGAGAGAGAGAGAAATGCACTGAACACCACCAGTTGTGAGGAAGACTGTGGCCAGGTGTCCTGTGTGACCTTAGTCAGGTGGTGAGGTGCTGTTGCTGAGTTTCAGAGCTCCCGATCTCCTTCCCTATAGGTATTTTTGTTTAAACTAGACTTGAATTGGACAGATCTTTATACAGAGATGTCTTCAAATGGTAGATTGTCTCCTGTAAATCTGGATACGTTTCCACCCCAAAAGTACTACAACATGATTGTTTTGTGGTGACGGTTTCATTGAATCTATGGTTCTCCGTGGAGAACAACAACAGATGCTTGGAAACTTCATTTTACTTACTTATTTAAAATATTTTACCCCACCTTTCTCCTTTGAGAAAGGACCTAACCCAGGCATGTCCAAACTTTGGCCCTCCAGATGTTTTGGGCCTCAACTCCCACAGTCCTTTCCCATTGGAAATACAGGCTTGGAATTCTGGGAGTTGTGGTCCAAAACATCAGGAGGGCCGAAGTTTGGACATGACTGACCTAACCCATCTTACTTCATCAAAAGACAGTATTTAAGAACAAAACAGTGATTATGTACAAAGGTGGCATACATAATTAAAACACAATATTTAAAGTAAAAAAACAGTAAGTACTATATAGAACTACAGTTGTCCCCCACCACTTCGTGCAGTCACAATATATTGTGGGACCATAGTATATGAAATGCAAGCCCCCCCTGGGGCAAGCTGCTTGGGCTTTTTTGAGGCCTCTGGCACTTACCCCACACCTGGTGCTGCCCCAAATGGGCCTCTGATGGGCTTCCCCGGCCTGTTAAGAAGCCCCAGAAGTGGTTTCTGGTGAATCAGAAGTCACTTCCGGAAAACCAGAAGTGACTTCCGGATCACCCAAAACCAATTCTGGGGACTCCAACAGGCCCAGGAAGCCCATTGGAGGCCCGTTCAGGGCAGTGCCAGGACTCAGGTAAGTGTAGGAGGCCCCAGATAGCCCCCCCCCCCAGGTCCCGAGCCGACCCAGTATCCGCATATCGCGGATTTTCCATTATCACAGGTCGGGTTGGGTCAATAGCCCCCGCAATAGGTGGGGGATTACTGTATCAATGAGGAAGAACAAATGCCACTCTGAGAAATTGGAAGCACAATCGGGTTAGATTGTGTAGAGGGGATTGTATAGAGGGGGAATATGGCACCCACTGTTAAACTCAGATACTGAAACTAGTGATAGATTAAGCAAGATGTAAAATGGGTTACATAATGGGTTGTTATAAACTGTTATAAATTGTACTAGCGGAAATTATAAGGAAAACAATATTCTATATTGGGTTACAGTACAGTTGTTAATTTGAATAAAGAATTATATTATAAAAACAAAAGATAAAAAATAAAAAGGCTAAGCACTAAAAAAATTATTAAAATTTAAGAAAGAAAGAAAAAGAAAGAAGAAAAAGAAATTGGAAGCACAATAGTAAAAACCCAGTCGAAGCAGTAATGCATAACAACCCATCTATCACTCACAGCTGGCCAGTCACTGAGGCAAAGCTTGCCTGAAGAGAAAGGTCTTTGCCTGCTTGTGGAAGGGCAGCAGCGATGAGGGCAGCATGTGGAAGGGAGTTCCAGAATCTGGGAGCAGCTGCAGAGAAAGCCCTCTTCCATGTCCTCATCAAGCATCCCTGTGAAGGTGGCAGGCCTTCCCTGCTGGTCTTTATACCTGAGCAGGTTCATAATGGAAGCCACGGCCTTTGAGGTAACTTGAGACCAAATCATTTAGGGCTTTTATAAGTTAAAACCAGTACTACGAATTGTGTCTGGAAACAGATTGGCAGCCAGTGGACCTGCTGTAAACGGGGTTAATACGATCCCTGTGGCCAGTCTCAATCAGCAATCTGGATGCTGCATTTTGGACCCACTGAAGTTTCCTGACATTCTCCACAGGTAGCCCCACATAGAGCACGTTACAATAATCCAGCTAATTCCCTGCCCCCTAGTAATGTGAGGTGATTTCCCCAGTTTTTCTTATGCTTCTGCAAATAGCCTCCTCTTCACAGAGGGAAAAGGGTTTTATTTGTTTTGCATTAAAACAGGAGAACTGGAAAGATTTTTCTCCTGTTGGCTTTATTTGCCATGGCATTGAATGCCCATTGTTACTTTCCCCCTTGATATCTGGCTGCATCCACTTCATAATCATTGATTGGTTGGTTGGTTGGTTGTTGTTGTTGCTGTGGTGGTGGGGTGATGGTGCCATTACAGTTGCAACTGACTCTTCGTGACTCCGTGTCCATGGAGTTTTCTTGGCAAGAATACTGGAGTGCCTTTCCAGTTCCTACTCCAGGCGCCTACAGCACCTGGTATTCCCTGGTAGTCTCCCATCCAAGTACTAGCCAGGGCCAACCCTGCTTAGCTTCTGAGATCAGGCGAGATTGGGTGTGCTTAGGCCTTCATGTGCTGTCAAATCCAGTCTGCCTCATGGCAAACCTCCCAGGGTTTTCTAGGCATAAAGCACTCAGATGTTGTACAGCTGCCCTTACTAGCAGTGCTAAAGATACAGCCCCGAAAAACTTAGCTGGCCTCTTTCTCAAGATGCAGAGTGGCGACTCCAAGTCCTGTAGCTGTCTTTCCAAAAAAAAGGGAAATGCTGTCAAGTCGATTCTGGGAGGGCACAGTTGGGATTCAAACTCTTCTAGAGCAAGGTACACCAACCAACTGTGCCATACTTTTGTTGTTGTTCAGTCGTTCAGTCGTGTCCGTCTCTTTGTGACCCAATGGACCAGAGCATGCCAGGCCCTCTTGTCTTCCACTGCCTCCTGGAGATCGGTCAAATCCATATTGGTTGCATTGATGACACCGTCCAACGATCCTATTCTCTGCCGTCCTCTTTTCCTTTTGCCTTCAATCTTTCCCAAAATCAGGGACTTTTCCAAGGAGTCCTCTCTCCTCATGAGGTGGCCAAAGTACTGGAGCCTCAGCTTCAAAGTCTGTCTTTCCAGTGAACATTCGAGTTGATTTCTTTCAGGATGGATAGGTTTGATTTCCTTGCAGTCCAAGGGACTCTCAAGACTCTCCTCCAGCACCACAGCTCAAAAGTGTTGATCCTGCGGCAATCAGGCTTCTTTTATAGTCCAGCTCTCACTTCCATGCATCACTACTGGAAAAACCATAGCGTTGACTATCCGGACCTTTGTCAGCAAAGTTATGTCTCTGCATTTTAAAAATCTATCTAAGTTGGCCATCACTTTCCTCCCAATAAGTTTGTCACTGCCTTCATTTCTTCCCCTTCTATTTGCCAGGAGCTGATGGGACCAGTGGCCATGATCTTAGGGTTTTTTAATACTAACTAGTAGTCACTATATTCAATAAAAGCTCTTTTCTTTGAGGACCTTGATGAGTTCTGATTCTGCTCTTAAATTCTCTTAAATAAGTGTAGCCCCCTATGGTTTGCTTCTTCTTAGTTCTTCAGCTTTTACTTATACTTCTAAAAATAATGCTGTTAGATCCCAAGTGGTTTCCTGTGAGCTTTTTGTGAAGGAGTCCATTCTGCGCTGTGAATAGGATCATTGTTGCAGCATCTGTATTAGAGGCTTTTATAATGCACTCGAAAGGCTGCAAAGTGTGCATGATGGAGAGAGCAGTGGCAAGCAGTTTGGGGGGAATTTGGTGTTCTCTCTTATCCATGGTTTTCGTTATTCATGGGAAGGCCCGGAACCAATTCCCAGTGGATACTGGGGTCCTACTGTAGATAGATAGATAGATAGATAGATAGATAGATAGATAGATAGATAG
>JAHTLZ010000122.1:34559092-34591571 GCA_023846285.1 Phrynocephalus versicolor | reverse complement strand
ATAGATAGATAGATAGATAGATAGATAGATAGATAGATAGATAGATACACACACACATACATATAACTATGTATTTTAAATGTTTTTCAGACAAGCTTTATATGGGACCAGGGCAACTTTACCAAGATTTGCAGAACCTTTTGCATGACCTGAATGTAGTTGCCCAAATCAGTCAACTGATAGGCAGCTTGAAAGGAAACTACCAGGTAACAAGGAATAACTAACAAAGCTTGAACTGCTTCTCAGCTGTGTTTCCAGGTCTAACTAAAGTGGTACGTCATATGAGACTGTCTCCAAGCAAGCACACATAATCTGTTTGGAGCTTAATTGGTTTATTGTTAAATGTTTTGCTTTAGAATTGTAAGTAGATTATAGATGCCTTGCTGATCTTGTTTTACCCCTGCTGTTCATACATGAGAGTTACTGTGCAGCAACAACAGGTGTACCAGCTATTTGGATATGGAAGCACATAGCGTTGCATGCTAACAAAATACTACCATAAACTGCACCATTTGTTGCAGGTAATGTTTTAACGTAGAGTGCCATTTACCCTCCGTTTAAGAGATATGCAAAACATAGTTTAACAGTGTTAAATGGTGCTTAAAGTTTCAGCATCTCTTGGTGCTGTTAATCTGTTTTGTTTGTTTGTGCATCATTGTATTGCCAGTGTGTGTGTGTATGTGTTTCAGGCAGAAATTCTTTCTGTGTCTCCAGCATTTTTGTCCCTTTGAGGTTGCTGCCTTTGCTCCCCTACGCAAGCATTCTGGTTTCAGATGAAATTAGATGAGAGGGAAAAGAACCCAAGGGATTGGAAGAGCAATGCCTCAGTTCTTCACCAACATAACTGTTTGGTATTTTAAAAAAAGACACCCCCCTCCCCGAGGCAGAACATTGGCCAGTTGCCATCACCCATACTTCAGGCTTTGGTACATTGGTACCATTTTTGGCACACTGATTTATATATACATAAGAGAGATAAATATACAGTCTAGACAACACTGTCTTAGTTAATTGTAGAGATGGGCACGGCTCAAAAAAATTGTTTTTCGTTTTTCGTTTGGTCGTTTAGGGGTCCGTTTCGGTTCGTTTTCGTTTTCGTTGGGTTTTTCCGCAAATTTTTCATTTTCGTTTCATTGCCTAATGAAAACGAAAAAAGGAAATGAAAATTTCGCTGAATCGTGCCCATCTCTAGTTAATTGGAATAAATGGAGACCTGCTACTGTTCTGTCTGTTGATTAAAATGGTTGAAATTTGATTAAAACACCATATTCTTTGTGTACAAACAAGATTTGGAATTCTCGTGAGGTCTTCAAGATGCCATATTCCTTGTGTGGAAAGAGAAATCCGTTCTAACTTAGTTTTCAGTGCAGTATACTTTGGCTACAGCAGCGGTGCTTTGTTGATAGTAAAATCCAGTGTGCTTAGTTGGATTTTTATCCACCTGCATTTAGGCATATTACATGTAGTTAAAACCCCAGAATGTCTGCTTTTAGTGAACCTCCTCTAGGATTGGGCAATTGGGAGCAGGCGAATTGAGAATGGAAGGCGCTCTCAACCCCCCCTTTTTAAAATCTAAATTTCCCTTCTGTTAGCATTCCCCCCCCCCAACAACTTTGGGGCTGTAATAGTTCCGTTTGTATATAATGTGTAGCTAACTCCAGCTGCTATGCACAGAGTTAAATTATCTTCCATTTTGGAAAACCAAAGTTCGGGCTTTCAAGGAAAACCTTCTTTCCTTTCTTCTTCTGTCAGAATCTGAACCAGTCCGTGGCGCATGACTGGACCTCGGGTTTGCAAAAACTGATCCTGAGAAAAGAAGATGAAATCAGAGCTGCAGACCGCTGCAGAGTTCAACTTCAGCTTCCAGGAAAACAAGACAAGTTAGTAGTAATCTCACATTGCGCTGATGGTCAATGTTGCTGGGAAGCAAAACCCGCCCGGCACCTAATCAATGGGTGACTGAGTCCACACCAAAAAAAAAAAAGAACTGTGGGAGGAATGGAAATCTTTTCTTTCTTTCTTTCTTTCTTTCTTTCTTTCTTTCTTTCTTTCTTTCTTTCTTTCTTTCTTTCTTTCTTTCTTTCTTGCTTTCTTGCTTGCTTTCTTGCTTGCTTTCTTGCTTGCTTGCTCTCTCTCTCTCTCTCTCTCTGGTTTAAGGGGGCTGGGTTTATTCTGGAGCGAAGGTAACAGGGGCTGGTATTGAATGAAGACTAGAGCCCATATTCCCAGGAGCAATTATTATATTATTTCAACTCTCTCATAACTGTCAAGCTTGTAAGACCTTCATGTTGCATATAAAAAGAGCACAGGTTGTCGAATGTGGTTCCAAGTTTATTTATTTTGTACAGTGGTACCTTGTAATAAAGGAATTAATTCGTTCGAAATGAAATTACGTTAAGCAAATTTTCCTTTATACAAATTTCCCATAGGAATGCATTGAAAATAGAGTAATCCCTAATCATGACCATTTTTATGTTGTACGGATTCGCCCCATAGGCAATTCTGTTAAGCAAATTTCCCCTATCTCCTATATATATTTTTATGTTGTACAGATTTTATGTTATACAAACTGTTTGTTATACGAGGGTCCACTGTACTGTGGTTATACATAGAAAACGTTATTTTCTTTTGACCAAAGAGGTATGTTAAATTGCTTACTTTCTTTTATTTCGAACAGATCGGGTCGACCTACTTTTTTTACAGCAGTATTTAACACGTTTACCCCTTCCATCAAACAATCTTGGATCAAAAATTTGCAAATGGCAAAGCTTGCTCTAGGTAAGGTTTGCCTCTTTACTTAGAGAAGTGGTTTAATTTAAAGAAGTTGCATCTTAAATTGAAAAAAAAATTGGTAACTTGGGGTTTTAGTTAAATTCCAAATTAAAATTTTATTAGAAGACTGAACTGTTTACTTTTAACGGTTGATAACATTATTGTAGCGCGATATGTACATCATCCATGTTTTTCTAGTTTTTGCTATAACTTAAAAATAATAATTGGCACATTTTATTATGGTTTATATTTTGCCCCCCTGAAATTCGGGAATATTTCATTTTTAAATTCTTATGGGCAGAGTGAGATGTTTGCCATCTAATAGGTTTTACCCATTGTAGCGTGGGTCAGAATCCTTATGGAAAAGTACTGGCTTAAGTTTTCTTTTCATTGGCAGGGCTGGCCCTGAAGACATTATTAGATACCTTTCAGTCGAAATGGAAGAAGCATGTAACTGAAGAGATATCAAAATTAGATCTGGGATATAGAATTACAAAACTATGTTGGCCAGTGGGGGAAATACAACTTTCTTACGAAATCTGCTTTCACCGCTTCTCCATATTTAGCCAGTATTATCTCATGTAAAGCCAGAAGGGCCTTTATGCTGGCCAGATCCGATGCATTACCTTCCAAGCTTCTGGAGGGAAGGTTTCACGTTTTGCCTCCCATCCGAAAATGTTTGTCAGTGTAGAGGTAAATAAGCTTCATGGCTGCCTTATTTTATAAGCCATGCGATTAGGATAGATTTACATGTTGGCATGAACTAATTTGCTGCAACACCTTCCTGTTGTCATTATAGCTGAGGAGAATCTGCTGGGTTGGTTCTGTATAGATGATGATGGGAATCAGATAAAAAAAGAGAAGCATCCTCTCCTTGTCAAGCATATGCCAGTAATGATGGCTAAACAACAGGAATTTAAGGTGAATAATATCTACTTCTGCTTCTTCTTGCTAATAAGATCACATATCGGCGGAAATCCTGCTGCCAAGATATGTGGCATAAGGCTGATGACATCAATCCCCAAGGGTCTCAAATTGGAAAGGTTTAATTTCTGTGAGATTGCTACAGCTCATGATGGCATCAACTTTATGTGGCATCATTTGCATAACTTGCAGTCAAAGACTTAAGTAGGCATATAAACATGATCTCCATAATTATTTTGCAGATATACGGATATGTATTTTTCATGGAAATCCAAATTACATATGGATTATTATACTGTATAGTGCAGTGTTATCATCATTTTTCTTTAACAAATTGAAGGTCCTTGTGAAAGATTGTTGTTGTGATCATGCTGTGCAGGATGGAGAAATTTATAGCGTCTTGCCTACCTGGGACTGAGATGAAAGTTCTCTTCTGAGGCATGGAAAAAGGTTTCCAGGGGTCGATAAAATTCTTGCTTCCCCAAGACTCATAGCTGCATGGTATTGTGTGGGGTGGGTTTTCTGTCCCAGATCCATGTACAGTAACCCCCCGTTTATCGCGGGGGTTAGGGACTGACCTGACCCGCAATCATTGAAAATCTGCAATATGCGGATGCAAGTCGGGTCGGGCCTGGGGGGGGGGGTGAACCCCATGTTTAAAACATCACTCACCGCTCCCCCGTACCCCGGGGGGTGGGGAGAAGTAGTGCTCAATGTTTAAAATAACTTTCAGCAATGGAGCCACACGCTTGGCTCCGTTGCTTAAAGTAATTTTAAACATTGCACGCCACTTCTCACGACCACCCTTGTGTGCGGGGGAGCAGCGTGCAAAGCCTCCATGGAGGCAAGTCCTGGGCTCCAGCTGATTGCCGCTGGGGTGGGGGAGAAAAACCATTTGTTTCCCCACCCCAGCATCAATCAGCTGGAGCCCAGGGCTTGGGGAAGGGGGGGAAGGTTTAAATAGCCCCGGCTTTTAAAGCCTTCCCCCCTCCTCAATCCCTTTCGGGGTACTGCAGTTCTGCAATATAGCGGGGCTGCAGTATATGAACTGCAAAAGGGTGGGGGACCACTGCATTGAGGAAGCATTGAACCAAACATACTCATGTGCCACTGACTCAGCAGCCATTCCACAGGCACTTCAAGCTGAAATGAATTGTTTTAAAAATCAAGGTGCAACTATGCTTTCCTCAGTTCAGTGTAACATGTAGTTTGTCCTCGAGAGATGAATTAAAAACAGTCTTGTTGAACTGGGTGACACTATCAGAACCTGGCTCTTCCTCTCCCAGTCTCTTATGTTGTTTTACTGTTGTCTGTTTGCTGCATAGTCAGTGATGTGTGTAGCATGCAAATGGGTGTAATAAATGTCTGAGTAGCCCTGTTTTGAACAAAAAGCAGCTTTGGGATCTATGTGCCCCAAGCACATCCGATCCTGCCTGAACTCGGAAGCTAAGCAGGGTCTGCCCTGGTTAGTACTTGGATGGGAGACCACCAGGGAATACCAGGTGATGTAGGCGCCTGAAGTAGAAACTGGGAAACCGCTCCGGTATTCCTGCCAAGAAAACTCCATGGACATGGGGTCATGAAGAGTCTGTCATGACTGTAGCGACGCAACACACACAATGACTACGTGCAAATAATGCATATCTTATAATATACATTTGAGTGTTGAACACTTAGCCCTACATGTGTGCTGAGCAAGTCTTATACGGGACATAGAAGTGACACAGTCCTTACTAAACACTTCGAATGGAAAGAACAGTAGTTGTAGGGTAAGAGGAGGAGGTGTGACAGGCAGAACCAGAAGGCAGTGTGCTTACAATGGTCCAGGAAGAGCTTCCCTGTACTTTCTTGGGTGGAGATGAATTTCAGCCCTGTTCATGTGCGCTCGTTGTATGAACCAACTCAGAGAGGAGTGCTGAGCGCCTCCACTCCCAGCTCCGCGCTTGTGCTCTACCCAGCTTCAAAGAGGAGGAGTCTAAAAGGGAAGAGGCTGTATTAATATGTAGGTATTATGTGTGGCTAAGAACGGTACTGCCTAAACCACCAACAAAATCAATGCTGAAATTGGATAGGACAGAGGGTTGGAGCTAGGAATTCCCCCTCTCTAGAACAATGCTGACAAATGTCTGAATAGAGCAAAGAATAGGTGATCTCTTCTAGGAAAAATCAGTGCAGCTGTAGTCCTATGATAGGACATTGCCGGCAAGTTCTGATCCTGGTCTCATGAGAATTTTTGCAGGTACCTTCCTAAAGTCAACAAACGACTAAATGCCAATTTTGTTACGTAGGTTGAATGTGCTGCTTATAATCCTGAACCATATTCATGTGAAGAAGCAGACCCAGATTCCCTTTCTATAGAGCATGGTTTTCTATGGGTAAGAATTGACACGGTTTTATTTCATTATCCCCACCCCACCCCAAAAGATCAAATGTGATGCTAGTTTAACTGTTTTATATCCGGAACAGTAGATTACAACTAGGCTTTTTCACCAAGCTAAATGAGATACTGTGAAATCTGTGATCAAATATTTTGTTTTGATCGTAGATCAAGCCCCATAGTCTGATGGGAGGGGAGGTGGAAGCTGTACTTCAGAATGTGGCATTTTTGCTTCCTTTTGTCTGCTGTTCTGTAGATACAAAGGTTTTCCCCACATCTCCTGACCACCACCGCATTCCCTTTTAAGATTCTCTTGGCACTGTAGAGCAGCAGATCTTACTGTATTATGCCCCTGAGAAGCAATGAGCAACTAAGGCTGCTGTCTCACCTGGGGGTTTGATCCTGATTTTCTGAAGGTTCGGCTTTTCCTCTTCGTCCCGTCACATGATTCAATATGTGGGTCAGGAGTTCCCACGTCCAAAGCTGTTTTTTTAATTATTTTAAAGTGCAGTTCAGCCCCCTTGACCAGCAGGTGGCGCTAGCATTTTTAAAAAATGGACCACTTGCCTGGGGGAAATTAAAACTTGTAAGACCCAATGGCGCTTCCTGTTACTTCGATGGTGCAGAGAAATTTTAAAAAACAGTGCCGATCGGTCCCAGGAACAGCCGGTCGGTGCTATGAGAAAAAAAGAAAAAGAAACCCGGATCATCTGCGTGGTCCCACGGCTTCTGCTTTTTTTTCAAAAAGCCCGGTGGCCGTGGGGACGGAATTTTTAGACATTTTTTTATCTAGTAATTTAAACTTCTTTTAAAGGGACGTGGGACCAAGCCCTAATCGGAAGGTGACAGATCAAAAAAATAACATAGGATAGGAAAGATTTAAGCATCCATTCCCGTAGTCTGATCTGCACTCTCCTGGACATGCACACACTACATCCAAAAGGGAGGGAGGGAGGGAGGGAAGGAAGGAAGGAAGGAAGGAAGGAAGGAAGAGGAAACTACTGTAGAATTGTGATCTCTCATGATATTCTCTACTACACCTCTTTATGATGAGTATAAAGAAAATGAGATTTAATTAGGATAAATAATTCTCCCAACTGCTCCCAAGGTCTGTTCATCTTCAATGTTGTTAGTTTTCAGCTAATCTTATTGCCAATATCATATAGAATAAAAAATGTATGCTCTAAGTATCATTTAGCATGTGATTATTTTTGAAAAATAAACAAGCAGAGCTGTAGGTTTTTTCTTGAAGTGTATTATTCAATTCAAGGACTATAGAATTTATTCTGAAGAAATAAAGATCACTGTTTGTGTTTTAAGAATAAAGTGCATCCCCCCCCCACTACTTTTTCATTTAGTCTTGTACAGTGGTACCTTGTATAAAGGAATTAATTCATTCCAAATGAAATTCTGTTCAGCAAATTTTCCTTTGTACAAATTTCCCATAGGAATGCATTGAAAATGGAATAATCCCTAATCGCAAACATTTTTATGTTGCATGCATTCACCCCATAGGTGATTCTGTTAAGCAAATTTCCCCTATCTCCGGAATGTTTTATGTTATACAAACTGTTATACAAGGGTCCACTGTATTTGAATATAGCCTTCCATTTCTCAGAAGAGGGAAACATCTTAATTGAACTTCTCAGAATGTGATGCAGCTAGATTTAATTAGTTTGTTGTGCTGCAGGCATTGTTGTTTACAAAGATAATGTTTAGAAAAAATACATTAACTTTTTCTCCCAAAATTTAGATTGGCAGTTGCACCAACCAAATGGGCCAAATTGCCATTGTTTCGTTTCAAAACTCCAATCCAAAAGTTATTGAATGCTTCAATGTGGAGTCGAGAATACTTTGCATGGTCTACATTCCAGAAGAGGAGAAACATAAAGAGTCGGACGTGCCTCCTGAACTCAAAGATACACCTAAAAAGCCTCCAGGTGTCCCAACCATTTGCCTGGGCATGGAAGAAGGAAGGTACTCTTCATATCTGTATTTCACTTCCTTGGGTTGTACCTTGCTTATTTTGCTTTCCAGCGATGCATGCATGGGAGAGAGACTCGCCTTAAAAACACAACACGCACAGGGGTATTGTATCATAGATCTCCTGTTGTTGGCAATTGCTAATCCCACATTTTCCTGTTTTCAGAGGTTACATAAGAACATAAGAACATAAGAAGAGCCATGCTGGATCAGGCCAAAGGCCCATCTAGTCCAGCTTCCTGTATCTCACAGCGGCCCCACCAAATGTGTTTGGGAGCGCATGAGACTAGATATCTGTCTCCTGATACCACTCCCCTGCATCTGGCCCTTGAAGTACCCTGGTTTAAAGCCTGGAGATTACACATCTCCATCATGGTTTGTAACCTGTGATGGACTTTTCCTCCAGGAATCTGTCCAATCCCCTTTTGAAGGCATCTAGGCCAGAAGCCATCACCACATCCTATGGCAGGGAGTTCCATAGACTTACAACGCGCTGGGTGAAAAAACATTTTCTTTTGTCTGTTCTTATTCTCCCAGCCCTCAACGTGAGTAGATGTCCCCTAGTTCTGGTATTTTGTGAGAGGGAGAAGAGCTTCCCTCTATCCACTTTACTCATGCCCTGCATTATTTTGTATGTCTCAGTCATATCCCCCCTCAGGCGCCTTTTTTCCAGACTAAAGAGGCCCAAATGTTTTAGCCTTTCTTCATAAGGGAGCTGCCCCAGCCCAGTAATCATTTTAGTCGCTCTCTTCTGCACCTTTTCCAGCTCCACTGGACATTCTTTTTGTATAGCTGTCGACAGTGCAGTCCCCTGAAATAAATGGGGAAACATTTCTCACTTCCTGTGCACCTTGTAACATGTTCCATAACCACGAAAGGGCTCAGATTGTTAGTTATTTTTAATATTCAGTTACAACTGTGTTCTCACATGCTCAGTAGCCCCAAACCGGGGTAATTTTGAACTCTTTAACACTTAAAATAGTTGGCAGTTTTTCTGCCTTCTCTCCCCCTCCCTCCTTTTCCATCATTTTTGAACACAACCGTTGCAGCTTCTTTGGATGCAAGAAGGGGGGGGGGAGTTCATTAAAAAGCTTAAGCAATATTAGATGTCGATTTAGATTTTGAACGATATTGCTCAGTCAAGAAAGCTAGCTCATTCAGTTTCTGTACCATCTCAGTGTTTGTCATTAAATATTTGATCAGGTACAGAAATGTAAAAGCAACAAATTAAAAACATGACAATTACAGTAGGACCCTAGTATCTGCTGGGGATTGGTTCCAAGCCTTCCCATGGATAATGAAAACCGTGCATAAGAGAGAATTTATTTATTTATTTATTTATTATTGAATGTATACCCCACCCATCTTCCCGGGGGAACTCTGGGCGGCTTCCAACAGGCTGACCAATGCAGCAATATTCATATACAAAATTACAATATAGCATATTCAAAATACAAATACAGTGAAACAACAAACAAATTAGAGTTAAAAGCACAGGTAGCGCCCTTGTTGGCATACGAACACCAAAATGTCCCCCAAACTGCTGTTTTGTGATAGAAACTTGCTTTACAGCTGCTGTTTTGCAATAGTAGCTTGCTTTACAGCTGCTGTTTGTGACATTAGCTTGGTTTACGGCTGCTGTTTTATGACAGTAGCTTGCTTTACAGCTGCTCTTTCTTACAGCTTGCTTTGCGGCTGCTGAATTATTTATTTATTTTTCCTCTGCCAACCATGGATAACTGAATCAGTGGATAATGAATCAGTGGATACGGAGGTCCTACTGTATTCCAGTATTTAAAGCCAGGGCACCTGATTTCAATCAAGATTTAAACTTCCTCTGGCCTTCATGCATTTGCCTAAATCCACACCAGGCATTTGATTGGGAGTGAAAAAAGAAGAAGAAATGCCTACCGACTCCTATAATAACAGTGCTTACATAAGCCTACGGGGTGGGTCCAGATAGTGATAGTGAAAATAATCCAGCTGAAAATCAGTGAGACTCAGTGTAACTAAGTCCATTGATCTCAGTGCATCTTCAGAAATTTATAGAAGGGCCAAATAATACACTACAGGAGACTCTGGTCTGTCACTGATCTGTATAATTTTGGTCTCTTACAAACTGTACAGACAATGACATCATTACATTGTGTCTGCTTCCCTGTGATTTGGCTAGGAGACAGTGCCTGAATGTAATGTTACAAATACTTCAAGAAAAGGGGGCTAAAATAACACAGAGAGACGCTAGTTCAGTGTTCAATATGATGTCTAGTTGGACCCAGTTCGATGTAGTACTGAACCCAGTACTTCAAAGAAATGGCATCTCAAATGCAAAATAAATATGAATGTCTATTAAGGGGCCTTTTCTCTCCTCCTCCTGTTGTTTTTCATTAGCATCTCTGTGTACAAAAGTAGCCAAGGCTCAAAGAAAGTCCGCCTTCAGCACTTCTTCACTCCAGACAAGTCTACGGTCATGAGCCTGGCATACAAGACCCGTCACTTATTTGCTGGCCTTGTCAACGGGAACATTGCAATCTACACAAAGTTGGAAGGTATAGAATTGCAGTATACTAAAGATTTCCTTTACTGGCCATATTTTGCCCCAAGGAGATGTTGTTACTCTGTTATTCTAAATGTTATGTTTTTTTTTGCTTGCCCTATAAAGTAGGGTGGTGGAATAATGCTTTGGATATCAAAGATTGTCCACTTATATCTCATATACCGTATTTATCGGCGTATAACACGCACAGGCGTATAACACGCACCCTCATTTTAAGAGGGAAATTTTAGGAAAAAAATTCCAACCGAGGCAGCAATGGTGGGCGGCGGCGGCGGGGGTGATATCGGCGTATAACGCGCATATATGATTTGCCCCCTATTTTCAGGGGGGGAAGTGCGTGGTATACTCCGATAAATACGGTATGTAGAAACTGAGTGTCTTTGGTTGGCTACAGGTCACTGAGCTTTGAACACATATGTGAGATGGAGTATATCATTTTTTTGGATGGTAAGGGTATATGTGGGACAAGCAGCAACCGTCAGAACTGGATATGGAACAACTGACTGGTTTAAAATTGGGAAAGGAGTACCACAAGGCAGTATACTGTCACCTTGCCTATTTAACTTATATGCAGAGTACATCATGCAAAAGGCAGGTCTGGATGAATCATAAACTGGAATTAAGATTGCCGGAAGAAATCAGATACGTAGATGATCCTACTCTGCTAGCAGAAAGCGAGGAGGAATTAAAGAACCACTTAATGAGGGTAAAAGAGGAGAATGAAAAAAATGGGTTGAAGCTCAACATCAAAAACTAAGACCATGGCCGCTGGTCCCATCACCTCCTGGCATACAGAAGGAGGAAGAAACTGAGGCAATGCCAGAATTTATTTTCTTGGGTTCCTTGATCACTGCAGATGGCAACTGCAGCAATGAAATAAAAAGACACCTGCTTCTTGGGAGGAAAGCAATGGCAAACCTAGATAACATCCTAAAGAGCAGAGACATCACTTTGCCAACTAAGGTCAGGATAGTCAAAGCTATGGTTTTTCCAGTAGTGATGTATGAAAGTGAGAGCTGGACTATAAAGAAGACTGATCATTGCAGAATCAATGCTTTTGAGCTGTGGTGCTGGAGGAGACTCTTGAGATTCCCCTGGACTGCAAGGAGATCAAACCTATCCATCCTGAAAGAATTCAATCCGAATGTTCACTGGAAGGACAGATTTTGAAGCTGAGGCTCGAGTACTTTGGCCACTTCATGAGGGGAGAGGAGTCCTTGGAAAAGTCCCTGATGTTGGGAAAGATGGAAGGCAAAAGGAAAAGAGGACGGCAGAGAATAGGATGGTTGGACGGTGTCATCGATGCAACCAATATGGATTTGACCAAACTCCAGGAGGCAGTGGAAGACAGGAAGGCCTGGCGAGCTCTGGTCCATGGGGTCACAAAGAGATGGACACAACTGAACAACAACAAGGCTATTCATGGCGAATTTATATTACAGTATGCGTCCTAGTACCTGTTGGTGGCGAACTACAGAAAAATGTACTGTTGACCTTTGAAAGAAAATTGTGATCAAGATAGACTTTTCTCTGCTTCAGCATACTTGTTCTAATGGAGGTGAAACTTCCAAACACACACAGCAGTTTAGGAGCATATTAATATAGACAAAGCATAATAAGGGGTTGCCACCCTTAATATTTCCACAAAAAGGTGTGAACATTTGTTTGTTTGTTTGTTTGTTTGTTTGTTTGTTTATATGCTACCTATTTAACCCTAAGATCATTGTATTACAATATCAATTTATCATGGTTTTTAAAGCATTTGCTTAGTACTACAGTGGACTCTCATATAGCAAACAGTTTGTATAACATAAAATCTGTACAACATAAAAAAAATCCAGAGATAGGGTAACTTTGCTTAACAGAATTGTCTATGGGGCCAATCCATACAACATAAAAATGGTCAGGATTAGGGATTACTCTGGTTTCAATGCATTCCTATGGGAAATTTGTATAAAGGAAAATTTGCTTAACATAATTTCATTTGGAACGAATTAATTCCTTTATACAAGGCACCATTGTATTTTGCTTTCAAAAGACCAAACAAACATTTCACAATATTTTTACATATAATTTAAAGTGTGTTCTGCATAAATTGATTATTTAATATAGCTTTGGGGACATTAATTGAAGAAATATTAGACTAAACCCAATTGTTTATCCTAAAAGGACTAGATCTATTTCACTTAATAGGTTAACTCTTGAGGAAATGGCAGTTATATTTAGTCCACTGTACTACTGGTCTGGACACGCTGATCAACTTGGCCTAAATGATGAAAAATGATATATAACCCTTTGAAGAAAGAAAATATGTTGGGAAGTTGTCTTTGCGAGTTATTAATAAATTCCAATTAAAATCATGATTATAATCTCATCCCTTGTGAGTCCTACAAATTCACTTTGCAAGTCAGCATGGGTTGTGGTTTGATATTGTGGAATATCTCAAAAGTCCTTCATTTTTGAGAGGCATTTATAAAACGAGTAACCACCTAGATCAATGATGCCAAACATTTTAGATACCGAGACCCCAAACTGCGATTCAAAACCCACTTTTTTTTGGCAAAGTCCCAATAGGGCAATTTAACCTGAATACAGTAGTTACAAATCCTTCCTTTGGGAAGGCGAGGATTGAAAAGCAGGCTTTTGAATTCCCTGTGGCAACAGAAAATTCAAAAACCTGCTGTTTGAGCCTTGTTTTTCCAAAGGATAGCTCCCTTGCTCTTCGATCCCCGCAGGGGTGCTACACTTTGGAAAAGCAAGGATCGAAGAGTAGGCTTTTGAATTTCCCATGGCCACAGCAACCTCGCTGTGGCTACGGGAAATTCAAAAACTTGCTCTTTGATCCTTGCTTTCCCAGAGAGTAGCACCCCTTCCGCCTCTCTGCCCTGGGCGGATGGGGTGCTACATCATCAGGAAAGCTGGGGGGGGGGAGTAGCAGCGGCTTGTGGGCTCTCTTCTCCCTCTCACAAAATACCAGAACTAGGGGACATCCACTCAAATTGAGGGCTGGGAGAGTAAGAACAGACAAAAGAAAATATTTTTTTCACCCAGCGCGTTGTTAGTCTATGGAACTCCCTGCCACAGGATGTGGTGATGGCATCTGGCCTGGATGCCTTCAAAAGGGGATTGGACAGATTCCTGGAGGAGAAGTCCATCACAGGTTACAAACCATGATGGAGATGTGTAATCTCCAGGCTTAAAACCAGGGCACTTCAACGGTCAGATGCAGGGGAGTGGTATCAGGAGACAGATATCTAGTCTCATGCGCTCCCAGAGGCATTTTGGTGGGGCCACTGTGAGATCCAGGAAGCTGGACTAGATGGGCCTTTGGCCTGATCCAGCAGGGCTCTTCTTATGTTCTTATGTTCTTATGTACTCTCCATCCCAAAAGTGGAGAGTAAACTGGGGCTACAAAGGAGCCCACAAGCCGCTGCCTCCCCTTCGCCCAGCTCTCTGCACATGCTCTGAGCAGAGGGGGAAGTGCCAGGGCTATGAGGTGATGTGAGAGAGCTCACAGAAAGGGCTCTGTGTGCCACCTTATGCACCCAACACCTTATATGCCAACACTGACCTAGATGTTTGTTTGTTTGTTTGTTTGTTTGTTTGTTTGTTTGTTTGTTTGTCAGATTTATATACCGCTCCATCTAGCTACATGGCTACTCTGGGTGGTTTACAAACTGAACAAAATCAATCCATAACCAGTAAAATACAATATAACAAATAAACACAAGTATATAAATAAAAACACTACAACTAGTAAATAATATGTATATAATAGATAACAACAGCATAAAACAGGAGCAAGATGGACGACAGATAAAAGCAAATAAATACATAATAACAATCATTAGAACAGATTAATATCCGGGGAAAGCCTTTTTAAATAGCCACGTCTTTAGTTTCTTCTTAAAGACTGGGAGGGAAGGTGCCAGGCAGATCTCAGGAGGAAGTTGGTTCCAGAGCTGAGGGGCCACCACTGAGAAAGCTCGATTTCTCGTCAAAGATTTACGGGCCTCCTTCAGCGACGGCACCCTCAAAAATGTCCTGCCTGAGATGATCGGGTGGTGTTATGGGCAGTACTTTGCGGCAGGAGCCGTTCTGCCAGATAGCAAGGCCCTAAACCGTTTAGGGCTTTATATGTCATCATTAAAACCTTGAAATCAATGCGGAAGCGAATTGGCAGCCAGGGCAGCGCAGCCAGTGTGGGGGTTTCTCCTGTCCCATAGGGGAATATACAGGTTCCAAATGTGTTTGCTTTTCCTGCTTCTAGATTATAATGTCTGGAATCCTGTTAATTAGTGCAGTATCTGACGTTAGAGTAGGCCCATGGAATCAGTGAGGAGTCCAGTGGGCCACCTCCTATAAGTTTAATTGATTCAGTTGGCCCTGCTTCAGTTCTTACTTACCATTAGGGGTGGGCACAAAACAAAAAACAAAATGCTGTTTCGGCATTTCGTGACGTAACGAAACGAAACAAAACAAAACAATGTAGCAGCATTTTGTTACAGACAAAACAAAACGGTCATTTTTTGTTGTTGTTGTTGTTGTTAAAACAAACCATTTCATTCCCTCTGTCAAATGGCTCACTGCCATGGGTAAGAAAGGAAAAAAAGGGCCGACCCAGCCTGTGGGCCAGCTGGTTGGTGGGAGATTTAAAAAAGGAAAAAATTAAAAACTTTAAAAATGTACTGATGCAGCCCGCAGGCCAGCTGGCTGCGGGAGATATAAAACATAAAAAATAAAAATAAAAAACATGCCGACCTAGCCAGCAGGCCAGCTGGTCGGTGGGAGATTTTAAAAAAAAAAACTGGGTTGCTCAACAGTCTGATGCAATATGAGGTGATAGCACTGAACTGCTACTGAAAATGAATCCCAAAGCACAGTCATGACCCCTGGTGTCTTCTTTCTCTTTGTATCTCTTATAATGTTCAGTTTGCATCAACATCCTGTATATCTTGTATCTCCCCATGCAAAGAATGTGCTATCATCTGTCCTTTAACATATCCTTGTAGCACACTACAATTTTAAAAAAGTTAAAAACTTTTGAAGGCCCAGAAAGTTTCCTGGTTTACCGTGTGAGCAAGTTATCAGAGAGACTAGCTCCCTGCCTCACAGTGAAAAAAGCATACAACGAAATTATGGCTACTAGAGGAAACAAGGCTTTTCAGTAGACCACCAGCATTTAAAAGAAAAGAAATTGGGGTGGAGTTTGAAAGAGTGAGCGTAGGCCTCCGGGTTTCAGGGGTGGATGTCTTAATACATGTGCAGGACCACTGAAGGTTACCCAACCTGTCCAAAGTGTTGAACTGGGACTCATGAGATGAAGACTGGCGTCACTACAGTGCCAGAAAATTCACTGTGTAACCCTGAGCCAGCCACTTTCTCTCAGCTTGACCTATTTCACCAGTGCGCCACCACGAGCTTGTTGGTGAAGGACAAGGTATAAATGTAGCAAATAAATAAGAATAATAAATTTGTGAGAGGAGAACAGTCCACAGATCATGGCCTGTCTTCTCAGTGGCAAGAACTGGTGAAGTGAAAATGTCATTAAATATTTTACTTGTGCGGGTAAAACTCCTGGGTATCTTTAGCTAGAATTTGGGTACCTAAAGATGATAGCAGTCTGGTAGTTAGCGAAGTAAAAAGGAGCTTTAACTGTGTTACGAAAACACCAAGTCGCTTTTAGCTATTGCTGTGTGTTTCCAATCTTCCTGCTCTGCCATTTAAGAAAACAGTCAATAGACACTATTCATGATAATGCGATGTACTAATGCTTTACGCTCCATTGCACAACTCAATTAACAAGCTCCCTTCGTACGGTTATTTTGGCAGTGCTGTTGAAATACCAGTGTTGTTAGAGAAAAGAAGAAAGGAAACTATTAAACAAAAAGACGAGTGTTCTTTCAAGCTATGCCAAAGCAGGGGGAGAAATTCTTACGCAGACAGGGACAGGGAACACATTACATTCAATTAAAGAGTACAAGATTTTTTTTAAAAAAAATCATGAATTAATATTAAATAATTAATCTGTATGTTGTCTCAGCCTCCATTCTTCTGGGCTGTGATGTTGTGCAAAGAAAGCCACCAATTAGTGGAACAGTTCCTTGACTCAGAAAATAGAATATTAGGATTAGTGTTCAATCTCATTTCAACAGTTTGGGCTCAGTACAATACTGGAAGACCACTGCTTCCGATGATCCTAGGGCAGGCATATCCAAACTTCGGCCCTCCTGATGTTTGGATGGACCACAACTCCCAGAATTCCAAGCCTGTATTTCCAATGGCAAAGGACTGTGGGAGTTGTGGTCCAAAACATCTGGAGGGCCAAAGTTTGGACATGCATGTCCTAGGGAATTGTCCTCAAATTGTTTCCTTCCTGATATCAGTGGGTGGATAATATTTTTTGCCCTCAGGAGTTCTAAGACAGTATGATAGTGACATTGTTTCCCGGGATTACTTGTGTTGGACTTCACAATCTCCCAGACTTCCGGGGAGGGAGGAGGGTTCTCTTCAGAGGAGTTATGAAACAACACAAAACCTCACAAACCCAGTTTGAATGGAGGCCAGAACAGGCCCAAAACTCAAGGAAAGAAAGACTGTTAAAGTGTGTGTGGAATGTATCTTGGTGTTTCCTGTCAAATGTAAAAGCACAGACATGTAAAAGCACACCTAGACATTTGTCTTTTTAATGTGTTTTATTTCTTCTGATTAAAGATGGAGTCTGGAATTCAGAACCTCAGAAAGTAGTGAAGTTGGGAGTTCTGCCAGTAAGAAGTCTCCTTGTCATGGAAGAAACAATCTGGGCAGCTTCTGGTGGACAGATTTTTATAATTAGCACAGAAACTCACACTGTAGAGGTAAATCAATCAATTTGTATCCGGATCTCTTTTAAAAAAATCATCTGCATCTCTAATTATCTCTCTTAAAAACCTGCCTTTTTGTTGTTTGCTGTTTCCTGAACAAAATATATGGTCTGAATTTATCTTGATTTTTTTTATGATAGCAGGAGTCTGCATGAATTTCAGTGGTGAATTGCTACTAGCTGTGAAGTCGGCCTCTGCATTTCCTGTTGTTCACCAGGTCACATGGCTTATGTGTAACAGGAAATACAGCTTCCAGCATTTTAACTATTAGTTGCTCACCAGTGAAATTTACACCAGAGAACCTATGCTGGTTAACGTAATAGGATTCTGGCAAAACTTTTCATTAGGTACACTTGCAGATACGATTGTTAGAAAATGTTCTTCTCTGGTGATCTTGATAACTCAGACTTGAATGAAGGGCTTAGGGAACTGGGAATGTTTAGTCTTTCAGAAAGAAGGCTGAGGGGTGATATGATAGCTATGGTTAAATATTTGAAAGGATGTCATATTGAAGAGTGAACAGGTTTGTTTTCCATGGCTTCAGAGACTAGGACTCGGGGCAATGGTTTCAAAGTCCAGGAAAAGAAATTCCATGTGAACATTAGGAAGAACATCATGACGGTTAGAGCTGTTCGGCAGTGGAATATGCTGCCATGGAGGGTGGTGGAGTCTCCTTCTTTGGAGGTTTTTAAGCAGAGGCTGGATGGCCATATGTCAGGAGTAATATGATGGGGGTTCCTGCATGGCAGGGGGTTGGACTGGATGGCCCTTGAGGTCTCTTCCATCTCTATGATTCTGTGATTCTATGACTCCTGTAAATGAGTTATATAATTCAAAGAGTCTACGGGCAGACATGTTATTACACTTGCTGTTCTTCCCTTGTCTGGGAGGCAGACTAAACACTTGGGGGACTGAAGGAAGCCGCTGGATGCCAACATGATTACATCCAGGCTCTCATATCTACCATTATTTCCCCCCTCTCATGGGCCTGAATCAGATTCTGAAACTAACTACAGTAGACCTGCTGAATTAATGAGAGTTACATAAGTGTTGGCTTATCATTCAGCAGTCAGTCAGTATGCTCTTAACTGGGACAAGCAGTTCAATTTAGTCTTTGATACTCTCTGCGCCCTTTGCTAATTAGGATAGAAGCTGCTTCTCACAGTGAAAAGCACAACTCCTTAAAGATTTATGGGATTTTGGTTTTTTCCTACAATAAGATCGTATAGTTCCATAAATTAGCGTACTTTCTCTTATTAGGAGAGAAGTACAGGATTCATTTGCAAGCTAATTGTGATGAAGGGTGTGATGAAAAAGTGATTCATTAGAGAGATACTGTTTTATTACCTTCTAATTTCAAAGTTGGTATGTGGCATCTCTCTGCTGTTGTTGCAGACCAGGCAATGAGGAAGGCAGCACAGTGAGAAAATATATACTTTCCACAGTCTGAGTGTGGAAACGTAATATGAAACCCAGTCTTCAGCTTTTTGTTAGCAGCTTCTCTGCAGAAATTTAAAATGTTTGCCTTCTGGTGTATCTATTGTCTTTTCCTGTGTAGTCTCATTTGGAGTGATCCCCTCCCATAAGATTTCATGGGTCATCTTACAATGGGAGGAATTTTTAAAGTGAAAATTTGAAGTACTAATGAAATATTGAATTCTGGAGTCTGTGAAGATTCTCAGTCAACCGGGTGAGGTTATCTGGGAGTTGAATCATGGCAACTGGACTTCTTTTCTTGAGAGATCGAAACATTTTGCTCCATCACGAAGCTGCTTGGATGAGTAGTGAAACGTTTTGACTCTCAAGAAAAGAAGTCCACTTGTCATGACTCAACTTCCAGATTGCTTACTGAAGGAACTTGAAATCTGTGTTGTTCCCATTCTCATGAGTACTGCATGGAATTGTTCAAATATGGCCAGTCTTCCTTCTGCATAAATTGCTGTGGGGGAGGGGGCAGTTTTTCTTGATGAGTGTTTTATAAATCCACTAACAAAGAAGAATTTAGCATGGAATAGATAATATTCATTTCACTGATAAGATCAGATATCAATAGTAAATGTCATTTGTTGCGCCGAGCCTTCCAATATGATCTATCTGGTTGTGTAATTGGTTTTTATAGATCTCTTTCTGATCCCAGCCATGGATGGACATGCCCTGTGTCCTATTATTTATAACTTGAAGAATAGCTTTCCTGCTTGGAAGTAGAAAATGAAATATAACAAAGATTGATACCATTTTTTTCTGCAGAATATAAACTTCCTATTATGCCTCCCTTGTTCAGCATTAGTTATTATATTCTTAGAACTGAGGAAGTGGAACGGACCCTATGGATTATTAAGCCCCCTTCCCCCTATCAAGGAGGTACAATGTAGAATTGAATTCCTAACTTCTTCTGGCTCCTAAACTGTGGAGCTACAGGGGGGAAAGTCAACAGGAGCTGAGTGGCATCCGGTTCGGAACACCTCATCCTCGGGGAACGAGGTTGGAGAGGGCGGAGAATCACATAGAGATGACATAGCAGGTATTAGCACTGGGAGAATAATGGACTGTGACAGTTTGTCTACTGAAAATAAAAGCTGTGAGGGGAAAAGAACAAGGCAGCAGCTGTTGTTGCGGGACCCACTGTACAGGTGCTTCTACGCCAATGCTCAAAGCCTCCGAGCAAAGATGGGAGAACTTGATCATTTGGCACCTAGGGATAACATTGATATAATAGCCATAACAGAAACCTGGTGGAATGAGGAGAACCAGTGGGATACAGCAATCCCAGGCTATAAACTCTATAGAAGGGATAGAGAGGGGCGGGTTGGAGGAGGAGTGGCCATCTATGTCAAAGAAGGGGTGAAATCCAGCAGAATGGAGATGGACAAAGGGTCTGACTCCGCCATAGAATCACTCTGGGTTAAACTACCAGGTCCCAGGAGTGATGTGATAGTTGGAGTATTCTATCGTCCACCAGATCAAAAACTTGAGGGGGACCTTGAAATGAGGAGAGAAATCATGGAGGTGGCTAAGAGGGATAGGATAGTAAACATGGGGGACTTCAATTATCCCCACATTGACTGGGCCAATGCGAGCTCCGGGCAAGAAAGAGAAACTGGGTTTCTTGACTTGCTGAATGACTGTGCCTTAGAGCAACTTGTCATGGAGCCCACCTGAGAACAGGCAACTCTGGATCTAATACTGTGTGATACTCAGGACCTGATCAGGGATGTGAATGTCACTGAGCCTCTGGGGAACAGTGACCATGCTGCAATTTCCTTTGCCATGCATGTCGGAGGAAGAGTGTCAACCAAATCAGACATAAAAACCCTTGATTTTCGAAGGGCAAACTTCCCTCAGATGAGGAAACTAGTTAGAGAGAAATTGAAGGGGAAGGTTAGAAGAATCCAATCTCTTCAGAGTGCATGGAGCCTGTTTAAAACAGCAATAATAGAGGCCCAGCACAAGTGCATACCACAAAGAAAGAAGAGCTCATTTAAGTCCAAGAGGACACCGACATAGTTAACGAATGGAGTTAGAGAGGCTCTAAAGCGCAAGGAGAGGTCTTTCTGTAAATGGAAATCCTCCCCAAATGAGGAAAATAAAAAGGAACACAAACTCTGGCAAAAGAAATATAAGAAGATGATAAGGGAAGCAAAGAAAGATTTTGAGGAACGCATGGCTAGCAATATAAAGGGTAATAATAAAAGCTTCTTTAAATATGTTAGAAGTAGAAAACCTGCCAGAGAACCAGTTGGCCCTCTGGATGGTGAGGGAGGAAAAGGGGAGGTTAAGGAGGACTTGGACATTGCAGAGAAATTGAATGAGTTCTTTGCGTCTGTCTTCACGACAGAGGACTGTGAGCAGATTCCGCTGCCTGAGCCGCCCCTTTTGACCAAAGAATTAAATCAAATACAGGTTAAAAGAGAGGAGGTTTTTAGGACTAATTGATAAATTGAGGATTAACAAGTCACCGGGCCCAGATGGCATCCACCCAAGGGTTATTAGGGAACTGAGAAATGAAATTGCAGATCTCTTAACGGTTATATGCAACTTGTCTCTTAAAACGGCCACAGTGCTGGAGGACTGGAAGATGGCAGATCTCACACCAATTTTAAAAAAGGAAGGAGGGGCGACCCGGGAAACTACAGGCCAGTTAGACTTACATCTGTCCCAGGGAAGATGGTGGAAAGCCTCATCCAAGAGAAAATCTTAAAACACATAGAAGAACAAACCTTGCTGAGAGAAAATCAGCATGGCTTCTGTAAGGGTAAATCTTGTCTGACAAACCTTTTAGAATTTTTTGAAAAGGTCAACAGGCACGTGGATTTGGGTGAACCGGTGGATATAGTTTATCTGGATTTTCAAAAGGCTTTTGACACAGTCCCTCACCAAAGGCTGCTGAGAAAATTGCACAGTCAGGGGATAAGAGGACAGGTCCTCTTATGGATTGAGAACTGGTTGAGATCCAGGAAACAAAGAGTAGGCGTCAACGGGAAATTTTCACAATGGAGAGAAGTGAAAAGCGGTGTGCCCCAGGGCTCTGTCCTGGGACCGGTGCTTTTCAATCTGTTCATAAATGACCTGGAGACAGGGATAAACAGTGAGGTGGCCAAGTTTGCAGATGACACAAAACTTTTCTGTGTGTAGAAAACCAGAGAAGATTGTGAAGAGCTCCAGAAGGATCTCTCCAAACTGGGGGAATGGGCTGAGAAATGGCAAATGCGTTTTAATGTAACCAAATGTAAAGTAATGCATATTGGGGCAAAAAATCCAAACTTCATCTATCAACTCATGGGCTCTGAGTTATCCGTGACGGATCAGGAAAGAGATCTTGGTGTGTTGGTGGACAGCTCCATGAAGGTGTCTCCCCAATGTGTGGCAGCAGTGAAGAAGGCCAATTCCATGCTAGGGATTATCAAAAAGGGGATTGAAAATAAAACAGCCAACATTATAATGCCATTATACAAAACAATAGTAGGGCCCCACCTGGAGTATTGTGTACAATTCTGGTCACTGCATCTCAAGAAAGACATAGTGGAACTGGAAAAGGTGCAGAAGAGAGCGACTAAAATGATTACTGGGCTGGGGCACCTCCCTTATGAAGAAAGGCTAAAACATTTGGGCCTCTTTAGTCTGGAAAAAAGGCGCTGAGGGGGGATATGATTGAGACATACAAAATAATGCAGGGTATGAGTAAAGTGGATAGAGGGAAGCTCTTCTCTCTCTCCCAAAATACCAGAACTAGGGGACATACACTCAAATTGAGGGCTGGGAGAGTAAGAACTGACAAAAGAAAATATTTTTTCACCCCAGCGCGTTGTAAGTCTATGGAACTCCCTGCCACAGGATGTGGTGATGGCATCTGGCCTGAATGCCTTCAAAAGGGGATTGGACAGATTCCTCGTGTCGCAGTGGTTAAATGCCTGTACTGCAGGTAAAACTGTGTTCACGACCTGGGTTCAATCCCCGGTAGCAGGCTCAAGGTTCACTCAGCCTTCCATCCTTCCGAGGTCGGTAAAATGAGTACCCAGCTTGCTGGGGGGGCAATGTGTAGCCTGCACTCTGTAATTAAAATTGTAAACCGCCCAGAGACTACTTGTAGTAGTATGGGGCGGTATATAAGCAGAACACTTTGCTTTTTTTTGCTTTGAACCACCTGGAGTTCCCTTGGAAAGATGGGTGGTATAGAAATATAAGAATAAATAAAGCAATAATAAATAAATCTCATTTACTTTGTGTGCTTGTTGCACAACTTACTGGCCCACGAGTCTATCACACATTATCACTTCTCTTTCTACAGTCTAACAGCCCACGGAAAAAATATTTTTTTTAGCCTGTTGGCACAACTGTCTGTGCTTCTGTATCTCCTGCCTGAGGGTAGGAGAGTAAAGAAGTGCTGACCTGAGTGCAAATCATCCCTGACAGCGGCCCCTGACGATGTCATCCCGTAGACTCAGGGGACAGCCCATGATGTTTTGTGCTGTGTTCACTACCCTCTGTAAAGTCTTTCTGTCTGTGGCTGTCAAACCAGCATACCAGACTGTAATGCAGTACGTAAGGACACTTTCTATTGTAGACTGGTAGAAGGAGGTCATCAATTGTTGTTTCATGTTGTTCTTCTGCAAGAGCCTGAGGAAGTGGAGTCTCTGTTGGGTCTTCCTGGCCACCTGGATTGTATTAATTTTCCAAGTGAGATCTTCACTGAAACGAATTCCCGGAATTTAGAGGAGGAAACTCTCTACACAGACCCCCTTGATGTACAATGGGGCAAGTGCCTCTCTTTTCCTCTGGAAGTCCAGCACTATCTTCTTTGTCTTGCTATTATTTAGGTGCAAATTATTTTCTAGGCACCGTGAGGATAATTTTGGGGCCTCCCCCCTGTATGCTGATTCCTCTCCACCTGTAATAAGACCCATTATGGTAGTATCATCTGCAAACTTAATGATATAGTACAGTGACCCCCTGCCATTTCAGGGTTCAGGTACCGCGGTTCCACTACATCGTGGGATCACAGTACCTGCACTGCGGGTGGGGGCGGGGGTGATCTGGTCGCTCCGTGCGCCCCCCCCGCTCCTCCGAGAAGCTGCAGGGGGCTCTGCGGAGCGAACAGTCGCTCTCCGTCGCCCCGCCCGCGCCTCCGAAAGTCTTCGGAGCGGCCGGGGAGGGCTGCGCAGGGTGATCGGGTCGCTCTCCGCCCCCGCCCCCCCGGCCAGCTCCGAAAGGCTTCAGAGCGGACGGGGAGGGCTGCGCAGGGCGATTGGGTCACTCTCCGCGGGCCCCCCGGGTGGCTCCGAAAGGCTTCGGAGCAGGTGAGGAGGGCTGCGCAGAGTGATCGGCTCGCTCTCCGCAACCCCCCCCCCCGTATGGCTCTGAAAGGCCTCGCAGGCACCTGGGAGGGCTGCGCAGAGTGATCGGGTCGCTCTCCACCTCCCCCGGCGGCTCCAAAAGGCCTCAGAGCCGTGGGGGGGGGGGCGGGGGCGATCGGGTCACTCCACGTCGCCCCCATGCTCCTCCAAGGCTTTTGGGACAGGCACGATTGCCCCCCCTGCCCCCAGCCCCCCCCACTTCTGCATATTGCGGATTTTTGTGGATTACGGGTGAGGTGGGTCCCTAACCCCCGTGATCGGCGGGGGGTTACTGTAGTATCATCTGCAAACTTAATGATTACTGTAGATGGGTCAGATGGTGCACAGTCAATACAGTGAAATACAGGTAGGGACTAAGCACACAGCCCTGTGGGGAGCCAGTGCTAAGCTTCAGCAAGGTAGATGTAACTAGCCCAAACCTCACTATTTGTGACCGATCCCTCAAAAAAATCTTTAATCCAGTCACAGATGGTATTAAAGTTCCATGTCAGTCAGCTTTTTAGTAAGAATGCTTGGAAGAATGTTGTTAAAAGCCGAGCTATAAGCAGTAAACAGCATCCTGACATAATTACCAGGTTTCTCCAGATGACTAGTTGCAAGATGAAAAGCAGTAGTAGTGGCATCATCTGTTGACCTATTCCTCCTGTAGGCAAACTGATGTTTGTCAAAGTCCAGTGGAAGGCATCCTAAAATGTTGAAGTTCTACAGATGTTAATGCAATGGGTCTGTAGTCATTGAAACAGTTGATAGCTGTTCTCTTTGGGACTGAGATAATGCTAGCTGCTTTCAAGCATGATGGAACACAAGCTGTTTGCAGGGAGATGTTTAAAACCCTTGTCAGAACCACTACTAGTTGATCAGCACAGTTTTTAACTGATCAACTAGCACTCCATCTGGATCTGCAGCTTTGCTGGGGTTCATAGCCCTCAATGCAGCTCTTGTCTGATGGTCATGTAGAATGAGCGGCTGGGAATTAGATGGGTGGCAAGCAGAAGCTATGACACCTGGTCCTCTTACCTTGTAGTGGGTGAAGAAGATGTTCAACTCCTGATAATGAGGCATCAGCATTAACTGTATTCCTCGTATTGCCCTTATAGTTGGTTAGATGCTGCAGCCCCTGCCACAGTTGCTTCATGTTGTCTGCTAGATAGCTCTCCACCTTACATGTGTACTGTTGCTTTGCCACTTTAATGCCTTTTCTCAGACTTGATCTTGCCCCTCCGTATATGTCCATAACCTCCTGCCTTAAAGGCAGCATCCTGGGCTCTTAGGAGTGACCTTACCTCAGCATTCATCCAGGGTGTACAATTCCAGGCACAACTGGGTCTACAGAGAATGGAGTTGAGTCATTGCAGGCTGGCATCCTCTGTCCTTCACCCCTCTCCTGTAAACTGTTGACCTTTTCTAGTCATTAGTCATGCTTCAGTGCCTAGACCTTCCCTTTTAATGACTCTGCCTGTTGTAAAACCTCTGGGTTGTGATCAATGCATAGGGAAAAGATGCAGTTCTCTATTGCCAGCATCAGGGAAGAAAGCAGATGCATATGAGATGTACAGTATAATAAATCAGTCTTTCTGGTGAAAGCCTCTCTTCTTGGTACTGCTTTTAGGTAGCAAGCCCTGTGTCCACAGTACCTAATGCTCAAAGCTGAACTGCAGAAACTCAGGACAAATGCATGGGGTAGTGTACTGCTGTTATGCATTACGGCCACACTTCAACTTTGCACTAGAGAGGAGTCGCATTGTACCTACTGTATCTGGCCCATGCATCCTGTGCTTCCTCTAAACTCTTGAGTTCATGGTGAGGCCAGCTGGGACTTTACCCCTGCTGTGCATGATGCTCACTTTACCTGCATCACTCCCTTTTCCTTCCACTCACCAATATTTGTCTCATCATACTTTTCCACATTTTCTTGACCTGGGATCTTACCATGTCTCTGCATAAGGCTGGCAGGAGATCTTAGTAAACCGACAAAGCTCTTTTCTTCCACATTACATATTTTCAAGGTTTGTTGCCCCGTCCTTCATTTTGTCTGCTCTCCCTACGTTTGTTTCCTGGCTGGGCTTATGACACCCAGAATGGCCTTCTAAGAATTTGGAGTGCCAAGCTGCAGTTGGCTGGAAGATGCCTTTCAATCCAAGTTCCCCAGAAGCTGTACGCTATCCATAATGACGTTGCTGATTTCTGTGCATCAAATGTATTGGAATGAAAAACAAATGATAGTTATTTTTGGACTATAGTAGTCAGAAGGACTATTCTTGGCAAGGGAGGACATTCCCCAGAAGTCTTTATTGCAAACAGAGGCTGGCAAAGGGAAGTTGCCATTAGTTTTTAGTGCCAATGCGTTTGAAATACTACTTGTAAGAAGGCCAGTTTCTTAAAAATTCAAGAGCAGGGAGGAATAAGTCCAAGCTTATTTGCCTTGTTTGCCATGTTGCTGTTTTTCCTTGAGCAGCGAAACTACCACCTCATCGGTTTCTACCTGTTACAACTCTTGCCTTTGTAAGAAGTTCTAGCACAGATGCATAACTCAGAATTCTGAGAAGTGTTGCTGTTTGAGCACATCAACACTAAGGACTGGGGTATTAATGCTATGGTAATTAGACATGGGCACGAAACAATTTTTTTATTCATTTTGTTAATTGTTATTTGTTTCGTTACCTAACGAAACAAATAATGAACCTACCCATCAAAGAAAAAAGAAACGAACAGAAACAGAAATTTCCGTTTCCTTCCACGTTGTTTTCGTACTGTTCTCCTACCTGTCCTCGCTGTGCGCTGAACCATCAAGCAGAGTTCGCTGGAAGAAAAATAAATAAATAAAATCCTGACAGTCAGCTGTAGGGTCCCCCCCCTTGCTGGGGCCTTGTTTTAAAAAAAAAATTAATAAAAAAAAGGACTGACCCAGCAGAAGCACCATGGTCGGTGCTGTAAAATAATAATAATTGGTAATATTTCAAAAATACTCATCTGTGTTGTGATTTTCTTTCCAAATGAAGCTGGTACCCTAGACACACAGATTCCACAATGAAGTCTTGAACTGAGGGTGGGACCTCCAATGTGTTTGATTTACTTGGCCGTCATGTATGTTTTAGCACACAGTTCTAGCATCATTCCTTAGCTCACAGAAAGCACAGGATTCAAAGGGCTGGCGACTTTGGTCTCAGTCTATAGAAAAAATGGACTGCCACAGTGATGGAAAACAACCGTACTCTTGAATATTTGTGTGTGAGAGTGAAATACATTACAACTTCACATAGAAAATGAACAAAAGGGTTCTCCCCCTCTCTTTTAGTTAAAAAAACCACACCAGTGACTTTTCATGAACAATGGATCCCTTTATATGGATCTTGTTGTGCCTGAGAAAACACAAATCAGTTGTTGGCACAGCTAGTTAGATGAAGAATCATGGAGGGGTTTGCTATGGGTTGTAACTAGGAAGGAACAGAAAGACGTGAACTGTGTGTTAGATTGCCATTAACAGTGCCTGGGCATCTCAGGCACGACTGTGTTAAAAGACTTGGCTGTGGGATTGAAAACATGCATCCCAGCTTTAAAGTTATCAGAGAGTTAGAAGAAGAGAGCATGACGGAGAAATACAGCCTTCTCAGCAGAGGAGAAAAACGACGGTAGAATGGAATTACGGCAAGAACAATGGGGATGATAGCATGGCTTCCTCTGCAGGACAACACTGTGGGATTGCTAAAGTTATAAACAGGAAACCTAACTGAAGGGCTGGCAATGACCAAGAGGCATCAGGAAATGAGCAATTAGTGAACCAGTAGTAAGAAGGAGACACTTGAAATTCTGTGCCAGACTAGATACAATTCTGGCCTTTGCTACTATCACACCTATTGATTATACAGCGCATTCGTTTTCTCCCAGAAAAATGAAAAATGTCCTCAAAGTTTCAATCAGGTACAGAGTAAGCTTCGTCTACGTGTCTCCATGCCATCCTGCAAAGCCACCGCACTAACCACACTCTGTCTGAAGGCAACCTAAAATAAATATAACTGATATGCATCTACCTAAGATTATTGGATGGCATCCTGTTGCACAGTCGCACGAACTGCATCACTTCTGGAAGCAAATCGCTGGGAGTTAAGAAATCTCAATAGGCATTTTCTGCTGTTACTCGTGTAACATACTCTACACGGGGCTGCCTTTGTAAAATGTTTAGAAACCTCAAAGGGTCCAGAACGACGTTGCAGTGATTTGTTAACCTGGGGCTGGCTTCAGGGAACATTTAACTCCCCTGTCGCAGCATCTCCGCTAAGACAATCTAAGATCAGTCTTGCAAATTAGTATAATTCTCCTGACCTCCTCCCGTTCTCTCTTTCAATTTGCTGTTATCGTGGCATGTGACAAGGAGCGATCAATCACCTTGCACTTCAACCATCTCCTCCACCAGAAAGGGACAACCAGGTTTGCTACCTGGGTTTTGTTTTGCTCTTTAGCCAAGGAGAGTTGTCTGCTGATCCATTTCTGGGCACAGTAAATCTCTAAACATCTTAAGTCCAAGCTATCTAAATGACTGCATCTCCCCATATGAGCCCGCCCAAGCTCTAAGGTCACCAGGGGAGGCCTTTCTGTCAGTCCCGCCACCCTCCCAGGTGCATTTGTTGAGTACATGGGAAAGAGCCTTCTCTGTTCCTGTTCCCCGACTCTGGAACTCCCTGCCACAAGAAGCTCGGCTGGTCCCATCTCTGCTGTCCTTCCACAGGCAGGCAAAAAAGACCTTTGTCTTCAGGCAAGCTTCTCCTTTGTTTGGGAGGGGCTTTAACTGTTTCATTGTGCTCTGTTTTTAAAGTATTATTTTAATATAATACTTGTTTAATTCATTTTAAATATTAAGATATTTCTAATATTTAGATTTCAAATACAGTGGTAGTGGTACCTTGTATAAAGGAATTAATTCGTTCCAAATTTTCCTTTATACAAATTTCCCATAGGAATGCATTGAAAACAGAGTAATCCCTAATTGCGACCCTTTTTATGTTGTACGGATTTGCCCCATTGATGATTCTGTTAAGCAAATTCCCCCTATCTCCAGAATTTTTTATGTTGTACAGATTTTATACAAACCGTTTGTTATATGAGGGTCCACTGTACTGTTTTGTAAGGCATCTTGGGTCCTTTTGGGGGTAAAAGGCAGGATAGAAATAGTTTAAGTCAGAAAGAGAAAGAAAGAAAGAAAGAAAGAAAGAAAGAAAGAAAGAAAGAAAGAAAGAAAGAAAGAAAGAAAGAAAGAAAGAAAAAGAAAGAAAGAAAGAGAGAGAGAGAAAGAGAGAGAGAGAGAGAGAGAGAGAGAGAGAGAGAGAAAGAAAGAAAGAAAGAAAGAAAGAAAGAAAGAAAGAAAGAAAAAGAAATTTCCTGCTATTTAAGTGGTTCTCAGCCTTGGGAAAACTTGGGCTGCAACTCACAGAAACCCCAGCTAGCACAGCTGGTGATGAGGGCTTCTGGGAGTTGCAGTCTAAGAATGTCTGAATTACCCAAAGTTTGGAACCGCTGCTCTATTCTATTATGGTAGGACCCCTGTATCCATGAGCGATTGGTTTCCCTGCCACCGTGGATAGTGAAATCCCACAGATAATAGCAAATGCCATATCTATAGTATATTAAAGGGGAGAGGATACCCAGAAAAATATTTTAACATGCATTACCAGAACTGGCAGCCAGATAGTATGCTATGCATGATATTTTCAGATATCGAAATATGCGGGTCCTAATGTATTTACTTTGTGGTGACAGTGGAGTGAAGCAGTTTGGAAAGATTCCATGTGTTAGTGGTATTATAACACAACCGTACCAAGTTGAAAAAGTGTTTGCCACTTCAGGTAGTGGCTTCACTCCCCCTCTGCTTACCTGAAGGAGAAGTTACTTTTAAGTGGATTTGTCTCCTTCCTAGTAGAGCATGACATGAAATTCCTCTGGGGAATTGGAGTCCCCTTAGTTTTTGCAAGCTAAGTAGAATAGTCTCTTTAAGATCATACTGAATGCTCCAGAGAACATTCAGAACATATGGAGCTTTCACAACATTCTGAGTCTCTTAGCGGTTGACATTGACCATAGGAGTATCTAGGAGCTGCCTAGATGCCCTAAGCATATCCGATCTTACCTGATTTCAGAAGCTAAGCAGGGTCAGCCCTGGTTAGTACTTGGATGGGAGACCACCAGGGAATACCAGGTGCTGTAGGCGCCTGGAGTAGGAACTGGCAAACCACTCCAGTATTCCTGCCAAGAAAACTCAATGGATATGGAGTCATGAAGAGTCAGTCACGACTGTAACGACACAACACACACACACATAGGAGTATACCAGTGGTTCCCAGCTTTGGGTCCCCAGACGTTCTTGAACTAACCTCCCAAGAAGTCTTCACCATGAGCTGTGCTGGCCAGGATTTCTAGGAATTGTAGACCAAGAATATCTGGAGACCCAAGGTTTGGGGCCACTGCAGTAGACAAATCAGGATGGCCTTTCTGTAGCAAGATGTGAAGAATCAGTATGTTCTGCCATAGAACAGCTCAGCCATCAAGTCTGAAAACTTGTTAAATGAGGCTAAGTTTGCTTGTATCGGAATATATTTTCACTACTTTTTGTTCCAGATATAGCCAGCTAATGGTTTACTTCCCCTCAAAAAATTAGTTTTGAAATGTGCTAAAATTCATGACATTCTCTTAACCTTTTTTAATAATAAAAAGGAAGAACACTGCATAGAGTCACATGATATGTATCACAGCAACCAATAGTCCTAAAATAACTCACTTTAAAGATATGTTCCTAATATCAGCATCCTTTTTTTTCCTGTACTGCTGGGTTTCTCACCCATTTTAAACGTCTTGTAAAATGCAGAGATCAACAAAGAAATTGCTTTTACTAATTACACTTGCCTTTATGTAATTAACTTTATTAATTAAATGTGAAATTATTATTTTTTCCTTTCCTCATTACACCATTTCATTGCTCATCTTAGTAAATTAAGCTGACAAAAGTAACATAGTCCTTCATGTTCTTATGATGACCACCACCACTGCCTCAGTATCTTACATAACATAAGAACATAAGAAGAGCCATGCTGGATCAGGCCAAAGGCCCATCTAGTCCAGCTTCCTGTATCTCACAGTGGCCCCACCAGATGTGTCTGGGAGCGCATGAGACTAGATATCTGTCTCCTGATACCACTCCCCTGCATCTGGCCCTTGAAGTACCCTGGTTTTAAACCTGGAGATTACACACATCTTCATTATGGTTTGTAACCTGTGATGGACTTCTCCTCCAGGAATCTGTCCAGTCCTCATTTGAAGGCATCCAGGCTAGATGCCATCACCATCTCTTGTGGCAGGGAGTTCCACAGACTAACAATGCACTTGTTTTTTACTTGAATAGCTCCATCTGTTCTTGGCGATGCAGAAGAATGAGAGCTGTTTGCCCATTATTATATGTCCTGCACCTTGGAGTAATTGAAAACATATGTCCTTCCTCTGTAGAATAACTTTTCAGTTATTTGCAGAGTGCTGTCATCTCTCTCCCCCAGTCTGCTTTTCTCTTTCTTCATAGGGCTTGGTTTCTAGACCCCTGATCACCCTTACTGATCTCCTCTGAAACTGTTCCAATTTTTTCTGCACACTTCTTAAAGTGCGGTGTCAAGTTGAGGCCGAAGAAGTGCTGAACAGAGGGGAACAAGTATTTCAAGGGATTTAGATATTGGCTTTTGTTTCTGCAGCATAAAATAACATTTGCCTTTTGCAGCAGCTACATCATGCTGTTGGCTCATATTCAGCTTGTGTGATCTACAGTAATTCTAATACTGTATCCTTCTTGTCTGTAATATTACTGAGTCAAGTTTCTCCCATCTTGAAATGTGCATTTTTTTCCTTTTCCTAAGTACAGATTATTAAATTTTATTGTGTTGTTAAGATATTTTTGAATTTTGTTTTTGACTATAAAAGTGTTATCTCTTCCATTCAGTGATGTGTCATCTGCAAATTTGATAAGCATTCCCTATACTTCCTCATCCAATTAATTAATAAAAATGCTGCAGAGCACTGGGCCCACAACTGAGCATTGTGGTACCCCACTTGTTACCTCCTCCCAGTCTGACAAATATTTATTTATTTATTTATTTATTTATTTATTTATTTATTTATTTAT
>JAHTLZ010000122.1:34516237-34553964 GCA_023846285.1 Phrynocephalus versicolor | reverse complement strand
TATCTATCTATCTATCTATCTATCTATCTATCTATCTATCTATCTATATCTCCTGATGTCATTGCCTGTACGTTCCAGCAGCTTCTATTTTATCCCAAGATTCCTGTGTTTTTAAAAACTCTAGTCAGGCTGTTTACTTAAAAGTTTCAGAAGAATCCCTTGAATCATGATGGATACTGGGTCAAAAATGATTCAACGGCTGAACATAATTTGATATTAAATGAGTAAGTTGGAATTGGGTATAAAATTGTTTGCATCATCGTAAATGCTGGATGGTAACAAAAACAGAAAAACAGATTGATCTCTTATTGGCTTGCTCCCTTATTGAAGCAGGGAATATGGCTGCTTACCAAAAGGAGTAAATGAGCAGCAAAGCAAAATACAGTATCTGAAGCTTTTGTCTATCTGCATTTCTTGCTTTGTCCAGGAGCCTGTGGGAAGTACAGTTCCTCTTATTTATATTGTATGTTTGATTTCACCACCACCATTAGTCCCATTCCCATTATGTACAGACCACCAAATCTTCGCCATATTTAGATACTTGAATATTGGTCCTTCCCTGGAAGTGAGGATATTTAAAGGTTTTCCCTTAAAATATGGGCTGTTCCAATTAAGACAGCCTTCTCCAGTTGGTTGTGTCATTATCTCATTTACACCTCAAGTACGAAGATGGTTTTCTAGGTCTTTAGCTATGGTAATTTAAGCACCAGTTACAGCTGAAACAATTTTAGTTTTATTTGGCCATAATTGCTCAATCTCAGTTTGTTTGTGAGTCTTTGTATTTATAATAATGGTAATGTTTTGATTGGGTTCTACATTAGCAGGGAAAGATCTTCATAAAACAGCAGGATACGGCCTACATGCAACCGCATAAGTATCCGAACCTGTTGAGAGGCAAAGAGCATTTATTTATTTATTTATTTATTTATTTATTTATTTATTTATTTATTTATTTGTTAATCTTATACTCCGCCCATCTTCCCAGTGGGAACTCTGGGCGGCTTACAATAAAAATAATAATACAAAAAGAAAAAAAACAGATAACAAGCAAGCACAAAACACAAAGGAAAGGAGCAAGATGGCGGGCCAAAAAAAAAAACCTAACTAGAAAGGTCGCCAAACGCCTCCCTGAAGAGGTGATTCTTCAGGGCTTTTTTAAAGGTGGGCAGGGACTCAGTCAGGCGCAACTCACTGGGTAGATGGTTCCGGAACACGGGACCCACCACAGAGAAGGTCCGGTCACACGTACACGATTTCCGCGCCTCTCTGGGTGTGGCCGCCCTTAGTGAGTGTGCCTGCGCCAGTCTCGTGGGTCTGGTCCCAGTTGACCTTTGGGAGATACGCTCCACCAGGTACTCTGGTCCCAAGCCGTGGAGGGCGTTGAAAGTCAAAACCAGGACCTTGAACCTAATCCGGAGGAAAACGGGGAGCCAGTGCAAGCGAGCCAGAACTGGGGTGATGTGCTCGAATCTCCGAGCACCCACCACCAGCCTGTCCGCTCGCTGCATTCTGCACCCATTGTAACCTCCGGACCAGGGTCAAGGGCAACCCCACGTAGAGGGCATTGCAGTAGTCGATCCTCGAGATCACCAGGCCCTGCACTACTGTCCTCAGGGAGGACTCATCGAGGTACTGGCGGATCTGGGCGATCCTGCGGAAATGGATAAAAGCGGCCCTGGAAGCAGCCATCACCTGGGCTTCCAGGGAGAGGGCTGAGTCCAGGACCACGCCTAGATTCCTGGCCCTGTCCGTAGGCTGGAGGAAAATCCCAGCTTAGGGAGGGGACCATTGTACCCAGACGTGGGCGCCCCGAAGAACAGAACCTCCGTCTTCTCCGGATTCAGCTTGAGCCGGTTATCTCTGGTCCATTCCAGAACTGCCTCCAGGCACAGATCAAGGGAGCAAACTGCCTCCACTGCAGATGACGAAAAGGAGAGATAGAGCTATGTGTCATCAGCGTACTGATGACAGCAAACTCCAAATCTCCTGATGACCTCCGCCAGCGGCCTCATGTAAACGTTGAACAGCATGGGTGAGATTGCCGACCCCTGGGGCACCCCACAGGGGAGAGTCCAAGGAGCCGACAAGTCATAACCCAGATGAACCCGCTGAGTCCAGCCACCGAGGAAGGAACAGAGCCAGGCCAAGGCCTGACCCCCAATTCCTGCCTTGGCCAGCCGGACCAGCAGGTTACCGTGGTCGATAGTATCAAAGGCAGCTGACAGATCAAGGAGAACCAACAGGAAGGAACACCCCCTGTCAGCCTCCCTGAGGAGGTCATCCTCCAGAACGACCAGGGCAGTCTCAGTCCCGTTAAGAGGTCTGAAACCAGACTGGAAGGGATCAGGATACGATTTACCTCCAGATATGACTGAAGCTGGACAGCAGCCACCCTCTCGACAACCTTGCCCAGGAAGGGAACAATGGCAATCGGACGATAGCTGGATAAATCGTCCAACACCATGCCAGTTTTTTTCAGAGTGGGTTTCACCACGGTCTCCTTTAAACGGGCAGGGAAACATCCCTCCCCGAAAGAGGCTGTGGCAATAGCAGAAACCCACTCAGGCATGTTCCCTTCGGCAGATTTAATTAGCCAGGCTGGGCAAGGGTCAAAGGGAGTGGCCGCCAGCTGGCAACAAACCATAGCTCTGGGGGCCTCCACCGGAGACACTGGCCCAAACTCATCCAGGAGGGGGGAACGGAGGGGTGAGGCCCCAGGGATCTCAGAGGGTGGACTAGGGCAACTGGGGGGGGGGGCAAGTCAGAACGGATGGCCTCTATTTTGAATCTAAAATGGGCTGCAAATTGCTCGCTAGTGAAATCACTAGGAGGAGGCCTCAGCTGACTGGGATTGGAGAGGTTTCGAACCACCCAGAACAACTCCACCTGGCAGTTCGAGGCCTCGCCATTTCTCAGGGAGACATAGGATGTTCTAGCGTCCCTGATCATGCGAAGATGTCAGTCAGCTGCTTAAGAGCAGTCCTATTCTCTTCCATCCGGTTTGCCCTCCAAATGACCTCTAATCTCCTGCGTTCTTGTTTCATCGACCGCAGTTCAGCCGTATGACCTCTAGTCTCCACAGCGCAGGAGGCGCTTGGGGGCGATCCGGTCCACCGCCCCAGTGGTCCCCTTGTACCACCTATTCACCAGGGCATCGACCAGATCGTCTGCCAGGCCACCAGAGAGCTCCCCGAAGGCTTCCATGAACCTAGCAGGGTCCAGAAGCCTATGGGGGCGGGCTCAAATATAGGGCCGACGCTCCCCGCGGGGGGGGGGGATCGACAGGGAAAATTTTAGCAAGTGATGGTCCGACCATGACACAGGCAGGGGCAAAATACCCCTGACCATCAGACATGAATCTGACGACATGGAGGACAACACCAGGTCTAGGGTATGGCCAGCTCTATGAGTGGGGCACACAACATGCTGAGATAAATTAATGGAAGTCATAGATTCCATGAATTCCAGAGCCGCACCAGAGAGTTCCTCCTCGGCATGCAGGTTGAAGTCCCCAACCACCAAGAGGCAGCCGAGACGAACTCCGCGATCTCTGGAAGGGATTGTGCTGGATTGCGGGGAGCACAGTATACCAGCACAATGCCAAACTTATCTCGCTGACCCACTGATAGATGGAGGCATTCAACTCCAGGACACACCATTGTTGCAGAGCTGCTAACATGAAGGGATTCCCTGTAAACGATGGCCACCCCGCCACCCCTACCCTCCGACCTGCCCGCCCACTGGACCAGAAACCCAGGGGGGCACAAAAGGGAGAGAGAAGCCCCACCCTCAGCACCCACCCAAGTCTCGGTGATACATGCCAGGTCGGCTCGCTCATCCATGATCGCGTCATGGATGAGAGGTGTTTTATTATGAACCGACCTGGCATTAACCAGGAGGCAGAACAGGTCGGAGGTGCTGGCATCCAGGTATGTGGCGGTGAGCAAGGGGATCAGAATGGGGGACAGGCAGTAGGTGCCTGGCCCAAGTTCTTCTTACCCGACCGATCCCTCCCACGGCCAGACACCACTGAGATACAGGTCCCTGCCGACATGGCGACCTAAAAAAAATGATAAAACAACTAGTACCAAATTAACAATAACAATTAAATATAAATTACGGTAAAAATAAAATAAAAGGAGAACAAAATCCAACATAATAGGGCACACATCAGGGCTACAGATGGAAAAATGGGGGGGGGAGTGGAGAGGGATAATCAAATAAATGGAGATCTTGTAGATGGTCAAGAACGGACAAGGCTACTAGATAGTAACTAGTAAAGGAGGACAACTGCTCATGCTGGCGACACATCAAATTTGTGTGAAAGATGGAGTCAGGCCAGTTGCCATCCGACAGGGCTCGTCGCCCAATTGGGCCCAGCACTAGATAGCCACCGGCCAACAAGCCGCCTCCGCCTGCGGTTCCAGTCATCAAAAGCCAGTTCTAATAATAGCAGAACCAACAGGGAGGGTGGGAGAAGGGTGAGATGGAACAGCCCCACATCCCCAAACCCTACACGATCCTCCAAGGATGGAAAAACTCTCGGTGTCCCCAACTCTTCATGGACCTCCAAGCCTCCAGGATGGATTGAGGGGACAGCGGAGGCATCAGCCACAATCCTTCCACCACGGCATAGTCGTTAGTCCTCCAAAGCCTCCAGGATGGAAAAAGAATGGGGCAGCTGGAGGCATCAGCCACGGTCCTTCCACCGTGGCATAGTCCTTAGTCCTCCAGGGCCTCCCAGATGGAAAAAAATGGGGCAACTGGAGACATCAGCAATAGGTTAATGGTTATGAGATTTTAAGATTATGGAGAAAGCTATGGATTCTTTAGCTTTAAAGAATGGTGCAAAGTGAATGCCATCTGGTGGCCTCTAGTTGTTACTGCTGGACACTCACAAATGAAAAATTGGCAGTGACAAGAAAATGAGTCTAACGAGGAAGGAAGAGGGAACATGACATCTGCTGACATCTGCAGCAAAATAACAGCTTTTCTCATAACTGTCTCTTTCCATTTTACCTTGCTTGTCTTTGCACATTCTTTCCAGCCTAGGTCATTTTTAGAGACTACGTGAAGCAATAGAGGACTTTGATAAAGCAGTACGATCCATTTTGGTCTCCCCTTTCCCAGTTACATCATTGTTTTTCAATAAAGAAGGGAGCCCATCCAATTCCAATTTTTATCTATAAAGAGTTTGCCTCATGCTGACAGAGTACCTTGTTTTACCCACAGAATGTCTATAAAGATATATATATTGACAGGGTGAGGTAGAAGTAAGGAACAGGTTGAAACTTATATAAAGAGGTCATAAAAAGCAACTTACAATTCTCAGAAACAAGAAACAACAGTCTCTCTGAAGGTTTTTTTTTTATTGTTCTGCTCCCAGATCCAAGCATGTGGAAAGAACATTATAATAAGGAAGGAACTGATGAGAGAAAACAGTATCAATGTGGTAGAGGGTGGAACTACAAAATGGAAAATATTGGACAACTTAAAAATAGACCAGATGATTTGGTTTTTCCTGGTCTAAGAGGGTGAGGGTAGATCATGTCTGCTTAATTTCCTCTATATATGAGCTAAAAAGGGAACTCCTTGAGTGCTAACAAATCTATTACACTTCTGAGAAAAACACTAAAGAAGGGAATGTGGAGTCACATAAATATGGCCATGGTATACTTGGATGTGTACATCATACCTGTAACCTAGTTTTCCTTCAAATTATTGGCTTAGGTATGGACTCAATGTACAGGGCCCCAGCTGTTTTCTTTCTGATATAGGACTGCATCAGATTGTTTCAGATCATTCCATAGAGTGTCTTGAGTTGGTCAAGTTTTCAGTATAATTTAGTGTGATGACACCTCCCTTTTAAACGTGTGATTCTGACGAAAGTGTAAAGTGTAGGGAACCAACTTATTAATCTTCACAGGATCCACTTGGTAATGCTGTCTGTCACCTTTTAAATCGTCGCCTTATGAACTGGGACAGACTCAGATGTATAACATAAAAAAATGAAGTTTATTGAGAAAATAAATAAATAAATAATGTCTGAAGTTGGTATGTGTTGCCTTAAGCATAGAATAGATTCATTCAACTCTTCAAGCCTCCCTGTCTTTAATAACCGGTAAACAGTAAATCCCTCACTGCCTGACTGAACTCTAACAGAGCTGTGCTCTCTCCCAGCACTCACTCTTAACTCTTAACTCAACTCCCTTAACCGACTCTTACAGACCAGGCTGCACCCCTTTTTATACCATACAATCCCCCGCCCTCCTGCTGGGATTGGCTGATGATTTACATATTTATTTCGCCTGCTTCCAGGGTGTTGTCACAATTGGCAACATTATAGCACGTGTATCAGTAAAAAGTGACTTTAAAAAAATAGCTAGAAACAAACCTGTTCTTTTTCTACAACGGAACGAGACCTGATCTGGTTTTAAGTTTCTGCTTAATCAGCATGGATCTCTTGATGCTGAGAACCCTCTGTGGGACAAAGAAAATATGCTTCAAAGGCTTCCCAAGTCTTCTGGAGCAAATCTCTAGCATACATGGCAGGGTGCCATGCATGTTAAGAGATTTTGCAGGGAGCCATGGGATCCAGCAGAGGCAGATTATCCGATCACAATTTATGGTTTCAACCTTACTGCCATTACAGTCGACCACGAGTTCTTAGTCAACTTCAACATGGAAGTGAAAGCGGTTAGAAAGGTTTGGGCAAAGCAGTAACTTCATAGACAGAATCTGCCCTGTGGACTAGCAGTAGTTCAAGGCGTGGAAGGCTACTTATTTTATTTTACTCGTTTATTGAACTTTTCTACCGCCCATCTAACAGATAGCCACTTTGGGTGGTGTGCAACAAGACAAACGACACCTACAAAGAACAAGCAAGCCATGTTTAAAGACAAAAATAGAAAATAAAAACATTAAACTATTAAACTAAACTATCTCTCATGGGCTAAAATGAAGCAACAATCACATCACAAATTACTAAAATCAAGGCAGAGGCAGACTGAATGCAGAAAGGTAATTGCTTATAGTAAAGCATTCAGAAAAAGATCATAGACGTGAAATGTGTTTGAATAGCCAAGTTTTTAATTGGCTTCTAAAAGCTCCTAGGTTTTTTTTTTTTTTTGTGGGGGCAGACTGGTAGATGGGGGCAGCCAGTTCCACAAATGGGGGCACCGCCTAGAAGTATCAATTCCTCGTCATCGTTCTCCGAGCCTCTCTCAGGGTCAGCATCCTTAATAGTAGTTAAGAGTGTCAGTGCTGAGGTACCAACACCCAAGTCAGAAGTTTTGGGTGGGGAATCCCTGAACGACCACCTGCTCCCACAAGAGCCTGCACAGATTTTGCAGTATCCTGGCAGGTTGGGTGTCCCATCATTCCATGGCTTCAGAGACTAGGACGCGGGGCAATGGTCTCAAACTACAGGAAAAGATATTCAATTTAAACATTAGGAAGAATTTCATGACAGGTAGAGCTGTTCAGCAGTAGAATATGCTGTCACGGAGGGTGGTGGAGTCTCCTCCGTTGGAGGTTTTTAAGCAGAGGCTGGATGGCCATCTGACAGGAGCACTATGATGGGGATTCCTGCATGGCAGAGGGTTGGACTGGATGGCCTTTGAGGTCTCTTCCAACTCTATGATTCTGTGCATCCCACCTGGGAAGAAGGAGTGACGTGCGGGCAGTTTCTGTGGGAGGATCCATTCTGCCATGTTGCGTTCCATTCGGCTTCTCTCTTTTACGCCAAGCTGTTAGAACTGATACAGGATTCAAATCCATGTTGACTTAGAAGGAATTGCTGTAAATAAGTGGTTGTTAACTTCTGTTTCATGGATCCCTGTGGTGTGAGTTGGACAGGAAGAACTTGTGTTTTCATTTTCTGTAAAATAAGTAAAAATTGGCATGTCTTTATGCACCTTTTTCTGGGGGGAGCTTTCATCCGATTCTCAGAGGGGAACCTTGACTACAAAAAACACTGATCTAAACTTCTGTTATTCAGTAAAATGTTTTCATGTACATTGTGATACATGCTAAACCAAGTCATTTTTCCTCCTCTCAGTGTGAAATTTGATAAAGCAAACATCCTTTCACAGCATTTCTGCTGACTCTGGAGAAATTCTTCGTTTGTTCTTCTCGCAACTGATGACAGTTTACCAGTGTAACAAAGAGTTGTTTCCATCCTTTATCTTCTAGTGAGTCACATGCGTTTCCTGGAAACTGCACAGCTATGAGAAAACATTGTGTTTCCTCAGTAGGGAAAAGAAAAAGCCACGCAACAATATTTTCTCATTGTTGGCTCTCGTCCCATCTAAATGTCAAGTTTAGATTGTTCTAAAGGAGGGGTATATTTGAACAAAGTTATGAAACATAAGGATATGCCAGTAACAAAACCGGGTGGATGCTGTCCTTTTGCAAGGACAATCAAACAAGATTTTGTGTTGATTTGGCAAAACAGAAGTTGTCCTTGACATCACCCCGGAGTGTCATCCAAATGTCTTCTGGAACCCAGAAAGATATTGATCAGTTGACTCTCTAGCACTTCTTCTAAGCACATGCTTTACTTTAATTCTAGGTTACCATAAACGACCTAAGACGTGGTGGAATAAAGTGGTAAGAACATAAGAACATAAGAAGAGCCATGCTGGATCAGGCCAACGGCCCATCTAGTCCAGCTTCCTGTATCTCACAGTGGCCCCACCAGATGCGTCTGGGAGTGCACGAGACTAGATATCTGTTTCGTGATATCACTCCCCGGCATCTGGCCCTTGAAGTACCCCAGTTTAAAGCCTGGAGATTACACATCTCCATCATGGTTTGTAACCTGTGATGGATTTTTCCTCCAGGAATCTGTCCAATCCCCTTTTGAAGGCATCCAGGCCAGATGCCATCACCACATTGTGTGGCAGGGAGTTCCACAGACTAACAACGCGCTGAGTGAAAAAATATTTTCTTTTGTCTGTTCTTACTCTCCCAGCCCTCAATTTGAGTGGATGTCCCCTAGTTCTGGTATTTTGGGAGAGGGAGAAGAGCTTCCCTCTATCCACTTTACTCATGCCCTGCATTATTTTCTACGTCTCAATCATATCCCCCCTCAGGCGCCTTTTTTCCAGACTAAAGAGGCCCAAATGTTTTAGCCTTTCCTCATAAGGGAGGTGCCCCAGCCCAGTAATCATTTTAGTCGCTCTCTTCTGCACCTTTTCCAGTTCTACTATGTCTTTCTTGAGATGCGGTGACCAGAATTGTACACAATACTCCAGGTGGGGCCTTACTATTATTTTGTATAATGGCATTATAATGTTGGCTGTTTTATTTTCAATCCCCTTTTTGATAATCCCTAGCATGGAATTGGCCTTCTTCACCGCTGCCATACATTGGGTAGACACCTTCATGGAGCTGTCCACCAAAACACCAAGATCTCTTTCCTGATCCGTCACGGATAACTCAGAGCCCATGAGTTGGTAGATAAAGTTTTGATTTTTTGCCCCAATATGCAATACTTTACATTTGGTTACATTAAAACGCATTTGCCATTTTGCGGCCCATTCCCCCAGTTTGGAGAGATCCTTCTGGAGTTCTTCACAATCTTCTCTGGTTTTTACCACACGGAAAAGTTTTGTGTCATCCGCAAACTTCGCCACCTCGCTGTTTATCCCTGTCTCCAGGTCATTTATGAACAGATTGAAAAGCACCGGTCGCAGGACAGATCCCTGGGGCACACCGCTTTTCACTTCTCTCCATTGTGAAAATTTCCCATTGACACCTACTCTTTGTTTCCTGGATCTCAACCAGTTCTCAATCCATAAGAGGACCTGCCCTCTTATCCCCTGACTGTGCAATTTTCTCAGCAGCCTTTGGTGAGGGACTGTGTCAAAAGCCTTTTGAAAATCCAGATAGATTGTATCCATCGGTTCACCCAAATCCACATGCCTGTTGACCTTTTCAAAAAATTCTAAAAGGTTTGTCAGACAAGACTTCCCATTACAGAAGCCATGCTGATTTTCTCTCAGCAAGGTTTGTTCTTCTATGTGTTTTAAGATTTTCTCTTGGATGAGGCTTTCCACCATCTTATCTGGGACAGATGTAAGGCTAACTGGCCTGTAGTTTCCCGGGTCCCCCCTCCTTCCTTTTTTAAAAATTGGTGTGACATCTGCTATCCTCCAGTCCTCTGGCACTGTGGCTGTTTTAAGAGACAAGTTGCATATAACCATTAAGAGATCTGCAATTTCATTTTTCAGTTCCCTAATAACCCTTAGGTGGATGCCATCTGGGCCCGGTGACTTGTTAATCTTCAATTTATCAATTAGACCTAAAACATCCTCCTTTTTAACCTGTATTTGATTTAATTCTTTAGTCAAGAGGGGCCGTTCAGGCAGCGGAATCTGCTCACAGTCCTCTGTCGTGAAGACAGATGCAAAGAACTCATTTAATTTCTCTGCAATGTCCAAGTCCTCCTTAACCTCCCCTTTTCCTCCCTCACCATCCAGAGGGCCAACTGGTTCTCTGGCAGGTTTTCTATTTCTAACATATTTAAAGAAGCTTTTATTATTACCCTTTATATTGCTAGCCATGCGTTCCTCAAAATCTCTCTTTGCCTCTCTTATCATCTTCTTACATTTCTTTTGCCAGCGTTTGTGTTCCTTTTTATTTTCCTCATTTGGGGAGGATTTCCATTTATAGAAAAACCTCTCCTTGTGCTTTAGAGCCTCTCTAACTCCACTCGTTAACCATGCTGGCACCTGTTTGGACTTAGAGGAGCTCTTCTTTCTTTGTGGTATGCACTTGTGCTGGGCCTCTATTATTGTTGTTTTAAACAGGCTCCATGCACTCTGAAGAGATTGGATTCTTCCAACCTTCCCCTTCAATTTCATTCTAACTAGTTTCCTCATCTGAGGGAAGTTTGCCCTTCGGAAATCAAGGGTTTTTATATCTGATTTGCTTGATACTCTTCCTCCAACATGCATGGCAAAGGAGATTGCAGCATGGTCACTGTTCCCCAGAGGCTCAGTGACATTCACATCCCTGACCAGGTCCTGTGTAAGACAGACTTGTGAACCAGAAAGGCTCTTGTTCCACTTCACCTCTGATATAATTTTGTTGGGCACACTAATTCTGCTGTGAACTGTAAGGCTTTCTGAGATAATATGTGATTTGTGACATATCCTGGGTATTTGAAACATACTAGGTATGTTATTAGCTGCCTAGATGTCCTAAGCACATCTGATCTCGCCTGATTTCAGAAGCTAAGCAGGGTCGGTCCTGGCTAGTACTTGGATGGGCGACCACCAGGGAATACCAGGTGCTGTTAGGTGCCTGGAGTAGGAACTGGCAAGCCACTCCAGTATTCCTACCAAGAAAACTCCATGGACATGGAGTCACAAAGAGTCAGTCATGACTGTAATGACACAACACACACAGGTATGGTACTGGTATGTGTCGTGTGCACGTGTAAATTCTGTTGCCACCATCTAGACATTAGAACCAAGTGTAGTATTTTAAATCATGGAATCTCACAGACGTGTCCTTCAAAACAAACAAAAATGGCTTACTGTAATACAAAGGACAAAGGAAACATTCCTGCTTTTGGTATTAACTCAAGTTATTGCTTCATGTCTTTACATCTGTCAGATCCTTTCCCTACACAGTCTCTTTGCGTTTGCCAGGCCTTATCTATACATCTGCCAGACCCTATCTGGCTCTCTCAATGTTTGCACAGGTATATATATCTGTTGACTCCACCCACAACAACTCTTATTGGAGTATACAAACAAGATTCCCCCCCCCACATTCTAAAATAATAAATATTCATAAATCAGGGTGAATGCCACAGTGTGGTATCATAATTGCCAGCTTGGAGCGTAAATACTTATTATATAGTTCTTCAGTGTGAGAATAACAAGTACAGTGGTACCTTGTATAAAGGAATTAATTCGTTCCAAATGAAATTATGTTAAGCAAATTTTCCTTTATAGAAATCCCTATAGGAATGCATTGGAAATGGAGTGATCCCATTTTTATGTTGTACGGATTCTCCCCATAGGCGATTATGTTAAGCAAAATTTCCCTATCTCCGGAATTTTTATGTTGTACAAATTTTATGTTATACAAGCTGTTGGTTATACAAGGGTCCACTGTCTTTGGAAACAATGTTCCCTCTAAATTTCCACCCACACTGAAAGAAAACCCCACCACGCCTACACAGAGTTCCAGCCATGACTGGAACCAAATGACCAGCAATACTCACTGTGGGTGTATAGCACCAATACAGTGCTACACATCCACACAGCTTGGAGGGAGCCCTGCCCCAACAAGTTACCTTTTGGACTAGAATTCCTGGATCCCTCCACCTAGTACAGCCAGCCAGTGGCTCTGAGAAGGATAGAAAGCAGGAGGATGGGGGGGGGAATCTAATTGTATTTGCACGTGTATATGCGTGCACCTCCATTCCTGCCCTTAAATGCTTCCATTAGCTCATCAAAGACCCGGTGACATTATTGAGATTGGTGCCATTAATAGAGACAATTCACCATGAAAGAAAATTGTGGATGGGTTAAAAAAAGTTTCCATCCATTAATAGTCAGAGTCCCATATTGGGTTGTTGTATCCCAAAACAGCTCAGTTGTGAACTGTTGATTATCACAAACCAAACTGATCTGGAAGCATTTACTGAAAGATCAGAGAGAACTACAATGCTGAATGCTGGCTAACAATACAACTTTATCTAGAGCAGTACATAGAAACAACCCCTTGAAGTTACCATTTTAAATCAATTAGATGTTTTAGAAGTTCACATCCCAAACAGGTGCTTCCCCATTTACCATCCTTTTAAGAGCAGGAGGTTTCCGTCTGACCTCGCTTCCAATTGTTTATTTCCAGGCTTGCCTTCCCTATTTCAAGATGTTAAGTTCTGGGATAATTGCTTGCAGTTGTGACATATGGAAACAATGCTGTTTGATTGAGATATAAGACCAGTTGAGTATCTGTAGAGTGCTGCTAAGACACAACAAGTCATGGCTCCTTCCCTTTTCTTCCACAAGATTCAAACATAATCATAACACAGAAGGCCAGAGGAAACACAGATACGGTACTCTCACACACTGGGGTGGGGTGGGGAATCACAATGAAACATTTCATTTTACCCATTTGATGGCTAAGGAACTTCCTCTCTATTATGGCATAGCTGTGTTAGTCTTTGGCCTGGCAAAACTTTGATGGAAAGATTGAAAGGTTTAGATTAAGTCATGGGTGTCCAAACTTTTTGCAAGGAGGGCCAGATTTGGTGAGGTGAAAAAGTGTGGGGGGCCAACCATTCAGCCACATTTGGCCCCCGGGATGGACTTTGGACAAGTCTCTATAACATGCAAGGAGGAAGGGAGGATGCTGCAGCAACGGATCCGGGGGCAGGTAGGCTGGGAAGGTGGCTGGGTGGTGGTGGACAGAGGCAGGGAGGGCAGGCAAAACATAAAACTGCAAGCTGATGTCTCCATCCGGTATGGAGAAGGGCCAGCTGGCGGGGATGCATGACAGGCTGAGATGGCGGGGAGAAGAGGCTGCGGGCCACACAAAATTTGTAAACGGGCTGCATTTGGCCCCTGGGCCTGACTTTGGACATGCCAGGATTAAGTCCTTATTGCCCGCCATTTGGTCAAAGCAGATATTCATTACATCACCTCTGGACAAATGACAGTGTGTGCAATCTGTTTGCTTCTATGCAGCACAGAATCTGGGTAGTGAAACATTGCAGATTACATTTGCCGTGCAGGCCAAGAAAACCGAGTGTGTGTTAGGGGGTTGGCAGTGGTTCAAGAAGAACAGGGGTGTGGCTGGCCTAACAATAGATTTTCCTGTAATATGGTTTATGCCCTCGGAGAGTTTTTTCTGAGATGGTTGTTAGAAGGATCAGGGAGCAACGTGTAATTTTGTCGCAAACAGTTCATTGGCAGGAAGGAGAGGAGTTACCTGGCCTGCTGTGAAAACAAGGAGTTTGGCGTAGCCTTGATTACACTGCCTCCAGTCCAAATTGCTGGTTTTTCACAGTTGTAATGCTAGGGTTTCTTTGTTAGTCAGGTATCGGCCTTAAAGAATGAAGTAGCATTACCGAAAGAGCTAGCAATGTGCTTTGTTCTGCAACTGGGAGGAGGGACACACAAGTGCACACACACAAGCATGAAGACGTATTAAGAGTTCTTTATCTCCAGTGCCATCTCCTTAACGGACAGACACCTCCATTCCAACTGATGGTTCCAACTAAAGCAAACTTAATTGACTCAGTGGGATTCATGCAAGTGTTGGCTTACCATGCCGTTGTTGATTTTGTTCTGGGACTACCCCATGGATATATATCAATCAGAGAATTTGCCTGAGGTGTGTTAAGTGTTATGTGCAAGCCCCCCCCCCTTTGAAAGGCACAGCAGCAGATAAATTCTGCGGACACAAGAGGTTTTGGCTGTACATGGCAGGATCCTAGAAGAGGTTAAAAATCTGGAAAGCAAATTGGTTGAACTATTCCAAGCGGTTCCACATGTTATATATCAGTAGCTCTCAAGCTTGTTTTGTATCAGTAGTTCTCAACCTTAGGTCATGGACTGCAACTCCCAGAAACCCTGGTCAGCATCGCTCATGATGAAGGCTTCTGGGGTTTTAGTCCACCTGGGCCCTAAGGTTTGGAACCACTGTTCAGCAGTATGTGATAGAACATTTATGGCTCAGAGAGTGAAGGCAGATATACACAGATACTCGCTTGTATTCATTCTTCTATGGTTACAGCTGAACTGTATCTGATGTGAGAGCCATCATTTGCTTTCCTAATCATTTAGATGGAGTTGGCTCACATATTCAGTTGATGAGGGAAAGGATCGTTAGATTGCGCTACATAAACCCGGGTGGTATGATTGCTAGCTTAACACTGAGATAGATACTGAGCGAGCCAGTGTGATGTGTCTGTATCTCTGCCATGTGCGGAATGTGGACACAGAAATCCCTTTTACATGGACGAGCCCATGACACATGAGACAGGGACGTTTGGATATGGAAGGGAGCCATATCCAATACATAAATTTGATTTGCAGTATTTTCCCAAGTATAAGACTTATTTTTTTTTTTTGGTCCAAAATTGTTAAGACTAAAAAATTGGGGGTTGTCTTCTACACAAAAGTAACCTGAAGAGAGAACTGTACAGTTGTGAAACTATAACTTTGGGCTGGAAAAAGTGGGCGTCCTCTTACACATGGAGTCGTCTTACAGATGAAAAAATACAGTATATTCTGGAACTGAAAAAGGAGTTAGACTTGGTGACTTTAGAGGCCCAACTCCATTATTCTATGATTCTATGAATTTGAGTCAACAGTGGTGTTACCACCTCTCTTATTATTCCTGATATGCAACAGTGGAAGGATCCATGTGTTACCAGAGCCTTCAGGATAGCTGTGCAAAGACCTTCCCACAAACACCCTCTAATAACAATCCCCAGAAAGATGTCTTCCATTTAGTGGAGCATATCTTAGTATCATTCACTTTTGGCTCTATGTGAAGACTTTTCAGTCTTGTCTCGCGTTGTCTCTTTGATCAGTTGTGAGGGCAGATGTGGGCATCTCTTCGAGAGACCACATATTGCTTTAATACCTGTGATGTTTATTTTAATATCCAGCTTTAGGAAACTCATCAGAAGTGTCTTCTAGATGCAAAATGAAATTATGTCTACCTTGTAAACAGTATCCTAATCAGAAAAGAGAATAAAATTCATGGTTCAACAAATTCTTATCTTGTTAAAAACAGGGTCACCACTTCAAATAACAAAGAGAGGGGAAATCCTCTCTGGCAGTTATGATCCTTAAAGATGCATGAACAAAATTTCACTTTTCATCTCTTGGTTGAAGACTTCATCAAAATTGCACAACTGGAATAGAAGGACATCACACAGTTGTTTAAATATGTGGTTGATAAGTGAGTAGTGAAGGGAAAGACTCTGTAAATCTAGTACAAAAGAAGATAATAATTTATCCTAGGTTAGAGTAGTCTATATTGAGGGAAAAAGACAAAGGGGACATTGAAAACAGCTTACAAGTGCATGCTACTCAAGTCATCATCTGTGACTAAGATCAGAGTTTAAAATAAGCCTTATTTCTGCATTCTTTATCTGCATGCTGTGGCATTTTTCAGAGTTTAGAAGTAACCAGTTAGAATGAGTGCAGCAGTGAATTGCTTTGGGGCAATTTAAAGTATTTTTAGAGGCATTTTGAATGGAAATATTCAAATTTTTATCACATTGGTAATCTATCCTAAAATCTGTCTCCAAAGCAAAATTAATAAGCAGCATAACAAAGCAATGTAGGGATTTACTTTTCAACTTTGGATCAAATAATGACCATGATCTACATTTTTAAACACAGTCCTAAGTGATGGCAGCAAATTGCCTTTTTAAAAAAATTACAACTGAAGCTCTGGGTACTTTTATTTCTCTCCACTTTCAACCTTCTCAAAATAGCTCTGTGGACAAGGACTTAGATTTTTTTTTAACTTTTGAAAATATGGCTAGGTGGCTAGGAGTGGTACTGTCGAATCCCCTAAGTGCAAATAGAAAATTGAGAGAAACTTGTGAATTAAGAGTTTGAGACACAGCAGATGAACAAAAAAAAAGACAACCAGTCTTCAATGATAATCAAAGAATTCTGGGCCATTCAGGCAAAATCTGAGGCTGCAGATCTTGGAACAAATATGAAGGAACTCAGCAGACATGTACAGAGATGCAGTTTACTCAGAAGTAAACCCAACTGCATACATTGGCTGAAATCTTGTATGCTGCCACATAATCTACCTTTGCGCAGAGATGACTTTGCCAGCTGTTACCCCACCCCCAGGCAACAAGGGCTGTGCAGGTCCATTGCACAGTTGGTTATGTCCTTCCCCTCATGACCAACTGCACAGTGTTTCTGGAGGAATCCTTCATGAACAGTGTGTGTAGCTCCTCAATAGAATTTCAACCATTGTTGCTTATGATGTAATCTCTGGGTCTAAAATTGCAGCCTTGGAAAAGTCCCTGATGTTGGGGAAGATTGAAGGCAAAAGGAAAAGAGGACAGCAGAGAATGAGATGGTTGGACGGTGTCATCGATGCAACCAATATGGATTTGACCAAACTCTGTGAGGCAGTGGAAGATAGGAAGGCCTGGCGAGCTCTGGTCCATGGGGTCACGAAGAGTCGGACACGACTGAACGACTGAACAACAACAACAAAATTGCAGCCTTAGGCATGGTTGCAAGTTTAGTCCCAACTAGAATAGGCACATCCGAATGAATGGGGCTTGCTGCTCGATGCTCATATTGGCCCTGCAGATCTCAATAAATATTTTGTTCTTGAGACTGCAATTTGATTTATCTCTTAAACGTCCAAACGACTTTCTTAAAGCTGTTTAAACTAACCACGCGCTCCTTGGGTCAAACTCACCCACACAGTACTTCATGCACAGTGGAGTGATGTGAAGAAGAATTTGGGAAATCAGCCCAAGTAGGGTAATGGGAGTCCTACAGAATGCCAAGCACACTGCAGATTATCACAAAACAGTAGCCAGATTAAGAAGAAATCCATTACAAGGTGCTATGCAAATTAACAAAGAATCCAATCATGTTTCCTTCTGTTTTTCTTAGTAGTAGGGATTTGTCTCTTCAAAAGTTGCATGTGCAAATGCATACCATATTTTTCGTGTATATAACACAATTTTTTCTAAAATCATGGCACAAAAAATTAAGGGGTGCTGTATACATAGAAGTAAGCCTTTCCAGGCATGGGAGGGTTTAGGGGGGAAGCCAAACTGACCTTGTTGCTTCCTTTCCATGCTCTGAAGACTGGTTTCTGCTTTGTTTTTGCAAGGGCTGGGGAGATTTCATTTTTGCAGGGAAATGCTGGGGGGGGGGGAAGCAACCCATTAAGAAGTTCATTTTCATGAAATGAAACAACCAGGTCCATTTGGATTCTTCTGTTTTATTTCTCCTCCACCCCACCCCATGCTCTTTCCCACCCCTGCTGTTTTCTTTTCTTTCCTTTCCGGGGAGCACCTGATTGCCCTCCTCTTTGCTTTGTTCTTGTAGGATCAGACCCTTCTTTTTCAAGTGAAAATGAACTTCTTAATGTGTTGCTCCACCCCCAAGCATTTTCCTACAAAATCGAAAGCTCCGGTCCTTGCAAAAACAAAGCAAAGAGGAGTCTTCAGAACACAGAAAGTAGAGGAAACACCAAGGGGTGTGGCAGGGTGGAGGAGGACTCAAAGAGAATTTCATTTTCTTAATTTGGAGTCTTAAAAGTGGCGGTGAGGTGTCTGCTATACAGTAGTAAATACGGTAATTGTTTCCTTCCTCAGGGGCCTAATAGGATAACATCTTTAAACTGGAAACAAAGTCGATTCATTTTGTTTGAAAGGAAACAAAGTACAGCTGTATTTGGCTTGCCGTTTGGTCCCGGGAAGTTCTGGTTGAGTGTGTGTTTAATACTTTCACCCTCTCTAAATCTTGCAGGACAGCAGCGTGTGTCTGTAACCAGCCTCCTGGTGTGCCATGGCCTGTTGTTAGTTGGAACAAATCTGGGGGTCATAGTGGCACTCCCAGTTCCTCGCTTACAAGGAATCCCGAAAGTAACTGGTAAGTTGAATGTTAAAGGCACAAGTAATACGGGAAGGCAGTGACCTATATTCATGAATCATCTTAATGAAATTTGCATTTATTAACATCACGGGGACAAGGGGCAAAGGATGAATGGGAATGGGACTTTCGCTGCTGCCTTCTGACACAGAGGATATTAGTAAACGATGGCTTTCTGTCATCTTTCTGATCCACTGGTCAAGACATAAACTGACCAGAGGTTTAAGTCTGGCTGGATTGAAATAATTGCTGGAATGATGTGTTATTTAATAAGCAAGTGGACATTCTAATCCGAATGGCTGGTTATCTGTGCAGGGGAAGACATGCATATGGATGCATATGCACAAAATATTTGGTAACTATTGCAGCCACTTTTATATTGAATTTCTGGAATCTAAATAAAACCTAACTAGCAAACATGAAGCTTGGAGGCCTCATCACAATCTTTCTTTCCTTCTTGAGAGACTTATGAGCTTCAATGTACATTAAAATGCAGCAAAATGAAAATAAATTACTACATTAGAATAGTCGCAAATAAATTATCAGACTAAAATAAATAGGCATTTATTGTATTAGTATGTGGGTAATGCAAGTAAAGTTTAAAACCATACATATTCCGTTTAAACTACTTTAAAACTACTCAACAGCAGCAGCAAAACACCTACAATTAAAATGTCTCAATCAAGGCCCATGTAAATAAAAATGTCCTTGCCTGCGGACAGTCGCTAAAATGGTCGCTAAAATGGACATATGCAACTAAAACGGAGGAAGACGAATTCAGAACAAAAATCGAGGAGACTGTTGGTAATGTTAAAACAGTGAGCCTGCCAACTAAAACAAGTCAGCTGATCCCCTTATTCATGCTGTTGTGAAAACAAAGAACAAAGCATGAATTGTACATCAACTTCAGCTCTGCATGCTCTAATTTTTGATTATTTGTTCTAGAGTCAGAAGGCAGCTGTAGCGTATAGTTGGTTGCTTTTTCCAAATGTGACCAGCTTTGCTTTTTTAAGTTCACATTAATCCCAGGAAGAAAATAGGTAGTAGTAACAATGGTATATTTTCAGACTACACTGGATGAACAATTGTTTTGAATGATTCAGTAAAGGTAGATGCCCTAAGCAAATTCAATCTTCCCTGATTTTGGAAGCTAAGCAGGGTCAACCTTGGTTAGTACTTGGATGGGAGACCACCAGGGAAGACCAGCGACTGTAGGCGCCTGGAGTAAGAACTGGCAAGCCACTCCAGTATTCCTGCCAAGAAAACTCCATGGACATGGAGTCACAAAGAGCCGGTCACGACTGTAACGACACAACACACACACACACACACACACACACACACACACACACACACACACAGGTTCCCCCTGCACATGCATGCTAATCGTGAATGCTTACTTACATAAAAAAGTACTCCCTGCAAAGCAGGGAAGGTAGAAAAATTAAATAATGGCTAGTTAGTTTTGTATACTAGATGTTAGTTGTTATCAGTCTGAAGTACTGCAATCTAGTCTGTCATTTCTTCTTCTTCTTCTTCTCCTCCTCCTCCTCTTCCTCCTCTTTTTTTGGCATAATGGATTTAAGCCTAAGTTAGTAGAAACGAGGAGTAGCACCAAGAAAAGACAGAATATGGGAAGGTAGCCAGATGTGCAAAGATTCTGTGTTGTTGTGCAAGAACTGGAAAATAATTTGTTTGTTTTATTGGCTAACTTTCTCCTGATAAGAGGACCCAAGGCAGCTCACAATATTAAAAAGAATAAAATTAAAAACATAAGCTAAACATTAAAAAACAATGAAACTGTTTGATAATCAAACTGCAGTTGAATAAGTAAAAGCAAGTAAACATTAAAATATTTTATTCTTAAAAGGCATCCAGGAATTCAGTTATGATTGCTAAAAGCCTGCCTGTGAAGATGGATCTTCAGCAGTTGGTAGATAAAAGGGAGGGGTCCAGGCTGATCTCTGTGGGGAAAACTTTCCATAACCTGAGAGTTGCCAAAGAGAGGGTCATCTCTCATGTCTCCACCAACTTTGCCTACAGTGGCAATGGGGCCAAGGCGAGGGACTCCTGTGACTGTCTTGAACACTGAGAAGGCTCAGGTGGCCTGGATCCAAGCTGCGTAATGATGAGCAGAATTGGGCCCAGAGATGAACTAGTAGCTGTTTAATTGTTGCAGCAGGGGTTTTATATGCTCCCTATAACTGGCCCATCCGTTGCTGCATTTTGGACCAGCTGTCATTTACAAACCCTCTTCAAAGGCAGCCTTATCTACTGCATGTTATATTAATCTAAGTGAGATGTAACCAAGGTATGTTTTATTGTAGCCAAATGAATCATCTTAAGGAATGGGCATGGCTGGTGCACCAGTTTTCACTGTGCAAAAAGAACTCCTGGCCACCGCTGAAACCTAGGGTTCCAGACCCAGGGATGGATCTAGAAGTATACCCAATCAGTGAACCTGAGTTTCCAGAGGGAGCGCAGCTCCATTCAGCAGAGGCTGTATATTCCCTTATCTGCCTTCCAGTTGACTATGAGCACCTCTGTCTTGTCTCAATTAAGTTTCAGTTTGTTTGCCCTCATCCAGCCCATTATTGATACTGTACTGGGCATTGGTTTAGAACCAAGATAGTTTCCTTGGAATTAGATGGGAAGGAGAGAGAGAATTAAGTGTCGTCTACATACTGCTGAAACCAAACCCCAAAACTCTGGACCACTTCTATAGCCGTCTGCAGTTTCATGTAGACTTTAAAAAGCATGGGGGACAAAGCAGAACCATGAGCGACCCCACAGGCCACATATTTGCTGGCAGCAGGCATCTGGAGAGTAGAGACCATGTCAGATGGAAATAGCACGAATACAGTGGTACTTCGGTGCCTGCTGCAGCCAGGATGCCGCAGTTCCAATCACCTGGTTTGCAAAGAGCCTCTCCCCACCCCTCTCCTTCTGCAGCCAAGATTCCCCAGTCCAAAACCACCTGGTTTGCAAAGAGGTCTCCACGGAGCCTCTGCCCTCCCCTTCTGAAGCCTGGATTCAACAGCTCCAATTACCTCCTTTGAGGCTTTGAAAGCCTCCCCTTTTGCAGCTTGGATCCCACAGCTCCAGTTACCTCGTTTGCAACCCTCCCCTTTTGCAGCTTGGATCCCACAGCTCCAGTTACCTCGTTTGCAAGGCTCCCCTTCCTCCACCATAAAACCTTAGGCTAAACATTTTTTGTTTGTTTGTCTCCTCTAAAAACTAGGTGTGCCTTATGGCCCGGTGTGTCTTATAGCGTGAAAAATACAGTATATAGAAACTTAGCAAGGTCTTTGTGCTTTACAGCCTTCCATGGGGGGCAGGGAGCATGCATAGATAGTTAAATAATGGCCAACATAGTAAGAGTTTTTTGTTTTTAATAACACTTTTATTTCCTTTTCTTGCCTTCCTTTCTTGACTGTAGGAAGAGGAATGGTCTCTTACCATGCCCATAATGGCCCTGTTAAATTCCTTGTAATGGCTTCTGTGTCCAGCAAACACAGCAAAAGCAAATCAAGGCACAGCCTGAACCGTCCTCCTTCAGGGTTGAAAGACGATGGGCAGAAGAACATGGCGGCCAGTGAAAGGCCTGGTTCTTCTCTGAGCAATCCTAATGACAATGCTATCTGGCTGGGAGATTCAGCGGGGTCCATTGCTCCAAAGAGCGACCTGTCTTCCTCTTCGGGGTCCCTGACTTTGTCTCATGGATCCGGTACAGCTGAACACAGGCCTGAGGAAATGGCGGTGTATGAGCTTTTGAAAGAGGTCTCCCTCAACCAGAGCAGAAAACGTCGATCTAAAGAAGGGAAAGCCATCTCCGTCTTAGTCATCTCTGGAGGACAAGGACACAGGAGAGTGAACAAGAAGTCGAAGCAGCAACGGCCAGATGAACTGGTGTCATCCGTGATGGTTTGGCAGATTCCGTTGTTGAAGATCTGAGAGCATCGGTGATGATACCATGCCATACTAGGCAGAAAAGCAAAACAAAAACAAAAAGCCCCACAGGCTTCGTTTTTTTTAAAAAAAAAACCAAACAAACCAAAATGGAGACACTGAACTTTCTTCACAAGAGCATTTTGGTGACCTCATCTCAGTACAACTTCTGAGTTAAGTGTCCATATTTGCAAAAGGTCAAATGGTTGATAAAACTAGTTTGCGCTGAACTCAATGCGTTGACTTCCTTAACGCCGGTAGAGGTATCCTGAGACCTCCCATTCAGAACTATGCTTGAAAATGTTAAACTCTTCATAAAAGTTGTATAGCAGAGGCTTATTTTGAGTTCCTTTCACAATTATGCCTTTATTTAAGCTCCAGTGTTATGGTCTAGAGAAAGCTAAGTAAGTGAAGGCAAGGATGAAATAGCATTGTACTGGTGCATCTTCCTTAAGTAATCTTTCCTTCCAAAGTGATGTAAGTGTGGTTAATTTCACCAAACATTTTTGAGCAATGATCATTCATATATTTGAGGATACTTAATAATTACCTTTATTAGGGTAAATCCAAGGATTCTAGATGTAGCGCATATTTCCACAAGGAAGTATCAGAGAAGAAATAACACAGTGTTGTCACATATTTCTTTAGGCTTATTTCCTTTGAAGCAATATTAAGTGTAAGATTCAGCACTTAAAAACAAATGTTGCAGAAAATAAATGTTAACATTTTGAAACATGAAATACATGTTTTACATCTTTTGCTTATTAAGATATTATTTTACATGGGAATCTCTGTTGTTGTTTAACTACTTGGCCATTCCAAATTTTGGAAAAGCAGACAAAAGCACCATTTAAGTTGACTACAGAATTTAGAAAAGATGGACAGGAGTTCATACTCTGGTGGTCACCCACTTCGTAGTACGTTCTATTGCTGACAGTGGAATGTACTCCATTTATTGGTACTGTTTATAGGTTTTGAGTCACTGGGTAGTAGAAGAGTAATCATTGCAACGCTAATAAGACAGTTTAAAGACCTATAATATTAAGTGATCATGGTGTCTCCATGAGATAACTACACAAAGATCAACACTACATAGTACACCCGTGTTTGCTGAATATGCACATTGTTAATGAGAGTTCTTGATGTGATCAAATAAAGCGCATTTGTCAAAAATATAGGCAAACCCCATTGCCTAAATTGTCCATAATTTGCAAGCGGTAGGGGGAAAGGACTCAGTTAATCAGAATGACATTATCATTGTTTTGCACAGATACAGTCATATTTATCCACATTTATCAGGAAGTCGATGCCGTCAATTCGACAGATTCCAGGGTTGATAGAACCGTTTGAAAGGAGCTGAAAGCCCGTGGAATGTCTCTTTCTATCCGGAAGACATTGCAAATGGTCAGAATAGCTGCTAGAGGCAAGTAGAGATGCTATGTGATGTCTTGGAACCTGGTTTGCCTATGACAGGCATGTCCAAACTTCGGCCCTCCAGATGTTTTGGACCACAACTCCCACAGTCCTTTCTCAATGGCAGTCTTCAAGCTTAGAATTCTGGGAGTTGTGGTCCAAAACATCAGGAGGGCCGAAGTTTGGGAATGTCTGGCCTATGACTTACCAGAGTCCAGCTTCTGGATCACACTTTTTGTGACGCTCTTAAGGCCCTCACTGTCCTGAGGAGAGTCTGTGGCAACAGCGACAGTAGATCTATACTGGTATCTCATTTGACGAGCTGAGGGTTTGAATCTAAAAGAGCAGATAGTGACTTGCTGTTCCAATGAATTTCCCCACATTAGGAAGAAATGGGCCATAGTAATCATGTTGGGTCAGTTAGAAACCTAGCTATTATCTAAATATGATCAAGTCCAGATCAAACCATACTTAACTCTTTGTTCATAATGCATAGTAATTTTTTAGTGAGAAACTGTATTATGGCCAAGGAGTTAAGTGGACTTGTATGGTATCATCCAAACTTAGCCATATTTAGAAAATATCTACTGAACCTAATGGGACTCCAACAGCTCTACTCCTTATATATTAGAAAATCTAATCCATTGCATAGGTTGATTTGTTGGTTAATAATCAAGATCACCAGATGGTGGTTCAAGACATGTAATCAATGTGCCAAGACAGGAATATGGTTGATCTTTCCATGGATAGACATGGATAGTCGAGGACTATAAGTTTTGCTATAGGTTGGCCAATGTCTTTTACCTCCCGCCCCGCCCCCGCCCCAATTCATTTTACAATGGCAAAAAAAAAGAACTTTTATTTCAGCTTCCCATTGTTTTGATGCCACAGTTGGCAATAGGTCGAAATATGGTTTTATTGCGAAGAAAACGTAAATGAGTTCTTTACTCAAATAACAAGCAGAAGCCAACAAAAGGAGGTTATAATTTATGTGAATCCTAGAATTAATTGCTATATATTACCTCTTGTCCCAGGCTGCTCAATTCATGTCTAACAATACCTAGCCAAGTCAGTTTGTGCACACACACACACACACACACACACACACACACACACACACACTTGAATGCTGCTTTTGGATCAATGTACAAAGTCCTGGTATAAATTAGGTGAACACATTCAGCCTGGGAGTGTATAGGCCTCCGTAGGCTGCTGGGCTGCAGTGCCTATGACTGATTCCTCACTACTGGCTATTCTAGCCGTAGCAGGTAGGGGCTTCAGTCAAATAATATTTGCAAGGCCACACAGTCCCCACGCACAAGAGACCACACTAAGGTCAGTCAGGCATCTCTAAAGCAACCAATAGTAATGAATTTCTCTTCTTGCATCTGTTGTATGCCATTGGTTTGGAAAAATCAATAGAACGAACTCTACTAGCATTAAAAGAACAGAGGTATTGGATTTGTTACTAGAACTGTAGCTTTTACCATGTAGATACCACGGCTTATATCCCTCAAAGCCTAATGTAGCTTGTTAAGTTTCTTCCTGCTGGTACCTTCATTGACTTGACTGCGGTTGACCAGAATCCAAAGAGATGTGATAATAATTTGAAGAGTCCCAATTATTATTATTTTTTTAAAGATATTGGTCTTGAACAGTTACCTTTCCCAGCAGTAGATCCTTTAGATACTGAAGGGGGCTTTCAAAAAGAGTTGTGATACATCCTTAGGCTCAGCTGTCTAAAGGAGAGCCAAGTCTCTCTCTGGGTCCAACCCACTAAGTACTGCCAGTAGAGATTCCTACACGTTGTAAGCGCTGCTGGATGCTAGGGCAGAAAAAAAAAGCTTTAAAGTATCTTATATAAAAACCTGTACATAGGTATAAACTAAAAGGCTAACTTGTAACTAATTGCAAAATACAGTATTTGCTTTGTAATATATTGTAAACTGGTACGATATTACTTTGATATTGGACGCAAGCCAACGGTAATGTAGTTTTTGGGTCCACATAGAGAAATCTATAGAACTGTGTTGCTAGGAGGCCCAGATGTTGTTTCTGCCTCCACTTCGAAATGCAGTATCTCTGAGAACTGTTAGAAGAAAGCATATTAGCATAACCACTACACTGCATTAACCGTTTTCTAACATCTAATATTGTACGTGTTATAACCTGAGCCATAAAGATTTGTATTTATGTCCACAATAAACTCAACGAATTGTTTGTTAAAGAAAACTGTGAATAAACAAGCGCTCCAGACATGAACTTGTTCTTGTTTTATGTGCTGAGAACTGGGAAAGGGGTACACATGAGATCGGGTGATCTAGCTAGAAATAAGGGTCTGCTGCTGTTTGTTTTGGTTATCTTCCTCCCTCCCTCGCTTTGTTTTGGCTCCAATTCCTGGAATTTTCTCTCAGCAGAAATCTAGGAGTATCAGCCTACCAGAGCCACAATGACAGACATTTTGCTCACCTGGACTTGGGCTGACTCTGAGGCTGCACTGGTGCTTTGGGCATTGGTTCCTGTTGTTCAGGTACGAAAAGGAAGCTGCAGCAGTGCTTCCTGGGGAGGGGGAGTTGCAGATCTTTTTTTTTTTTTGGAGGGGGGTGCCCTTACTAGGACCTAAATGGCAAAAAAGACTGCAACACATAACCGCTTCCTTTCTTGAACCTGAACAGGAACCAAGGTCTGAGACAGCAAAAAGAGAAGTTGATTGAGTACAGTAGGACCCCAGTATCCACTGGGGATTGGTTCCAGCCGTTCCTGTGGATAATGAAAACCGTGGATAAGAGAGAACCGAAAATCCCCAAATCTGCTGTTTAATGACAGTAGATTGCTTTACAGCTCCTGTTTTGTAACAGTAGCTTGCTATGGTTGCTGGGCTTGCTTTACGGCTGCTGTTTTATGACAGTAGCTTGCTTTGCAGCTGCTGGATTATGTAATTATTCCCTTACCAATTGTGGATAATGAATCAGTGGATACGGGGGTCCTACTGTAGTTTCATCACAGCTGACTGGTACTTCATGTCATAAGCAACGCTGGAAAGAAAGAATGTAGCAAGACAGAAAACAGCAGAAGCAAGCTTTGGGGCGGAGACATGTGAAAGAAAAGCCACCACCCAGATACAGTGGAACCTTGACTTAACATGCTGCTTGACTTGCAGCATATTTGAGTTGCAGCAAGAAGGGGCCTGTTTGACTTGAGTCGCAGGCTTTGACTTACAGCTTGGAGCCCTGGCATAAGGCACTGGAATCAGGCAGCAGCCACAACCCAGCATTGCGGCTGCCGCCTCCAAACTGCTCCTGCCTTCTTCCTCTCTTCCAGCAGTGGCGGCTTCGGCAAGGCCAGCTCCGAGCACCTGGAGCTGGTCCTTGGCCTCGCCGAAGCCACTGCTGCTGCCGGAGGAGAAGAAGGGCCGGGAGCTCGGGGCTGGCCTCGCTGGTTAGACAGTCGGCTCAGTCTTGTAAAAAATCTGGCTGCAGAAGTCTGGTCCACAATGGAAGCATTTTAGTTGGGGAGCTGTACAGTTGTGGGACTCTAATGGTAAGCATAGAGTTGTTCAGAACTTGGAACATCAGGTTAAAAATCAGTAAAACTTAAATGTTAGACATTGTTGCTATGAACATTAAAAAGTGGAGGCGTATAACTTGTGGACTATAATTCCACTGCCTTCTCTCTTTGAAGAGACATTTCATTTACATCCCCGGAAGGAATCTCCTATCCCAGTCAAATTTGTGTTAAATTGCTGTTTTCGGGGGTCTTTTTCATCATCTGGAATGGATTAATCTGCTTTCACATTACTTTCTATGGGGAAAGTTTGACATAAGTCATACTTGACTTAAGTCTAGACCTCTGGAACGGATTGATGACGTAAGTCAAGGTTCCACTGTAGTTCAGTGGTTTAGGTAGAGCAGTGATGGTGAACATTTTAGAGACTGAGTGCCCAAACTACGATTCAAATCCCACTAATTTTTTGCAAAGTGCCAATACAGCCGTTTAACCCGAATACAGGTGGCTGTGAAGGGGCGGTGTTGGGTGCCCACAGAAAAGGGCTCCGAGTGCCACCTTTGGCCCCTGTGCCATAGGCTCGCCAACACAGAGGTAGAGGTTGGGCGTTTGATGCCCCACTGTGCCTTCTTGACAGAGCCAGGACTTGATGATCCATAGGGTGCCTTCTAGCACTATGCTTCTAAAATTAAGATGATTCTCTTTGATGAGGCTGGCTAGAATCTCTTACCTCCAGCAGAGGCTCTGTTGTGTGCCCTGACCCTTTGACAGGATAGGCCAGAGCACAAAAGACAGAGCTTGCTTAGTAGTAGCACTTCAGATGTAGCTCACAAGCACCCATGAAAATCCGACTGGCTCCAACAGATTGTTCTCTAAGCCTGGCTTTCAGGGAGGCACTTAAAATTATCTGAATCTGTGTTTAAAGATTTAAAGAAAACATCTGGAGGACATCAGGTTGAGGAAGGCTTGATATAAAAGGAGTAGATTTCCTTTGATGGGCCCCCACACACATGCACACACACACACATTTTGCTTTACATCTCTCTCTTCTGCAAAAATCTACGGCCTGATATTAATGGCTTGGTCTTAAAATAATACTCAATCCTGACCACAGAGACTTCCTCCACACTGTGTATAAACTGATCAGTGCCTTTCCCACTCCCTTCTCCTGGCTCCTGGAGCAGGCCAGCTGGTATTTTACTAATGAGTGTGCACCTGTCAAGAGCCACGTAGGACACAACCCTTGTGTGTCATTCCCACTCCTGTCAATTGTCACTCCCAGTTTATTCCCACTTGCCAAGGGGCAACTGACTGGCTGTCAGCTTGCTTTGTATAGTTTGATGAGAGCACAGAATGCCATCCCTAGAAACAAGGAATATCGGCATGCCCCGAAGAGATTAGGGAACGCTGGCCATGCTTAGAGAAACCAGAAGCTGAAAATGGCATTGGAGACCACGTGAAATTAATATTTGGATGTGGTCATAGGCAGAATAGCAAGAGGTTTCAATGGTTCCAGTTCACCTTGTCTGGAATCAAGAAAGGAAGCCATGGGGACATCGTTGCGTTGGCATTGTTCCTGCTCCCAAGTTATTGAAATCAGTTGAAAATACTAGCACTGACCCCATCAGCCTCCCAATGACACTCTCAATCTTAGCTCTTCCAGATGTTTTGGGTGTCAAGCACCAGCTATTATGGCAGATGGTGTGGGGTTCCTCTGGATCAGGGGTCTGCAACCTTTAAGACATAAAGAGCCACTTGGACCCGTTTGCAACGGGGAAAAAAACCTGGGAGCCGCAAAACCATTGCGACATTTAAAACAAATATAACACTGCAAATATATTTTCCCCTCCCCTCACTCCTGGCTTTTTGGGCGCTCGCAAGCAACACACTCCCTCACAAGCTCCTTGGACATGCTGCGCCCCGGCGCCGGGCTCGGGTGGGGTGGGAAGGAGCGCCGGCGGCTGCGGCTCCTCCGGGCACCCCTGAGGGCTTCTGAGAAGGAAGCCAATGAAAGTTGCTTCTTCGGCACTTCGGGCGCCGGGAGAGCGAGCAAACGGGTGAGCCCGAGCCGCCGCCGCCTCCCCCACTCTGCCACCCTGTCCCCGAGGGTTTCCATCGAGGCGCGCACCTGCCTCAAGTTCTCCCGCGAGCGCAACTGGGGCGGCTGCGTGTCCGCCAGCCTCGGGGAGGGCCGGGCTGGGGGGTGGGTGGGCGCGCAGGAGGCACGTTCTCTGTGTTAGAATGGAGTGGAAGGCAGCTGCTGGCGGGCTTTCGGAGAGAGCAAGAGCGAGCGAGACAAGCAGGCAGGCGCACAGGCGCTCGGCTCAGCTTCTCGAGCCAGGTGGCGTGCCGTTGGCCTCCCCGGGCGGCCAGGGGCCCCTGAACAACTTGAGCCCGGCGCCCCCACCCCACCGCCGAAACCAGCTGACTCCAGGAGGGAGCCGCTGGAAGTCTAATAAGAGAGACCCCTCCTCAGCCCGGGGGGGGGGCTCGAACTAGCTGTCACGCCGCGTCCCTCGACTGCCAAGTTGATCTCGCGCAGGAAAAAGAAAAGCCGACTTCCTCCGTTGCTCTCCCGCCGCCACCAACCCCTTGCTTGTTGGGCCAGAACTGACAGCACTGGGCAAGGAAGCAGGGCGGCGGCGGCGGGGGGGGGGGAGAGAAGACTAGCCGTGGCCCCCTCCCCACGCCGCCTTTCTTGAGGTTCCCATTCCGCCCTCGCTGCCTTCTGCCCGGATCCTGCAGCCATGGTCTGACTCTCCCCCCCACACACACACTCCATCTCTCCCTCCTCCTCCTCCTCCTCTCGCCCCCACCCTCCATGGAGGAGGGAAGCGCAGCCCGAGTGCGTTGTGCCCACACCGCTTCCACTTTTTTGGGGGGGGGGCAGTTTTTAAAAATCTTCCAAAAATAGTACAGGAGGGAGAGGAGGGGAATTTCTAATCTCTCTCTCTCTCTTTTGCGGAGACACGCCGCGCGCGCGCCCGCTCCCCCGCGTTTTTGGAGCTTCATCCCAGCAAGTTAGTGCAAAGCCGTAGTTCTTTTTTTTGGGGGGGTGCTATAGCGAAGCAAAAGGAAAGAGAGAGAGAGAGATGCCAACTGCACATGTGCAATGCTTGGAAGGGGAAGGGGGGAAGGAAGGAGGGTTTTCTCTTCCTCCACGTTGCACACACACAACACACACACACACACACACACACATCGCTTCTTCCCCCTCCCACCAAACACCCAAGTAAGAAAGGAAGGGGAAGGGGGGAAGGAAGGAAGGAGGTTTTCTCCTCCCGTCTTTTTTTCTCGGGGGGGGGGGGGAGGCAACAATCCAGATCTGGGAGGTTTTCTTGAAGTTAAAAAAAAGAAAAAAGGCTGCCATTCGGCGGGCACTTTCCACCACGCCTCCCCCCCTCTCTCTTGCTCTGAAGAAGAGGGAGCGCGCTGAGAGTGTGGCCGCGCTTGGCTTCGCGCCGCCTTGTGGGACGGGCTGTCCTCGCAAGATTCGGCGCCTTTGCATTGAAATTTCTGAACCCTCCTGGAGCCGCGGCAAATGTTCCAAAGAGCCGCATGCGGCTCCGGAGCCGCGGGTTGCAGACCCCCGCTCTGGATGAACAATGGTTGAGAACCAACCATCATCTCAAGGAATGTTCGTCCCCACACAAAGGTCCACCTCCAAACTGAGATGCCTGGGTGCATCACATCCTAGTAAGGGTGATTCCCTCTGGACCAGTGGTTTTCAACCTGTGGCTCTCCAGATGTTCCTGGACTACAACTCCCTGAGGTCTTCCCTGACTCAATCCCTGAAAACTTTGTACATATTCCAGCGTTTCAAATTCAATGAGCAGATAGAATTGTTGATACATCTGGGAAACAGAAGGGTGGAGGATTGTGCTTATCTATCAATAATCGTTGGTCTAAAGAAATAACCACCTTAAAAAATTTTTGCGATGTGGACTTAGAAACATTAATCATTATCTGCAACCCCTTTTATTCCCCACGGGAATTTTCTACATTTTTGGTGGTTGCAGTATATATCCCTGCTGATACTTCTGTGACAAATGCATTAAGTATTTTAACAAGTCAAATTATATGGGCAGAAAATGCACATCCTGCTGCTTTTAAAATTATTTTAGGTGATTTTAATCTAGCTGATTTAAGCAAGGAGTTACCAAAGTACTTCCAGCATGTTAAATGCCCTACTAGAGGGGAAAATATTTTGGATCATTGTTATACAACTTTAAAGGATGCTTATCGCTCTTTATCATGCTCAGCTGTGGGACATTCTGATCACCGCATGGTTCACCTTTTACCTGTTTACAAACAAAAGCTTAAAACTTTAAAACCAACAATTAAAACAGTGAAAACTTGGACTGAGGAAGCAAAGTTAGTTGCAAGCATGTTTTGACTGCACTGATTGGGACCTATTTGAAAACACTTCTGCTGATTTGGATGAGCTCACAGACACTATAACATCATATGTCAGCTTTTGTGAGGACTTATGTGTGCCATCTAAGAATGCGAAAATTTACAGTAATAACAAACCGTGGTTTACAACTAAACTCAAACAGCTACGTCATGCCAAAGAAGAAGCCTATAAAAATGGTGATAGAACATTGTACAATCAGGCTAGGAATATATATTGACCAGAGAAATTAGAGCAGCAAAAAGCAACTACACTGAAAAGTTAAAGAACCAGTTTTCAACCAATGAATCAGCAAATATGTGGAAAACTCTTAAAACCATTACTGGTCATAGTAAAACTCCTCTCCATGTTGAAGGAAATCATCAACTGGTGAATGACTTAAATATGTTTTACTGCAGGTTTGAGAGGAAACTGCAGCCATCTATTCCTGCAATCTCCATCTCAGATTTAACAACAACAACTGAGCCTGTGGAAATTTATCCCATGTCATCGGGTCCTCTGACAAGGAATTGAATGATTATAGACCAGTTGCTTTAACTTCTGTGGTCATGAAAACTTTTGAGAGACTATAGTGTTGGCTCACCTGAAATCTATCATGGATTTGTCATTAGATCCATTGCAATTTGCTTATCGTGCAAATAGATCAATAGATGATGCTATGAATATGTCCTCACATTATATATTGCAACATCTTGAATCTCCAAAATCTTATGCAAGGGTTCTTTTTGTTGATTTTAGTTCTGCATTTAACACTATTATTCTGGGTATCCTTATGACTAAATTAAAACAGCTGGCTGTACCTGATCACATTTGCAAATGCATTGTAAGCTTCCTAACAGACAGAAAGCAGCAGGTGAAGTTAGGTAAAATTATATCAGATATTAGCAAGGTTAGCATAGGAGCCCCTCAGGGCTGTGTGCTTTCTCCATTTCTGTTTTCCTTATATACTAATGATTGTACCTCAAAGGATTCCTCTGTTAAAATAGTGAAGTTTGCAGATGACATTGCGGTGATTGGCCTCATTCAAGACAATGATGCATCTGCCTATATGCAAGAGATTGAACAACTAGTTTTATGGTGTACTCAAAATAATCTTGAATTAAACACATACAAAACTGTTGAAATGGTGGTGGATTTTAGGAAGATTCGTTCTATACAGCCACCTCTTATGATATCAAATAACTTAGTGTCAATAGTGGAGTCCTTTAAATTTTTAGGTACTATTATATCTCAAGATTTAAAATGGTCATCTAATATTGAAAGTATTATTAAGAAAGCACAACAAAGAATGTTTTTTCTGCGTCAATTTAGGAAGTTCAGACTGCCAAAAGAACTGTTGATTCAATTCTATAGAGGTGTTATTGAATCTATTATCTGTTCCTCTATAACTGTCTGGTTTAGTTCTGCGACTAAGCATGACAGATATAGACTTCAAAGGATAATTGGAACTGCAGAAAAAATTATTGCTACTAATTTGCCATCTATTGTGGAACTGTATATCACACGAGCTAAAAAGAGGGCGATGAAAATATACACAGATTCCACACATCCTGGACATAACCTGTTTCAATTGTTACCCTCAGGGCAACATTTTAGGACATTGCACACTAGGACAACTAGATATAAAGATAGTTTCTTTCCAAGTGCTATCAAACTGTTGAATAATTAATTTTTACTTTTCTTCTTCCTTATATTGTATTGTTGTACTGTGTTTTTATTGTTGACTATATGATTCTTATATTTCCTTTAATAGAGAGGGAACATATTTTACCAAAACAAATTCCGGGTGTGTCCAACCACACTTGGCCGATAAAAGTATTCTGATTCTGATTCTGATTCATCACTAGCTGAGCTGGCCAGGATTTCTGGGAGTTGCAGTGCAGGAACCTCTGGGGACCCACAGGTTGAGAACCACTGCTCTGGACAGTGTGAGACTGCAGCTCTCGTCATTCCTCATCTTGGACTCTTTTGGCCTGGGCTGATGGAGCAATCTGTGGTGGAACATTCAAGAAAATGTTGGCACAGTATCCCAGGAGAAGTCGTGTGTACATCACCAGCGAACTATCTTTCTGATGGTGGATCATACACCAGGATGTTCTTTCAGAACTTTTCCTTCTGGGACTTGGTGCCTCTGTCTTTCCTGGTAATTCCCTCCATGCTGCCTCCCACCTTCTATGCTGCCACACCAGACTTGACACAAGGGTTGCATGAAACATCATTCACCGACCCAGTGCACTTGTGTGCGACCCTATGTCATACTTCCAAATACTTCCCCATCTTTCATTACTTACTGCCCTGGTTCTTCTGCTGTGCCTTTTTCTAATTTCTCCCAGGTAGTCACAATGCAGGCAGCCACACTGCATGCAGTTGTGTTTGTTCCACTTCTTCCCTCCTGACCCATCTTTTGGCTGCCCTCTCCCGATCTCTTGGAAGGATTTTTCATTCCACTCGATAGGACTGTACCTATCTGGATGACTCCTTGACAGATCTGGCTGCAGAGCCAGAGGTGGGGAGTTGGAGAAGAGCCAGGCTGGCCAGTCCCCAGGTGTTCCCGGAAGAAGGGAAGGGTAAGAGTATTTTCTACCTGGAAACCCTGGAAAAGGGTCGCCATAAGTTGGACGTCACTGTCCAAGATGATGGTAGGACAGCGCTATGGCTTATTATTAAGCCCTTGACCACTTATCTTGACTGATATGCTTCTTTCAAAGCACGGCAGGGAGATCCGTTTTCCATATCACTCCATGTCCGCGCGCTCCTGCGGCAGACTTAAGGCGGAGATGGGTCCCCTCCTGAGCTGAAACCCGCGCCTGCTTCGGTGATGCAGGAATAACCGCAGCCTCTCCTGGCTTCCTTCCAGGCCAAGGTGGATCCTGCCATGCGGGGCCTCGGGCGCAGGGAGGGGAGGTGGCTCGGCACCCGAAGCACTGCAGGGGCGGCCTCCCCCTCCCCTCCTCCCCCTCCCCCTCCCCCTCCTCCTCCTCCTGGCGCAGGAGGGAAGGGCCGATCGGGGACCCGTCGCTTGCTCACCAGCAGAGACACGGGGATGGGGGGGCAGGAGGGATGTGTCCCTGATGGGCAAGTTCGTCCCGCACTGAGCAACAGGTTTGCAACGAATACAGCATTTGCTTTTCCCACGCATTGCGGGAACCCCGGGCGACGCGAAGCACGAGGCCAGGTAAGCTAAGGTCCCTTCTAATAAATAAGGCATCACGAGGAAGGCAGCGGCCCCTCCCGTGACGATTTTCGAAAAGTTGCTGGAGAGCAACTTTTTTTTTTAAACGGATGTTTGCCTCTCCCACCCTATACCTATTCACCTTGGCGTCGCCAGGTACACTCAGTGCATCGAGGCTTACTTCTGAGTTTGGTTTTTTTTAAAGGACCTCAGCGAGGAGGGGCGTTTTCCTTTTCATTTTTAAAAAGAATCTCAGCCTCCCCCCCCCCCCCCCAAAAAAGAGGCGGGGGGGGGGGGGAGGGCGAGAAGTCACAGGGTGAACAAAAGGTTGTTAGTCTGTGGAACTCCCTGCCACAGGAGGTGGTGATGGCATCTGGCCTGGATGCCTTCAAAAGGGGATTGGACAGATGGGTTACAAACCATGATGGAGATGTGTAATTCCCCAGGCTTAAAACCGGGGTACTTCAAGGGCCAGATGCAGGGGAGTGGTATCAGGGGACAGATATCTAGTCGCATGCACTCCCAGATGCATCTGGTGGGGCCACTGTGAGATACAGGAAGCTGGACTAGATGGGCCTTTGGCCTGATCCAGCATGGCTCTTCTTATGTTCTTAAAAGTGTCACCCTCCACGCATCGCTCTCCTCCCGCCGCTCAACGTGACCGACGAGGCCGCGCATGGCACGCGGCGCGCTTGGGCCGCCCCGTCGCCTGCTGGCGTGTGTGTCTAGCGAACTGGTGGGTGGGGGAGCAGCAGCAGCGACGGGAAAACAAAGGATCTCCTCCCCTCCCGTTAGGATCCTCCGAGCCGATCTCCCCCTGCAAAAAGGTGGGTCGACGCGCCGCCGCCAAGGCTGGGGGCGATTTTTGCGCGCGCGCCGCATGTTAGCCGCCCGCCTCCCCCCCATCACCTCCCGCAACCAGGCTTGCTTCGGTGCGGGTGCCTGCGAGACCCTCCCACGCGGGGGCGCGGCGCGTGCACGCCGCCAAGCAGGCAGGCAGGCAGGCAAGGCGCACACGCGCGCTGCCACCTTCGCGGGTTTCTCTGCCCAGAGGGAGCGACCAGGCGACGCCGGAGAGAGCGCGATCGAGCGGGCCACCTCCTCCCGTTCCTAGGAGGAACCTTTCCCCGCCAACCCACGCACGCACACGCGCGAGAGAGAGCGCGCATCCACCCCTTCGGCGGCGAGGAGGAAGGATCGGCTCCCCCAGCAGGGATGCTTCCCTCCGTGGCCCGAGCCTTGTCGCCAGCGCGGCCTCGCCCGGCCCGGCGCATCCCTGCAGCGGAGGCTAAAATTTAATCGGCGGCGGCGGCGGCGGCGGCAAGTCCAGCTAAGCCCGCCAGGCAGCCCGCTCGGGCTTTTTTCCCGCGCCGCCAAGACCGGAGGCCCGCCCCCGCTCGGAGGACGGACGACCTGCCTGGCTCTCGGCCCGGCGGCGAGGGGGGTGGGTGGGTGGAGGTAAGTAAGCCAGCCCCGCTCTGGTGGTCGGGGTGGGATGGGGGGGCGCCTTTTCCCGCTCCCCTCTTGAGAACGCGTTTTGCAAGCAGCCTCCAAGTGTGTGTGTGTGTGTGTGTGTGTGTGTGCGCGCGCGCGCGCGCGTGTGTGTGTGAAAAATGTGGCCCGGTGCTGCGCGCCTTGGCCCATGATCGCCTCTCCAGCGACCAGGAGGTGACAGGCGCAGGAAGGGGCTTGTTAGTTTTCCATCGCGCTTTCTTTCCCTTTAAAAAACCGACCAACCAGTTCCCTGGGAAGCCTCTTGCTGCTGATGCTGTGGTTGTTGTTGTTGTTGTTGTTGTTGTTGTGGACCCGGCGCGGAGAAAGATCCATGCGTTGCTCGGCCTGGATGCTGCGCCGAAGGACCTTGGCTCCTTCCCTTCTCGGGCTGGCTGGCCGGCCGGCCGGGCCACCGTCCATGCAACAGTGCATGGAGCAAACAGCCCCCACCCCCCCACCCCCAGCAGCGTCGGTCCGAGGCGGGGGACGAGCGAGAGGCAGCCCGGAAGGCAAGCGGGATGCGTTTCGCTGATGGAGATTGGGAGTTGTGTCGTTTTCTAATCACACGTCTCTCTAGCCTCCGCCCCCGCCCCCAAATCCAGATCCCATCCGCTCTCCCCGTCTTCCTCACAATCCAGATTAATCCACTTCACTGCTCCCTCGCCTGTACAGTAGGATCAGGGCTGGACTGAGCATGCTCTCTCTCTCTCTCTCTCTCTCTCTCTCTCTCTCTCTCTCTCTCACACACACACACACACACACACACACACACACACACACACACACACAGATAGATAGATAGATAGATAGATAGATAGATACATACATACATACATACATACATACATACATACATACATACATACCATGTTTCCCCGAAAATAAGACAGTGTCTTATATTAATTTTTGCTCCAAAAGATGCACTAGGTCTTAATTTCAGGGGATGTCTTATTTTTCCATGAAGAACAATATGGTACATATTTATTGTTATCTTATTATCGGGAGGCCTTATTTTGGGGGGATGCCTTATATTTCAGTGTTGGGCAAAACTGTAAGCAGGTCTTATATTCAGGGGATGTCTTATTTTCAGGGAAACAGGGTAGGTAAGGTAGATAGATAGATAGATAGATAGATAGATAGATAGATAGATAGATAG
>JAHTLZ010000122.1:34501526-34516227 GCA_023846285.1 Phrynocephalus versicolor | reverse complement strand
AGACAGACAGACAGACAGACAGACAGACAGACCCTGGCATCTTTTCAGGCCGACTCTCTTAAGCTGAAAACCACAAGGAGAACTTCAGGGTAATGATTGCAGGTTTCTTGGAGTACCTTTCATTTTAATTTCAGTTGCTTTTTGGGGGTGGGAAGGGGTCCCAACTCCAGGCCAAGCCATCAAGCAGCCTTGTTTCCAAGTGGCTTGCTTGCTTGCTGTAAAAGGGTTAAAGACGAGCCCTCAGAATCTGGGATTGCTTTTATTTTTTATTTTTAAAAATTAGAAGCTGATTCAGGACTCTTAAGAAACACCCGGCCTTCAGTGTTATACAATACCCATTCCAGTATAAGGTTCACATCATGGTGCTTAACAGCTTTTATGAAACGTAGGAAAAAAGAGGGGAATGAGAACAGAACTTGGATTCTGAAGGGTATTATTAAACAATGTTTTTTTTAAAAAAAAAATCCGGCAGAGATGCTAACTTTGAATTTAAAACAGCTTCAATTATGGAGTCATTTGTGGAAGTGAAGTCTGGCACGGTAAAATATTTATTCTGACTCAGCTAGCTCTACACTGAAACATGTTTGAGCTTTCCTTGCAATGCATGTGAAAAATACGGACTATGTGGAACATCTCACGTTGCATTTTCATCAATGTGGGCCGGATGTGGCCCCTCTAATATTGGTGGACTGTAAGTCCCATGATCCCTTACTGTGAGGTATGTTGGGTGTGGCTGATGGGTGTTGCAGCCCATCAAGGAGCCATGTTCCCCACCTCCGGCCCCTGGCTCATTGGTTTGTTTATCTAATAGGTGTCTCCTAAATCCTCCTCCCCTGTGATGGATTCACCTGCATCTCCCCAGTATCTCCAGAGTAGTCACAATGGGTGCAGTATTGTAAGTGCAACTTCTTCCCCTACCCCCGGGCTGTCCAACTTTGAACAGGCCAAGGTTTACTTTTTCCGTCCCAAAGTGCCTGAGGGCTACTACATTAAAACCTCTACTTACACATTTTATCTGTTCCGAGCACATGCTCGTAAGTAAAAACTTTTGTAAGTACAGCAGCGATTTCCCAGAGGAATGCATTGAAAACCAATTAACCTGTTCTGGAGGGAACAGATTTCAATGCACCATGGCCCTTGAACTGCCCCACTCAGCTGAGACTGCAGGCTGGCAGACCCAGAACTTTGCTGGGGCAGTGGTGATCCTTGGGATGGGGGAGGGAGGGGTGGAGAACTTATCCCCTCACTTTTTTAATTGATGGCCGGCGGGCTACTTTTGAATCCTTCACGGGCTACCAGTAGCCCCCGGTCTACCTGTTGGGCAGTCCTTCCCTACTGCAGGCATGTCCAAACTTCGGCCCTCCAGATGTTTTGGACCACAACTTCCACAGTCCTTTGCCATTGGAAATAGAGGCTTGGAATTCTGGGAGTTGTGGTCCAAAACATCAGGAGAGCCGAAGTTTGTCATGCCTGCCCTACTGTATTGCCTGTCCTTTGGTGACTCCCTGCAGTCCTCTTTCAGTTGATAATACAGTGGTCCCCTGCCCATTCGCGGTTCATATACTGCAGCCCCGCCATGTTATGGGACTGCAGTATATGAAAAAAGAACCCCCGTGGTAAGTGGGGAAAGGCATGTTTCAGGCCTTCCTTACTTACCCCAGGATTGGCGCTATCCTGAATGGGACTTTGAGGGCCTTCCTGGGCCTTCTGGAGGCCCAAAAAGGGCCTCCTTGCGATCCTTATTACTTGTCTATCAGAAAAAACACTCCGTCTCCCAGGTCAGACCTGTTTTAAGCGAAGAGTAATTTTAGATAGCCTCCTTTATATTTATATTGATCCACTAAGTATATCTGTACTTTTGCAAATATATTTTATGCCAATAAAGGTGAATTGAATTGAATTGAATTGATGTCACTTCCAGGTTGCAGGGAGGCCCTTTGGGGGCTTCCAGAAGGCCCAGGAAGGGCAACGCCAGGCTGGGGGTAAGTACAAGAGCCCCCAGCTAGGCGCCCCTGGCTCATCCCAACCTGCATCTGCATATTGTGGATTTTCAATTATCACAGGTCGGGTTGAGTCCCTAACCCCCGCGATCAGGGCCAGCACGTTCATTAAGGCGAACTAGGCAGTTGCCTAGGGCGCCAAAATGGAGAGGGCGCTGGCCAGCCTGCTGCCCCCCCGCTGGCCACCGCCGTCCAGCCGCCCGTCACCGTCTGGCCGCCACTCCTGTGCCCGTTGCCGCCCCCACCATCCACCGCCCCCTGCTGTCTCGCCCTCTGCCCCCCCCGCCCTCCTCCCCACCCGCCCCCTGCCCCGTCCCCCGCCCTACCCCCCGCTCCTCGCCTAGGGCGCAAAAAAAGTAGTGCCAGCCCTGGCCGCGATAGGCAGGGGATCACTGTATCTACGTTTGTAAGCTCAGTCAGGTAGCAGGCCATCAAGCCCCACATGCACTGCTGGTGCAAGATATGATGTGGACGGGGAAAGCAACAACAGAAGAGGTGGCATGCAGCTTCCTTCCCAGCTGTTGTGGCCAAAAGAGCATGGGAAGTATCTGCCCACCATTTCTATGGCCTCAACAGACCCACCTTTCTTCTATCAAATAATACCTATGAGTAATACTGTATTGTATAACTGGGAGCTGCTTCCTTAGGTTGATGACTTCATTCATAAATGCTGTCTTACTCACAAGATTAAAACTTAGCAATTGATTTGGATATTTAGCAAATGACCATCAATAGGCTGCCGGAGCCGAGTGCTGGTTGATAAGAGACTCTCAACCCTTTTTCAGAGGAACTGATCTTTTGTTTATAACTGGCCAACTAAAACAGCACATTGAAAAGAGCAGTTCTGTATACAGCCACTCAGAAAGAAGCCCCCCTTGTGTTCAGTGGGATTTACTCCCATGTAAGTGTGTGTACAGTTCCAGCCCCAATCCCACTGATTTCAATGAGAGAGCTAAGTATAAAATACTCCCATGGCGGTCATGGGAGTATTTTATACTGGAGTGGTGGTGAACTTTCAATACTCCAGATGTTTTGGACGGCAACTCCCACAGTCCTTCGTCATTGGCAGTGCAGGCTTGGAATTCTGGGAGTTTTCGTCCAAACCATCTGGAGTGCCGAAGGTTCGCCGTTGACTGTTTGTTTAGACACGTTGGTACCTGCTAGGATTACTGGTTCCTTAACCTGTTAAACTGAATTGCTATATGGAGTTGTGGGCGATGCAAACGTAGAAGGAAGTACAGAGGCCCAGAGACCTTTGGGTAGTGGGCGGCATACAAGCTAAATAAATAAATAAATAAATAAATGACAATGGCCCTTATCGACTTTATACTACTCCAAAAGTACATGTGGATGAGAGCAAAGGTACTGTTTGACTGAAATTATCCCAGATTCCTTTATTCTTGTGCAAAGCTTGAATGCTTTCATTGGAAGAGATTTCGGTTTGGGTATGATAATTGACTCAGAAGTGCTTTCCCAGAAGAGATACAGTGACATCCCACCTATAGTGGGGGTTAGGGACTCACCTAACCTGCGATAATTGAAAATCTGTGATATGCAGATGCAGGTTCGGTCGGGCCTGGAGGGGCCTAACCCGAGGGGGGGGCTTGGAGGCCTCAGAAATGATTTTTGGTGACCCGGAAGTGACATGCGGTTTGCAGGGAGGCCCTTTTGGGGCCTCCAGAAGGCCTGGGGTAAGTATGGGAGGCTTGAAACAGGCCTTTCTACCCTTACCCCAGGGGGCCTTTTTTCATATACTGCAGTCCCGCGGTATAGTGGGACCGCAGTATATGAACCACAAAAAAGGGGGGGGGACAACTGTACCTATTCCCTCAGTATGCTTTTGAGTTGGGATCGTTCTGTCCCCCACTGTGCCACAGGAAGCTGTTCAGTTGTACCAGTTGCGTCGGGAGAGGGTTTAAAAAAAAACCCAGACAAGCAGAAATATTTTTCAGTTCAGTGGCAAGGCGAGTCATGTTCAAATGACTGCATGGCTGGCTGGGTTTTACAGGCTGTCTCGTGCACATAGCAAAGTCTGGCTTCTGGTGAGTTTTATAGACTGCTGCTCATGGCTGCCTGCACGGAGTCCAACTGTAATCCATATGACATGCTTAATCTGATTTAACGGTCATTTCCTGTACCTACAAAACCTCAGGAGCTGTAATCCAAGGAAGGGGGGGGCGGTACTAGATGTACATAATGCTTGGTCTCCTTGTGGGAAGGCACACTAGCTAAGTGGAGATACAGTCAGTGTAAGCCTGTATAGATACGCAGCGGTTAACTGTACCAAGAGGGAACCAGCACTCAGTTAAACCCTGCCGGGGACCTGAAATAAGCTGTGCAGGCAATGGCAGAGCCTCCCCCTTCTCCTTGCCGAGTCCCACGTGAGGGGTTTCATGCCGAGATAGTTTTCTCAGGGAAAAGAGTACTTCTTTGGTGGAAGAGTGGGCAGAAGACGGATCACTGCCGAGTGTGCAGCAGATCAGCAACGTGTTGTCTGTCTTACAACGGTGTAACAATAGCAACAGCCGAAATGCCTTCTCAACTCTACGTGGGTGAACCAGAAAACTTGAAGGGATACGACCAGTAGTTTTTTGTTTAGAAGGATTTAGGAGGTTGGGTCTAAGACTGCTGCCAAGGAGGTGACCTCAGCACGTGTACTCTGCTCCTTTATCTTTAGACCAGGGGTGCCCAAACTTTTTGTAAGGAGGGCCAGATTTGGTGGCTGAGAATGTGTCAGGGACCGGTTGCTCCCCGACCCTGCCACCCCACTGCAAGCCCCACCCACTGACCCATAAGCCCCACCCACTGACCCCTTGCAACCCCACCTGCAGGAAGGAAGGGGGGACCAAGGGAGGGAGGGGGGAGGTGGAAACCAAGACAGGAAGGAAGGAAGGTGGGGACCGAGGGAGGGAGGGAGGTGGGGACCAAGGGAGGGAGGGAGGAAGGAAGAAAGGTGGGGACCAAAGGAAGCACAGGGAGCCGTGGCCACAGGTCACCCCTTGGAAGAGGTGATCTGTGCGACCTTGCACCCCCCCAAGCTCCCCAGCGGTGGTGACGGCTCACCCGCCAGCCCACCCCAAAGCTCCTTGGTGGTGGCAGAGGCCCGCTGGCCTGACCACCCCACACTTTCCCCTGCTTTGCTGGTGGCGGCAGACCGCCCAGCCGCCCAAGCTTCCCAGTGGTGTCAGTGTTGGCAGAAGATTTTAAAAAAAACTATGGGGCAAAGGGGGGGGGAGCAGCGGGCCAGCCAGTCATGGGCCACTCAGAATGGCCTGACGGGCCGGATTTGGCCCCCCCCGGGCCGGACTTTGGGCAGGCCTACTTTAGACAGTGGTTCAAACTGGTTCCTGCGGGTGGACCCAGCCTTCTCGAGGGAAAACAGAGCCTTTCATAGTTGTAGTTTTGAAAGAGGTTGCCATGTTCTTCTGTGCAAGCATATTAGGCAAAAACTCAAAGAAACAAAACAAAACTTTTTGTCTCTTGTGCTGTTTTGTTTCTTTGGATTTTGCCAGGAAATCCCACATACCAAAAGTTCAGCTCAAGGAAAAAGAAATGCAAAAGCAAGTACAGCTAGCAAAACAAGCTACTAAAACCTAAATGATGGCAGGATTGGGTGACTCCTTTATAGACTGAAATCAGGGGAGGGTGTCCTTTAATGTCTCTTATTACTGCTGAACTGGAGTGCAGAAGTAGCTATTTTGTGATAGCCCAATTCATCATCCTGTAAGCCAACTAAAAAAAAAAAAAAACAGGAGTACACCAAACAATAAATTATAACCTTGGAAATTGATGTAGTAGACAGTCTGCTCTTGCTGTATGCCAGATTTGGGGATGTTAGGGCAAACTGTAGTCAAGTTTATGACTCTTTAAAGATAAAACTGTTCCCCACCCCCATGCAAAGCAAAGCAAAAGTGTTCTGCTTATATACCGCCCCATACTACTACAAGTAATCTCTGGGCGGTTTACAATTTTAATTACAGAGTGCAGGCTACACATTGCTCCCCCCCCCCCAGCAAGCTGGGTACTCATTTTACCGACCTCGGAAGGATGGAAGGCTGAGTGAACCTTGAGCCTGCTACCGGGGATTGAACCCCAGGTCGTGAGCACAGTTTCACCTGCAGTACAGGCATTTAACCACTGCGCCACGAGATTGCCAGATTGCGGCATTCCCTGTCTGCAGATTTAAAACAGTTCAGATACATTCAGAAGGCCATACTTGCTTACTTTGAATGAGAAGGGTTTAGCCTCAGCCCCCTGTTTTTATTTGGAAAGAATCCAGTCATCCTTGGCTGTAACACCCGAATGCAAACAAATTTAAACTGTGAAATGGCTGTTGTTGTTTTTTGTTTTGTAGTTGGGGATGATCTCCCTCATGGTTAGCTCAGGTGGGCCGTTCCAACCATCCTGTCACTGTCCAGTTGTTTGGTAACGAAAACTCCGAAGATGCTGTGTGTCATCGGGTCACTTCTGATGTGTGGTGACGGTCCAGACTGGCCATTTTGGGCACAGGGTAGATTGGATACAAAGGATATGTTGAGGTATGTGTGTGTGTGTGTGGGGGGGGGAGGATGATGTTTTATTTGGTGGGCTCCTCCAGTCTCTACAGCAAATGACCCCCCCACTCATGTAGCCCAGTCAGCTACCAGGCAGGCATATCCAAACGTTGACCCTCCAGATGTTTTGGACCACAACTCCCACAGTCCTTTGCCCTTGGAAATACAGGCTTGGAGTTCTGGGAATTGTGGTCCAAAACATAAAGAGAGCCGAAGTTTGGATGTGTCTGAAGGGAAAGTGGATCCTTTTCTTCTGTGCTGCAGATCCATTCATGTTTATGAAGAGTGAGAAGATAAAAAGGAAGTAATTCACTCCCTTCCCTTTTCCCCTTGCCTTTCTCCTCAGCTGGGGCTCTGATGGGACTGTGTCGTCTCGTGGGGGCAGAACCCATGGAACCAAGATAGGCCCCTTCCCTGCCTTTTTTCTGTGACTGAATTCAAAGGGTTGGGGTGTGGGTGATCTGCTTTGTTTTTTGTTTGAGAAAGAGAGAGAGAGAAAGTGGTATATTAAAATGGCAGTGCATTGACCTGGCATGGTTTTAATATTTCACTGTATTGACTAAATAAATACCAAAAACAAAATATGAAAAGAGAGGAGGAGATTTCTCCACCTTCTCTTTCCATGCCACAACGCACCTAATGCATCACAGGGTTGTCTCTTCAGTTAACACCACTACCCCAGTGTCATTGTGTTGAAACTACCCATAGGTGGTCTCTCCTTGGTAGAGTTTCCATATATCAGGGATCAAGTTGATGGCTTATAATGTTGTTGTCGTCGTCGATGACGACGACGACGACGACGACAACAACAACAACAACAACAAATAGCTGGGTACAGGAGGAAAACGGTTGTCAATGCTGGTGGAAGCAGTGGCATTTGGCAAAAGCACACCACTTAATTTTGTCCCAAAGCATAACCGTACACCAAAGTAGTCAAGTACGGGCAGGAGGTAAGAATACGCAGAGGTCTGCGGAGCAGGGCCAGTGGAGTTTGCTTACAGTACACTCTGTATTGGACTTTCTCAATCTGGCACTGGCCAAATGCTGGACCGCCACTCCCATAATGGCCTGCCAGTAACTGTCACGGCAGCAAGCGAGCAAGCAAAGCTGAGGTGGGTACCGTGAGTTACATTTCAAAACAAAAGGAAGGCACCAGAATGAGGAGTGTTATTCTAAACAGCCCTGTTCTAATAGGCATTCGAGGTGAGCTTGCAGTGATGGAAACTCAGACGCAAGCTTAGAGGTGTATGGAGTTGTAGTCAACTAACAATACAACCCTTCGCTTGCTTGTTTGGAGGGAAAGTCCTATTGAGTTATGTGTTGTTTATTTCTATGCAAGTGTGTGTAGGAATGTACTCTTGAAACTGTTAGGATTTGCTTTTGACTATGCATATTTAGGATAATATCCTCCCACCAGGTTCAATTTTCTTGTGCTCCTACATCAGAAATAGATTTGGCATCTGTTATCCTGATTGTATCTAGAAAGGCTCTCTACATTTTATTTTATTTTATTTTATTTTATTTTATTTTATTTTATTTTATTTTATTTTAGCCTGTCTTTCCTTTTTTTAAAAAAGGCTCCATGGCAGCTTACATAATTAAAAAAATACAAATTTAAAGGTAAAAACAGTAAGTTATTCAAGTATCAAAGAAGAATTAATAACCTATTTAAAATATTAGGTAAAAACAGATTTAGAAGCAGCAAAATATAAACAAACCATCCTGTTTGTTGTCCCATAGATAGTCGGTCACTAAGAAAGAACCTTCCTGAAAAGAAATGCAGTACGGTATTTTTATCTGTTTGCAGAAGGACAGCAAAGATGGGGCCAGCCTGGACTCTTGTGGGAGGGAGTTCCAAAGTCAGGGAGCAACAGCAGTGGAAGCGCCCTCTTGAGTCCTCACCCAATGCACCTGTGATAGGACTGAGAGAAAGGCCTCCCCTAATGATCTTAACATCAGGTCATGCTCATAAAGAAAGACGCTGTTTTGGAAACCACTGTTTAGGGCTTTCTAAGTTATAGCCAGCGCTTTGAGTTGTGCTCTTTGATGAGCACCCAGTGAATCTGCTGTAACTGTGTGTGTGTGTATGTGTGTGTGTGAGAGAGAGAGAGAGAGAGAGAGAGAGATTGAGAGAGAGAGAGAGATTCCAGCAACCAGCCCCAATTAACAAACTGGGCTGCAGCATTTTGGACCCACTGAAATTTCCAAACACTTTTCAAAGGCCGCACCATGTCAAGGGTGTTACAGTAATCCAGCTGGCTAAAGAATCTGTCACGGTAACCCCATCCAACATAGTCTCCAACTCTATTCTTTGATCTGCCTTTCAACTAACCAGGAGCATCTCTATCTTCTCTGGATTAAGTGGCATTTTATTTGTCCTCATCCACTCCATTATTGACATCAGACACCGATGTCAGACTGAAACAGCTTCCTATGGGGTTTGATGAAAAGGAGAGGTCGAAATATGATACAGCAAGCAAATGACTCAGTGCGATTTATTGTGGAAACACAACTTGACTCCATGGGTGGGAAAAGATGATGAGCCTTCCAGATCTCCCTGGACTTCTTCTGCTCCCAGCTGGCCAGGTCAGCCTTAATTACCCATGAGAAGATATAGGACAGGCATGTCCAAACTTTGGCCCTCCAGATGTTTTGGACCACAACTCCCACGGTCCTTTGTCATTGGCAATACAGACTTTGAATTCTGGGAGTGGTGGTCCAAAACATCTGGAGGGCCAAAGTTTGGACATGCCTGTTACAGGAGATGCAGCTGGAGTCCCCTCATCTCTCGTTGTGAAGCCTCAAATGAGGAAAAGGCACCTGGCAGTTGTTTCCCACTCTGAAGCAGAGTCTTTGTTTTAAGGTTGATCCGTCTCTCTAGAACCAGATGGGGCTTTCATTTGAGCACGGGAGAAACACGAAGCCATTCAGATAGTCTTGTTTCAGACTCATGACTGCAAAATGTAATATTCATTAAAATGAAAGGCCAAATCCACAGCTGATGCTGTTGATGCATTTTGCTGGGCATGAAGCAAACAGGTCTCTGGATTGTGCAGATAACATAACGTGCTGGAAGAGGCAGGATAGAAAGGGCTGAAAATACATGAGAAAATGTTGAAAATGGGTCCACACACCTCTCCAAAGCTATGTTTGGCATTCCCATTACTCTAATCTTCGCCCTGTCCAAAATCGCGAGATCTTGTCCCATCCTCTTTACTTTTTATTCAAGAGAAATCTCATTTAAGTCACCTATGCTAATCTGAGCTGCCTAGATGCCCTAAGCAGATCCGATCTCGCCTGATTTCGGAAGCTAAGCAGGGTCAGCCCTGGTTAGTACTTGGATGGGCGACCACCAGGGAATACCAGGTGCTGTAGGCGCCTGGAGTAGGAACTGGCAAACCACTCCAGTATTCCTGCCAAGAAAACTTCATGGATATGGAGTCACGAAGAGTCGGTAACGACTGTAACGACACAACACACACATGCTAATCTGAGTCTAGTGGAGGCTATTCACTTGCTTGGGTGGTGATGACACCAGTTTGTTGGGGTACACCTGGGTTGGAGTGGGGTAGGAATCACTCTCTTGACTTCCCCCTACTTTCATGTTTATTATGATGGCAGTTTGAGCAAGGTCAGCCCCCTTTGTGTTACAAGCCAGCACGAGATTCTTCACAGTCATCTCCTTCCTGATTTTTATATTCATTTCTGTTGTCGTACTAAGTAATTATAGCACTTCAAGACCACCTTGAGCTGCCACATCCCAATTGTGGCATTTTGACATGTGAGGTGCTCGGAATTCGTAAAAGAAGTCTGATGTTTCCCACAGAATCGTATCTGTCAATCATAAATATGCCACCGGACCACAGATCCTAGGATTCCACACGATACAACCATGCCTGTTGAAGGGGTACCATCTGTATGGTATAACTGTACAGCCTAGATATGTTCATTGGCTCTAATAAGACACTGAGTAGAAGGGGCCAATGAAAAACCATTTATCTCTTGGAGAAACCCAGGTGGAAGCAAATTAAGATTTAAATAACAGTTTAAATCACTCGTCTGAAATAGTTGATTTAATCATGTGATTCCCCCCTCCTTTCTCCAAACTGCATGTTTGATATAATCTTAATGAGTTTAACAGGACACTTATTTGTTTTACAATTTCCTTCCTCAGAATGACTCAGCCTCCAGAGTTGGCAAACTCCACTGACCCTGCTCTGCAGATGTCTGCACTTTCTTACCTTCTGCCCATACTTGATTACCTTGTCTGAAGGTTGTCCTTCAGTGACTAAAATGAGAGTTACTAAAATGATTACTGGACTGGGGGACCTCCCTTATGAGGGAAGGCTAAAACATTTGGGGCTCTTTAGTCTGGAAAAAAGGCGCCTGAGGGGGGATATGATTGAGACGTACAAAATAATGCAGGGCATGAGTAAAGTGGATAGAGGGACTCTCTTCTCCCTCTCACAAAATACCAGAACTAGGGGACATCCACTCAAATTGAGGGTAGGGAGAGTAACAACAGACAAAAGAAACAAAATTTTTACCCAGCATATTGTTAGTCTGTAGAACTTTCTGCCACAGGATGTGGTGATGGCATCTGTCCTGGATGCCTTCAAATGGGGATTGGACAGATTCCTGGAGGAAAAGTCCCTCACAGGTTACAAACCATGATGGAGATGTGTAATCTACAGTCTTAAAACTGGAGTACTTCAAGGGCCAGATGCAGGGGAGTGGTATCAGGAGACAGATATCTAGTCTCATGCACTCCCAGACGCATTTCGTGGGGCCAATGTGAGATACAGGAAGCTGGACTAGATGGGCCTTTGGCCTGACCCAGCATGGCTCTTCTTATGTTCTTGTGGGTGGCAACAGATGCACAAGTGGGTATAAGTGCCTGCATGGATACACACCAGCCTTTTTGACACATCCATGGACAGGCAAGCAAATATTCTCATGAGTGCCTCTGTCCACCCCAGCCCGTTCCTCTCCATCAGTGAAATTCCACTTGATGCAGCTACAAAAGAGGAACCGGGTCCCCATCTGAGGACATAACTGTGTCTACCCATCGGCCACATGTCCACATGGATTGTTTTTCCTACACAGAAGTCATCTGGCCTGTACTGACCAAGGACGGCGGTCAGGTGGAAATGTTCCATCTTTCACTACTGGGTTTACCTAGCCTATTCCAGCAAGGTCTTTAAAAATGCCATGTTATATTTTTGGTCTGAATCAATAGTTTGAACAATATCTTTGAATTGTGGCTGGTGGGGTGGATAGAGGGATGCTCTTCTACCTCTCACAAAATACCAGAACTAGGGAACATCCACTGAAACTGAGGGCTGGGAGAGTGAGAACAAACAAAATAATTTTTTAAACCAGTGTGTTGTTGGTCTGTGGAACTCCCTGCCACTAGATGTGGTGATGGCATCTAGCCTGGATGCCTTCAAAAGAAGATTGGACAGATTCCTGGAGGAAAAGTACATCACAGGTTACAAACCATGATGGAGATGTGTAATCTCCAGTCTTAAAACTGGGGTACTTCAATGGCCAGATGCAGGGGAGTGGTATCAGGAGACAGATATCTAGTCTCATGTGCTCCTGGATGCATTTGGTGGGGCCACTGTGAGATACAGGAAGCTGGACTAGATGGGCCTTTGGCCTGATCCAGCATGGCTGTTCTTATGTTCTTATCCTTGGGGACAAAATGGTTAGGGTTGTTTTAAGTGGGTTCTTACTCGATGGTGCATAAAAACAACAGCACGATGGGGAGAGGCCTACCATTAGGCTGAGCGAAATGGCTGCCTCTAGTCGCACATTTTCGGTATTACTGTATGTAAGGGGGCCAAACAGTGATTTACTTTTGTTTTGATTGTATTTTGACTGTTACTGGTTGGAAGAGGTTACTTCTGTGATTTTGTCTGCCAAAATAACTTGGCTGCCTTGAGTATCATACATATTGATAGGTGGGTCGAGGTACAGTTCCTATTGTGCCCGAAGCAAGAAATTTCGGTATCTTGAGTTGGCCATAATGTGAGAATTGTTGTTTGATCGTTCGTTTTAATGAACTGCACTGATACAGGCTTGGGGGGGGGGTATTGCAGGCAAGGGTTGGGGGTGAGCAGGCAATAATGTTCCTGTTTGTTACTCACTTGGGAATTTATTTGGGGGGGAAATTGTACCACTCGATCTAAAGGCATCTTCCTATATTCCAGTCATCATGTCCTCTAGTGCAGGGCTGTCCAACTTTGAAGAGGCCAAGGTCTACTTTTTCTGGCCCAAAGTGCTTGAGGGCTACTACACTAAAACTTCTACTTACAAATCCATTCCTTCTGAGCATATGGTCATAAGTAAAAAAAAATGTAAGTAGAGCAGCGGTTTCCCATAGGAATGCATTGGAAATCAATTATTCAGTTATGGAGGGAATTGTCCAGGGGGGAAGAAGAAGGGAGATGTCACTGCACAAAGGAGATGGGCACACTGGCAACCCCACTTCTCACCCCTCTCCCCCTCTCCCCCCTCCACTCCGCACCAGCGACTCAGCTGGTCACAAGACAGTGGCACACCAATCATCTGGCCGGTGGGGGGGGGGGACAGGGAGACTGGCCCAGAACTTTGCTGGGGCAGTGGTGGTCTTTGGGATGGGGAGTGGAGGGGTGGAGAACTTATCCCCTCACTTTTTTTATTGATGGCTGGAGGGCTACATTTGAACCCTTCGCGGGCTACTGGTAGCCCACGGTCTACCTGTTGGGCAGGCCTGCTCTAGTGTGAACTGCTTGATCATCCTAGGGCAGTGGTGGCAAACCGTTAGCACTCCAGATGTTTTGGACCACAACTCCCACAGTCCTTTGTCAATGGCAATACAGGCTTGGAATTCTGGGAGTTGTGGTCCAGAACATTTGGAGTGGTGATGGTTCGCCACCACTGTCCAAGGGGAAACCTTAAAAAAAACACCTCTCTTCCTGGCACTGTGATTTCTTCTTAAGAACATAAGTGGTGGTCATTGTGACCCACTGGATCTTTCAGTAATGGTACAGTTGCTCTCCCCTGAATTTGGTGTCCTGTAGATATTGAATTACAGTGCCTGTCTCTGCAGTACATGAGATAGTACAGGATATGTTATATCTTTCTGATGACCATGGAGGTGCCTAAGAGCTAACTGCTCCCCATCCCAGCTCTCTCTGAATCCTTAACAATTATTTATAATATGTGTATGTTCTGCTCAGACCTACCTAGCTTAAAACGAAGTCAAGATTTTACTGTGTTCACATTTACGGACTGACCACATGCTGATGTCTGCATTTTTGCTGTGCTCATATATTGAAGTAAAAATGAAAATGAACAAGGTCACTTAAGTGGCACAGAGCAGAGAGACAGGGGAAAAGACAGAAGGTGAAATATAGTAGTCTGCATACTGTAATTAAACTGTAAACCGCCCAGAGACTCCTTGAAGTGGTATGGGGTGGTATATAAGCAGAACACTTTGCTTTGCTTTGGCACTGTTAAATATTGGTTCAAAATGCTTGATTTGTTATTGATATCAGCTGATTTTCACCAACAATGTAAACTGAAAATTCTGCCTGCTCATTTTGGCTTGGTTTAGCAGTTGGCACAAAAAAAAAGTGAAGGGAGTTATATTCTGCTGTCTGCAATCCTGCTGATTCAGAAGACAACAGCCAGCCTTCTAACAATAGACAAGAGGATGGTGAAGCATCCTCTGTAGCAGCTAGACCAGTGGTTCTCAACCTGTGGGTCTCCAGATGTTCCTGGACTGCAACTCCCAGAAGCCTCCACCACTCGCTGTGCTAGAAGGGGTTTCTGGGAGTTGTAGTCTGGGAATATCTGGGGACCCACAGGTTGAGAACCACTGAGCTAGACAGTCTCCAAAGTTAATGTCACATTTATTATGACTCATGATCCAAGGTGGAGGATTCAGACAAGGGTAATGGGTGTGTTGTCCCCCCGACTTTTGGTGAAAATGTCTTCAGAGTGTCCTGTCCTTAAAAAGTGCTCAGCTGTTGGAAACTCGGGTCTGCGGCTTCCTTCATTCCATCTCAAATGATCGTCCTCTTTTTCTGCTGGCTTCAACCTCTCTCTCTCTCTCTCTCTCTCTCTCTCTCTCTCACACACACACACACACACACACAC
>JAHTLZ010000122.1:34463878-34497597 GCA_023846285.1 Phrynocephalus versicolor | reverse complement strand
ATTATTATTATTATTATTATTATTATTATTATTATTATTATTATTATATTAAGCCAACAATATACAATGTGATGTAGAGAATGTAAATGTTAGTTGAGGGTTTGGAATGGAACATGAGAAAATGGCTGCAGTGCAGGCTTGCACTGTACTATAACCTAAATAGAGATTTCTAGGCATCTGTGCCCACCTGAAGCAGCAAGGCCCGGGGTGGGCAACTGTCAGCCCTTCAGATGTTTTAGAGCACAACTCCCAGAATTCCAAACCTAGATTGCCAATGACAAAGGACTGTGGGAGTTGTGGTCCAAAGCTTCTGGAGTGCCGAAGGTTTGCCATGTCCCCAATAAAACCAGCAGGACGGATACATTGGTAATGCAAGGTGATTATTTATACCCTCTGATTTTAGTAGGCTGCGATGGTGCAGTACCGAAGCCTTGCTCATAAGTACGTCAGACATTTGGTGAAAGTGACAGATTTTCAAAGGAGAAAGAAAATAGCCTCCCATTCATTCCTCTTGCGAAAAGCAGATACGGGCATGCATAGAGCATGTGTTTAAGAAATGTGACCTTCAGTCTATACAACACGAACCTAGCTCAAAATGTTATCTCAGAAGGCTGCCTGTGACTGCCAAGAGTTTCTTAGCCAAGTTAAGTCTCCATTTGTTAAAACGAAGGGGCACAGGTCCAGGACATGGCTAAGGGTGCCTGCCAAGATTGTCAGCACAATTTATGGTTGCAGGAGATTCCCATGGCCTTTACCTTCTTTCAGTTCCATTCATCACAGATGAAATTAATGGCAGCACTACCACCAGCACACATGGGCACACAAGAACCTCTCTATGAATTCTTTAACCACTGAACAATTTCAGCCGACTGACCAGATTCAGATATTGGCTCCTGAATTATTACAGGGCCTCAGACGTTTCTCCTTAGTGTTTCAATGAGATTCTGTGGTCACAGAGGAAACGACTCCTTCAGAGTGATTTGATTCAAGTGTGTACATGCACATACACACTGCGCGCAGACACACACACACACACACACACACACACACACAGAGAGAGAGAGAGAGAGAGAGAGAGAGAGAGAGAGAGAGAGAGAGTCCTTGCCCTACATATCAGGACTTCTTGAACTTTTGCACTCGCTTTGCTTGGTATTTTTGCCATGTTTACGTAAGTCTGCTCAGGATTCTTTGGGAACAAATTGTTTCATAACAGCAGCTGGGTTGTAATCGACTTCTGAAATTTAAAAATTAAATCCAGAAAAGAAAGCGGTCCCAAACTTGAATCACGACTTTAACAACTTCCTTTTTGTTAAGTTGGCAGATTGAAGATATCCAGTAGTAGATAATAAATGAGCTGATGATGTAAGACAAAGTATACTTAATTGACAGCTAAATGAAAAAAATCACTGCATCTTTTGTAATATTTCATAGAATCATAGAATCATAGAGTTGGAAGAGACCTCAAGGGCCATCTAGTCCAACCCCCTGCCATGCAGGAACCCCATCACAATATTTTCGACAGATGGCCATCCAGCCTCTGCTTAAAAGTCTCCAAAGAAGGAGACTCCACCACCCTCCTTTGGGGCAGCATATTCCACTGCCAAACAGCTCTAACCGTCATGAAGTTCTTCCTAATGTTCAAATGGAATCTCTTTTCCTGTAGTTTGAACCCATTGCCCCGAGTCCTAGTCTCTGAAGCCATGGAAAACAAACCTGTTCCCTCTTCAGTATGGCGTCCTTTCAAATATTTAAACATAGCTATCATATCCTCATAAATTCAACCCCGAGAAGACCGAGGTGATGTTCTTCGGGAGTTCCCCGTCTGGATATGGAGGCCCCCTCCCCAGTCTGGAGGGTGTTTCCCTCCAGCTGGCGGACAGGGTTCGGAATCTGGGTGTGGTTCTGGATCCGGCCCTCACCATGTAAGCCCAGGTGGCGACCGTGACCAGGAATGCGTTTTACCATCTTTGTCAGATTGCCCAGATCCGCCCATATCTAGACGGCAACTCCTTGAGAACAGGAGTGCAAGCGTTGGTGATCTCGAGGTTGGACTACTGCAGTGCTCTCTACATGGGACTGCCCTTGACTCTCCTCCGGCAACTGCAGCGGGTGCAAAATGTGGCAGCCAGGCTGGTGGCGGGTGTGCGCCGCCACGACCACATCACCCCAGTCCTGGCTCGCTTGCATTGGCTACCCGTTGCGTCCCGGATCAGATTCAAGGTCTTGGTTTTAGTTTATAAAACCCTCCATGGCTTGGGCTCGGACTACCTGTCAGAGTGGATCGCCCAGTGATCAACCTCGCCCCGTCCAGTTTGGCAGTCACGAGCGCACTCGCTCCGGGTGGCCACCCCTAGAGAGGCCCGGAAAACTTCCACCCGGAACCGGGCCTTCTCAGTGGCCGTCCCATCCCTTTGGAATTGCTTACCTAGCGAAGTGCGCTCTGCAGAGTCCCTGTCGGCCTTCCGCAGAGTGTTAAAAACCTGGCTTTTCTGCGAGGCCAATGGTGACCTTGTTTATTTATTTTATTTTATTTATTTATTTATTTATTTATTTATTTATTTTTGGTCATTGTCCTGCCATCTGCTTATTTGCTCGGTCAGATGCGGAGCTAGCTGTAAGTTTATGGCAAGAGTGCTCAATTATTGTGCTCTTTGTTATGTTTGTTCTGTGTTGTATTGTGTATTTACATTTTGATGTATTGTTTAGCTGATTGGATCAGCTCATTGTAAGCCGCCCAGAGTTCCCTAGGGAAGATGGGCGGGATAGAAATTCAATAAATAAATAAATAACCACCCCCCAGCCTTCTTTTAGAGAGGCTAAACAGTGCTGATTCTACAGGACAGTGCACCTGTAAGGTAAGATAAGGAGTTTTTTCCCTGAACATTTTTTCCAATGCTGATCTGTTTTCATTTGCTGTTTCTTTATTTTAGGGCAAGCTGAAGACCATTTTAAATGGACTAGCAAGTTCAAGCTTATGGCCCCAATATAAATCCCATTTAATTCACTCTAGAAGCATAACATTACTGTATAGCACAGTTTCCCATGATCTGGTGATTCTCCGGATGTTTTAGATCGTAACACCCATCATACCAGATGGCTGTTCATAGAATCATACTCAAGGTGTACATAGAAAATACAAATGTAGATATCAATATGAAATACCACTTATAAAAATTTTAGTGCCGTGTGTTTAAAAGGTTTTAATGCTATTAGTACTCTTTCTCCTTCTGGGAACACCCTGGGAATATGCAGCTTGGCAAAGGCTATACAGACTGGTTCTCCTGTTAGGGATCACACTTCTAACCAGATACATAACACACGGAGCTGTCCAGTGAAGGCAGTACAGAAGGACCCCCGTATCCGCTGATTCACTAATCGCTGATTTGTTTTTCAGCGGTTGGTGATCAACGGGGGCAGAGACAGCAAGGAAGGGGGGGAAACTTACTTTTGCCAACCAGGCACCCTCTAGAGGGGTAGAGGACATCGGGGGTGGCAGCGGAAGAGGCGCCCACACCATGCCGCTCTCCCGGAGCTCTCTGGGTGAGCGGCACGGCGTGGGTGCCTTCTCCTGGCCTTGGAGGTAAAGGCAAGGGTGGAAAGGGGTTGCAGGCTGGGAGGGGGGAAGGCTTCTCTTTTACCCCCCCCCCCCCCGGCCAGCACTGCCACCTCCTTCCACTTCCCCTCCTCATCACCACTGCCACCCCGGATAAGAGCATTAGCTCTTATCCGCGAATTTCTGTATCTGCTGGGAGTCACGGAACCAATCCCCCGCGGACACAGGGGTCCTACTGTACAGGCTATACAGACTGTCTTAACACATCAAACAGCATGGAACACCATTTGAAACAGATTTGTACTGTACATCAGCTAAGGAACTTCAGGATCTTTCAAGCTGAGGCTGTTGAGGCTTGCTGCTCTTTCCAACACATGCATATGTTTAAGAATGCCACCGGCACAATAGCTTGATGATCAAACTATAATTTTAGGCAATAAATTAAAAGGCACTTTGTCCTGTGCTTCATACAACTGGCATCAGACAACTGAACTGCTGTTCTGGACAATAAGCTGCCAGCATGAAAGCCAGGCAAAAGCTCCAGGCAGTTTTCCCCCCTCCTCCTTCTTCTCATTACCCTGCAGAGGTGAGAGGCGTACAAGTCAAATGCCATATAACCTGCATTCCCTACCTGACTGTCAACTAGATCTTTGCACATTTAGTTCAGAAGTCTAAAGGCCCTTGCAAGTGCACATGTGATCAGAAGCCTTGATCAGACAGGGTTTCCAGTCGCCAAAAGTGGTGCAAGCATATTCAAGCGAATGGGGCCTCAAGCATCCATCTCGACCTACATTTGAACTGAACACGCAAAGGTCTCAACCAGTGGTTCTCCATCTTCAGTCATCCCAGTGTTCTTGGACTGCAGTTCCCAGAAGTCTTTGCCACCAGTGGTGCTGGCTGGGGTTTCTGGGAGTTGTAGTGTGAGAACACTGGGGTGACTCAAGATTGAGAACCATTGGTCTAAACTGACATCCAGGTGGGTGGTGGAGGACACTGGGTGCAAGACTTGGCTGCATGTCTCTACCCTCCGTAGGGTTACAGGCCTCCTCCATTTCAAGCTGTGATGTCTGAAGAGTGCTTAAATCTATAGGCACAATGCCAATGTGAATGTGGGATTCATTCAGTGTTTCATCATCGGCCCTCTTCAGATGTGCTAAAATGAGCCAGATATCCACACAGTTCAGAAATTCGTAGGGTATTTGTACACGACCCCTAAACTCCGCCGCAAATGGCTCCCAGCTCTGGAGCTTAAAATTGTTTCCCCACCAGCTCCGGAGTTTACAGATAATTAAGTGCGACCACGCCCACCTAAGCGCGTCCCAGTGCACTTTTCAGGTACCTGCTCTCCGGAGATGAAAATGCCTGATGCGGATATAACGTAGTGATTGCCGGGCTCTCCTTGCTTCTGTTTGTTCTTTTTTTGCCCCCCGCCCCTTTAAGAGATCTGAATGCAGTGCCGGGACGGCAGAATGGAGGTGAGCGACATTCTTTTCTTCCTTTTTTTCTCCCTCCCCTCACGCAGCCAGCAGCCAGGAGTGCGGAGGGGGTGGGAACGCAGGAACAGTGACAAACCCCTAAGATCTCTGGTCCGAATTTAAGTGGCCAGCGGATCTTAGGGGTCATGTGAAAAGGCCCTGAGTCTTGTGAAGACATCTTTTAAAAACAACAACACACACCTCTTTTTAAAAGAAGTAACTTTTAATGTCATGGAAATGGTGAACCAGGGGGCAGTGCTAGCTCCCTCCCTCCCTTCAAAGCACTGAAAGAAGGCTCTAGAGCAGTGGTGACGAACCTTCAGCACTCCCTTCAGCTTTGGATCACAACTCCCAGAATTCCAAGCCTAAATCGCCTGTGACAGGACTGTGGGAGCTGTTGTCCAAAACATCTGGTGTACTGAAGGTTTGCCACCGCTGCTCTAGACCAGGCATGTCCAAACTTCGGCCCTCCAGATGTTTTGGACCACAACTCCCACAGCCCTTTGCCACTGGAAAGACAGGCTTGGAATTCTGGGATTTGTGGTCCAAAACATCAGGAGGGCCGAAGTTTGGACATGCCTGCTCTAGACCAACAATTTCCAGAAGTCCTGGCCAGGACACCTAGTGGTGTGTTAAGGCTTCTGGGAGGTTTAGTCAGAAAATATCTGGGGACCCGAAACAGAACCCGTGCTCTAGGCATTGAATTGCTGTATCGCTTGATGTGGTTGAAGATACGCATCGTTAGCCATGCCCACTTGGCATTGTTCCAAATGAATACCACCGTGCTAGATCTAGATGCATATCACTCAACAAGAGAAGTAGAGCGTTTTCAGTTAGTGCATAGGAACAGTATGATTGTTATTCCAGCAAAAAGCAAGATAATTTTAAAAATAAACAGCAGGACTGTAATTGCAAGGAACATTTGTGTGTGTGTGTGTGTGTGTGTGTGTGTGTGTGTGTGTGTGTGTGTGTGTGTGTGTGTGTGTGTGTGTGTGCGCGCGCGCGCGTGCGCGCGTGTAGCTTTCAGGTGCTAAACATAATAGTTATGTACAACTGTTCGGGCTGGGGGGGGAGGGAATCAGGCCAGACAATTACAAGACATGCTTCATGTTAAAACAGAACATAATTACTGTTTTTTCAAAAATAAAGTGGATAAAAGATACACAGTAGATCTGTAAGAAAATGGAAGACATCTTTGAAATGGCAACAGAAGCGCTTACACCAGCTTGCTGACCAAGAGGGAGATGGATGAAGGAAGTTTCCTTCTAAAATGTTCTGACCAAGTACAGTATTGAAATTAATTCATTACAGTGAAATAATTTTCAGAAGAAGTGCAGTTTGGAACGATTATAGGTATTTTTAATGCTCTCAGGCCCTAAAAAAAAAAACAAGGGCAGTTAAAAAGAACCAGATTCTCCAGATGGTGAAGGAAGTATATACAAAGGATGCCATCCATCCCAAGAGCTTCAGGTGGCATGATCATAACCATAAACGCAACTACTTGTGTGCTGTCATACCAAATAGACTGGAGCCCAAATTTAACCTTAGTCTATGCCTGTTTACAGTCGTACGTTGTATAAAGGAATTAATTCATTCCAAATGAAATTGTGTTAAGCAAATTTTCCTTTATACAAATTCCCCATAGGAATGCATTGAAAATGGAGTAATCCCATTTTTATGTTGTATGGATTTGGCCCATAGGCAAATTATGTTAAGCAAATTTCCCCTATCTCCGGAATATTTTATGTTGCACAAATTTTATGTTATACAAAGTGTTGGTTATACAAGGGTCCACTGTATTTATCGACATCATTGCCGCCATGGCATTCTCCATCCGAAAAGCTGACATGGCTTACACAGAATTAATAAAATATTTGTGTGCACGGAGAGAGGTGTACCCTGATGCATGTTCCTTTGAATATGAGGCCCCTTAGATGTTTTTGGAGTGCGATTCCTGTCCTCTTTCTTTCACCAGTGGCTGTGCTTGCTGAGATGGATAAAAAACAACAGGTTCATCTAGAGATATGTTCAGTTTCCAACCCTACTGGTTGTATACTCTTAAAAAAAAACACACCATAAAATTGATCTGTTCACTCATAGCTAAGTAATTCCATTTTAATGACCGCTGTACTTCAGTTTTACACTGTATGCGGAAACATTTTTACTCAAGCTTCAGGGAACTCATAATAGGAAAGAAGAAGTCCAAAGTTCATATTTGATGCACAGATGACAGTAGCTAGAAAACGGGTATTAAACAGCATTACAACAGCAGCTGTGGACAATGTTAGTGGTGAAATGTAAGAACTGTAATCTTCCCTGCAACACCTTGGGTCATACCTAAGAGTGGTTGATATAGTGAACCTATGGCACGGGTGCCAAAGGTGGCACTCGGAGCCCTTTCTGTGGGCACCTGACATTGCCCCTTCGCAGTCACCTGTATACAGGTTAAATTCCTGTATTGGCACTTTGCAAGAAAAATTAGTGGGTTTCAAATTACACTTTGGGCACTCGGTCTCTAAAAGGTTCACCATCACTGGTATAGAAAGCATAGCCACCATCAGTAAGCAGCAGCTGTCATGGGCTGAGTTTTGAGCTCTGTGATTTCTTCTCTCAGTATTCAAGTTACAGCTTTCCATCCCCCGTTAACAGTTCTTTGTGGGAGTTGGTTCTCCCCCCTCACCCCCCCTCCATTGTTTGTTAAAAAGGCATGCACTCCCTGGGAACTTCATTCTGCACTGAAGCAAGCACAGCCCTTTTACTGTTTCACTCTGTGATGAAGTTAAGTTTTGTTCTCCTTTGAAATGGGCTGCTACCTCCCTGGCTTTCGTTCAAAACTTCTGGGTTAGCATTCCACCCTGTCCAGTAATGCTAATAAGGCTTTGCTGAGACATCCGTGTATAGAACCGTCCTGATTTCCTGAATGGAAAAAGGTTTAGCGGTATATACTCTATATACTCGAGTATAAGCCTAGTTTTTCAGCCCTAATTTTGGGCTGAAAAGGGGGATCCTTGGCTTATATGCGGGTCAATACTTTGTCACTGAGGCAAGTTTGGGTCAGTGGCTAAAAGTCATTTTAAACATTGTGCGCCACTTCTCCTGAAACCCCCCCATGTTTAAAATGACTTTTTAAACGGTCATTTTAAAACAATGTTTAAAATGACTTTTAGCCACCAACTCAAGCACTTGCCTCGGTGGCTAAAAGTCATTTTAAACATCACACCACACACGCAGCTCACAAAGAAGGAGTTGCCAGGCCCTGCTGCATTTCCCACCCTAGGCTTATACTTGAGTCAATAAATTTTCCCATTTGGAGGGGTTTAAATTAGGGGCCCCGGCTTATACTCGGGTCGACTTATACTCGAGTATATATGGTAAATGCTCCAAATAAATAAATAAATAAATAAATAGAACGGATATTCCGAGGCAAGTGAAAAGGCTAGATAAGGTATCCTGACTCAGCTCTGCTGCACCTGTTTGTGAGTTGCAGCAGTGTGAACTTTAAGCACTTTCAGGAAAAGTCTAATAGTTACCGCGTTTGTGTATACAGCAGCTCATAAGAAACGGGACGGGCTTAATAGGCAAGGGCCTGTTGAATCACCAACGCAATCGTGTTCACTGTCAAAGCAAGTTTCTAGTTCTCAGTGCTGCTGTGACTGTGTGGAAACGAAAGCCAATGTAGTCAAATAAAAGAAGCCTTATGACTGAACAAGCTGATCAGAGCAGGGGGCTTGTGGGTCCCAGCGGAATAAATACTGTCTATATGCGAAGATTAAGTTTATTTGCATAATCTCTAGAAGCCACTGAGTTAAATTTGCCTCCGCCCAGTATTGTGGTTACTTTTGGCATGGTACGCACATGACTTTGCAAAGAGTGTAAGGTAGAGATTACATGAGTATTAAAGCAAGTGTTCGGTAAGTGGAAACAGAATACAGTACTGTAGTCGGTATCTCATGACTGAGAGGTGGGGGTGGGCGTAAGACGCGCGTCAAGGGTGCTGGAGTACTACTGTACTATAATATTAACTTGCCTTGTAAATATATAGACAGTGGTACCTTGTATAAAGGAATTAATTCATTCCAAATGAAATTATGTTAAGCAAATTTTCCTTTATACAGATTCCCATTGGAATGCATTGAAAATTGAGTAATCCCATTTTATGTTGTACAGCTTTTCCCCATAGGCGATTATGTTAAACACATTTTCCCCATCTCCAGAATTTTTTATGTTGTACAGATCTTATGTTATACAAACTGTTTGCTATACAAGGATCCACCGTATATACATAAAAAGAGGGGGGGGAGAAAGCAAGACAGAAAACAAACAAACAAATAAAAAGTACTTTGAAGGGGGAGGGCGGAAATTCCCCGAACTTTTCCGGCCCCACCTCTTCCTCGGAGAGGGAGATCACAGTACTTGACTGGGCTTGGATCTTGGCGCTACCACCCAGGGAAGCTACGGCTCCATCCAACAAGGCTGGTTGGCTCGGGCTGCGCTAGGCGCCTCTCGGGGCGGCTGAAAGGTTCGGCGCGCGTCTCCCTCCCAACACGCCGGGCTGCTGCTGGGCGAGAGAAGCCCCGCGGCGCGGAAAGAGGGAGCGCGCGCCTGACCCGCGGGGGCGGGCAGAGAAAAGACAAGCCCACGTCCCTCCGCGTCCCGCCTCCAGAGCTACCAAAGCAGCGCTCGGGAGAACGCCAGAGGGACCGGCGCCGGTGTGAGTGAGTGCGTGCGTGTGTGGCTGGGGTGGGGGGGAGAGGCGCGGGCTCCGTCGTAGATGGTGAACTCAGACGCTGCTTGTGCCCTGTTCCCTCTAGGTGAGCATGGGGACTTCCACGAGGCCGGGAAGCGCGGCGGGGAGATGATGGAGGCGCCCGAGCAGCAGCAGCAGCAGCAGCATAACCGTCGGGAAACGTTTCTCGGCGACGAGCCGGCGTCCGCGATGGAGCAGCCCGTGGCGGCGCAAGAGAACGGCCGGGCGGGGGACGGCGCGGAGCTTCCCCCGAGGGCGCCCTGCAGCTTCGGCTCGGCGCTGTGCTTCAGCTCGCCCGGCGGCGGCGGCGAGGGTGGTAAGGGGGGCCAAGAAGCCCCGACGCCGGAGCCCGACGCAGCCTCCTCGCCCTCCTCGTCGTGCAGCAGCAGCAGCCGCCGCGTGGTGCAGAGCCAGTGGGAGATCAACAACGCCGCCTCCGAGTCGGAGGAGGAGGAAGAGGAGAGCGGCGGCAGCAGCAGCGCCAGCCGCCAGCCCCCGCCGCCGTCTGAGCAGCAGCAGCAGCAGCCATCGGCGGTGGCGTCTCCGGCGGACTCGTTGGGCGCGCAGGACCCGTGCGCCTCCCCGATGCCCGGGGGAGAGCCGGACTTGGTGATCGAGGTGTCCGGGCAGCGGATCCGGGCGCACAAGGCGGTGCTGGCGGCCAAGAGCGACTACTTCCGCGCGCGCTCCTCGCGGGACGTGCTGCGCCTGAAAGGTGTGAGCTACGCGGCGCTGCGCCTGCTGCTGGACTACGTCTACACGGCGCGCATGGGCGAGGTGCGCCACGAGAACCTGGCCGAGGTGGTGAGCGGGGCGCGCGTGCTCCAGATGCCGTGCGCCCTGCACTGCGCCGCCGAGGCGATGCGCGCCCAGCTCCGCCTCGACAACTGCTACGCGCTCCTCGGCCTGGCCAAGAAGCAGCGCCTGGGCGAGCTGCGCGAGGCCGCCTACCGCTTCATGAGCGACCACTACCTGCAGGTGCTGCGCGAGCCGGCCGTCTATGGGCGCCTGAGCGGCGCCGAGCGGGACCTGATCCTGCGGCGCCGCCTGGAGGCCGGCAAGCCCTGCCTGCTGGTGGCCGAGGTGAGCGACGCCTTCGAGCGCCTGGGCACGGGCAGCCGCCCGCAGAGCCGCGAGAGCAGCCGCCCCCAGAGCCCCTCCTCGGTGGTCTCCCTGGATGAGAGCGGCTCCTTGCTCTACAGCTACCAGGAGGCCTCCCAGGAGTGGGCCGTGCTCACCCGCCTGCCCGAGGAGGCCAACGCCAAGGGCTGTGCCATGTGCGTCCTCTACAACTACCTCTTCCTGGCCGGGGGCATCACCTCCGGGCCCGGAGGGGACCAGCGGGCCAAGCTCTCCGACCGTGTCTTCTGCTACAACCCCTTGACGGACACCTGGAGCCAGGTGAGGCCGATGGGGCAGCCTCGCTCGCAGCTGAAGCTCCTGGCCCTGGACGGCTATCTCTACGCTGTGGGAGGGGAGTGCCTCTTCACGGTGGAGAAGTACGACCCCCGGGCCGATCGGTGGAGCGCGGTGGCCCCGTTGCCCAAAGGGGCCTTTGCCGTCGCCCACGAAGCCACCACCTGCAGTGGGGAGATCTATGTGTCCGGCGGGTCGCTCTTCTACCGCCTGCTCAAGTATGACCCCAAGCGGGACGAGTGGCAGGAATGCCCCTACAACAGTAGCCGGCGCCGCTCCACCGATATGGTGGCCTACAAGAATTTCATTTACCGCTTTGACGTGAGCTGCAGTCGTGGGGAAGCCGGCCCAGCTGGCGGGGTGGATGTCTTCCGGTACAATACCGTGGCCAAGCACTGGAGCCAGTGTGCCTCCTTGCGCCCCGCCGGGAGCCCCGTGCAGCCTTTCCGTTGCACTGCATTGGGCAGCACCATTTACTGCGTCAACCGGACTGGAATGCTTTGCTTTAACTTGTCCCCAAATGGCGAGGTGGAAGCCGATGGGGGCCTCAAAGGCACCTTTGATGCGGAATTCCTCAAGGCTCCCTACGATGCAAAAGGGGTCCTTCTCCCGTTTGTGCTCACCTTGCCGGAGAAGGAAAAAACAGGGGAGCCTGAGAGTCCTCTGACATTGTGAGGACTGACCTTGGGAAGGCAACTTGGAACACAACTCACTCCATTAGTTTTTTTCCTGTTTATTGATGTCCTCCACGTAGGCTTTCCAACCACGAGAAGAATCAGGGCAGGAGTGTGACCTCCAGTGTTTGGTGGAATGGGAATTTGGGCACCAAAGATAGCACCAGCAGCAGAGGTTTTAAGTGAAGGCAGAAAAAAACATATATCAATTGTCTGGTAATGCAGTCTTGCGGCGAAAGAAAGAAACACAGGCGAGCATTGTCACGAATGTTCTTAATGTATGCATGCATGCATCACAACGGAGAATAATGCCGGAGATTCCAGTGGACTCCATCTAACTGTACTGTAAATAGATTCAGGATATTTCATGCAGGAAAAAAATCATTTCTTGTCACTTATATCAACCAGCCAGTGAAGGTGGCTAAGATGGATTAATTGTCTCTGCCACTTTTGGTCTTAGGGGATGGTAGGACTGTATAAAAATCAGGAAAGCAACAGCTCTTAGGATATTCTGGGAAATTTCTTACTGTATGTACCTGCCTTTGGAAAAAGGGACGTTTTGTTACCTTCTGCAACCCCCCCCCCCCGGCCTGGCCTCCAAAGCTTCATTCTCTTTTTGGATGTTAATAGTAGCTGGTGAAAAAATGCAAGCAATGAGTGAGGTGCATTGAGCAATCCCGTTTTATTTTAAAGATTAACATGGTAAGAATGTGCTTCTTGTGTTAGGAGCAGTCAACCATCATCTAGCTCACACACAGCCCGTTCCACCCCAACTTTTTTTCCTCAAGTTTAATTTAGCCTTTATTGAAAACACAGTATTATTCAGCCTCAGGAAGTTGTAGCCGTACTACACAGTTTAACAGAAGCCAGACGTAAAAGATCTGAGACAAGTTAAATTTCTCCCAGGTGTACAGACCCGGAGTAAAGGCAAACTAAAAGGCATTCATGTATACATTTGATCCAGCTTGGTTTCTTTTTAAAGAAGATACATACATGCACGTAGAAACAGGCGATCAGAAATGTAGAATCCGTTTTGGTCTTTCCGTGGTGATTTTTCATTGTCATACGCTCCGGTCTTGACAAATTGACAAGAATTAACACATGCCCGTGAGTCCCTAGCAGATTTTTTTTTTAAAAGACACCTTGTTATTATTTGAGTTCACTGTTCTTTAACAGCAAATTCACACACGTCAATGAAAACCAAATGTAGCGTACTTGAAAGTTACGGCACACCACTGAGATGCTTCATTTTCATGTTCAGAATTCTTTGATAAAAAACAGGTCTGCTGTTATTTATGGAAGGAAACCAGGAGGAGGTTTGCTTAGGTAGGCCTCTTCCATTCTACCCTGGCAACCGACTAGGTTGTAAACCAGACTGATTTTATTAGAGTTAATAATTTACTTTTTGAGTTCATTATCTACAGGGGCCATAGACTTTATGTTTTTATTCTCACTCTTTTGTTGAATAGTTATATTACCAGCCTGCTCTGCGAAGGAGACACACCACTTTCCTGTTTGCAGCTGGTTGGGCTACGTTGTCTTCTCCATTACAAGAAACAGAATTGAAATGGATATATATGCTGCATGAGCTGGGTAATCTAAAATCTGACTAGGTATCTGGAGGGCTGCTTAAGCCTGCACAAGGAGGGAGTTTTCACAGTACGTTTCAAACAGAGCGCCTGATCAGAAATTACTTCTGGAAGGCTTCTCCTCTTAAAAAACAGTTTGTCCTGAAGCTTGGGGTGGGTATGTCTGTGAAGATTCTCAGTCATCCAGGTGAGCTTACCTGGAAGTTGAGTCATGACAAGTGGACTTCTTTTCTTGAGAGGTTGAAATGTTTTGCTGCTCATCCAAGCAGCTTTGCCGGTCTTTGTCAGACTGACTGACGAAGGTGCTTGGATGAGTAGCGAAACCTTTTGATCTCTTGAGAAAAGAAGTCCGGTGGCCATGACCCAACTTCCACATACTTGGGGTCGGTAGGTAGGGGATACATTGCTAGGGGAGGAAAGAAGTCCTAAAACGGGCTTAGCTTGCAGAACTATTTCCGTGCCATTTCATGGGGGACAGTATTAAAAAACACACACCAAGCAGTCATGGTTAAGCCACTGCATAAGGATTTGGAAAGAGGCCCTGCAGAAATCAAAGGGCTTTAATCCTCGATTTAATATTTGGAAAACTCTACTTTGAAGTCTAATGTCTGCTCCATCCTTTTCTATAGAGGTATCTTTCCTTTTTCCCCCCTTCCTCCTGAAGAGGCAGGTTAGAGAGGAATGCACCTTAGGGAAGGAATGCCAGAGCCCAGATCACTCAGTAACGGTGTGGCCAAGAGACTACTGGAAGCTACTGTCCCCAGAAGCACTGCACAACACTGGCTCTTGAATGTCCTGCATTGTATCTTTTAGTTTATTAAGTTGAAGCCATCCAGTCATAAAATATTTAGAAAATAGGTGCATCTATCTTGAACATAGGATTAACTTCTGGAAATGAAAATTTACATTGCATATTAGCTGATTTTTATTTATTTTTTAAAAAAAAAGATTGTATTGTATGTTGTCAGTTTCCGCAGGTATAGTATCCACATCGGCAGCTGTTGCAATAGATTGGGAAGAGTCCTGTTTTCTCACTGATTGCATCCAATGACTGCTTACAGGCACGTGCAAATACAGCAGGATGTTAGGGGAATCCCTGCTGACCTTGGGACTTAGCAAGCTGTGGAGTCACCTGGATCATCAACCCGAGGGAGGTTCCAAGCTGAGCTTGGAACTACCAAAATAGGAACTGCCTCCCCCCATCCCACCTCCGGGGGGGGGGACTGTTAAAACTAAAACATGTGATCATGCACTGTCACACCTCCAAATACGGCTTTTCGAGCGTTGAGTTGTACCATTTTTAGCACAGTGGCTGAGAAATCAGGAGGAACATCGTGAGGAACATCGTTTGTGAGGAACATCGTTTGTGCTGGATATTCATACTTTGAGAGCTACCCATACCATATGACAAAAGAGAATTCTGTGAGGATGCTAGAACTGGAGCAGGCCCATACTGACAGCTGAGCAACAAATAAACAGGAGTATGCTCTCTGCATTTCCCCTGTACATGGCTAAGGTAAAGCCTGGGACTCATAAGGTCTGTTACACTGCTGCTCTCTGCAGTCCTGCACACTCCATAGAATTTGCTAACCCTGTAGAGCTGAGAGGCTGCACCAGAAGAGACTAGGCAGTTTCTTCTAGGCTGTTTAGATCATCCCCCTCTCTTTACCTTAGTTTCAGGGTGCACCATTGGCGGCTCCCTTGACCCTGCAGTGCTGCTCCATGGAATTTTGTTGTACAGTAGTTTGCTTGAAGCAGGAAGGAAGTGGTGCATTGAAGAGTCTGATCACACTAAATTTCAACATGTAATTGTGGCTTATACTGGCGGAAATCCTGTTGCTAAGCACAGTAAATAGATACGTTATACTGTATTAGTAAGGATTTGATGAGTCATCTCTGTAGGTTTGATTGATTAAAATGGATTTACTCTACAGTGACATGGAACTGTAGAGCCACAGAATAGGTGAGTTGGCCTATAAAGCTATCAAGTCCAACCCTCTGCTCAATGCAGGCGTTCGATTCAAAGTAGATCTGGCAGATGGTTGTCCAGTTTTCTTTTAAATGCCTCCAGGGACGTACTAGACTAGGCCACAGAATGTGATGGCATCTGGCCTGGATGCCTTCAAAAGGGGATTGGACAGATTCCTGGAGGAAAAGTCCATCACAGGTTACAAACCATGATGGAGATGTGTAATCTCCAGGCTTAAAACCAGGGTACTTCAAGGGCCAGATGCAGGGGAGTGGATTCAGAAGACACATATATCTAGTCTTGTGCGCTCCCGGACACATCTGGTGGGGCCACTGTCAGATACAGGAAGCTGGACTAGATGGGCCTTTGGCCAGATCCAGCATGGCTCTTCTTATGTTGTTTGGGACTGGGGCCTGCCCTTAGCTATGGTGAAGTAAAATTTTTATATGCGCACTGGAGGAAAATAATGGGTGTTAATTTGAGGCATAGGTGGTTGTTTAAAAACCTTGCTGTGTATCCAAGTCTGAAAAAGAAAACACAAGAAGGATTATATTTTGCTCTTTCTGTCAAATGGAAACAGGTGGTGAACTGTGTTCTGGGGCAAGTGGACGTAAGGGAGGGGCCTGCTTGTTTAGCTAGGTCTGCAGCCAACTTTCAGGGAGTCTGAACCCGTCATGATCAGGCGAGCTTCAGTTTGGCTAGCATTACAGATAAGATTAGGCAAGCGTGGGGTTGGCCTTTGCCAAGTTCACTGTAAGGGCAGGAGGAACAAGGAAGGCTTTAAGGCATGTCCAAACTTCGGCTCTCCTGATGTTTTTGACCGCAACTCCCAGAATTCTAAGCTTTAGATTGCCAATGGCAAAGGACTGTGGGAGTTGGGGGTCCAAAACATCTGGAGGGTCAAAGTTTGGACATGCCTGCAGTTTAAGGAGTCGTTTGGGGGACAGAGTGGGTGGCTTGTTCCTGTCACAGGAGAAGCTCCAGGTTTGCTGCGTTAAAGAGTTAAAGCAGCGAGTGCCTGACTCATGGAGTGAGTCACCTCAGATTTCCAGGCAATGGAAGACTGGTTTTCTGTTACCACCGAGAAAGGGATAGGAATGGTGCGAGGCCTGCACTTTTGGGAGGAATCCTTTCTAAGTGAGGAGAAAGAAAGGAGTAGTAGGTCACCACCAGAAGACCCTAGAGCAGTGAGGGCGAAGCTTTTAGAGACCGAGTGCCCAAACTGCTATTCAAAACCCACCAATTTTTTGCAAACTGCCAATACAACCGTTTAACCTGAATACAGGTGGCTATGAAGGGGCAATGTTGGGTGCCCACAGAAGGGGCTCTGAGGGCCACCTTTGGCACCCGTGCCATGAGTTCACCAACACGGACCTAGAGGCTAAGTACTAGGATGCAGGGGCAGAAAAAACTACCAGAAGGAAATTGGAAGAGATGCTTTGTCCCTTTTTCCCCATGTTAAACAGACCAATAAAATAACACCAAGTCATTCAATTTGATCAGTAAACAAGGAAGAGCTTTCAGGGGACTAACTGTGTTAAAAGGGCAACTATATGGTCAAATACTTAGTATTTGCTCAACTTATAAATCAAGTGAATTAAGTGACTGCATTATGCAAAAGTTGGTTTGATTTGGTCCCGACTGTTCCCCACCCCACCCTGAGTGGCTTTTTCTCTCTCTGACACTATGAGGCTTTTGCTTTTTTGAAGCTGCAACCATTTAAACAGGCTTTTTCATGTGACCTTAGTTGTAGTGCATTCTTATAAAGGCTGGGAGTGTCTATAGGTAGTTTTGAGGGGACGTAAGCATTTGGGAACATGATGTTCAGCCCTGGGGGGCATGCATAAGCAAAGCACTGCAGTGGGGCAGGCAGGAACTGGATGGTTGTGCTGATTCCTGTCAAACGCAGTAAGCTTCAGATTGTGTGGGAAGGCCCTTTATGAAGCAAAAGCTTTGTGGTAATATAGCTTAATTGACAGGTTTGAAAGTAATCCCACCTCTGCTGATTCTTTTGTGGTGTGCTGTGCAGTGGCATTTTCCTTTAAACCCTTAGATGACTACATTTCTGAAAAGTGTTTAATATAAAAAAATTGGATGGAAAGGTACTTCTCAGTCTGAAGAGTACCGAACATCAAAAGTTTGAACAATAATTTTGCAAAATTAACCATGATTCACGCGTCAGGTTGATTCCGTAACAGGAACCTCATCCGTGATCTCATCTGTTGAAGAGATGAAGTAAATCTTGCATGCATTACGGTATTTGAACGTAAGGGGAAGGAGAGAGACAGAAGTCAAGAACGTTATGGAATCATTCTGACGCTTGGGTTCTAATGTAATATGCAGAATGGCTGTTTGCAAAATGTATTGTAATTCACACGTTGGAATGTGAGTGATGGTAGTGATGTCAGGAAGGGGCTAGTGATGCCATCCTTTCCACCAGCAATTTTATAATTTACTCCTTACTCCACAGAGAGCATTTGTACACGACACCTAAACTCCGCAGCAAATGGCTGCCAGCTCCGGAGCTTACAATTGTTTCCCCACCAGCTCCGGAGGAGTTTGCAGGAAATTAAGTGTGACCACGCCCACCTAAGCGCATCCCAGCGCACTTTCCTTGTACCTTCTCTAGGAGGGTGAAAATCCCCAGGTCCGGATTTAATCTGGTGAGTGTGGGGCTCTCCTCGCTTCTGTTTGGTTTTTTTGCCTCCCGCCCCTTTAAGAGAAGGAGTGGGAGGCAAAAAAACAAACAAACAAACAGAAGAGAAGGAATCAGGACAAGGGACGGGGCTCCGGGCGGCTTCCGAGGTGAGCCTGCATTTTTTCCTCTCTTCCTCCCTCCCCTCACGCAGACAGGAGCAAGAAAGTGCGGAGGGGTGGGGATGCAGGAAGAGCAACGAACCCCCAAGATCCCTGGTCCGAATTTAAGTGGCCAGCGGATCTTAGGGGTCGTGTGAAAAGGCCCAGAGTTCACAGCAAGCCATGAGAGAGATGAGAGAGGAGTCCCGGGTTCCTGCCTCCCCAAAATTAGTACCTTCAAAGCTCTGTTCTCCTTTCCTGCTTGGCAGGAATGCTGCCTGGGCTCTGTGGGGAAAGGCTGTATGTTTTCACATTTAATGACACTGTGGGTTGCCCCCCCCCAGTCCAAACGTTCTCAGGTGTGAAACATAAGGTCTGGAAAGGTTTGGTTCTAAGTCCATAGAGGCATGTAATTCAGATGAGAAAGCTTCCTGCTGTTGAGCTAACTCTGTCAGGATAGAAAGGAAAAGAAAAGTAGATTTCATAAGTTTAATGTTAGAACTGTGCATAATTCATGAAATAAAATTTATAAGGCTTCCAGGGAATAAATGTTGAAATGTGGTTTCCTGAGTATTTCAACACACCATCCAACACAGCATTTTAATGAAGATTTTATAGAGGACAAGTTTGATGTGCCGTTTCTATTTTTTCATGCATAACTGAGCCATAACTTTTAGTTGTGCAGCTGAAGCAAAACTTGGAAGTCACAGTCATTTCACTGGCACAGTCATTCCCTTAAAAAGAACACAAAGCTCTTAAGCCATGCCCCTAGCCTTGTGATGTAATATACTTCCTGTATGTCTTCAGAAAGCATTGGTGAATAACTCCAGAGAGAGGGAAACATCAAGGGGGAAGGATGAAAATATTTATAAGACGTGTTTTATCATTTCATCTGTCTCCAGTAGTTTGAAAACAAACATGCAAATGACATGGACAGAAATGCATCCTTAAATCAAAGTTAAGTTCAGCATATGAGTGTTTCCAGGACCAAAACCTGTGTTGAATTACTAATTATTTAATGCTGTTTCCTTTCTGTCGTGTCTGCATAATCATGCCCAGACAACTGACTCCTTTGGCAACATATGGGACACTTTTAAACTCATTTCCTGCTTGGTGCCCTTCATTTTCTTATGCACAGACTGCCAGATCAGGCTTGTGGTGTTTTGAATTTCAGTGTTAAGTTAAATGAATATATGCAGCATCTTTTCCACCACTTACTACTGGTAAATGGGAAACCAACTGAACAGTGACACTAAATATATGTATTGTTTCAATACTGCTTTTGTATGAATCTTGTTTGGTCCGTTAAGCCTTTCACAAGAAGACCTGGGAAAGGAATGACCCAATATTTGAGCTATAAAAGATCTCATTAAATAGAGTGGGAATGATGCTAATCATACCTGTTTAATGAATAAAATGATTGTGCCCTACGTAATGAGTGTTTTATGCACAATGCGCTCCCTTGTAAATAAATACCTGATACAATTTCAGCTGCCTAAAAAGAATAAATTATTCCCATCAACTGAGTGTCTCTCTTGTGCTTTTACTGAGCAGACAGAGGAAATTGTTTGCACCACTCTTGGGATTTTCAACTTCTTATGAAGCTCCCCACCCCAGCCTGTTCCTCTCCATCAGTGACATTCCACTTGATGCTGCTACAATAGAGGAATCGGGTCCCCATCTTAGGACAACTGTCTACCCATAGGCCAAATGTCCACATGGATTGTTTTTCCTACACAGAAGTCATCTGGCCTGTACTGACCAAGGACAGCGGTCAGGTGGAAATGTTCCATCTTTCACTACTGGGTTTACCTAGCCTATTCCAGCAAGGTCTTTTAAAATGCCATGTTATATTTTTGATCTGAATCAATAGTTTGAACAATATCTTTTAATTGTGGTCGGTGGGGTGGATAGAGGGGATGCTCTTCTCCCTCTCACAAAATACCAGTACTAGGGGTCATCCACTCAAACTGAGGGCTGGGAGAGTGAAAACAGACAAAAGAAAATATTTTTTTTTACCCAGTGTGTTGTTGGTCTGTGGAACTCCCTTTCACAAGATGTGGTGATGGCATCTAGCCTGGATGCCTTCAAAAGGGGATTGGACAGATTCCTGGAGGAAAAGTCCCTCACAGGTTACAAACCATGAGAGAGATGTGTAATCTCCAGTCTTAAAACTGGGGTACTTCAAGGGCCAGATGCAGGGGAGTGGTATCAGGAGACAGATATCTAGTCTCATGCGCTCCCAGAGGCATTTGGCGGGACCACTGTGAGATACAGGAAGCTGGACTAGATGGGTCTTTGGCCTGATCCAGCATGGCTTTTCTTATGTTCTTGTGGGTGGCAACAGATGCACAAGTGAGTATAAGTGCCTGCATGGATACACACCAGCCTTTTTGACACACCCATGGACAGGCAAGCAAATATTCTCATGAGCGCCTCTGCCTCAAATCAAGAGGCAGGGGCAGGTGTGGCCTGCCTTGAGGGATCGCCTAGTCCTGAGATAGGGCAATGCCCCATTTCTCCCAATGTTGTTTGTTGTGTCTGACTTTGTTCTGTTTTATTTATTAAACATGCATTCATCTCCACTTTTCCTGTGATTGTGTTCTTTGAAATACACAGAGACATTTGCTCAAATCCATTGTCAGCTTTAAATGGGAGGAATTTTAAATTGACATTTTAGTTTGGTTAGTAAATGTTCCATAACAAACCTGCAGAATGTTTTTTATTCACAGGATTTGTAAACCTGTGCCTTATATTTTAAATATTCCTCTCACAGGGCATGCAGTTTGACTAGTTGACCAATTTCTTCTAAGCTTCTAGCTGAATAAACGAAGGTGGGATGGATAAAAATCAATTATTATTTTTAATCAATTTAAATCACAAAATTAGAAACAACTTTTCTAAAAAAATAAAAATATCAGAAATTCTGATTTTATTCATTTAAATTGTGATCAAACCTACCCTGTCCATGTGGAAAAACAAAAGGAAAAATAAAATAAAACATTCACTGTATCCATTGTCACAGCAATTACAAAACAGGGAGGGGGATGAATGATTAATGTCAGCTATAATGGCTTTTTTAACATCAAGCCTGTGTGGACTGATAGGATCGTATCCCGTCCCCTTGTTAAAATCACAAAGGAGATCTGAATGTAACAGTGCTCTATTGGTGGGTTGTTTTTTTTAGGAATTCAAAAGCAGTGACTGCAGTATCTGTTGGGTGCTCGACTCCTCCAGGCAATGTAGACAGCATATTTAATCAAGTTCGTCCGTCAGACTCCATCGGGAGGACAGGCAAGGACTGTGAAAGCTACTGTGGCATGAGAGAACAGACAGCTCAATCTCCCTTCTCTGCTCCCACCTCCTGTTCTAGGGAACTGTTAACAAAAAGACGGTTAACACAGACTAATTGGATGCAGGATGGCAGCCAGATGATGCCATCACACGAGACCTATTTTATTCCAACCAGTTTTAAACACTTGACCTGTTCTTCTGGCACATTTGACCAAGCCTTCCCCATATGACAAAGGTATTTAATGTTTCTGTAAGGGTCGGTTTCCTCACCGGAGAAGAAAAACTTAGATGTTTCTCTGGTGCTGCTGCTAGTTATACAGATTAACTCATGGAAAGGTTTTTTGGACACCACAGATGATTGAAGTGAACTAGATAGTGAACAAAAAAAAACCTATTAGTAGTTTGTTTTTCAAATGCACAGGCAAATGTTTTCATAATGCTTTTATATATATTGGCATATTATCTCGAGTTGCACTCTTCTCTGGCATCAGATTAATCTTCTCAAATGCGATGTATTACTTTTAATGTCCTAACACAGAATTATGAAATGCCTTTAAAAAAAAAAAAAACCCAATCCGATGGATATTGGATTCAGCACGAAGTTCCCAGATGCTTCCTTTTCAGCCTTTTGGAAATGAGAATAACATCAGCCATCCTTCCGTCGTCTGGCACTTCACCCATTTCCAAAGATTTCAAGAAAATAATGGACAGTGGTTCTGAGAATTTTTCAGCCAGTTCCTTCAATCCCCTGGGAGCAGTTCATCCAGTCCCGGAGATTAGAATTCATTCAAAATAATAAAATACACCTTTACTTAATTTTTTTTTTGTTTCTCAATATTAATCTGCAATCCTGTCCACTCTATTAGTACTTTTGCTTGGAGGAACATAGACGGCATTGGGGAGGTGGTGGTGGTAGTGGTGGGGACTGAGCTGAAGTTAAAATTGTGCACTTCTGCCTTTTCTTTGTCATCTGTTCCCATTTCCCCATCCTTGAACTGTAATTTCATGTCTTTTTCATGCATGTTCCTGAAGAAAGCTTTTTTCCTTGCTTTTAATGTCTCTTGCTAACCTCACGTCACTCTCAATTTGTGCCTTTCTAAAGCCGTCCCAGCTATTCATTGCTACTGTCTGGGCTCTTTCTTTGTGGCCATCCTTCCACTTCTTATACGTGTCATTTTTTTTCAGGTCCTCTGCGCTTTTTGTGAGGCTACATTGGTCTTTTTCTCTCTCTTTCATCTTCTTGTTGTTGGAAATATTTGTAGTTGCGCCTTTAAGAATTTATTTTGTATGAAGTCCCCACCCATCTTGGACGCCTTTTCTTGTCAGGCGTGGGGCCTTATCTGTCGTTGTTCTGAGTTTATTAAAATTGGCTTTCCTAAAATCCACATAAGAAATAATGGAAACTCAGATGGTTTGTTCTGGGGCCCCATAGACCACATAACGGTACACACAAAATGCCAAAACTCATAAATGTTGGCTAGAAGTCCACGTCCGTACCTGCGGAATCTGTTCTGTTTGGGACTATCAACCAGATTTTTCTCTATGTTTTTAATGTGACAATAATAAATAATGCTATTTGTAGCCCTATACCTATACACACTTGACTGGATGCCTCATAACTAGAAATGGTTTGCCTAATTGCCCTAAGCACATCCGATCTCGCCTGATTTCGGAAGCTAAGCAGGTTCAGCCCTGGTTAGTACTTGGATGGGAGACCACCAGGGAAGACCAGGTGCTGTAGGCACCTGGTGTAGGAACTGGCAAAGCCACACCAGTATTGCTGCCAGGAAAACTTCATGGACATGGAGTCACGAAGAGTCGGTCATGATTGTAACAACACCACACACACACGCACGCACGCGCGCACGCACGCACACGCACACGCACACACACACACACACACACACACACACACACACACACACTTCACTGGATGCCTCATTACTAGAAATGGTTTGAAAAATATGAAAGGATGTTGAAATCAAATTAAAGAAAAATACAAAGAAAAATAAAACAAACCCCTAACCTGCATTCTCCTTTGAAAACCTTTGTAGCTGGTACAAGGGAGACCTCCCTTCCTCTCTACTCCCTCTGCTTTTGAGGCTTGCCTGAGACAGAACATTCCAGACAATCACCCACAATGCAGCACGGGAAGAGAAAGAGAAGAACCATTGACTCACTTGCAATCATGTGACCTGCTCCAGTGCTTGTATTGCAAAGCATTACTCATTGATCAAAGCAAAATTTCAAAGAAATGCAAAACACTCATAAACCTAGGTACTTGTACACCAAGGTACTACTGTATTTAGTGTATTACATTGTGTCTCTTTGGAATTGTTGCAATTTGTTTTTCAAAGGTTTCACCATTCTATTCTTGATTGGGAGATTGACTACCATGTTCCTTTTATTAGTACCTCCAGTATCCAGATGTTTTTGATGGGACAAGCAAGCTCATACTTTTGAATTTCTCTGCAGGGATGTGTATTTTTGTCATATGGGTCTATTGCACAACCCTTTTGTTCTTTTTGAACAATATATATCTTTCATTTGCTATATTTCAGTCATGGGAGCCATCCCTCTAATGTGCAGTTATCCTTATCAAATCATATTTGCTCCCCTGAACTAAGATTTCAAGTTTGTCTCCCATACTTCTGATATTTGTATATAGACACTGGAAATTGTGTGATTTGTCGCCAGCTTTCCTTCAAACATTTTTATGAAGATTATTATTGGGCTACATTAGAGCTGCTTGCTCTGTTGCTCTTATTATGCATAAGCCTTTGACCATCTGAACGTGTGTCTCTCTTATTACTACAACCACTTCTTGTTTTTGTAGGGTGTGGATTCAGTGACTCTCCTTGGCTGGGTTTCACCATCTCTCAGTTCATTCCACTGGTTCTGTATGCCTTTCTCCGCATGCTGGCTGCTAGTATCCCTCTACACGAATCTGAAAGTGGATTTGCAGTTCCAGCGGTGAAGAATGGTACGGCATTACCTATACAGAGCCCCCAGTCGTTTCATGGAAAATTGGCCTATACACACCTTCTTTGTATTCTCGCTGCCACCATTCAGGGTTACCCAATTGAAATAACCAGGTTCCAGTTGAGCTGTAATGTTAATAAAGTTGAATAACATTTACTGAAAAAAACAAGCTGATTCAATTTCAGCTTTTCTTTGGTGCCCTTAATTAAAAGTTCCTCTAAGCAGTTTACACCCAAATTATGTCCTTTTACTATTCTCAAACCTCTCTTGTCTGTCTCACATCTCACACCTGACTCTCTCTAATCTTTAATTCTCCTTCCTTATCTAATCTCCTTCTAACTCTCACAACCTCAGGCTGAGCCTTTTAAACATGTGGACTCCGCCTCCACACTCCCTCATTGGTCCACAGCATGAACCCATTATGCCCTCCTGCACAACACATTTAACTATGAAGAGGTTAAATGCCACAATTTGCTTCTCTTCCTTTTGTTTCTAAATGCAACCCTTCACCATGGTGCTTCCTCCACTGCATTTATCACCTTCTCAGTACAGTGGTACCTTGTATAAAGGAATAAATTCATTCTAAATGAAATTATGTTAAGCAATTTTTCCTTTGTACAAATTTCCCATAGGAATGCATTGAAAACAAAGTAATCCCTGATCGCAACAATTTTTATGTTGTACGGATTCACCCTATATATTATTCTGTTAAACAAATTTCCCCTATCTCCGGAATTTTTTATGTTGTACAGATTTTATGTTATACAAACTGTTTGTAATACGAGGGTCCACTATTCTCTTCCTCTGCTTTGCCAAGCTGTTCTTCCACCTCCAGTGCCTCTCTTGGATGATGTTGCTTGAGTTCTATCTTTGTATTCTTCACTCTTCATCCTCTCTTATGACCTTAAGTGCGAACACTCACTGTGCCAGATCTCTCACATTCTCTTCCAGCAGTGCACCCAATGTGCATTTGTTACGTGTGTACACCATGTTATTCTCAGGCACAAAGACAAACATTACATACATTTTGCAGTTCACCACCACAGAAGTGTCTCTTCCCTCCCTAATCTCTGTTACCTTTTAACTTCTGTTCGAGTGCTTTTTGCTTTGTCTTCTCTGCAGTAGAGGATGCTGGAAAAGTCTAATATGTAACTCTCTGCCTTTGTCTCTCCGCCTTTTTGTCTGAATTTCTTTTCTCTGAGTTTGTATCTTCCTCCCACTTCCAATTCAGTCGAACGCCCTCCTGATAAAGTTCTTCATGCTGTGGCCATACACATTCTTCATAGACCATGTGAGGTACAACCCATCACTTGCCAGCAATCCATCTTCCAGGAAGTGAAATCTCTGGTCCTCAAAGGCCACTTCCTTCAGCAGCTGCTTTTTATTTTGCATCGCTTTATCTCCTCCTGTGGTCACGTGGTCACTATAGCGGTTCGGCAGTCCGCACTTCAGCGGTTGCTTAGCAATCGGCTTCCCTGTTCGCACTTGGCTGAACCACTTTAAGCTATGACAGGGGGGGGGCTGCAGGAACCAATTTAAAAAAACACCACCCCCAGTGGTTGTCACAAGAAAAACCGACACAGCAGTCAAAAATGGGCATAGCCAAGGGGGCTCTTCAGAAAAAGCAATTTGAAAAGCAGACAGTGATCTTTATGGTGATTTGTTTTTAAGGAAAAGGCGTTTCAAATCTAAAGTGTGGTAGCAGTCAAAGTCAAATCTCTGAAATTAGCACCATTTTTGCAGCCATCAGACTCTTTTTCTTTCTATTTCCCCCTGTCAAACTCCTGGTCACTCACTCCCTGGGATCCATCTCAGTTTTATTCTTCTGCTCTGCTCTGTTAGGAATTAGCAAACAAGAGTGGAAAGAGTAAAGTTTAATGGTGAGAGGGAATTATTCCATGAATTATTCCATAAATATGTGTTTCCCCCCCACCCCAAAGGTTCAAAGTGCTTAATATTCTTTTCGGTACATGCCATCAAGTCAGGGAAAACTGCCACCAAATAAAGGCTTTCTTTGGCAATTTGGGGATGTCCTTGACTTTGTTGTGTTGTGTGTCACGGCCCACAGACTCTCACACACAGGTAAGTTCAGGCTTTTACTGGAAACTCAGAGCCAAAGCCCAATACAGCAAATTAGAAATAAATCAAAGTCCAGGAAACCTATAGTAAGGTCATGCCTATTCAGAGAGCAAAGCAGAGTCCAAGATAAACAGTCCAGAGTTCAAGTCAGAATGTTAATGGTAGCTTACACCAGGTCCACTGAGAAAGTCTAGAGCCAAGAGAGACAAGGTCCAGGGTCATGCCAAGGATCAAGCAGGAAAGCAGTAGCAAGTTGTCATATCAACGCATTGCTCCCACAATTTGCCTCAGTCCTGAATGCTTAATTTATATCTCCAGAGAGCAACATAACATCCCCAGAAACTAACCCTGTCAAAACTCAGGACTCCCTAAATGTAGATGTCAGTGGCTCAGATAAAGCTTGTCTCTGCTTCTCCTGGTTGTAAGTCTTCGCTGCCTTCGACAAGCAGCCCTCTGTGGGGGTAGAGAATCTCCTGAAGATGCTGAGTCACTCTCCTGTGCAGCTGCTGGAGGAACTGACAGATCAGAAACCCCATCTGGGGCTTCTTCAGGCATTAGCTCTTTAGTCCCTGGAATAGGTTCTGGCAGGGGCCTGACATTGTGTATGAGTTGTGTGCACCCTGAAATCGCCAAAGGAAGTCTTAATCAGTAATGACTCGCTACTTCTGTCGACAGTATTCACCTTGTATGTGGAGAGCTGTGCAACAGGATTTCAGCTGCTTCTCTCATTTCAGTCCACAGTTCTGCTGTACAGTCAAATGAATTTAGTAATGCAAATCTGTTTTTTATACGGGCTTTAAATTTATCATTGGTGACTGGAATGTAACATCGTTGCCTCAGAAAATATTTTCAAAAGCCTCAACACCATTAAATGAACATCTCTGTTACTATAGCAATTATGAACAGCCAAAGAGAACTGTAAAAAACAAACAAACATAATTTTCTCAGGTCTTAGAAATGCTGGATAACTCAATGGCTGAGGCATCCGAGCCAAAGGTTGGGAGTCCAGTCCTTTACTGTGTCTCCCCAACAGGGCCTGGACTCCATGATCTCTAGGTCCCCTCCCAGCTCTGCAGTTCTGAGACTTTCTTGTTTCTTATTTGTCCTGTGTATAGAATGGTGAGTCTACAATGAAACTGAAAGTAATTTTTAATTTTCTGCAAATTACGGTGCTTGAAAAATGGCAGTAAGAGGTTCCAAAAACTCCATACATCATCCATTTGTCACAGGCAGTTCACAGGCCTCATATTTTCCCTCTTTTAGGACAAAGAGAAAACTTGCATGGCAGCATCTGCTTGGATGCACCGAAAAAGCATGGCACAAAGTTCTGGTGGAAGCATGGTTGGAAGCTAAAAAGAAGATGAAAATAAATATGTGCGCTATCTTTACAAATCATTTGCCCCTTGAGTATGCTTCTGTTTTCACTCTCCCTTTCAGAATAGGAGAAACAGCCCAGTGATTATGCTTGCTTATTCCTTTGTAACGCGATTGTATTACTTTGCCTGTGTGCAGTTCTTCCAACAGGGCAGAGTGGATGTGAGGTACTTCTGCCAAGCTGGCGATAGTCTTTCAGGACTTCTGAAAGGCAAGGAACACTTTGTTCCCCTTTTATTTTCTGCAGTACAAAGGAAAACATCAGATAAGCAATGAACAGCGAAGTGACGCCAGTAGCATTTGCCTTTTAGGTATTTGCTTATTTGTATCCCACCTTTCTCCTAAAAATGAGAGACTCGGGACAGTATTAAAACAATATTAAAAGCTAAGAAACAATAAATTATTATATAATTTTAAAAGAATTAAGCAATTATATTAAAACAGTAAATAAAAATACTACTAAAAAGTATTTAAAAGTAACACTTTTAAAGAAGTAAGACACAAACTCTTTTTAGAATATGACCCTTTCAGATAGCCAGTTACTAAGGGAAGTCTGCCAGAAAAGGAGGATATTTATTTATTTATTTATTTTTAGAGCTTTTATACCGCCTGTCTTCCAGGGAGGAACTCCGGGCGGTTTACAACAAAACAGAGCAAAACAAATTGAATACAACATTATAAAAGCAATAAAATCAATATAAACACATGAAGGCAAATGGCGGACAAAAACAGGGGGGAAAATTAACAGTCACCAAATGCCTCCCAGAAAAGCAAGGTCTTTAAAGCTTTTTTGAAGGCTGGCAGGGACTGTGCAAGGCGCAACTCGCTCGGGAGATGGTTCCATAATGTAGGACCAGCCACAGAGAAGGCTCAATCATGGGTGGATGATTTCCACCCAACCGCAACATTCTAGTTGGTTGGGCTGAAATTGATCGCTGGGAGATTTGCTCTGCCAGGGAGTCAGGTCCCAGGCCATGGAGGGTTTTATAAATTAAAACCAAGACCTTGAATCTTATTCGGGATGCAACGGGTAACCAATGCAGGTGAGCCAGTACTGGGGTGATGTGGTCATGTTGACGCACACCCGCCACCAGTCTGGCTGTCGCATTTTGCACCCGTTGAAGTCGCCAAACAAGAGTCAAGGGCAACCCCATGTAGAGAGTGTTGCAGTAATCAATTCTCAAGATCACCAGAGCTTGCACAACAGTTCTCAAGGAGTCATCATCAAGGTGTGGACAGATCTGGACAATTTGTCGGAGATAGAAAAGGGCAGTTCTGGACACGGCGGCCACCTGGGCCTCCATAGTAAGCGCTGGGTCCAGGACCACACCCAGATTCCAGACACTGTCCGCCAGCTGGAGGGAAACACCCTCCAAACTGGGGAAAGGGCTGCCATAACTGGAGGGGGAAGTCCCAACAAACATAAACTCGGTCTTCTCAGGGATGAGCTTGAATCTGTTGGTCCTGGTCCATGCCATGACTGCATCCAGGCACTTGTCGAGGGTCTGAACAGCCTCAACTGCAGAGGTGGAAAAGGATAGATAGAGCTGCGTGTCATCAGCGTACTGATGGCAGCAGACTCCAAATCTCCTTATGACCTCAGCCAGTGGCCTCACATAGATGTTGAACAGCATGGGAGATAGGGACGATCCCTGTGGGACCCCACATGGGAGTATCCACGGGGCAGACAACTCCCATCAAAGATAATGCAGAACATGAGTAAAGTGGATAGAATGAAGCTCTTCTCTCACAAACAAAATACCAGAACTAGGGGACATACACTCAAATTGTGGGCTGGGAGAGTAAGAACAGACAAAAGAAAATATTTTTTCACCCAGCGCGTTGTTAGTTTGTGGAACTCCCTGCCACAGGATGTGGTGATGGCATCTGGCCTGGATGCCTTCAAAAGGGGATTGGACAGATTCCTGGAGGAAAAGTCCATCACAGGTTACAAACCATGATGGGGATGTGTCATCTCCAGGCTTAGAACCGGGGTACTTCGAGGGCCAGATGCAGGGGAGTGGTATCAGGAGACAGATATCTAGTCTCGTGCGCTCCTAGACACATCTGGTTGGGCCACTGTGAGATACAGGAAGCTGGACTAGATGGGTCTTTGGCCTGATCCAGCATGGCTCTTCTTATGTTCTTATGTTCTTATAGGGCCGACCTAGCCTTCCATGAGAGGGGCTTCCACAGCATACAAGTAGTGATAGAGAAAGCCCTTTCCCTTGTCGTCGTCATCATCTTTTTTTAAAGACAGCTGCAGATCTCATTTGGCATTATAGTTTACAATCTAATTAACTGAGTGTTTGTGTAAAAAGGAGATAGAGAATATTTTTTTCAGTGCACACCCTACTGGAAATGAAAGGGATACAAGTGACTAAGAGCGCTACCGCACTTCTGTGCGTAGCCGCTTCTTAGTTTGGATTGCCTTTTCTCCTCCCGTGGTCACGTGGTTGTTACAGCAGAGTGGCTAATGCTCAGCGGAAGGGCTGTGTAAAGTGTGGGCTTTAACAGCCAGATAGCAGTGCTAAATAAAGACGCAAACACAGTGGTGACTCCCTTCACCAAGAACTGTATTTACAAAATATATACAAGTACGGTAAACAAAAACAGAATTGGCAGGCATATACCTCGTTAGTTAGATAGACAGTCCAGTAGTCCAAACTTTCCGGGAATCCAAACTGGCAAAGTAATGAGCTGCTTCTTCCAACAACATCCCACAACAGACTGAACAACTGTCTTGCTTTTATGGCTAAGTCTGATGTAATCATTACTCAGCAAATTGACAACTGAGCATGACTGAAATTGTCACCTGACTTGACTAGTTGCCAGAATATAATTACACAGGTGTGTGCTCACTCTGCCTTGTCATTCTCAAATTGCATCATAACTTGCAATAGGTCAATTCCATTTTGTACAATCCTCAACAGGTCTGTTGTTTGCATTTCAGCGGGCTAGCTAGCAATCGGCTTTCCAGTTCTCACTTAATTGAACGGCTTGGTTTTAAAGAACCAAGAAAATGAAATTAAGTGACAACAAGCTGAAACTTTTGCATAACAAAATTGGTAAACGTCCTGGCATGGCGGTAGGCTTTTGTTTTCTGTGTTTTCTGAAAGTAAAATGGCTAAGAACAGGGGGTAAGGGGAAAAAAACTTAGTATGTCCGCAAATTCAACCAAATAACTTAAAAGCGAGACACAGGAAGTGATGTAAACCCCCCCCCCAGTGGCATTGTAAGAAAAAGCACCACAGCAGACAAAAATAGGTGTGGCTGAGGGGGTTCTTCAGATAAATCATTTAGAAAACTGGACAGTGATTTTAAGGTGCCTTGTTTTTAAGGAAAAGGTGTTTTAAATCAGAAGTGTAGTAGTGGTCTAATAGTCTTTTCTCACTTTGCCAAGTAGCAAACTGGCCACAAATCACAAAACAAGGGAATTTATCTAGTTTATCTGTGCCCTAACCAAAGCTCCATGATTGGGTTTTCCACAATAGCTTTGGTTTCTCAATGGTGCATGAATTGTCGGCCTCCTTTTGGGTTGGGCTTCCTGATTTTCCAAGTGAGACTCAGTGGGGCAAAATTTCTCAATGGAAGTAGTATTCAGCACTCCGGAGAGCTCAGATTCACATCATTCTTCCTCACATGGGATCAGTTCAGAAGCTGACAAACACCCCCACTTTGCTTTGGATTCCAATCCCAAACTAGAACAATTTTTGAACTAAGGGAACATCCCTAGTCAACATCTGTTTTGCAGTTCAATTTTCATTCCCAACATTCTAAATTCCTTACCTGAATGGTTGCTGATATGTTGTGATGCGAATGGATGGAAGGCTTTAGCAGGTTGACATACTCATCCTACTAATTGTACTAGGATGGGACACGAGAGTAGAATGTGCCAGAAATACATTACAATAAAACACAAAAAACAGAAAACCAAAGCACAAAAGCTGTAAAGGTGAGTGTGCATATACCAGCTTTAAAACTTTAAGATGGCTGAGCATACATTTAAGTGGTGCCAGAATGGAAGAACAATAGGACTGGTTCACTTATTCACTAAGGGCCTTTTTACATGACCCCTAAGATCCGCTGGTCCCTTAAATTCGGACCAGAGATCTTGGGGGTCTGTCGCTCTTCCTCCCTCCCCACCACTCCGCACGTCCTGGCTGCTGGCTGCGTGAGGGGAGGGAGGGGAAAAAAGCCTTTAAAACGGACAAAAGAAAAAGCCTTACCTCTGGTGCCTGCTCCGAGCCCCGGTGGGAGCCACGTTTACTTCCTGGTTGCTCTTAAAGGGGCGGGAGGCAAAAGAAAAACAACAAAAAGAAGCAAGGAGAGCCGGCACTCTCCGCAGCAAAATTTTTCACCCTCTTCAAGCAGGTACAAGAAAAGTGCGCTGGGTCGCGCTTAGGTGGGCGGGGTCGCACTTAATTGTCTGCAAACTCCAGAGCTGGTGGGGAAACATTTTTAAGCTCCGGAGCTTGCAGCCATTTGCGGTGGAGTTTAGGGGTCATGTATAAACGCCCTAACTGGAAATGCTAACTAACCCCACTAGAACCACACATTTCCCTGGTATATTTGTGAAAACCAACCACTAGAAGGAGCCGGAGACCATCCAGTGTATATTGTTGCCCACTAGGGATGGACACCAAATGAAAAATGAAATGCTGATTTGTCGGATCATTATGTAATGAAACAAGATGTAACAGCGTTTCGTTAGCAATGAAATGAATTGGCATTTTTTGTTTAAAATGAACTGATTTGTTTCTCTGTAAAACAGTTCCCCTGGGTCAGAGAGGCACCAAATTTGGTGTGAAGCTTCCTTGGACTCTCCCCTTTAAGCCCTCCAGATGCAGAGAGATTTGGGGTTTAGAGGAAGTGAGTTATTCAAGATTAAAGAGGGTGCCCCCAGAAAAACATTTCTAATTGCAATGTTATGTGCTTGAACATAGTGATCCCAGGTAGCTAGCAGCGTGGAAATTACAGAGGAGCTTCCTCAAGCTCTCCCCTGTAACCCCTTGAAACTTGGAAAGTTTTGGGTTTCAGAGAACAGAGTTATTAAGCTCCAAAGGGGTCGTGGGGGTACTTAATTGAAGGAGTGTGGATCAGCGTGCTGATGGGAAGCTGTAAATTAACCCTATAATTGGTAAATCATGCCGGGGATACTCCTTCCAGTAAGCACCCCCGCACCTCCTTTGGAGCTTAGTAACTCCATTCCCTGAAACCCAAAACTTTCCAAATTTCAAGAGGTTCCCTAAAATTGCTTGAGGAAGCTAGCCCTGTCACTTAGGGGGAGATACATGGCTAGGATCCATATTTCCTATAGCATAGAAAAATATGCAAGACAAAAGCGGCAGCAGTGAAAATTTGCCCTCAGAAGTATAATCTGAAATCTTTTGAGGGAAACTTCTTGCATCAGGCAGTGATCTTGTTAGGAAGATGGGAGCAACCCAGGCAATTCAGCTACAATCCAATTAAAGAGAATTTCACATCCTCCCTCTGAATTTCTAGTGCACTCCTCTGTTCCTGCCGACTGCTTAATTGGAGCTCTGAGTCAGCGCACAAAGCCTTGTGAATTCAGGCCTGAAGTACTATTCTTTCCCAAAGAAGTGGTGTCATTCTTTCCGTGTGTGCGTCAAGGCAGAATGCTGGGTGCAACGGTGATTGAAGTTCGAAAGGTTTATTTGTGTGTGAGCTTTCCTTATTTATAATCCCTGGAAGCTCACGGGAGGCCACCCATTCTGTCCCTGAGCAGCCCACAGTAACAATATATATAT
>JAHTLZ010000122.1:34437401-34462878 GCA_023846285.1 Phrynocephalus versicolor | reverse complement strand
GGGTGAGGATAGGAGGCACCCACGGGTGCCTCCAGGAGCCCGCTTTCCCTTTATAGCGGGCCAGAGGAGGCACCCACCCCACAGAGGTGCCTCCAGGAGCCCGTTACCCCTCCCAAACCAGTACTAACGACAGACGAAAAACCGAAAAACGAAACGACTAATTTTTGCGAAGTTTCACGGAAAACGGAAACGAGCCGACACGGGTCGCCTCCGACACACGACAACTCGAAAACGTCATTTTCCCTAGTCGTGCCCATCTCTAATTATTATTGCAAGGATCAGCGAGCAAGGGCTTGAGTTCTTCCATGCTGCCTTTGCTTTCTCTAAGTATAGCCTCTTTGCTGTGGAAGGATGCCATTATGGCAACCCAGTGGGGTAGCTATACATTGCCCATAGGAAACAGGAGAGGTCACCTAGCAACCATTTCATCTCTCTGGCCTCACACAGGCAGAAGGAAGGACAGGCTGGGAGGGTAAACTGAGAGGAAAGGGGAGGTTCAGGAAGGGCAATGGAAGGGGTTGATGCTGTTTTCCTTGAAAACTCTAGCTATTTAACCGTCACTCACTCCTACACATCCCTTCATGTTACTGTAAAAAGGAAGCACAGAGAGAGAGAGAGAGAGAGAGAGAGAGAGAGAGAGAGAGAGAGAGAGAGAGAGAATGGTGGGGGGGAGGATGGTAGAAATCTTCAAGCAATGTTAGTTCTTTGATTTTATTTTATTTTTATTTTTTTATTAAATAAACCTAAGGAAAACTCACAAATAACAATAATATACAATTATGTATATATATATAAAAAATAGACAATCATAAACAGTACTGTACAAAGTGCCCCCAATCCCCAAGATACCATCCAGTATTCTTGCATCTTCTCTTTCTTCTTCAACTTCTTTTTTAGTAGGCTTCTTAAGGTCCTTTACACCAGAACTGTGTTGGATTATAAGTTGGTTGTATCCCTTTTCCTTTTAGTAACACATGATCGATAAATTTCCCCCAAACATCATAGAAGATATCTTTTTTCATTTCTCCTCGCAAAACTTTTATATTGCAAGACAATTTATCATTTAGTGCTATATCCCACACTTCCTTATACCATTCAGTAATTTTGAGGTGTGATTTAAGTTTCCAGTTTCTGGCAATGATCAGTCTTGCAGCTGTCATAAGGTTAGCTATTAGTTCTCTAGTTTTCACATCATATTCATTGATGGATGGTAATGATAATAATGCAATTTCAGGTACACATTTAATATCATTTTGCAGTATCTCTCTTATCACCTCAAAGATCTCTTGCCAAAACTTTTGAACAATTTCACATTCCCACCATAAATGAAAATAAGTGCCTATCTTTTTTTCGCATTTCCAGGAAAGCTTGGAATATTTTGGATTCATTCTATTTACTCTGACTGGAGTCATATACCATCTTAAAATTAATTTGAAATAGTTTTCTTTTATTCTAACTGATAATGACCGTAAGATCCTCAGATTCCAAATTCTTTTCCATTCCTCATTGTTTATTTCTTTCCCTATGTCTTGTTTCCATAGCTCTCTTATTGTGTCCTGTTCCCTGTTCTCAAGTGAATCTTGAATTATTTTATAAATTTTAGCAACTGCGCCTTTACCTATATTTCCTTTCTCTGATTCATATGATGTCAAAAATTGCTCAAATTTTGTATAACCTCTGAGTTGAATATTTCTCCTAATCCAATCTTTCGTCCAGCTTTCTAGCTGGGCGTAGTTCAACCAGGACAATTCCTGAGTTTGCAAAACGCGTTTAATTTCTTGTTTTGTTGTCATTTTTTAAATCCAGTCTTTTAACCTTGCCACTTTCCTTAATTTAAATAGATCTCCCAGTTTCTTCATGTTCGTGGGGAAATTCATCTGATCGATCACCAGTCCAAGCGGGGAACCTTCCTGTTCTTTGATTTTAACTTTGGTCAGGCAATCTGCTTAAAAATATTAGATTCCTGCTTAAAAGCAAAGCAGAAAGCCAAGTGTACTGTTTATGCAGGCTACACATTCCCCCTCAACCCCACCAGCAACCTGGGTCCTCATTTTACCGACCTCGGAAGGACGGAAGGCTGAGTCAACCGTGAGCCGGCTACCTGGGATTGAACCCCAGGTCATGAGCACACTTTTAGCTGCAGGACAGCAGTTTAACCACTGCGCCATGAGTGACTTCAATGACTTACGTTTTAAACCACAATACTACGAATTCTACTCATTCATAAAGCAAGGACAATGATGTTGCATTCTTTAAAAAGAAATAACAAAACTTGACATAACCTAACAAACATGATGAAAATAATTGTGCATTACACAACCCAAAACTTTCCTACTTGAGATAGTCTTCCCATAGGAATGCACTGAAAACCTATTAATCCTTTCCCTCCAGAATGGGTGGATTAATTGGTTTTCAATGCATTCCTATGGGAAACAGTGCCTTATAAGACAACTTTTTCGTAAGATGAATTGACCTGCAGAACAAATTAAATTAGTCTTACAAGGTACCACTGTACCAATTCCTCATTGTGTTTCCATTGTCTCTGTACATGATCTGTTTCCCCAAAGGGTCTAAAAATATTTTAAAAACCACAGCCCCCTTTCAATTGGTACGGTCTTTGCTCTTGCCTTAAAAGAGTACAGTCCACCAGCTCTTTATTGGATTCAATAAACAACACAACTCAGAACTCTCTCGTGCCATAACTTTTATTGGGTCAACATGACTGGCACACACAGACAGGGACTCGCCCTGAGCTCTCTCAACAGTGGTGCAGTGGTTAAACTGCTGTGCTGCAGCTATAACTGTGCTCATGACCTGGGGTTCAATTCCAGGTAGCAGGCTTAAGGTTCACTCAGCCTTCCATCCTTCTGAGGTCGGTAAAATTAGTACCCAGGTTTCTGGGGGGGGGGTGGCATGTGTAGCCTGCATGAATAAATTGTAAACCTCCGAAAGAGTGCTTTAAGCACTGTGGGATGGTACGTATATAAGCAGGATGTATTGCTTTGCTTTTGCTTTTACCACCACTACTATATAAACCCCATCCAGGAAATCCCTGACTCAAATGACAACATGTTTGCCAGGGGAGTCTATCTTTCTGGCCTAGCAGTGTGCTTTCACAAGGAGACATATTGGGCTATAGGAAATGGCACTTTGTTCCCCAGAACATTCCACAGGGGGAATTAAGACAACAACAACTCCCACAAACCACATAAAGCTGTCTTTTCTGACTCACTGCTCAGTGGAGCCTCCCTGGAATGCAGCTGCCAGCAACAAACAAGTACAACCAAACAACCTGGGCTTCCAGCTCTCAACAGAATACCCAGGCAAGTGAAAGGGAGAAAGGCATGAAATGACGGTGCTGTTATTATCTGGTCTTCTCATTTATGCCTGTGAAAGGGCTGCTGGCTGTACTTGAAAGCCCGCCAGCCATTCCCAGCAGCTGGAGACGTACGTTCTCACAGGTAAGTAGGGCAAGAAACAGGCACCCAAGCAGTATCTTTTTTCCCCTCTCCTCACAACTTTTTTTTTTTAACAATTTCCCCCTCTAAATCAACATTGGCTCAAATAGGCATTCTGGTGAACTTGAAAACTTTCTTATTGATTCAGGATATATATACATACAGTGGTACCCCGACTTAAGAGCAGCTTGACTTAAGAGCAATTCGACTTAAGAGCGGAAAACAGTTGGTGTTTTAACTGCCGCCTTACAAATTTTAGATATGGTCTGCTCAACTTACTCCCCCCCCCATTTTTTTAAACTTATTTTTTCAATTTTTTTAGATAGGCACCCCGACTTAAGAGCATGCATTTGAAACGGATTAAATTCGTAAATTGAGGTACCACTGTATATTAATTTGGGCCCGCTCGACATATTGTGCTACTGCTACTCATTGAATTGTTTTTAGTGGTCTATATTTCTGGCAAAACATTGAACCTGGCTACTCTGGAAGTGAATCCCAATCTAGAGGAAGGTGAACAAGGGTTCTGCGTGCAAAGCAAACAACATCCTAGCCAATTCTCAATGTCGCATCTTCTCAATGTGTTGGACTGCTACATCCATAATCCCGTAGATAAATATTTTGCTTGAAGGGTTGTGGAAGCCATGGACCCAACTCCCTGGAGGACCTCATGGCAAGTAAGGATGAAAAATGTCTTCCAGCATAGCTTCTATTGACTGTACCTAATGCATTATAGAAACACAAATCTCTCTCTCTCTCTCTCTCTCTCTCTCTCTCTCTCTCTCTCTCTTTCTTTTTGCTAACATAAAGGCCCCCATCTGGAAGCTGAGTCATGGCTACTGGACTTCTTTTTTGAGAGATAGAAACGTTTCGCTGTTCATCCAAACAGCTTCATCGGTCTGAATACAGCTAGTGCGAGTCCTCCAGCGAAACGTTTCTATCTCTCAAAAAAGAAGTCCAGTAGCCATGACTCAACTTCCAGATAAACTCACCTGGATGACTGAGAATCTTCACAGACAAAGACCCCCACTTTCACCTTTTACCTTTGACCCCTCACATTACAAGAAACATGTTCCCAACAGAGGGAGACACGCTACTCAAGAATCCCTGACTGAAGATTTTAAAGGGAAAGCAACCATTGCAGGCTGCCTGAGAAGTTTTTGCCAAGGAGGTACAAAGTCATCTGCCTTAACAAGATGGCCACTTAACGAGGGGGGGGGAGTTAGCAAATGGAGAATAAGCGGTCACAGGTTTGCATGCGATTTACATATACTAACCTACAGTAAATGTAGAGAGAACTTTGGAAATAATTGCTGTAATTTCAGTAGAAATCCAATGCATCTTACTTTTGGAAAGAGGAAGACTGGAACCAGGCGGCTGGCGACCAGGTCCAGGAGGCTGCCGTGTCCTTTGTTCACCTGCCAAACTCCAGCTTTTCTTCATGTTTCTTTTACCTTGCAACTTCAGCTTTGACTGGGCATTGTTCCAAATGGAGGGAACTCTCAAGTGGGGACTTTAAAGAAGCACGCAGGGAAGTTCCACACATTGCCAGTTTGACAGCCTCTTTAGCACATCTTAAAGCTATTGCAACCTTAAGGATTTTGGCCCAGCACAGCCAACCTCTTCCCCTCTCCAACCCTCCTTTTTTGGTTGAACCAGGTAGATATAGTCTGAACATTCTTGTGAATGGAAACGTTTCTCATTCCTTTGTGGTTTTTCTTTGTTCTAATATTGGTGTCATGCTACTAATTATTGCTATGTGTCATCAAGCCAATTCTGACTTATGGAAACACTTTTTAGGTTTTTCCAGGTAGGAGTAGTTTTACCATTCCCTTCTTCTGGGGTTGCCCTGGCAACCATGAAACTTACCCATTGCCCAACATGCTGGCTTTTCTCTTAGTAAGACATAGTGGGAATCGAACCCTCAGCCTTCAACTCTCCTGCCAGTTATCTAACTCACTGAGGTAACCAGGCAGCTTCTGATATTGTGCAGGTCTTGCCTTTACTTCTTCCTTCACAATACAAACCAAACCAGTTTGGATCTCTGTCCTTCTGTCCCCCAGAATGGGTGCTTCATAAGCTTTCCTTAGTGCAGTATCTTAAAAGACTGTTTTTTTTAAAAAAGTTGTTCTTAAAGTCCGGTTTTAGTCTTAAAATAGAATTATAATCATGTTAAGTATCAAAGGGTTTCCTCTTCTACCCTTTGAAGTCAGAAAGCATTTTGTACAAATAAATAAATAAATAAATGGCCAGGGAAGCAACCCCCCCATGCACTTACGCATCTCCCAGGTAACAGAAGCTTCATTAGGATTCATCTGTTTGTTTCCCACTGTGACTGGGAGTCAGCTTGCTGTACTACAATGAGGCGTGGGAGGGAGGGAGGAAGGGACTACAGGCTGTTCAAACTGTTCTGATTAATTCCACGGCACTGTTGTTAGAGACTTAGCTATGCCCACATAGGATGAGAGACCAACGCTTGTTTTGACATCTGCTTCTTTCCCCCAATTTTGGTCCGTTAAACATAAGGCCAAGCGATCTCAATAGAGGCATTGGACCAAGAGAAACCATAAATGCCCACAAGTAAGCTATTCCATTCCTGATGCAGGTCCCTTTGCTTCCTCATTCTTCACATCCTGCTGCTGCTTCCTGCTTCCTTCATCCACAACGTGCCATCACCGGCACTTCTCATTCATGCCACTGCCCTAAGCCAGGATCACTGTCTTCATTTTACCTGCAGCACATGGTGGAAACTGGGAGGTTCCTGGAAACAACAAACAAATACTGTCAAGTACAATGATAAGGGAGCCCAACAATGTAAAGTGGATGTTTCTGTTTACTTCCCTCTGGTTTTTTAAACTTAAATATAGCGAATTGAGAGAGTAAATATTTGAAATTAGTTGCCCCCTCCTTTCCCCTAAAACTCAGCTTAAGTAGCTAACTGTGGATGCGTTCTTACTGGCAATAAGAACCACAGTTAAATTGAATCCATTATTTAAATTTGATTTATAAATTCCTGGGCACAAGACACGTAGACAAAATCAATTCATATGGGTTGCATAGTGAGCCCCCCCCTCCAACCAGCCAATAGGGACTTCTTAAAGAACCTCGCTTCTAAATCTGTTCTATTCAGTGTAGTTTTGAGGATGTGATCACTGCTGTTGTTTTAACATGTGCCTAGGTGGACTTTAGGTGGTAAGTGCACCACCAGTTTTCCTTTAACATTCTTTTAAATTTAAAAAATTCGTAAAGTGTTTATATTTTAACACTACTTCATTATGTTCAGAAGAATTACAACCACTTACCGCATTACAGTGGTACCTTGTATAAAGGAATTAATTTGTTCCAAATGAAATTATATTAAGCAATTTTTCCTTTATACAAATTTCCCATAGGAATGCATTGAAAACAAAATGATCCCATTTTATGTTGTACGGTTTTGCCACATAGGCAATTCTGTTAAGCAAATTTCCCCTATCTCTGGAATTTTTATGTTGTACAAATGTTATGCTATACAAACTGTCTATTATACGAGGGTCCACTGTATCTCCTTCCACTAATAAAGGAGCCAGCAAGACAGCCAAGGACCAGAGGTTGCAGAGTGAGGAAAGAAGGTACTGGGGATACCTTAAAAGCCTGAAGAAAACCCAACTTCTCCAGTAGGGAATCAGCTCAATGACAAAAAGCTGTCACAGATGACTAGCCCTAGCCCTAATCCTGACAACCATATAGTAAAACATAACCTTCATGCACTATTGTTATCACTCCAATACCCTTCCTCAACACCAGTTTGCCTAATCTACACTATTCAACTTTGTTTAGAAGTTTAATACTTCCTGGGTATAGGTTTAGTAAGTGTACCTATGAATATTGACGTTCCAGGACAATACTAGTGGAGATCAAAAAATCCTTGTACAGTCATGTATTTCAAGAGAAGTTACTCCATGTGATGTATATCAATCACTTTTAGAATTTTCACATGCAATTGATAGCTACTACTTCCCTTTAAAAACTTGCAATAGTCTGTTCAACTTAGTCATCAACATTCAAACCATTCCTGATTGTCAGACTATCTGCTTTTGAATCTAAAATCACAAAAACCTACCCATACCCATACCCCTACCCCTACCTCTACGCATACCTCTACCTCTACCCTTACCCCAAACTAAAACAATTAGTAACCCTAACCCTAACGCGAAACCTAACCCTAACCATAGACCTAGCCCTAACGGAAGCAATAAGTAACACTACCACTAATCCTGGAACTAGCAGAAAACCTAACCCTAACCATATCCTATCCCAAACCCTAAACCTAACCTGAACCCTAACACTAAATCTAAACTGAACCCTAACCCTAAAAATTACCCTAACCCTAGCCCTCGCCCTCGCCCTGACCCTAACCCTAACCCTAACATTAGCCATAGCAGTAGACCTAGACCTAGCCCTGGCCTTAATCCTAACCCTAACCCTAACTCTAACCCTTACCCTAATCCTAACACTAGCCATAGCACTAGATGTAGACCTAGCTCTAACCCTAACCCTAACCCTGGCTCTTTCCCACACTCTAACCCTAACCCTAACCCTAGCCCTTGCTCTAAACCTAGCCCTTGCTCTAACCCTAACCCTAACCCTAACCCTAACCCGAACCCTAGATCTAACCCAAAAACTAACCCTAAGCCTAAGCCTAACCCTATCACTAAAACTAGCTCTTTCCCACAACCTAACACTAACCTTCTACCTATCCCTATCCCTATCCCTATCCCTATCCCTATCCCTATCCCTATCCCTATCCCTATCCCTAACCCTAACCTTAACCCTAACCCTAACCCTAACCCTAATCCTAATCTTAACCCTAACCACCCTCACCCTGCTGCTGGCCTTAACCACTAATGCTAACCCTAACCCTGACTCAGACCCTGACCCCCACCAGTACTGCTACCGCTACCCCAACACCTAATTCCAATCTTAACCCAAACTGTAACTCAAGTGCTAACCCTAAACTGAGAGCTAACCCTAGGCCTAGATGTAGCCCTAGCTCTAGCTCAAATCCTGAGCCTAACCCTAATCCTAACCCTAACACTGACACTAATACTATCCCTAGACCTAACCCTAACCCTAATCCTGTCCCTAACCCTAATCCTAACCCTAAACCTAGACCAAACCCTAACACTCATCCTAATCCTAAATCTAAGAACCCTGAACCTAGATCAAAATCCAACCCTAACCCTAGCCCTACACTTAACACTAACACTAACCGTATTCATAACCCTAACCCTAACCTTAGCTGTAAGAGTAACCCTAACCGTAACCGTAACCCTAACCCTAACCTTAACCTGAGCCCAAACCCTAACCCTAACCCTAACCCTAGCCCTAATCCTAATACTATCCCTATCCCTATCCATAATCCTAATCCTAATCCTATCTCTATCCCTATCCATATCCCTATCCATATCCCTATCCATATCCCTAATCCTAATCCTAACCCTAACCAAAACCCCAACCCTCCCTAACTTTAGCCCTAGCCCTAGCCCTAATCTTAAACCCAGCCCTATCCATAGCTGTAGCCATAGCCATAGCCCTACCCATAACCCTAACCCTAACCTTAACCCTAACCCTAACTGTAACCCTAAAATAAATTTCGAGTGTGTATTTTTTTTAAAAAAATATGCACTCAAAATTACTTACATTGGGGACACCAAAGTAGCAGGGGCACCTTCAGAAAGTGATTTTAGGGAATCCCCTGAAATTTGGAAACATTTGGAGGTAAGGGGGATGAGTTATGAAGCTCCAAAGAGGGTGCCCCTAAACCTTCTCATTGGAATCATATGGGAAGCGGAGGCACTGCTATCGCTCACCCGATCAGGACTTGCCCTTTCGCTGCCCTCCCCAAGCCGTCTGAGCACCTAATTTTACCCCAACAAACTGGGAAAACTTATTGACTCAAGTATAAGCTGAGGGGCATTTTTTCCAGCCAAAAATAAGGGCTGAAAAACTAGGCTTATACTCGAGTATATACAGTGGACCCTTGTATAACAGACAGCTTGTATAACATAAAATTTGTACAACATAAAATTTTTTGGAGATAGGGGAAATTTGCTTAACATAATCACCTATGGGGAAAATCTGTACAACATAAAAATGGGATCACTCCATTTTCAATGCATTCCTATGGGAATTTGTATAAAGGAAAATTTGCTTAACATAATTTCATTTGGAATGCATTAATTCCTTTATACAAGGTACCACTGTACAGGTATGTGCTTGCCGGTCAAAATTAGGAGCAGACAGACGACTTGATGTTTCAAGTATGAGGGGAAAAGGAAATGGGATCCCTAGTCCAGATTCCTGTGATTGCCTGCCTGAAGAGAAATGAAAAGGCATTCCACCCTACTTTGACTGTTTGTTCTGTATTACTTTTAGAAACCTAAATGCATGACATTTAAGGTGTGGCAGCCCCAGTAGGCATAGGGCTGTGGGTGGATTTCTCAGTTCAGCTGCTTCCTGTTCTCTGAGATGTCAAAGCCAAGACCAGAGATCAAGAGGTGTGCCATTGTGACATCACAGGAGGCATGCCCTTGAAGACCAAGGGCAAAATCACCTGCACAGTGATTTCACATGACTTTGTTTATGGGCCATCAAGTTGGAACCATTTCAAAGTGATCCGGACAGGGTTTTCAAGGTAGGGGAGTATGAGGGTATTGCCTCTGGCATCCCCCCATGGGCCATCTGTTCTCCACCCACATCCCCTGGATAGCCTGTTGGAGTCATTGCTTTCTGGGCCTTGAGTAGGCAGGCACTGAAGCCCCCCAGTTGATTCAGGGCCTGGGGAAGGGGGAGGTGGGGACTGAGCTCTGCCTAGCTGGTGAGAATGAAGGAGGGCAGAGAGTCACAGGGATGGGTGGACTGGAGGAACTCACAGGAGAACAGGGAGGTGTAGGGAGCTGGGTGGTAGGAAGATGTCACCTGGAGAGATTCCATAGAGCAGTGGTTCTCAACCTGTGGGTCCCCAGATGTTCATGGACTGCAACTCCCAGAAGCCTCCACCACTGGCTGTGCTGGAAGGGGTTTCGGGGAGTTGCAGTCCAGGAACATCTGGGGACTCACAGATTGAGAACCACTACCATAGAGGAACAGAAAGAGGCTTTGTTTGCAGACGGGGGGGGGTATGCCCTTGTTGAAGACCCTTGGACCAGCATCCTGATAGAGTTGGGGCTCTCGCAAGGCCACAGATGAAGTAGAGGGTTCAAGCTTCTACCTTGCCAGCTGGTGTCACTGTGGACAACTGCACTCCACCGCCCACCCGACCTGAACACAGAAGCAGCACATGAGGTGCAATGACGCATCAAAAGGCATCTTGGGAGGACCTGGATTTCGTGCTGCACCTTCTAAACAAATATTATGCAGTTAAGTAGGCATAAAAACCACCTTTGAGTTGCACTGCTGAGCTTGGTGCTGGGTATATGTGTGTCGGAGATGGGCATTTGGCATGAAATGGCCCCTCCAGTAAAACCAGACTTCCTTTCCTTCGACACAGTTGATTCTAAAGATAATCTCCTTGCCTAAAGACCCGATGAAGCCTATCAATTCCCAATGACCTCAGCAGGCATCGTGAGACCTAGCAACCCTTCTTATGGACCTGCAGGGCTCCTTGGTGCAGATGACAAGGTTACCACCTCATAGTTAGAGAAACACACTGAATGTTAGTCTCTTAAAGTAGAACAGGAGGATTATGAATCGCACCATCTGGAGCTTTCAAGGGAAAAGAGAGATGAGCTACTTATCTGTCCTCAACACGATGACAAACCCCCCTTGATATGGAGAGAAATAGTTCAGGCTCTTACTGGGTCTCTTAATCCTGATTTGTGAGTCCATGACAGCTGAGCAGTGGCAAGTGTCTGAGATTCATCTTGGTGGGCTCAAATGTTTGTGTACTTATCCTCCTTCCTAATCCATGACTAGGGGGGTGTCTTGAGATCACAGATGCGTCAGCGTGCTGAGCTCTGATTTTAGATTTTGTGTTAAAAAAAAAAAGGCAGCCCTTTGACATACCTTTTCCTCGGGAGATATGTTGTGCCTCAGAAAAAATGGCCGAAACAGGAGAGCTGCATGTCTGTTGGCTTTGGTGCATGTGTGAAATTCCTCCTATTCAGCTGGACAATAGGCTCTTTCTCTTGGCTTATTGCTGGAAGCCTGTTTTTCTTTCTCTTCTCTGCTGTTCCCACTGTTATTCTCCCTGGATGCTATTCAGGGAACAAATTAGGAGAACTGCGTGTCCTCTGTCCAAAGTACCTCCTTAAAAAAGGACCGGGTGTGTGTTCACAAAATAGAGTTACCAAATGAAAACTGCGATCTATTCACCTATTGGCTTATTTGTTTTATTTTCCCCTACCATGTATCCACAAAGTGCATTTCTAAATGTTACTTTTAAAATATGCATGAGTGGGAAACACAGATCAAAAGGAACAAGGGTGTCAGCCTAAAAGCTTCAGAGCCCCCACCCCCACCCCAAGATAATTCAGTAGGGCACCTAGGTTGATATATTGACCAGAATTCTCTGGAAGGTTACATAAAGTTTCCATAACTTGCTGCGGGTATTTGGAGCTAATTTATCAGCTGCTGCCATACTTAGTGTGCCCAGTTGCATGCTCTGTTGCACACCCAAAAAGCACCCCAGCATCTTTTCAGTTAGCTATGGCAGGTTAGGAAAAAAAAACTTGCAGTTCTCTTTTAATGCACTCTCAGGCAATGTATGGCAAGCCTCCTTTGTTTCAACAGGTGAACACAGCCTTTCATACCACTGATCTTATATGTAATTATGTGGCTCACAGACTTTACCCACCATAGACTGTTCTAGGTGACTGGCACAAGTTCAGGACAATATTTTATTTAAAATTTTATTGACAATCCATGAAAAGCAAAGCAAAGCAAAGTGTTCTGCGTATATACCGCCCCATACCACTTTTAGTAGTCTCTGGGCGGTTTACAATTTTAATTACAGTGTGCAGGCTACACATTGCCACCCCAGCAAGCTGGGTACTCATTTTACCGACCTCGGAAGGATGGAAGGCTAAGTGAACCTTGAGCCTGCTACCTGGGATTGAACCCCAGGTCGTGAGCACAGTTTTATCTGCAGTACAGGCATTTAACCACTGCGCCACAAGGCGCAGTGGTTAAATGCCTGATCATATCCCAACACCACCTCCTTCTGTTCCTTGTTGGCTCTGTCAGAACAATTCCATATTTATTCCACACCTCATTGTAAAATTTCCCCGTTTGTTATAAACTTAATAAACAGCTGACCAGTATAATAATGGATTATTTAGCATATTATTTATAGTATTTTGTTCAATATCTGAGACCAGCATAAGGTGCCAAATTTTAGTAAAACTATTCATCTTTATCTCTCCTTTTAATATTCTTGCCCTGGTAGTCAATTTATCCATTAATGCAAGTTTCCATATATTTCCTAAATATCTTTGAAAAGAGAGTCCCCTCAGCATCTTTCCAATCTGCGTTATTTCTAATCTTGCTGGTCCTGTGAGAATCTCCACCAAGTCTTTATTTATTTAGATTTTCATTTCCATCTGTCCATAAGGAGAACAATAAGAGATTTTCATTAATAATTATTTTTGATGTGTTAACTTTTTTATCCATTTTATTACCTCTTTCCAGAATATTTCCACTTCGGGACAAGAAATCCACATGTGTTCAAGGGATCCTTTTGCTCCACACTTCCTCCAACACATGTCTGAGATCTCTTATTTCAGTGCTAGAAAGTGAGAACTGATTTTGGCCCAGTTGCCTTCTCATTGGGCTCTTGGCTTCCCCGTGATCCAAACCACACGTTGTAAGAGGAATAAGGTCATACCAGACAAAACTGAAAAACATAGTCCTTTAAAGAGCTGCTATTTGCTTGCTTGCTTGCTTGCTTACTTACTTACTTATTTACTTTTGAGTATTTTTACCCCACCTTTCTCCTTGGAAAAGGATCTAAGGCAGCTTACAGTCATGAGGGACAATATACAGTCCAGTACGTTTAAGACATATTCAAGTTTGAGAACAGGGAATTGAGGGGCATCTTACAGCATTAAAGCTAAAAAAGTTGGGAGAAAAAGAAAGGAGTAAGTAAGTAAGTAAGTAAGTAAAAGTTAATAATAATAATAATAATAATAATAATAATAATAATAATAATAATAATAATAATAATAATAATAATAATAATAATAATAATAATAATAATAATACAGTGGGCCCTTGTATAACAAATGGTTGGTATAACATAAAATCTGTACAACATAAAAAATTCTGGAGATAGGGGAAATTTGCTTAACAGAATCGTCTATGGGGAAAATCTGTACAACATAAAATGGTCGCAATTAGGATACTACACACACTGCCAACTTCTTTATGGTGCACAGTTAGGTCCCTATCCTTCTTTTACCCCTATTGAAAGGGTCCAGTCAAGATTTCTGAGAGCAATCCTCCAGGTACCACGTTGTGTCACCAATGCAGCTTTGCGGCTGGAGGTTGGGCTCCCGAAAGTCGAAGCAAGGTTTTGGATAACCATTTTTAGATATTGGTTGAAGTTATCCTTTTTTCCAAGAGGCCTAACCACGCTAATCCTACAGGACAACCATCTATCGAGTTGGATGAAAGCACTGTCTGCCAAACTCAGAATGTATGGATTCTCAGAGGACTGTGTAATCCAAATGGGTTATGATGCAGCAAACCAAATGCTTAAACAACATATTATGGAGGTTGAGAGGCAGCATGACCTGGGGGCAACTTCAAATAACATCTCTTTGGATAAAGCACTATTGCCCTTTAAACCAGCCACATATCTCTTCATGCTACCAATTAAAAAACATCGCAGAGCCTATACTCTTGCCCGATTAAATGTATTACCATCCGCAGTATTGGAAGGGAAGTTTAAGAAAACTCCATACTCTCAACGCAAATGCCCCTGTAATTCAGGTGCAATAGAAACTGTAACCCATGTTCTCCTGTCTTGCCAGTTTTACTCTGATATCCGAAGAAGACTCATGGAATCCCAATTAAAATTATTCCCTGGGCATTCTGAGGCATTTTATACCCTATTACTTCTATCAAGACAAAATTCAGATACTTTACATCATGTGGCAAAATTTTTAGTTGCTGCTATTAAAATCCGGGAGGGGAAGGTTTTAACAAAATAAGGATAGAACCTTAATTACCAGTGGGATTCTTCCTCTCCTCTCTTCTCTTCTCCCTTCTTGCTCCCCTCCAAATTAAGATGTGAGTGTGAGGTGTTTACTTTTTCTGTTAGGCCATTTTAACTTTGTACCTAATTCTCTTAGAAATGTAGTATGTTTTAACTTGCTTTTGTATATAGTATTTGGATGTTGGCCTATGGCCGTATTAAAGCTTTCATATTCGTATTCAGTCGCAATTAGAGATTTCAGTGCATTCCTATGGGAAATTTGTATAAAGGAAAATTTGCTTAACATAATTTCATTTGGAACGAATTAATTCCTTTTTACAAGGTACCACTGTAATAAACTTTATTTCTATGCCGCCTTTCTCCCCATTATAAGGGATGGAGATAACATTGAAAACACGAGGGTATTTATAAAGTCAGTCAATGAAATCATGAATGGTGGACCATCTAAAAGTTATGAGGGATTTATTTATTTATTTATTTATTTATTTATTTATTTATTTATTTATTTATTAGACTTGTATCCCGCCCATCTTCCCAAAGGGATGAAAACTAACATTGAAAACATAGTGTTAATGCAATCACACAAGTGTGTGTGTGTGTGTGTGTGTGTGTATATATATATATATATATAACTTTTTCTTAGTTTTTTAACTGGTTGAACAGAAGTTCCTTTCTGGTCATACACACCTTCCTCAACACCATCAAAATGCATATTTATAACGAAGCAAAGCAGCACAAATGGCTTCACAAAGAGGATTACATTTCCTAGAAATTTCCAGGAGCAGAATTAATCTTTCGAACACACCTTTCACATATCCTTGGACAAGAGTATAGGCACTATGGGTCACAAAAGAAGCACATGGCATGTGGCCCATTGCCCATAACTGTCCAACACATTTTAATAGGAGAACATTCTTAAATGACTCAGAGTGGATGCCCTAAACCTGTGGCACCCAACTTTTGATCTCCAGGTGTTCTTGGACTACAACACCCAGAAAGCCTGGCCAGCACAGCTAGTGGGGAAGGCTTCTGGGCATTGCAGCCCAAGAACACATGGGTTACCCAAGTTTGGGAACCACTGCCTTGGGACTAATCCCCAGCAGGGGAGCAGTCCATGACAGTGAGAGGAGGGGTGCCATGATAGGGGAGAGGTGTAACAGCAGTGGCAGCATGGTGTGTGTGTCAGGAGTCCAGGGTCTTTGTGTCCCAGTTACAGGTTCTGAGCCAAGGGGGGCAGGGCAAGGGACTTGTGACTCAGACTCAAGACTTGGACCCAAAGATTTGGACTTCGTCCTTGGTCCTGAAGACTTGGACTTGGGACTCGAAGGTTAAGACTTGCCAAGATCCTTGCCAGAACTTGAGAACTTTCTTTCTGAACAGGAAACTAAGCAAAGCTAGGCCTAGCTAAACCCCCAAGCTTTCCAGCTGAGTTCTTTCTCCTGAATGAATGACATTCAGGCGTCCATAAGGCGTCTATCAGGTAGAACTTCCAGAATGGAGATTCATGGGATTGGAAGTCCAAGGCAGCAAACCATCGTCTTGAGCTTAAAATGTACATCTATCTTTAAATGTTGGTAGGTGACAGTTTATATACCCGTACAGTATTTACATTTTAAGCAGCAATATTAATAATTATTAATGATATTAATGCTGGACTTTACAAACAAAACACTGTTTTCTGAAAGGCTTCTCTCTGTCCTTGAGGACTGCATCATGTACGATCTGCTCATTTTTCCAGGCTGTTGCACCTACCATGGCAACCTGTGAGAGGAAAGCAAAGCAAAGCAGCTGACTCTCATCCTGTTTGCCAAAGAAAGCAAGGAAGAAAGTCCTTGTCACAACTTTTAATAGCGGTAAGACTGTACTAGTGATAGGAGCTGTGGGTCCACTCCATGGAGCCAAGTTCAGACTAACCATTAGAAGGAGAGATGCAGCTTCCTCCGGCAGCAGATACTGATTGTTGTAAAAGAGGAACCAACTGTTAGTTCTAAAATGACAATAATTTTAGTTATACTGCTAGGAATGGGGAGAGTGTTTATGAGATTTTCTGCTTCATGCCCTAAAATAATTTGCCTGGCTTTAGGCATTAAATATCTTGGCCTGAGTGAAGATAAGAACATAAGAACATAAGAAGAGCCATGCTGGATCAGGCCAAAGGCCCATCTAGTCCAGCTTCCTGTATCTAACAGTGGCCCCACCAGATGCGTTTGGGAGAGCATGAGACTAGATATCTATCTCCTGATACCACTCCCCTGCATCTGGTCCTTGAAGTATCCTGGTTTTAAGCCTGGGGAATTACACATCTCCATCATGGTTTGTAACCTGTGATGGAATTTTCCTGCAGGAATCTGTCCAATCCCCTTTTGAAGGCATCCAGGCCAGATGCCATCACCACATCCTGTGGCAGGGAGTTCCATACACTAACAACGCGCTGGGTGAAAAAATATTTTCTTTTGTCTGTTCTTACTCTCCCAGCCCTCAATTTGAGTGGATATCCCCTAGCTCTGGTATTTTGTGAGTGAGGCGATGGACATCATTTCCTGCATTTCCTCAAGCAGCAAACTATCTTGACACAGGTCGGCATAGACCAGATCTCAGGGGTCAAAACGATGAAGGCGACATGCCCCCGCCCGCTATTAACCTGTGTGATTTTCTCATAGACAAGTGCCTAAGAAATCAGACTTACAATTGGTATTTTATTCCCTCCCCCCCCCCCTGGATTTCTCCTGAAATTCAGTCTGTGCTTACCTTCTAATGATCAGTCGCATAACAAATGCACTGAAAGCAAGGTATCTAGAGGAGAGAATCTCAGCCTTTGAATAACACATGGGTTTCACTATTTAGGATACATCTTTGCAAAAAATAAATAAATAAAATTGACCCATCATTATGAGTGGCTGAACTGCTCTCCTGAAAGCCTAGCTAGTGTGAAAGCCATTTGTGTTATGTAGACATAAATATCTCTGCCAAAAATATTCAAGCAGCAATGGCCTTCCTTTGCGTCCTGCCCAGCCTAAATTGCAGGGCAGTTCTTCCCACCAGAACAAGGAGACAAGACTCCTTTAATCCTCAGAGCTGAGAGACTGAGTTTGTAAAAGTGACAGGCAGGATTAGGCTTATAGATACTGAATCTGTGTAGTGCCTGTTGTTAGGTTACCCTGGGCAATCAACTCCGAACTTTCTTTAACCTCTTGTTTGTTTTTACTTATGTGTGTTTGAGTAAATGAATCAGAGGTTGGAAGCCGATTTGATCCAAAATCAACAGCTCATGGCAAGATAAGGAGACGAGCGGTCTCTTCTGTCCCATGTAAACAGAAGTGATGCTGGAGTGCATGCCAAGAGATCCATGAAGAAACACAGTAACCTGTGACAAACTCAAAGCTGAGCCAAGGAAGGGTGTGTCACTGGCACGCCTTAGAAGCTGTTGCTAATCTAGAATTGAGTTCATCTAGATTTTAGACTGTAGCTATTATTTAAGAATCTATGAACATAAGAACATAAGAAAAGCCCTGCTGGATCAGGCCGAAGGCCCATCTCGTCCAGCTTTCTGTGTCACACAGTGGCCCCACCAAATGTGTTCAGGAGCGTATGAGACTAGAGCTCTGTCTCCTGATACTATCCCTTGCATCTGGCCTTTGAAGTACCCTGTTTTTTAAGCCTGGAGATTGCACATCTCCATCAGGGTTTGTAACCTCTGGTGGACTTTTCCTCCAGGAATCTGTCCAATCCCCTTTTGAAGGCATCCAGGCCAGATGCTACCACCACATCCTGTGGCAGGGAGTTCCACAGACTAACAACATGCTGGGTAATTTTTTTTTCTTTTGTCTATTCTTACGCTCCCAGCCCTCAATTTGTGTGGATGTCCCCTAGTTCTTGTATTTTGTGAGAGGGCGAAGAATGTCCCTCTACCCAGTTTACTCATGCCCTGTCATAGACCCCCTCAGGTGCCTTTTTTCCAGACTAAAGAGCCCCAAATGCTGTAGCCTTTCCTCATAAGGGAGGTCCCCCCAGCTCCTTGGTGGTGGCAGAGGCCCGCTGGCCTGCCCACCCCACACTTTCCCTTGCAGTGCCGGTGGCGGCAGACCGCCCGTCTGCCCAGCCGCCCAAGCTTCCCAGCAGTGTCAGTGTGGGCTGATTTTTTTTTAAAAAAAACATGGGGCGAAGGAGGGGGAGGGAGGGGTGGGCCAGCCAGCCGCGGGCCACTCAAAATGGCCTGATGGGCTGGATTTGGCCCCCAGGCCGGACTTTGGGCAGGCCTGCCTTAGGTGGACTGTGGTTTGCAATGTCAATATGAATGGCTCCTTAGAGATGATGAGCTAACTATTGAACTACTATTATAGACAAGAACAGAATAGAGGGCATGGGACAGCAAAGATGGAACCCAATACTGTACAGGAAAACTGAGAAGGCAAAACACCCATGGCCTATGCCTGCATACTAACACATGGAGGATAGGAAACAAAGAGAGGGAATGCTAATACAGTGTTAGATGCAGTTTGACAGATGCCTGTGGGATGCTGAGGGGAGAAATGAGCCTCATGATCCATGTGCAGCAGTTGTAAGGTCTACCCATTTTTGAAAGGAATAAATTCACCAGGAAGGGAGGGAGGATTATCACATGGAGAGAAAGTAGACACTAGTGCAGATGTTAGTTATGCTGAGAATAGAACAACAATAACAGCACAATATGGAGAAACTCTGGTGCAAGCATCTGGGTAAAGATAACAGAACAGAAAAAATGAGAGTACAGTATATTCCTTGTTTTGGTAAGCCTTAGGCCAGTGGTGTCCAAACTTCAGCCATCCAGATTTTTTGGACCACAACTCCCACAGTCCTTTGTCATTGGCAATCTAGGCTTGGAATTCTGGGAGTTGTGGTCCAAACCATCTAGAGGGCTGGAGTTCAGACACCCCTGCCTTAGGCCATTAATAATCTATCTGTTTTGCTGGTTTCCCTTTGACATAGGTCAAGTATTTAATTTAAGAGGCTGGGAAGTATTTTAATTTTAACCATCTGTTCTTACCAGAAGGTGCTTAATTGTATTTTAATACCTGTAGTGTGTTGTGTTCCAATGCTATCTTTTAAAATCAAGTTTTAGATGGTAAGTCTTCTTTGGTGCCCGCTGTGGGAGAAAGGTGGCACATATCAAGTAAAGGGCTGATATTGTCATGGCAACCTGCTAGATAGAGACGGCTGCCATTTTAAGATATTGAGAGCTCCAAAGAAGAATGGCCAAATTGGTGCCAGGTCTAGAACGGAAATCCAGTGAAGAATGGTTGAACAAAGCTGAGTATGTTTCGCTTGAGGAGAGAGAAAACCCCCATTGCATTGCTGAGAGGCAAATGCCAAGGAAAAGGAATGTTGTCCACAGCTTGTGAAATGGTTCCACCCCTACCCACCCCCGTTCTCATACTTTTGCTTTCTCTGCACTGTCAGCAGGCCTCTGGCCTGTCCAAATGTGACTTGACCTAAATAGCTGCAACTGTTCTGAATGGCAGGTACAAAAAAAGATGAGAATTCCTTCAGCACAGGAGAGGGGAAATGAGCTTTTGTGGGGAATTCTTTCTATGAGAGGAGCCTGAGTGAAGCTATTGCTTTCCTCCATAGAAAGACCTGTTGAAAGATCTGAGGCCTTAGCTTCCTTATCTGTTGGGAAGCAGCACCATCCTAGAGCCCAACAGTCACCCCGCAGTCGAGAAGTACATGCGGTTTAGAGAGAAGATTCATTGCTCTGTGCATGTTCAAAAGTAGCCTTTTCTTGTTGAAGGCAAAGTAGCAGTAAGCACTGATTGGAAGGCTCAGATTAAGACCTGGGATAGAAGAGAGCTTGGCTTTAGTTATGTGGGACACCTCAGGACCAGGCTGGGCTGCCTTCACATCACAAGCTTGGAGTTGGGAAAGAGCTACAGGTTCTTGTCAGGGCACCTGCATTATCATGCAGAGGGTCGGAGGTACAATCCATTGGCATTTCCAGGCAGGAGCCCTGTCAAAACTCCAAGACAGTCCCCGACAAACAATCCTGAGCAAAATGTTCCAATAGTCTGACTCGATATGACAAAGATTCTAGTGGCGGATGTGTATGAGGCTATCAAACTGAAATAACATAACATCACTCCTTCATTGGCATTTCTTCAGAAGTAAATATCTGTGTTATTCCCATGTTGCTGTGTCAGCTGTAAGAAAACAAAAAATCTTGATAACTTTTGTTAGGTCCACTGTGTGTAATAATCTTTGAAATGGGCTAATCAAAGTATTACCTTAAAAAACATTTTTCCCTTCCCTCCCTCCCTCCCTCCCTCCCTCCTTCCTTCCCTCCTTCCTTCCTTCCTTCCTCCTTTTTCATAGCACCTGCCCTAGTGAAGCAGGGTAATTCTAGGAGCGTTTTGTCCCCCCAAATTGAAATTCTCCAGGCTCATTGACCAAGATAAGAGTCACAGCTGGCTGTTCCAAGGATAGCGAGCAACATTCTAGGAAGAGATGGGAGAATTTAATATAAACAAAGTCAAACTGAAGAAAGTCAAGCACTTACCATGTGCAAAAGCAAACCTCTCAAACATAACACAAATGCCTGCATTTGACAAGAAGTGGCCTGAAGAGGCAAGTAGGCTGAGGAGGTGTAGGACGTAGAGAAGAAAACTTCCATAATTCCAAACACATATAATAGTATTCCTTCTCCTCTGGTCCCAGAGAGATTGAAAGGAATGTGTATCTCTATCGTAGAATTGTGCACCTTGCCAGTGCTTTCTCCACATCCTATTCATGTACCCCCAAGCCCAAAGGAGACATCCTTTTATGATGTGCCTTTTGTTACATGGGTTGGGAAGGATTTTGAAGGCACTGGTGGCTCTCCACCCATTGAGCATACAGATGATTTTGTGCATAATGGCCTACATGTGCAGAGACTCCACAAAGGCCGTCGGTACGCCAGAAACAAGAGGTGTAAAGATCGACTACCCAAAGCCCCTGCTTCTATGGGAATATGACTGTGCTCAAGTCTTCATGCAGGCGTGGCAATCAAACATGAAAAATGTTTTGGGTTAATGGAGTGTTCATAATTGAGCCTGTGAGAAGGACCAGGAGGAGAAAGAAGTTGATGGTGCGCCGTCTGCAGAATTACCCGCTAAAGAGACAGTGGAGCACAAAACAAGGATAGAGTCAGAAGGAGAACTTGGGAAGGAAGAAATAGGTGAAGGGCATAGTAGTGAGACAGAGGTATTGACAGATGTGTTCTGGGGCAGTGACAGCTAGGATGAAAGGGAGAGTGGCACACACAGGGATTGGCCATTGGAAAAGGAGGAAAAACTGTTGAAGAGGGACGTTGGGTTCAGATGGAGGAGAGAGGAGTGAAGGGAACCAGGGATGAGAGATGTTACCTGGGGCCTTTAACCTGGTCAGTAGAGGTGAGGCTGGTAAGATGGCCAGGAAACTTGGAAGTAATGAGGGAGAGATTGCAACCTCCAATGAGAGAGAACCCGGTGGCTCAATGGGCGTGTCATCCTTGTTTTGGGAGCACTTGCCACGGGAGGGGGGTCATACCATCACATATAAGTTCCCCTGAAGCAGATGTACCAGAGTTGATGTTTGAGAGTTCAGTTAAAAACCCTTTTATATATGAAGAAAATGTTGACAATCATTCGGGTGCGGAAATATTAGAAGAAGTTGTAAGAAAGAAAGACACTTACGCGTTAAAGAATAAATATTTATTGGAGAATAAAGCTGCTGGACTGGACAATCCTTATTTGGCTTCGGATCCGATGTACCGGACAGTTGAACTCTCACAGAGCCCTCCTACTATGCTCACAGAACAGACCTGAAACAATGCTTGTCATTAGTCAGAGCCCAGCAGAGGAAAAACAGTGCATGCACATTGAGGAAATATGTCTGTGAGGATTCTCATGCTAGTTGGGGAACTCCTGAGCCCCAAAGGTAACTTTTGCAATCTCTGATTTGAACCAACCTAAGTAAAAGAGAACAGAAACTTTGAAATGATTCATAAAAGGTCTGTACAGTAGTACCCCAGTATCTGCTGGGGATTGGTTCCAGGCCTTCCCATGGATAATGAAAACCGTGGATAAGAGAGAACGCCAAAATTTCCCCAAAACTGCTGTTTTGTGATAGTAGCTTGCTTTTCAGCTGCTGTTTTGCAACAGTAGCTTGCTTTACAGCTGCTGTTTGTGATGGTAGCTTGCTTTGTGGTGGCTGAATTATTTATTTAATTTTTCCCCTCTGCCAACCGTGGATAACTGAACCAGTGGATAATGAATCAGTGGATACAGGGGTCCTACAGTAATGTATATTTGTACCTGAAGTTCAGAAGGAAGGGGAAAGAAGCAAAGAGAGAAACACAAACAAATGGGAGGAGCAACAGAGCTACAAAGCAATGTGCAGTGTATATCCCACAATAAATCGACACAAAAGGCAAATTCAGAGCAAGAGGATATTTCCCCCCTCAGAACCTCAACCTGTCTTCATACTAAAAGTTGGCTTTGAAACTCAACATTCCTCATTAGACTCCAGAGAAGTCCTTTAACAAAAAATCTTAACAATTCCCGCCTCCCCTTTGTGAGTAGCTAGCTGGGTGGTGTGACAAAGCCACATTCCAGATTATTTTAAGGGGCATTAATTATTGAGAAGGAACAAAGTTAAACTCTTCTTTCAGGCCGCCTCTGTGCTTCAGCTTCTTCCCACACGATGAAGTTATTCTCTCCTCCCTTCGGCGTAAAATAGGACACTCTGCCGTCATGCTCGTACAGCTGAGCTTTAATTATTGAAAGCTCTATTTAGAACATTGATTCTCCTTCTGGAGGGTTGGTGTCCTTGCCCAGCTGCCAGTCTTGATAATGGAGTGACACATTTCTCAGCACCCTGTTCTGTTTCTTTCTCTCTCTCTCTCTTTTTCCCTGGGCCTCCTGCCTCGGTTTGAATCTTTGAGGTTCTGTGGCACCATCTCGTGGAGGAAAAAGAAATGGGAAAAGAGACGATTGATTGTGTCGAGGTATATGATTACCAATGGTACCTTGTATAAAGGAATTAATTTGTTCCAAATGAAATTCTGTTAAGCAAGTTTTCCTTTATACAAATTTCCCATAGGAATGCATTGAAACCAGAGTAATCCCTAATCGCGACCATTTTTATGTTGTATTGATTTGCCCCATAGACGATTCTGTTAAGCAAAATTACCCTATATCTGGAATTTTTTTCTGTTGTACAGATTTTATGTTATAGAAACCCTTTGTTATACAAGGGTCCACTGTACAGTGGTACCCTAACTTACGACATGCCTGACAACTGAAAATCCCGACTTATGAGCACAATTCCATTGTCCCCTCCCCCGCTGCCTTACGAGCAAAAGATAGGGTTTCCCCAACTTACAATTGGGGCTGCGTAGCGCAGGTTGTTTAAAATGTCTTCGAGGCCAGCAATGCTACCTTCCCTTCTCTAGCCTCTCCATTCACAGAGGCTGGAGAAAGGGAGGCAGCCTGTTGTGTGCAAGCACACGCAAGTTGCTGCCTTCCTTTTGCCAGCCTCCAGACCACCACCACTTTCTGGTTCTTCTGAGCCAGGCAAGTGTTGGGTGACTGCCCAGTGCTTGCCTGGCTCAGGAGAGCCTTGGAGAACTGGATCCTGTTGAACTTTGCACCTCACAAGCACCCTAGCTGGGGCAGTGGCCCAACACTTGCCTGGCTCAGAAGGTGCTTGCTTTAAGGGAAGCAAGGAAGGCAGGGGGAGGAGTAGATGGAGGCAGAGATCCTCCTCCACTTCCTTGGTTGCTTTGATTTCTGCAAAAGAGATCTTTTGCAAAGATCTCAGGAACCAAGGGGGAGGTGGATCTCTGCCTTCGTCTACCACCCTTCCTTGCTTCTGGGATCTTCTGGGACGGATGCATGTTCGTCCCAGAAGACGAACAGCCTGGGAGCTGCATTGATCCCTGGGACCATTGCAGCTTCGCTGAGCCCAGGTGGTTTGGAGGGGAGCTGTGCTTCTCTTCCAAAGCACCTGGGCTATGTGGAGCTCAGGTGCTTCCAAAGGGAAGTGTGTCTCCCTCCCAACCCACCAGAGCCAAGCAGCTGGGTGAGGTTCCTAGAGCAGGAGGACCAATTTCTCCTCTCCCCTATTTCCTTCCTCTCTAGGAATCTTGCCAAGCTCGGATGCCCCTTTCAACCCACCAGAACCATGCGTGCATGGACCCATCCCAGGGATCCGTGCATGTATGCACGGCTCTGATAGGTTGAAAGGAAGGCACATTTTCCTTTCAACCCACCTGAGCAGCGTGTGCATGGGGGCTGGGGGGCAGCTTTCAAAGAGCTAGAGATGGGTTGTCATAGCTCTAGCCCGTTGAAACCCGCTTCCCACCACCACGGCGACCCCCTCTTGCAGGGGTGGCTGGGTGATGTGCAAAGGGCTTGAGCCGATGGCTGCTCAGATCAAGCCCTTTGCAGACCCCCCCCCCCACCTGCCACAGCGAGAGGCTCCTCCTCCTCCTCCTCTTCACCCAAATCTCGGCACAGAGACCCAGGTGAAGAGGAGATCGCTGCCCCCGCCATCACAGGCATCAGAAGGCTAATCTGTGCAGCCCCCCCCCCAGCAGATTTTGACAGGTCCGATCTGTCAAAGTCAGCTGATTGTTGAGGAGAGCAGGCTTCTGGTGCCCTTGATTGAGGGAGGTTGGGACAACCTTCCCATGGGAATGCATTGATAATCAAATAATCCTTTCACTCCGGAACGGATTAATTAGTTTTCAATGCATTCCTGTGATAAAAGTTTGCCAGGACTGATCTCTCTCTCTCTCTCTCTCTCTCTCTCTCTCTCTCTCTCTCTCTCT
>JAHTLZ010000122.1:34394815-34416013 GCA_023846285.1 Phrynocephalus versicolor | reverse complement strand
ACCAGAGGGGGATGGACAAGGAGGAGAGTGAGCCAAGCAGGCAGGCCAAAAAGGGGGTTTCCATGCCTAACATCACTTTGCAACACTGACACAGCGAGAGCCCCCTGGTTGCAGAGCGATGTAATGCAGGGAGGCTCCATCTTGCACCTGCCTTGCCTGTTCATGTGTCCTCCAGTTCCTCCTCCTCCTCCTCTTCCTCTTCCTCTGCACCTCTTCATCTCTCTCTCTCTCTCTCTCTCTCTCTGTGTGTGTGTGTGTGTGTGTGTGTGTGTGTGTGTAAACTGAGCTCTCATGGAATGGCAGGGAGGGAGGTAGGGACAAGTGTGCAAGGCAAGTTTTGAGGGACTTAGTCAAGACGGCGATGCCTTGTGAAGAAGCACAAGACGAAGCTGCCTGCTGGGAAAGAACTCTGAGGAAACCAGGCACACACGTGTTTTTTTTTCTTGTTTGTTTTCAAAGAAGCCAAGCCTCGAGGTGGGGAATTCCTGGGTCTGGGCACTGGGGAAAGCTGTGCAGTGGGTTCTCCCTCTCTGTATGTTTCTCACTCTCTCCTCCACCCCTATCAGGTAAAGAGTGAATCCAGGTGCCAAGCAATAGAAGGGGGGGGGTGCAAAAATAACTCCCCACTTTGAGGGCTAGCTTCTTTGAAAACGAGACAAAAACAAAGGCAACAGGGAACGGAGCTTTCACAGAGTGGCAGGAAAATAGGGAGGTTGTGGCAAAAAGCCAGTGACCCCGGCCCGGCAGTGAGGGGTGAGTGGCGGCGGTGGAGGCTGATGGCACTACGAGAGCCTCTGGTGGCCACCACTACAAATGCCCCAGCTTATGGCTCCTTTCTTCCCTCGCCCAGCCAACCGCCCACTTTTCCAAGCCCAGGAAATGCACAGGGTGAGTCACGGGGCTTGCCAAAGGGAGCCCAGGCTGGCTGCAGCAGGGAATGGAGGTGAGGAGGAGTAACCAGAGGATATGCAGGTGAGCCTCCTCCTCGTCGCCGTCTCCATTCCCTGCTGCAGCCAGCCTGGGCTCCCTTTGGCAAGCCCCGTGACTCACCCTGTGTGTTTCCTGGGCTTGGAAAAGTGGGAGGTTGGCTGAGCAAGGGACGAAAGGAGCCATGAGCCTGGGGGAACCCTAGCCCAGCCCTCCCACCCTCCCACCCTCCCACCTCTGAGGGAGAGCACACCACTTCCTGGCGGACTTCAGAGGGGTGGTGTTGTGTATTGATCTGTATTCCTATTATCTGTAATTGCTTATGTTGAAGTAACTGCCTTCCTGTTCCAAAGGGAACAGGCCTATTGGTTATTTCAAGTTGCTGCATTTGGATCCTCAATCCTATTGGTTTCTGCCAAAAGGCAGCTTTGTGATTGCTTGTAATTGTTCCCTCCAAAATGTATCTTTTCCTAGCCTGTCCTCGTTCCTATAAATGTAGCTCCCTCTCCCCAGTCCCCAGTCTTGTTCTCTCCCTGAATAAAGAGTTGTTACAATAGAAGCTGTCTCCAGCCTGCTATGTCACAGAGCTGAAATCACTTGCTGAAATCACTAAACCCCACGCTTCTACAGGTGGGGTTGATGGGATAGACGCACATTGCAGCATTGCCATCTCTCCCTTGGATTGCAAGAGGATCCCGAGGTGGGGCAGCCACCCGGCAGCAACCCTGCTATGTTGGTTGTGGAAGCCTGGAGAGCTGATGTCTCCAGCCAGCACAAGGAGGGGCCGAATGGTGGGGATGTGTGACATGTTGAGAAGAGGCTGCGGGCCACCTGAAATTTAAAAACAGGCTGCATTTGGCCCCTGGGCCAGACTTTGGGCATGCCTGGGCTAAAGTGAAGCAAAAATGCAGTTCTTGGAGAATTTGTTGCTACTAAGTATGTTTCAAAGGCCCTGGAATGTGTGTGGAAATTTAGATATTTGTTCTGCCACTAAGGCAGGCATGTCCAAACTTCGGCCCTCCTGATGTTTTGGACCACAACTCCCATAATTCCAAGCCTGTATTTCCAATGGCAAAGGACTGTGGGAGTTGTGGCCCAAAACATCTGGAGAGCCAAAGTTTGGGCATGCCTGCACTAAGGCATATAATGAACTTGACTTAACAGTAATACATGACTATGTGTGTGTGTGGAGAGGAGAAGATAGGCACAATAGAAAATGTTATTTTTTGAAGATAAAATCTATGTACAGATTTGAGGTTGGTATATTAAACCTATAGAAGCAGACATGGAGGGGAGAGATAGGAAAGGCTGACAACAGATATTGCCAGAGGATAGAAATAAAGAAATAACTTGTAAAGTTGCCAAACATGTTTGTTTGGGCATTAAACTGAGGGAAAATTTGATAAATCATTCTGGCAAAAAACGAAGAGGGAAGGATTTTAGAGATGGGCAGTCTCTCAATGGTTTTATAGAATTACAGTTAGAAATGTTATGTGTTGTTTTATGTTGCTGATGCTTTGCTATAGCACTATTATCAAGCATGTTAAGAATGATGGTCATTCGCTAATAAACTTGCACTTGATTTTATTTGATAATAATAATGGACATTTAGTGGCAGAGTAATTGGGTCTGCAGAGGAGCAGAAATAGTGCTGTGGAATAAAAGGTGTTTAGTAATTGAAATAACACACTTCTGAATAACAGAAAATGGCCAAACGGGACTGGGTACGCAATGGTATGCAAATATAATATCATGACATTATCACGGTAAAACAAATAAAAATGCATGCTGCTATAAAAATTGGCAAGAGTAAATCTCATAAAATAAACAACCTTCCTAAATGAGTTGGAATTAAGGTTTTTTTTGTGTGTGTGTGTGGGGAAAGCCTCCAATTATTACTGAAATAATGTTTACATTTTAAATTGGGTCTATGACCGCATAATGAATGAATGAATGAATGAATGAATGAATGAATGAATGAGTTTACATTTTAGCTGAAACTTATGTAATGAATTTCACAGAATTACTATAGGCACATTAGTTATTGGTAAACTAAAAGAAGATTTTTTTTAAAGTCCTGTATGCAATGTTATATTTTTCAGATTTAGAAGGAATGCCACGTGTTCCTTTAATTGAAAAATGTTTTGCTATAGAGGAAAAACGTGAATTTTGTGAGGAGTGAATCAGAATTAATGTTATTGTGCTATATTAATTATGTACCAAGGAAGGTATATTGAAAAGGCTTCCAAATGACCCAAAGGCCCAATGGCTGTTGTTAAAAATCTCACTGAGTGGAATGTTTTTCCCCAGTTAATGCTATTTTATGGTGAGCACCCACATAGTTCATGTAACTGTCAGGTTCTGTGCAACTCATCCCTTATGTGGAGCTAGATGCAATGAATCATTTCACCTGCAATGAATCATTTCACCTGTAGAAGGCATTCATTGGTCTACTGTAGGGGTGTCCAAACTTTTTACAAGAAGGGCCAGATTTGATGAGGTGAAAATGTGTGTGGGCTGACCATTCAGCTGCATTTGGTCCCTGGGCCGGACTTTGGGCAAGTCTCTAGGACAGTGGTTCTCAACCTGTGGGTCCCCAGATGTTCCTGGACTGCAATTCCCAGAAACCCCTTCCAGCACAGCGAGTGGTGGAGGCTTCTGGGAGTTGCAGTCCAGGAACATTGGGGACCCAGGGGTTGAAAACCACTGGTCTAGGACATGCAAGGACGTGGGGAGGATGCTGCAGCAATGGAGCCAAGTGCGGGTAGGCTGGTCGGGTGGCTGGGGGGGGGCAGACAGAGGCAAGGAGGGCAGGCAAACCGTAAAACTGTAAGCTGACATCTCCATCTAGTATGGGGAGAGGCCAGCTGGTAGGGAAGCATGACAGGCTGAGCCAGCAGGGAGAAGAGGTTGCAGGCCACTCAAAATTTGAAAACGGGCCGCATTTGGCCCCCGGGCCTGACTTTGGATGTGCCTGGTCTACTGGCATTTTTCTGACTACTGAGTGCTAGCACTTGTCCAATGCTTGAAATGCTATCATACAGAGGAGGGGCAGGATCTGTCCTCAATCAAGCCAGAGTGCAGGACATGCAACCATGGCCTCAAATGCCACGAATCCAGATTTCAGTTCAGTCTCAAGAAAAACTTCCTAACTGTTAGACAAATCTGGCAATGGAACTGATGACCTCAAGAGGGGGTGTGAGTGCTCCAACCCCGAGGCATTCAAGAGACATTTGGACAACCATCTGTCAAATCTGCTTTGACATGGATTCCAGTCATGATCAGAGGGTTGGACTCAGTATAGGCTGCTTTCAACATCATGATTTTGTGACTTTATGACTCTACAATTAATCTTGGTCATGCTGTAGTATGCATTGACATAAGCAGGTGATGTGTCTATTATCTACTTTACTAAATGCCAATTTTCCATGGATTGATATATTGTTTAGTTGACTGTTAATATGTTATGGGTTTATATTGCATTTCTTTTGTTATTGTGTTGTTATTGTTGTAAGCTGCTCAGAGTGGCCATACGGCCAGATAGTTGGAGCATAAATGTAAGAAATAAGTAAATAAAATAAAATAAAATCAACTTTAGCCCTCAATGGCTTATTATGCTGTACTAATTGTGTGATTCTGAAAAGTACACACATATAGCTTTATTGTTTAGCTGCCATATATTACAATGGCTTCCTCTTGGGGAGATTTCCTGTATTTTATATGTGTGTAATTGGGAAGCTATGTGTATAGTTTTTGAATTGTCCTCAAGAAAGTTATTTTTTAATAAATTTTTTATTTAATTTTGTACTACATACAAACAAAATAACAAATAACAAATAACAATACAAGTGTACCCCCACCCCCGGGACCATCCATAAGTTCTTCTTTGTTACTCCGTCTTCTGTTATCCTAGTATTCTTCTCAAAGTCCTCTTCTCCAGAACTGTCTTGAAGTATTCGTCGGTTCTTTCCCCTTCCCTTCAACTAATACAAAGTCTATAAATTTTCCCCAAATGTCATAAAAAGCGTCTTTTTTCATTTCTCCTCGTTTAACTTTTAGGCTACAAGACAATTTATTGTTTATGGCTATATCCCAAAGTTCGTTATACCAATCTTCCATCTTGAGATCTAGTTTAGATTTCCAGTTTCTTTGCTATAATTAGTAAAGATTATGATGCTACAACAAAGGAACGAATAGCAAATCTTATGACCGCTGCCAGATTAATTATAGCAGGAAACTCAAGAAAGTTGTGGCTTTGTGGCATGTTCATTATTCAGTAGCCTGCATCAAGCTAGAATTAGCAGTGGTTAAACTCCTATAGAAAAGCTGGAATGACCGCCATAACAATGGATGTTCAGTTCTATTATTTTCAATGCGAGTCATTGTCCTGCCTGTGTCTGCTTTCTCAGAAGGCTGACCTGGGATTGTGTCAAGTAAGGGTGCATGGGACTGAAGTTGTTAGACCTCCTGATCAACTGACTAGAGTGTCAAGTTGCAATTGTAGATTCCTTTCCATATTTACATATATCCAGCTGTGTTGACCGAAATGCCATATTCCTCATTGAAGATGGTACATTCTGAGAAATTATAGAGGTTGATGTGGTTTCAGAAGTGGCTTACATGTATAGCCCTAAGACTTGAAGATGAGTTGATTTGTGGTACGTTTCACTGAATGCAGTGGGATTTATTTTGAAATACATGCGTTAGATTACAATGTATATCTGTTGCCATATGATCCTGAATGGTTAGTCATGTGTGGTTGATGCTATCTGTCATCATTAGAGATGGGCACGAAACGAGCGATTTTTCGTTTTTGTTTTTGTTTTTTCGTTTCGTTACGTAATGAAATGAAAAACGAATGTTGACTCCAAAATGAAACGAAATGACCCAAAACACGAAAAATTTTGTCGACCGCTTCGTTTTCGTTACGGCAAATACATTGAATTGTGCTAAATGGTAATGAAACAGCAGTTTTTGTTTTCGTTTTCGTTTTTTCGTTTCATTACATAACGAAACGAAAACGATTTTTTTTGCAAAAAAACTCACGAAAACGGAAACAAACTGAAACGGACCCCTAAACGACCAAACGGCAAATGAAACATCATTTTTTTGAGTCGTGCCCATCTCTAGTCATCATGTTAACTAATGCAGGAGTTGGTGCTCCCCATACTTGTGTTGGTGGTGCAGTCCATTTCAAAGGCAAGTTGTCAGGGGAGCAATGGAATGGAGTGGAAGTCATGATTAAATAAAGTTGTCACCATTTAATTTACAGAAGCGGTGAACTGTTGCGGGTTCCAACATGTCGTCAAAGAGAGTGCCATTCTACCAAAAAAGGCACAAGCATTTTGACCAGTCCTATCGCAATATTGAGACAAGGTATTTGCTCCAAGAATATTCGGCAAGGAGGTAAGTCCTGTACTTTTCACACTGGGTAGGAAAATGTTACAGTCTGTCTGGCTCAATTTCTGAGCCTTAAGGGCAAACCAGTGACATCCACCAGCTTTCCAGTAAGTGCACCATGAACCCCTCATTTTTACTGCTCATAGGAGATTCCAGAGATGGACCTATTAGGTGTGTGGCAGACTGCAGTATACAGCAAGATATCTCAAGCTGTCTTAGGGAGTTACAGGTTGTGCCTGTACTATGGCTGGATGGAGATCTGTATAAGTCTAACAGCTTCGACAACTGGAGGACATTTCTACCAGCTTTTCTCACTTCCTAAAATGTCAGTTTCTCCATACTAGAGTGGGCTCTGTACAATCCAGACATAGCTCTTAAGCTTCTTATTGTTAGTATTCCATAGAGAGGAGAAAATGTGTCCAAATTATTCCCAGAAATGAAGAAAATGTTTGGTGTGGCATCTAGTCTTCACAGATGTTCAGTAAAATTCATATTTTCAGTGAGCTTGAGCATCTGAAAAGTGTTTTTCTAGATTTTTAAAGAAAGGGTATGTGACTTTTTAAAAAAATATTACTTCATGTTCCGCATAATAACACTTGAGTTTCATTCAAGAAAATCAAAAGTTAGTAGGTGATATATAACACAATACTTTCTTATCTGTTAGAAGTATTTAAAATTCATGGCCCTGACTGCATTTGGTGTCAAGACCTATTTTGATAGCAATAAAATATTAATAATGATGAATGTTTTTGACAAATTTCTTCATCATTGCATTCGCATTTCCAATTTCTGAAAGAGTCTAGTTTTTCTAATTTATGTCTCGAATGTGCCTGTTTGACTGCCAATATGTGCTTACGTGACTGAATATCCAAAGGTGTTACTTGCTCATTGCGCCCCCCCCCCCGTGTTGAAATGAATAGGCAATACAACATTTGGGTTGAACACTCGGGCCACACTTTATTGGTACAGTCTTATAGTTCTTTCTTGTTGAGAAGGGGCTGTTGCAATGCAGGGAACCATTGGCCCTGGGGTCACCAGTGGACCCCACCCAAGGCATTGTCAGGTGGGGTGAGTCCCCACGCCCCCCAGGGAGTGTCATCCCAGGGCAACCCCCCTAGGCAGGGGTGCCATCACCTGGTTGGGTTTCAATGACTTCTTGCCCCAGGCTCTGTGATCTCAGGATCCACAGAGTCCAGGGATCGGAGCAGCATAACTGTCAAGCATTTGGGGCTCACCTAATGCATTCATTCCCCCGCACTACCCACCTGTGTGGCCCACACCGCACCACTGGTGCCAGTATGGGATAGGCAAAAAATCCCTGCCCCACACTCAGCCAATCTGAGGAGCAGGGCAAAAATTCTTATCCAGTCCCCAGAGGTGACCACGTTCTGCCACACTAGTATTTGAAAAGGCAGCGGGCAAGTGGGTGCACTGTTGTCCGACTGGAAAGAGGCCGCACGGGCAGGTGAAGCCCCATAAGTAAGGCCCATCCCCACATAAGCCTTGCGAGTCTCAGTCAATGAGTCTCACACTCTTTCGCCCAGGGAGGGGCAGTGCATTGCATCCAGATTTCCTATTGCTGAAAGAGTCTAGTTTTTCCCAATTTATGTCTCGAGTGTGCACACTTGACTGCCAATATGCACTTACGTGACTGGATATCCAAAAATGTTACCTGCTCACATATCTAGGCATTGGGGGAAAGTCATCCAACATGGATAAGGTCTCGAAAGAGAAGGAAGAAAGAGCCAAGTTGTGCCTATAAGGCTATTTTTGTTTTTTGTAAGCTTTTGTATATTGAAGCACATTTTGCACCGGGAAGCTTATGAAAAATAAAAAAAACTAATTAGTCATTGGTGTTTCATTATTATTTCTTGCTTTTCTTTGATTTATGAGTAAGGAAATTTCCATTCTACTCTGGATGTGCATAATCACCATGGATTTGATGCTTTACTCAGAGCTAGGCCTATTGTTGGGCTTCCAAAGTAAATTTTAAGTTAATATGAGCTTTGCTACTTCTTCCTGTAAAAGGCTTTTAAACTCTAAATTGGACTTTCCTCCTCTTCTTCCTTCTCCTCACTATCACTCACATTGAAGTATCAGACAGATCCACTGCCTTGCAATGGTTGTGCAGCCAGAGTTGCAGAGGGCTCTTCCATCCAGGAAATGTTCTTCTACTCACCAACTGACATCACATGCTTTCTTAGGAGAGGCCTGTGTGGTTCCTGGTTCAGATTTAAGGGTATCAGGATAAGCCAGCATTCTCAATTCCCCAGAACAGCCCAGAGCAGTGGTGATGAACCTTCAGCACTCCAGATGACAAAGGACCTCCCACAGTCCTTTGTCATTGGCAATACAGGCTTAGAATTCTGGGAGTTGTGGTCCAAAACATCTGGAGTGGCAAAGGTTCACCGCCACTGGCCCAGAGTCACCACCACTTTTCTCTTCTGAAACAACAACTTTTTAAGCCATGTAAGATCATTCCCCTTCCACTGGTATGTGGGTGAAAGTTCTGTCTAGTCAGCAGTGGCTGCCCTCAGAGCTTGTAAAAACTACAGGCTTGGACTGTAATTCTAAGAATTCCCTTCCCAGCTTGGCTACTCAGCATGCTGGCTATGAGGTCCTGGGACTTCTAGCCCCATAAGGTCACTTTTCCAACCTCCAGCTAAAACTCCCCCCCACACACCCCATAAAATAACATGAAAATCATAGTGCTGTATGATGGTTGCGTTATCTCTGTTTTGTGTTTGAAGGGCTGCTTCTAGGCAGGCGGCTTCGTATCAGACATCTTCCAGCCTGGGGAAAACAACATGCGTTCTCTGTGCAAAGAGACAGCAAACTGCTGGCGAAATGGTGTCAACATCACATGAATCCCAAGCAAGGTAAGGCTTCCTTCTGCCCAAGTCATAATGCATGGTGGCTGTGGTCCTCAGCCTTTGGTTTTGGACTTCCACTCTTAGGAAAGTCCTGGCCAGCATGGCCAAAAGATTGTGAGAGCCAACTTTTTTCCACCCACATCTTGCAACCACTCTCAAATATTTTTTAAAGTCGTAATACACTCTAATAACCCTAGGACACAATTTTTCCATATTTGGGGCTGTTTTGGAGCAGTTCTTAGTGATTTCCAGTTTTGAAAAAAAGCTGTCCTCAGTGTAAAATAGCTGAAGCCCCCCCAAAAAAAACATGGTGAAATGTGCTTCCTAGAGGGTGCAAAGGGAGTTTCAAAACAGAAGAAGAGGCAACAGGCCAGAGAAAGAAGAAGGCTCAGCAAATAAGGTTTGGAGAAGAGCCTTCTAAGTAGAGATAAAACAGGAGGAAGCCAGACTGAGAAATCTGAGAGAACCAGAAGAAGGGAAGATTGGCAAAAGAGAGAGAGAGATTTGTTGTCACAAGCAATAGGTGTGAGAGGATTCAAAATTTCATAGCTGTCATATGCCAATACTGAAAGCAGGCTTTAAAACTGGATTGAATACAGTAGCTGTTGTACTTACTTGGCGGGCATGTTGTAAATGCTCTTGCTGAATTTCCCAACTGTATGTTTGAGCTGCTTACTCATATCCTTGCTTACTTAGTTATCTTCCTCATATCCTATTTATCTCCTGAGTAGTGGCGGTGGTGGTTTAAGGTGACATCTCATTTTCCGCCAGGAGATGTACTCCTATAATAAATATGCTGACGGCACTATTCCTTTTTTTGTTTGAGAGGCTGTACACCCACTGATGTACAGTACAACAAATACACCAGGGACATGGACATGGTATGTTAAGGAAAGTAGAGTTATGGCCTGATAGCATCACCTCTTCTCTTCAAACAAACTGAGGAACTTTAGGTTACCTCTTAGCAGAGTGGAAGATGAACACCCACCATGGCTCAAATAATTTATCTAGATTGATGGCTCTGTTCTTTTGTAAGGAAATAAATCCAGATGGTCAGAGCTCTCCTGTAGTTTGCTATCATTCTGCATCAGTCGCGTTGGCATATCGGTATCACATAGACTACAAGGCACAGTTGGGTCTTCCCAATCATCGTAGCATCATTGGCACCAAGACAGTGCAGCTTTGTGTCTTCCATCCCGCCAGGCCCTCTGCCCCAAAACTTGAGTTCTGACACGGCTGAAAGAAATAAGGCCAAGTTGGATCATCATATATTTAGAGGCATTCTTTGTCATCTGCTATATGTTGGTAAATAAGGGGAAGGGGGGATTGGAAGAAATACGTGTTGTTACATTTTGCTATTGGGATGCCAAAAAGTGGGGCCATCAAAGTACAGATGGTAGGGCACGTGTTGTTCTAAGTCTTTCTTTGTGACTTTCAGTATCTCTGTTGCTCTTCTAGTTCTTAGATTTTGTTTGCTACTGAAGTTTGGTGAGAAAACACTAAATTCCCTGTTTGTTCTTTCCTACTCAGTGGTTATTGGAAGATGTATCCTTTAATCCTAATTACAGGCATTTTCTCAATCACAAAAAGAGAGCAAAGACAGAGGGGGGGGGAGGTTACCCCTTGATATTTAATCATGATTATAAGCTTTTGTTATTTAAAGTGGAAATTTATTGTCATTTAAGCAGCCGGTGGCTACTCATGCTGTTGTCCCTACCACAGTAAGGAAATGTAAAGTTACTGATTCCCAGAATCGATTTAAAACCTTCTATCATTAATTAATTCTTTAATTAAACCCCTTTTAGTTTGGAGGGAGGAATATAAAATATAAAATTTGTGAATATAAATGTAATTTGGGGGAAAATATGGATATTTTTAGCTCCGTCCATTTTGTAGTCCACGGTCCCTTTTGTATGTGGCCCTCAAGCAGCTGGAGGACTGATATAGTTAGTAAGAGAAAACATGCTATTCCTGATGGGAGCTGTGAGTATTCTGAAAAAGCTGCATTACACATACCATTTCCTATTAATGTAACTTATTTATTATGCTAATAGTATTAAAATATCACAGCAATTCATACCACAGCAATTTGGTGGCATTACCTTTACCAAAGTTACATTGTAAGAAGTGAAAAAAAATGACAGACAGTTAATTGAATCTTTGTTGTTATGTCACTTTTGAGATACAGTGGTACCTTGTATAAAGGAATTAATTTGTTCCAAATGAAATTATGTTAAACAAATTTTCCTTTATACAATTTTTCCATAGGAATGCATTGAAAATGGAGTGATCCCATTTTTATGTTGTACGGATTTTCCCCATAGGCGGTTATGTTAAGCAAATTTCCCCTATCTCCAGAATTTTTTATGTTGTACAAATTTTATGTTATACAAGCTGCTTGTTATACAAGGGTCCACTGTACAATGACTCTATGAATTCATGACCTCCAAGGTGTCCTCTAAGGTGCAGGCACACACGGGTACACATGCCTCTGTCTCCTCTGTACAGGGCTTTCCCACCCCAGTTGCAACTCTTTTTGTTCCGGTTGTGACAGAACCTGCAGGGCAGGGGTGACATATGCACGGAAAAGAGCCCTGCCCAGCGGGGATGAAAATTAGAGGGTATGTTGATGTCCTCCAAAAGGTTGTGTCTTTAACCGTCATGCTCAGGTCTTTCAAACAAATGTCCGCAGCTTCCATTGTTGAGCCAACTCATCTCATGTCAAACCAGGTACAGTGACCCCCGCCCCCGCCTATTGCAGACATTAGGGAACCAACCTGACCTGCGATAATTGAAAATCGGCGATATGCCTGGAGGGCCTATCTGGGGGCTCTTGTACTTACCCCTTGCCTGATGCTGCCATGAACATGGGGGCCACAAAACAGCCACCCTGCAAACATCGGGGCAACGTTAAAGATGGTATAGAGGCAGAGCCAATCCGTTGAAAAGTTACTTTGTGTTGAGTCCCATTGAAATGCCCCTTTCATTTATCTTTGTAGAGGCAAAGTCTTAGTGGAAGTTGGACTTTGATCATAAAGCACCAGCGCAAAATCCCCTGTAGCAGGTATTTGGGTAGTAGGACGAATTATTTAAATCACAGAAATGGCACAAGGGGAAAATAATCAGTTCTCCTCCTGTAGGGCTATAATCCTATGGGCATCTGCAGTGGGGTGCCTGTCTCATGAAAGAGTATTTAGCATTTTAAGACACTCAGGTGGACATACAGTACCTATTTGTAGAGGCACATGTTTTGTGAGCAAAATATGTGAGAGAACAACTGGGCAGCTTGCTCCCTTGCTGTAAGAAACCTAAACACACTTTTGTGGCTCTGACTTAATTTCATCCTCAGTCCTCTTGTAGGTTAATTTTTTTAAAAACAAGCATGAGAGAGTGTGGTTATGAATCCCTCATATCATATCTAGCTGGGCTCATGAAGCATGGCTTAAAGCCAGGCTACATATGGCATTTCTACTAGAGAAATACCTGAACCCTATTTTATTATCAAGTTTCACCCTAGGTACCCTTCAACATGCTTCGTTCATGACAGAGCATGGCTTCCTGTAAATTCAGTTCAAGGGCTCTCACACCGCGAACCCTTCTGTTGCAGCAACTAGAATTTTTGAGAAGACAACTAATGGCATGGTGGTTCCTATCTGCAGACTAGAATATACCTCCTGAAGGTCAACTTCATGACCCCCTTGACCATGTTTTCTTCAAAGGAATTCTCGTCCACATTTAGGGCAATTGAGGATATGGTGGAGAAAAGAGTGGTGGCAGCAGTATATTGTAGTTGTATCAATGTGCCAGATTCTGGATGAGAGTTCCAGGTTCAAATCCCTACTCAACCATGTGGAAATCTTGGGCTGATCCCTGGCTCCCCATCTACCCAACTTCACAGGATTTTCTTTGGAAGATGTGCGGTATAGAAATAAAACAAATAATAAATAAATAAATAAATAAAATGAGAGGGGAGGAAGGTGTATCTTCTAAAGCATTGTGACAGTAAAGGAGGAAATAAATATAAATAGTTGGCATCCCCATTTGACAGAGTTTTGAATTTAGGAATGAAGCTTATACAGTTCATATGTGCCCAGCATCTATACACATAGGCCGTTCCTTCACGTCCATTTTGTACCACACCAAAATTATATTCTGTAATATAATTTGTTGCAGTCACATGGTTTTGTTGCTCTTCCTGCGTCCCCCAAGGTTGCACTTTATTGTTACACAACTTATGTGACCTCATGGGGTAATGCTGCATCAAAGTGGATTCTTGTTTCGTTGTTCTGCCAAACAGGGATGGAAATGGAAAAGATGCGGACCAAACGTTACCCCACTGTGCTTTGTACTGGTATAAAAACCGCACCAGAAGAGCGACAAGAAAAACACTACCCCTAGACCAGGTACAACTTTAGTGTGCTGAGTTGTACTTCGGGGTTTGTGGTCGCCCTTTATTTTTCTTGTACTGCGACAGATTTTTTTTTTCTTGAAGAGCAATTTTTTATTCCGCAACTCAGTGCATTTTCTAGATCGACAAAATGGATGTGAAGTAACGGTCATAGTAAGCTGAATGTGAGTAGGTAGGAGTAAGGTTGCTCCTGTGATGTTCTCCTTCTTCCTAGCAAATCTGTATTTGGTCATCCTTGATCTGTTGTGTCTGGCTCAATTCCCCCCAAAAGAGAACATCTGATTGAGATGAGTATAGCTACTTCTGTTCAGCCAGGCTTCCCTAGACTTGTGAATTGCTACTGCGTTGGTTTACAAATTCCATTATCTCTGAGCATTTTGGCTTCTTTATATTTAGAAAGCAACCATTTGGGGGAATATTATATCTAAATCTAGCTTGGTGAGTCACTCATGATAAAAGTAGGGATTTAAAAACAGAACTAGGAAAACTCCTGTGATTCTGAGCTGGATGGCTCAATGGCTTAGGAATCTGGCAGCAGAGCTAGAGGTGGAGAGTGTTCAGTTTCTCCCTGTGCCTCCTTGACAGGAGTTGGACTGGATAATCCATAGGGTCTTGTCCTGCTCTGCAGTTCTGAAGTTATTGGGTTATTTTTGTGAGAGGGAAAGCCTCTTCAGAGAGCAGCTCCTCCATCTTGTTTATGCTGGCAATGCAACTTCCTACAGTTCACTGGTATAATTGTTATTACAGTGACCTTCCACTTACTGCGGGGGTTAGGGACCCGACCCAACCCATGATAATTGAAAATCTGCGATCTGCAGATGCAGGTCTTGTTGGCCCTGGGGCACCTAGCTGGGGGCTCTTGTACTTACCGGAGGCCTCCAAAATGATTTTTGGCGATCCGGAGATCACTTCTGGTTTACCGGAAGTCACTTCTGGTTCACAGGGAGGCCCTTTTGGGGCCTCCAGAAGGCCTGGGAAGGCCCTCGCAGGCCCACTTGGGACAGTGCCAGGTTGGGGGTAAGTATGGGAGGGCTGAAACAGGTCCTTTCTCCCTTAACCCGGGGGGGCTTTTTTCATATACTGTGGTCCCGTGATATAGCGGGACCGCAGTATATGAACCGCGAAAGGGCGGGGGACCACTGTACTGTCTTTCAGTAACAACATGAAACCTTTGATTGGAGGGTGAACTCTATGTAGTCTTTCCTTTAATCACACAGGAGTCAGGAGCTACAGTCTCAGCACTGGAGTGAACAGAGGCGGTCGCGGTATGTCAGGACGCTGACCTCTTTGGAGGAAGAACTCCGCACAGCCAAGCTCCGTGCCAGAGAACAACTGGATAAAGTCACCATAGAAAGGATGGTACTGTGAGAGTGTCTCCTGTGTTCTGTCCTATGTCTGTCTTTAAGCAGAACTTGAACAATGACATTTCCCAGAATCCCCTTGCCAGCCCAGCCCCCCCATAGATTCAGGCTGGCTAGGGGGATTCTGGGGGATTCAGTCCCAAAGAGTGAATAGGAGGGTTTCTGCTGCTGCTCCCACACTCTGGAACTCCCTCCCCAGGAGGCCAGCCTGGCCCCGTATTTAATGTTCTTCCACAAGCAGGGAAAGACCTTTCTCTTCAGGCAGGCTTTCCCTCAGTGACTGGCTGCCTGAATGGGATTTTGAAATGGATTGTTGTGCCTTGCTGCGTTTTGGTGTTGCTTATGGTTTTTGGTATTGTATGCATTAATCCATTTAGTATTGTAGGCTCATTTTTTTTACTATCTTAAATACAGTCTTTTAGTTTTTGTGAGCCACCTTGGGTCCTTTTAAAGGAGAAAGGCAGGTTAAAATATTTTACATTAAAAAGTAAACAAATTCTTTGCTGTTCATACTAGGACTTAGCTCATTGTCTTCCTTTTCCACTTATTACAGTGGAAACTTGACTTACATGCTGCTTGACTTGCAGCATATTTGACTGGCAGCAAGAAGGGGCCTGTTTGACTTGCGCCGTGGGCTCTGACTTATAGCTCGGAGCCCCGGCACAAGGCCCCGGAATTGGGCAGCAGCCATGACCCAGCATCACGGCTGCTGCTTCCAAACTGTTCCTGCCTTCCTATCCTCTGGCAGCAATGGCTTCGTCGAGACCAGCTCTGAGCACCTGGAGCTGGTCCTCGGCCTTGCTGAAGCCACCGCTGCCACTGGAGGAGAACAAGGGCCGGGAGCTCGGGGCTGGCCTCGCTGGTTGGACAGTCGGCTCAGTCTTGTAAAAAATCTGGCTGCAGAATTCTGGTCCACAATGGAAGCATTTTAGTTGGGGAGCTGTACAGTTGTGGGATTCTAATGGTAAGCATAGGGTTGTTCAGAACTTGGAACATTAGGTTAAAAATCAGTAAAACTTAAAATGTTAGACATTGTTGCTATGAACATTAAAAAGTGGAGGTGTATAACTTGTGGACTATAATTCCACTGCCTCCTCCTCTCTTTGAAGAGACATTTCATTTACATCCCCAGAAGGAATCTCATATCCCAGTCAAATTTGTGTTAAATTGCTGTTTTTGGGGGTCTTTTTCATCATCTGGAATGGATTAATCCACTTTCCCATTACTTTCTATGGGAAAAGTTCATTTGACTTAAGGCATGTTTGACTTATGTCTAGACCTTTGGAATGGATTAATGACGTAAGTCAAGGTTCCACTGTATTATGTTTTCTCCTTGCATTCAGGTCCAAGAAATGATGGCTTTGGAAAGGTATTCGCTCGAAGAGAGCATTAGCCGAGCCCCTGAAATTCTGGTGCGTCTTCGCTCTCATACTGTTTGGGAAAAGATGGCTGTCAAGCTTTTCTTCACCGTCCAAGGATTCCCCACGCCTGTCGTACAATGGTAAGGCTTTGACCCTTTCCAGGAATCTCAAAATGGTGTTAAGCTGTTTTCATTTGGTAGCATCAGCGGAGCTATTTAGTGTCACATACATAATGGCTATGTTAAAAACCCTTTATAATCCTCAAAGATGTGCTGGATGGGGGCCTGTTGACATTGCTGCTAGCGGGATAGGAGGATCAGGCTTTATGCTTCTTCCTCCGTGCATGTCAGAAGCAATCCAAAGGTGCTTTCAGATTGGAAGGATAAGCTGACCGGTTGCTCTTGTTTCCCAGGGGATGTCCAAATGTCTCCACTCTCTCCACATTCTTCAGGGAAGCTACTTCCAAGGAATGCATTGAAAACAGAACAATCCCTAATTGTGACCACTTTTCTGTCACACGGATTCGCCCCATAGGCGATTCTGTTAAGCAAATTCTCCCTATCTCCGGAATTTTTTATATGGTACAGATTTTATGTTATACAAACCATTTGTTATACATGGGTCCACTGTACTTGAAAGATTGCCATACAGAGGGACAGAATCTGTTTTAGATCATGTAGGACATGTAATCATGGGCTAAAGTTACAGGAAGTCAGATTTCAGTTCAATATTAGGAAAGACCTCTTAAATGTATGACATTGGAACCAATGGACTTGAGAGGTGGCGAGTACTTCAACACTGGAGGAATTCAAGAGAAATTTATATAGTCATCTGTCAGATCTGGTGTAACTTGGATTCTCACTTTGAGCAGGGTTTGGACTCAATGGTCTTATATGCCCTTCCATCTCCATTGTTCTATGATTCTATGATTAAGCGCTGACCAAACTACTTATATCCTTGCCTTTCTGTATCCAAACTACCTTGATCCTCTGTGTTTGATGTTTCATTTTTGTTTTGTGTTTGTTTGTCAGGTATAAAAATGAAGAACTGATTACTCCTGCCAGTGAGCCTGGAAAATACAGGATTGAAAGCAAATATGGAGTACATATGCTGGAAATAAACAGGTACTTACTTACTTACTTACTTACTTACTTACTTACTTACTTACTTACTTACTTACTTACTTACTTACTTACTTACTTACTTGGAGACGCTATCAGTAAATTTTTTATTATATCTACTCAGAAGTCACATTGAATTCAGTAAGCCTTGTTATAAGGTAAGTGAGTGTGATTGGCAATGTACAGACCATTTAGTGAATATGTAAAGGATTTTGATAGATATAGTTCATGTAGTGCATAATGGGATTCTGGTGACGTCCTTCAGACATTAAATGCTTGGGTAATGGGGCTTCCTGTGAAAACCCTTCTGTGTGAAAATGCCTTCAGCCACATCCCCATATTCAAATCTTCAGCATTAATGATAAGGGATCCCTGTGTGGAACATTGGGACCATGATTGTTTCAGGCTCCAGAATTGTGTGTGGGAGGCCCGTGCACGGGGCCAGTGCTAGGTTTTTTGCGGCCTAGGCAAGGGGTGGGAGGGGCGGTGGGTGGGCGGTTGGTGGTGGGCAGGTGGGTGGGGTGGCAGCGGGGGTGCGGACGGGGTAGGGGCAGGGGGTGGTGGTGGGTGGGGGTGGGAAGGTGGGTGGGGTGGCAGCGGGGGTGGGGGTGGGACAGGGGCAGGGGTTGGTGGGGGGTGGGGGGTGGAGCAGGGGGCAATGGTGGGCAGGGGGGAGGGGGCGGGGCAGTGGTGGGAGGCAGGGGACGGTGACGGGCATGGGGGTGGCAGGGGGCGGTGGGGGGACGGACAGCGGTGGCCAGCAGCGGTGGCAGCGGCGCGGTGGGCGGCAGGCTGTCCAGCGCCCTCTCTCCATTTTGGCGCCCTAGGCAACTGCCTAGTACGCCTTAATGGAAGCGCCGGCCCTGTCTGTGAACATATATTGTCATACACTTGGAACTCCTGTGCATGAACATGTGAGGTGTTCGTATACTGATACCCACCTGATGGAAACAGCAACCTGGTAGAAACAGATAATTTTTTTAGTGGTGACTGGGTGCCTGTTTAAAGGTTTAGGACAGTGCTTAGCAACCGAGAGGAATGGTTGAGGGACTCGGGAAGCATGGTGGAGAATGGTCACCCAACCTCAGCCACTTGCAGTGGTTATCTCACTCCAGGCCTGGCAATAATTTGGCAACCAGGCTCCTGTCCCCAGAGATCAAGCAGCAGTTTATGGGAGGCAGGCATTAAGTAGTCGTGTGCTAACAAGAATATCAAAGGACCTGAACAAAAGCCAGGAGCTACTTTTACTCCATTTGAAAACTGCTGGTTTCCCATTCTCTCATCCTCAGTTTGCGCTGGGGAAATGGTGAGAAGAAGAACATTTTTATTTCATTTTGCCAGTTGCTTATCCCCTCAATTTAATGTTTGCCTCTCTTAGGGAAGACAGGTTGATCTATACTACAAACCCCCCACACCCCACAGGGAGCTGCTTTTCGCTCTTGCCATATTTCTTTGGTGTTACCATTTCTGCTGGCTTTTTAGAGTCTTTTTAAGGAACCTTGTAGAGTTCATATATAGAGAGAAGTAGAACTAGAACAATGACCGGTGGGAGAGAAACACAAACGTTATGTGTTGACTGGAACGTGAGAAAGGGTGGAGGCCTCCTCTCCTGCCACATCAGAGCCCCAGCTGAGCTGCGTTCAACTGTTTCCCTTCTTTTAATGGGTCATCTAAAGGCTAAAGGTGAGCATACTCTCAGGCTGAGTATGAGCCCTGAGAAGGAAAGATAGGCCAATGTCCCCACAAACATCTCTGGGAAAAGGGGGTTGCCTTAATTTATTGGAGTGGGAAAGGTTTCTTTTTGATTTCTCGCCCCTTGATCTCTGCATCACGGTGAGATGCCTCTGAAGGGCATGACAAGAAGGGAGAGCTAACTGCAGCTTTCTTTTAAACTTCTTGTTGGTTCTTTTATTTAAGAACAACCGGTTCATGAGGATTAGCCATACTGGGAGGTGGGGGGGAAGAGAAGATTCACAATCTGGTTTTGGTTTAATTATGTTCTATATCAAATGTGGATTGTGCACCACTCATCAGAATGCTAAGTTGTTTTTTTAAAAAACGTTCAGTTTCTTCTTCTTTTTGGGATCTCTGATCTCAATGAACTGGGTGTGGTCCATCCATCCTCTCATTGGGAGCACAGTTATCAGTGAAGAGGGGGTTTAACCCTAGCTGGCTCAGTTGCAGTCTTAACTATTCCTCCCAGCCACTTCCCAGCATGGCATTTCCACTTAGAACAAACACCGTCACACCCTTCTTTGGCGTCAATGGGACCTGACCCCGCCCTTAAAATGGTTGCCGGGTGAGTTGGGACACAGGGCAGTCACAATGGTGAAGGGAAACTGTGTCATATTTTCAAAAGGAATTGACACCACCTCTTACGTGGTGTGTTAAACTTAAAAAGCAACAGCAATTTATTTATTTATTTATTTATTTATTTATTTATTTATTTATTTATTTATTTATTAAATTTATATACTGTTCCATCTAGCTACATGGCCGCTCTGGATGGTTTACAAACTGAACAGAAATCAAACCATAAAACAGTAAAATACAATATAACAGATAAGCACAAGTATAGAAATAAAAACCCTATAACTAGTAAACAATATATAACAAACGCATAGAACCGGAGCAAGATGGGCTACAGATAAAAGCAAATAAATATAGAATAGCAGTCATTATTAGAACAGATTAGTCAGTAACATATTACATCTTTTTTTTCTTTTATGCAAAGAAATAATTCCTGTTGAGACCACAGTTATGGGACATATTTGCTGGCTTCGGCTTTCTAATGCCATGCTTTTTTCATAAAGTCAATCAATCATCATTACATCGAAAGGGATAAGGAAAGCCGGTGGGCACATGCAAGAAACAGGACTGGGGGCCCAGCCATTGAAAGACAAGGGAAATTCAACTGCAGATTTACATTGCCTCCCGATTTTAGCCCTTACTGACTTCACTTCTGTAAATCAAAGCGATCCCACTGAAAATTAGCCGGCTTCAAAATAGAATACATAGTATTTAGTTGAATGATAATTTCTTGACGCTTTTAGAGTAATGACCAGAGCCTTGAATTTAATAAGCAAACTTGATTTTTGAACACTGTGTGTTACACTCCACCCACAAAATGCACAATGTGAAGATCAAAACCTATACTTTCTGGAGGTCTGGATGGTTTGCTCTGTTCTGCAGCTACTCCTTTGCAGTTATAAATGCTGAAAACAAATTCAGATACCGTTGGTGTTAATTATTGGGCACCCAAACGGTTAGGATTCTCTAGCTATTTCAGTGTTCTTCTCAGCTGTTCATGCCAATATGCTGACTTTCAAGTCATCCGATCCATGGCCACTTAAAGCAGCTTAGGAATTCCTTGGCTGTCATCTTAGCAGTCCTCTGAAGCTTAGGCAGAGAACTTTTCCTTCTGATGCAAGTGTGACATTTATTCCTATGTATATACTGGGTGCTCCCTGGCTCCAGTGGAAACATTCTTGAGGAGCCAAAGATGTGGCATCACCCCATCATTTTATAACGTTGCAATGGATACTCTTTCATCTCTCCATTTGTCAGTCCCAGAGGACTCTTATATCTGCTCAGAAATACAGACTTTGGGACATTTAGGATGCTCAGTTGGGTCTTTAAAAATTCCTTCCAGATGTTACAGCTGTTTTCATACGTGGTTGCTTTTTATATATCCATTTCATAAATGGAAACATGAATAATCTTAAGCAACAAGCTTTTTTTTTTAAA
>JAHTLZ010000122.1:34320521-34394805 GCA_023846285.1 Phrynocephalus versicolor | reverse complement strand
CAACTTATTTTTGAAACCAATAACCAAGCTCAGAGATTTCTGAAGAGGTGGCTATATGTTGGTCTGTTTCTGCCTGTTAAAAGGGGGAGGGGGGAGGAGAAAGGGCAAAGAAAGAAAGAAAAATACTGTAGCACTTTAAAGATTACTAGAGTTGTTTAGTGTGAATTGTCATGGATCAAAATCCATTTGCTTGGGCACACGTGAAAAAGTGAATCTTGATCCATCAATGCTTAGAATGAATCTACAGCGGACCCTCGTATAGCTAATGGTTTGTATAACATAACATCTGTACTACATAAAAAATTCTGGAGATAGGGGAAATTTGCTTAACAGAATCGCCTATGGGGCCAATCTGTACAATATAAAAATGGTCGCGACTCGCGATTAGGGATTTACTCTGTTTTCAATGCATTCCTATGAGAAATTTGTATAAAGGAAAATTTGCTTAACAGAATTTCATTTGGAACGAATTAATTCTTTTATACAAGATACCACTGTATTCACATTTAAGGTACCACAATAAGTTCTCTTTTGTTATTTTATTCTTTCTCCTTATCTCCCTCAATTAGGGAGGTGAGTCTTTCAGACACTTGGCGGGGAACGTTATTTTCTCCCCTCAAAACAATGTCTCTGCACAATATTTCTGTTTTCTTCTGCATTTTTTTTTATTTCTTGGATGGTTCATATTCGTTTTCTATGGGGAAAACTAAAGGACAGTGTCAACTTCAGAGCAGTGGCATCTTTTCTGCAGAGGGTAATTTGGTAAAGGTCTCTTGCTGCATGAAGTTTGGCAGTTTCCTTAGAACTATAGGAGGAGGGGTTGAAACAAATGTATTCATTTATTATTTTACTTAAAATATTTTTGCCCTGCCTTCTCCTTAGAAGGTGGCTTGCACCATTAAACATCAATATTTAAAGCTAAAAACAATAAGCATACAAATATTTAAAAAAAAGCACAAATACCAATGTGAGAAATAGTAAACAAAAGCAATACTAAAACACATTCAAAGGAGTAAGGCATAACAAACCATTGAAAAAAGATCCCACTCAGGCAGCCTATCACTCAGGGAAACCCTGCCTGAAGAGGAAGGTCTTTGCCTGCTTGCGGAAGGAGAACAAAGATGGCGCCACCTTGGCCTCCTGTGGGAGAAAATTCCAGAGTCTGAGAGCAGCAACAGAGAAGGCCCTCTCACATGTACCCACCAATTGCACCTGTGAGGGTGATTGGACTGAGAAAGAGGCCTCTTCTGATTATGTAGGTCTCTCTTTCTCTTTTTAATAAGCTAGGAGTTATTGTGTGGGGACAGAGATGCCATCTTGCTGCTTTTCCCAGACTGCAGCATTACCTGGGGTAGCCCCTGTGTCCCCTCCCCCCATTTATTGCTTCCTTATGCTGGTGGGTTTTTTATATATACAGATATACATATACAGTGGTATCCCAACTTACAAGGCACCTGACATACAAAAATCCCGACTTACGAGTGCTCTTCAGTGCTTCTCCCCCACTCTGCTTACGAGCAAGATTGGGATTTCCCCATCTTCCGAGCAGCGGATGTGGGTGGGTGGGTGTCGGGATTTGAAATGAGCCAATGCATTCCATTGGGGAAAAATTTCTCCATTGAAATGCATTGAGTCAATGCATTTCAATGGAGATGGCCCTGGGAGCGCTGGCCCAAAGCCAGCGCCAAGCAGCTGATGGGCGCTGGCTGGGGGAGGAATCATGTGCACAGCTTCTCCCCCCCCCCCAGGGGGGAGAAGCTACATGCGTTAATTTTAAAGCAGTTTCCCATAGGGATGCATTGAAATCTGTTCCCTCCGGAACAGATTAATTGAATTTCAATGCATTCCTAAGGGAAACCGCTCCGCAACTTACGAGATAACTGACTTACAAGTGTTGGCTCGGAATGGATTAATCCCGTAATTCGGTGTACCACTGTATATATTTGATGCACTGCTATCCTACCCATCTGGCCCAAAACCAAATATTTGTTTAGTTGCTATACTGGTTTTAAATAGTTTTCATTGTACCTTGTTTTGTTTTTGTTCATTATTGTAAACTGCCCAGAGTAGTGCTTCCATGCTAAGGGGAGTGGTATATGAATTTAAGTAATAAGTAATAAAAGAATAAATAATAGTTTCCCTCCTGTTTCTGTTATTCAATAAAAAAGTAGCACAGTGCACCTAATATCTCTTTTTTCCTTCCAGTCATAAGAGACAATTCACTTCCATTGTTTTAACATGCACAAATGCCTCCCTCCCACCCTTTCCAGGTGTCTGCTGCTTTTTCTCAGAGGGGCTGGAGGTGAGAGATTTCTGTAGCAGGGTAGACAGAAGAGAGAGGGGGATCCAGGATAGTTGAGGATATCTCAGCTTAAGGGAGTCTGCCTCCCCCTACTTTAACAACAACAACAAACAACAGCAGCAGCAGCAACAACAACAACAAAAAAAACAACAACAACAACAATGAGGCTGCTTTGGCTTGCTGTGATCCAAGCCAAAGTAATTTAAGCAACTTGCTTGATCTTTGGAGAAAGCAACAAAATTGTTCAGGAGAGAGGTCTGAGCTCATTATGTCCCCTAAAAATTCGCTGCAGGCCATCCTCATTGAACAGAAGACAACATGGATCCCAGGTTTAGATTTATTCTTTGCTGTTTTGACTTTGCTTAAGGGGCAAAATGGATTATTTTCATTAAAAACACATTAGAATATATTAAAAAAAATATCCATTTAAAAACACATTAAAATATTTTAAAATAAAAAATATATCCATTGCACCCACAGCACAGTTTTTGACAATGATGATTGAAATGCATGCTTGTATAACAAAGGGAACCTTGAGTCTCCATGACAATAACTCCATAGATTCGCCTCTGATTTTTGCAGTGCAAACCTGATGATCAACCTGTAGGGGGAGCTATAATCCTTACATATATTTTGATTCCTAGTCCTAGGCCATTTGTCAGTTATCTAAATTAAGTGAATAATATTCCATCTTTCTGGGGCTAGACTCTTAAAGTCAGGGTCCTAAATGCAGGTTTTTCTTTTCTTTTTCCTTCTTTCACATCTTCCTCATGCATAGCAAGACTGTGTAATAGGTCTGCCTCTTTCACAGCAAGCACACTACACACCTCAAAAATCATCAGCCCTGTCCCTAATCATATCCCGGGTCCGCCGGGTCAGTTCTTGTCTGTCGAACTGGATGTCTGGAACGCCACCAATAACCATGAAAGCAGTATTTAGTTCCCCGTCAGCTGACTTTCCCAAAATAAAAAACACTCACCCAACTGATTTGGGGGGGTGGGGGAGAGAAAGAAAACCAGAGCATAAAACTTCCATTAAACACTTTATATCTTCAAAGTGCTGGCCTGCTGACAGGTAGGAAGAAGCTTGGCCAGCAAAAAGGTGGGCTATAACTTGATTTTATGAAATTATATACAAAAACTTACTAGAAAGCAGATCACAGCGTTTTCAAGAAGTTTCTCCTGGGATGCTTATGGCCAAAGATTCAGTTAATGTGCTGTTTTTAAAGGTGCTCCAGAATGCTTGTGTCTATTTGTGTCCATGTTTGTATTCTGGTTGCATCAATGGGTAGTCTTGATTCTGCGCTGCGGCATCAGATGTTTTACTGTAGGCGGCAGAATTTTAAGCAAAGGCCGTAGGTGAGATTTCATTTATTATGCCTTGCCTTTACCAGAGCTTAGAAGAATTACTGCTTTTTTGAGAAAACTCTGGAATACCAAAGTCTCATACTCTGAATCCCATGCTGACTGTAGTGTGATGGGAGAAAAATACCAATTTCCCACTTTTTAAAAAACAGAATTCACTGTACCATTTTACAGCAGGGGCGGGAAACCTTCAGACCTTGTGGAGTTTTGCACAACAACTCCCAGAATTCCAAGCCTGTATCACCAGTGATAAAGGGCTATGGAAATTGTGGAGATCCCAGGTGGTTTCCCATCCAGACACTAACCAGAACAGATGTGATTAGTTTCAGTATGGTGGCTGTGTCATGAGCCTTCAGGCTATTCAGTTCTTCAAAGCACCTCCAGTGAGTGTAGGATATTGGACTTCTGTATCCATGATTCCAAAGGCCAAGCAAATGCCCTGATGTTGCTGTACAATGTCAAGCCCATATTGCTAGCAGGAAAAAGAATGGCAGTGATTATATAGCAAAGGACAGCCTGAATGTTGATAACACCAGTGTCAGTACAGTAACCCCCCCATTTATTGCGGGGTTTGGGGAACAACCTGACCTGCGACCATTACAAATCTATGATATGCGGATGCAGGTCGGGTCGGGTCAGGCCTGGGGTGCGCGCGCAATGTTTAAAATGTCTTTAAGCAATGGAGCCAGCTCGGCTCCGTTGCTTAAAGACATTTTAAACATTGCTTGCCACTCGCTGCTCCCCCATGCCTGGGGGGCTGGGGAGAAGCTGGTGCACAATGTTTAAAATGACTTTAAGCAATGGAGCCAAGTGCTTGGCTCCGTTGCTTAAAGTCATTTTAAACATAGCACACCGCTTCTCCCACACACACCCCGGTTCCGGGGAGCGGCATGCAATGCCTCCATGGAGGCAAGCCCCAGACTCCAGCTGATTGGCGCTAGAGTGGGGGAGAAAAACCTTCTGTTTCCCCACCCGAGCGCCAATCACTTGGAGCCCAGGGGAAGGGGGAAGGGGGGAAAGCTTTAAAAAGCCTGAGCTTTTAAAACCTATCCTCCCCTCCCTCAAACCCTTTCAGGGTACAGTACTGCAGTCCCACAATATAGCAGGACTGCAGTATATGAACTGCATAAGGGTAGGGGACCACTGTAGTCCAAATGGTCTACAGGGTACCCATTTGTGCTCACTACCATTCACAAAATGAGACCAAGGATGGGAAAATATCAGAAGCCGGATCGTTTTTTCATCAGTTTACCACTTCTCACCCAAACACAATTGTCATGGGTTCCCCCCCCCCAAAAAAACAGGTGTTAATGTCAAAGTTACATTTTTTTGTTCATATAGGTTGAAATTAGCAGAGTCCAACATCTTTGCAGAGTTGCAGAGTCTGCATTTGTCCTCTTGAGTGTACTTTTGAGTAACATGATAAGTTATTTCAAAGGTTTACTCCCAATGAATTTGGAGCAGAAAGATACTCGTATCTAGGGCTCAGAAGATTACATATGAAGATAAACTTGTTATGTTACTTATAATATCTTAGCAAACAGGTTGCAAAATAATCATTGTTCAGATTTTATGAATAACTTAAATGTGTAGCATGTTATTAACAAACAGCATTGTTTTTACCAACAGACAAAAATTACAAATGAATAACTTTCTAGTTACCTCTGATGGACAATTCTGATATTACACTGTGGAATTTTTTAGGCAACCCCTCCAAAACAAAAACAACCCCCCAAATAATACTTTTCTGGATAACAGAATGGCATAAATCTCTATAAAATGCCCTTAAAATGACCTTCAAAGTAACTTTTGGAAGTAACTATGCATTACTAATTACACCTATGTAACTTATGTTACAGATGTTATTTGTTGCACCTCAAAAGTATGTGTGGCCAACTAGAGTTGACTTACCATTCAATAATTCATTTAACGGGTTTACTCTGATGAGATTAGCAGTTGCATTTAGTCTCTTGTAACTACTAATTGCATTGTCTATCTCCCCAAAATAACTGATTACAGTCTTAACTGTAACTAGTTTCCTCCACATTCTGGTCGTGTCACTTGATTAGAAGTTAGGAGGACTCTTACTGCACCCTGAGCCTGATAGAAAATAGTCTACCTGTTGTTTGTGTTCAGTCATAACATTATTTAACTGGAAGAGAATATATTATGATCAAAAGACAATTTTAGTCAAGGGAAACCAGTTTTGCTGTGTCTGTGTTCATCACTGACAGATAGATCCCTGTGAACCAATCTCCCTTGGACTGTCTCAAGAGCTGTTTTTCAATTCCTTTTAAATGGATTATTGTTCCCTTTTAAACTTCAATACAGTAATTAACATTCACTCAAATAAACATACAGTGTGACACTTAATTTCTTGAAAGGAAGGAGAATAACCTCAGCTACCGTGTTTCCCCGAAAATAAGAGAGTGTCTAATATTAATTTTTGCTCCCAAAGATGCGCTAGGTCTTATTTTCAGAGGATGTCTTATATTTCCATGAAGAAAAATACGGTACACATTTATTGTTATCTCATTATGGGGAGGCCTTATTTTTGGGGGATGCCTTATATTTCAGTGTGGGCCAAAACTGTAAGTAGGTCTTATTTTCAGGGGATGTCTTATTTTTGGGGAAACAGGGTACATATGGTTGAAATAATGCCTGAGGGACAAAGGGACATGACTGAGGGCTCCATTTTGTACTCAGGTCAGTCTGACATCAGTCTGTCTTTAACATAATAAAGTCAGGAAGAAGCGGGGAGTGAAAACTATGCAAGCTACTGTTTTGATCTACTGTGTGTACAACATCTCCTTAATATTTCATTTTGCTAACATAATAGTAAAAATAGGTCTGTTTTGGAGGTTTTGGGAAGTTGGAGGCCATGGATCCGGAAGACTACTCAACTACTATGCTTCCATGGTATTCATTCACCTTCTGGTTTTATGTGATTTAATTATGCATTTGATACCCCAGCCAGCTAGTAAGATTACTGAGGCATTACCATGTGACATACCTTTAGGCAATCTGCACAGCACGGCACCATCATGGATTAAGGTCTGTCAGCTGTTTGACAATTGCTCTATTTTGGAAGTTTTGGACAGACAACCAAAGTACGTTCATGCAGTCCATCATGAGCCAGCACATCTGGCTGCTGATAAACTATGATTGACTTCTAGGCTAGGAATTGTGAAGGCATCCTTGGATTACTGTGCCTTCCACCTGTAAATATTTAAATGTGAATATTAGGGATGGGCATTTAGTTTTGGAACCAGTGGATTACGAAATGAGCCATGCGAGCCCAGGTGGTGCTCAGAACCGTCTGATACACATGGAGCCAATTGCTTTACCTTTCTCTCTGCCAGCATGGAGCTGAGCTACAATGAGGAAGCATGCTGTGATGTCATCTTTCCTCCTCTGTTGGTGCTGGCTAATCGGGAGCTGTTGAGGGACACGCATCATCCCGCCTCCCTGTCTGGTTGTCCAGCACCCACGAAGAAGGAAAGATGAGGAAAGATGACATCGCAGCGTGCTTCCTCATTGCAGTTTAACCCCCCCCACGAGCCTAGAAAAAGGTAAAGCAATTGGCTCTGCATGTATCAGACGGTTCTGAGCACCACCTGGGCTCATGTGGTTCGTCTCGTAACCTACTGGCTCCAAAATGAAATGCCCAGCCCTAGTGAATATCAATTGTGACATTTGAGATGAATGTAATTTCCCCTTTTACTCTGTTCAGAGCTAGTTACGATGACACCGCTACCTATACTGCAGTGGCAACAAATGTGCATGGACAAGTGTCAACCAATGCTGCTGTCATTGTGAGAAGTAAGTATGCCATGGAGGTCTTTGAAGAAGGCACACATGCAAGGGGGCTTATGATGTTTGTTTCTCAACTCTTTCCTATTCCTTTCTTCTAGGATACCGCGGGGACGAAGAACCCTACCCAGCTGGAATTCTCTCTGGTCACTGTACGTTCCCTTGATAGTAGGATGTAAAGCTTTCAGAGCCCCGTCCCCCCACCACCAATGCTTTCTGTTTGGTAAAATCAGAGTAGAATTGACTGCCAGCTTGGTGTTGGGTCCAACTGAAGGTGCTGCTTTTGAAGTATGAAACACTAAATTGGTCTGGCACTGGCATGTTTCAGCAGTACCTCTCTACCTATAAGGTCACATCCCCCATTTTTGGACTTTCCGACGGGTCCCGCGCTGGATGCCTGCTCCTGGCTAATTGTGGGGTCTTCTCAGCAGGAGCTACGGTCTTTTAGAATTCCGAGTAAAAGAGAAGCCCACCCAGTGGTCAAACGTTTTAGGCATCCGGGGCAAACTGAAATCTGTATTGCAGTTGCTGTTTCTTTTCCAAGGGAAACATTCTCCTAAGATTTGTATATTTCTTTTGCGCTTGGAATTACCTTGTTCATTCCAACCTACAACCCCCACCCCACACACACTGAGGGGACAAAAAGCAGAAAAAAAAACTTCAGAACACTTACTTTTTGGACTATGTCACTCAGAATATCTCAGCCAGCAAAAGCCATGCAGTTGTAGTCTTGATATTAAAAAGAGCAACTTTTCCAGCCTCTGACTGAAATCTTATAGGGGCAGAAATTCCGTGGATTATAAAATGGCGCCAGCTGTTTCCTTATACTGGATATGAGTGATAGTTGTTAAATAGAATTATCACCACAGGGGATTACTTTAGATGGTTAGGTATGACTTTATTTTAGTCTTACAATCAATTGTATTTAATTGTGTTTCAAGGGTTTTTGTACACTTGCATGACCGTGTCCACTCTGACAAGAGGCAATGAAACCAAGGGTAAATATGTCCGTACCGTACCAGCTTTAGCTGTCCAGAAGATTATGCTGCCTCCCCTAACTTCAGCTTTAGAAATGGACCCTCTATCTCTGTGTCGTCATAATGTTGAAATTATTTCCTGTGTATTGCTTCTACAACCGCCCTTCATTTTCGCTTTGCCCACAGTGCCATTGCCTCTGGACATTTGCTTCACTCATTTCGATGTTCAGTTTTTGGAAAAGTTTGGTGTCACCTTTGCTGTGGAAGGGGACACCCTTACTCTCAGATGCGGTCTCCTGGTCACTCCAGAGCTCACCCGTCTTCACCCTCGGGCTGAATGGTACAGAGATGGTATGTTTTTTTTTTAAATCATTTGTTTGTCTTCAGGCCAAATATATGGTGGACCTTGAATGGATTCCACCTTTTGCAACAGTATTAATTAAAAGCTGAAAGCGCATTTGGGGGATTTTATATTTCCAAAAACACCAGACGAGCATTAAATGACTGTTATTTCAATGCAAATCTATCATGGGTTCTACCAGAGGCATGGCAAGGATTTGGGGACAACGTTTATTTTTGCACCCCTCCGCATTGAACCCACCCAGCAACGCGGGGGGGGGGGATCCTGCAGGTATGGGACAGGGGTGCACATGCGTGCGTGGACAGGCAGACATGTGTGTGTATGTATATGTGTGTGTGTGGTACAACACACATGCCTTACCCCTCTCTCGCGGCAGCCCGAATGAAGGTGAGGAAGAGGAGGAGGGGAGGAGGAGGAGGAGGAGGGCACTGCAGCCACTTTGTTCCCCACCTGCCTGCCTGCTTGCCTTCTTTGCCGCTCACTTGGTGCACAGCGGTGGAGGCAGGGGAGGGCGTCTCATCGGCAAGTCTTACCCGGGGGAATGGAGGACCATTGGCAGGAGGATGCACAGCTTCCTCCTCCTACTCCCCCTCCAGGTGCCCGTGATTGCTGTGCCTGGGGCAAATGCACCCTTCCAGCCCCCCCCTTGATACGCCCTTGGGTTCTACATTATTTTATTAACAGCACTAGACCCCCAGAAAGCCTTCTTTGACACAGAGATTACAAACAGACTTAATATGATGCCTCTTTTTATTACAAGTACTGATCTTAGCATGATCATTACAAAAAAGAGTAGGTTTGCAGCTATTCTGACATACAAGTCATGTTCCATTTCCTTTTAGTATTAAAATAATATATTTCTTTATACCCCCCAACACTAAATTAATAATATTGAACAAATAGCTGCTGAAGTGTACTTTTGTGGTTTCCTTCTTCTAATTAGACCAGGCATGTCCAAACTTCGGCCCTCCAGAACAAAGCTGTTTAGCTGGGAGAAGCGGACTGGAGTCAGGGAACTAAATCAAGCTCCCCCTCTTCCTCCCAAATAGCTTAGTTTGTGTTTTTGCTGATTGCACAATGAGATTATATTTGTACAACTCAAGGTACCAGATCAAGTCCCACAGTTCCATGCTTATCAGCTATTTGTATCTGGTCTGGATGGATTACTACTGGTCTGGATGGATTACTGCAATGTGTTGCATATGGGGCTTCTTTTGAAGCCAGTTGGGAAGAACCTTCAATTGGCATGAAATATAGGGCAGGATGTATCCCACTAGTCTTAAGACAGCTTGTGCATCCAGTTCTATTTCTCAGATTTTTGGATCCAACCAGGTAAATTTTAGAATGTGTGCCAACCTGCTCTACCAACTTGTTTGTGAAACTTCCCCTCACCGGCTTCTTCTAAGCTTTGTTGGTGAGGTGCCTACAGATTTGCTAGAGCAGGCCAGAACAGTGGAAGCCTCTCTGCATTGTTTTTACAACCCACCTTTTAAGCAACTCCTGTTTCACATGGGTTAGAGCAGAAAGCCTTTGGATTTAAGTATCTAATACAAGTGCCAGGCCAAGGACAAAGAAATAATCAATCTAATCAAATATTGGCTCTTCAAATGTATTGTACATTTTGACAAGTCTGCTAATGCAAGGTGAATGCAAAAGAAAAAATAATCTCAGAAAGAAACAAGTTGTTAAGAGATTACCAGCCAGTTCTCCAGAATCACTCTGTGTCCAGAACAGGAGAGGATTTGATATATAAAGGTAAAGGTTCCCCCCGCACATGCGGTGCTCATCTCTGTAATCAAGCCGAAAGAGCCAGTGTTGTGCAAGTCCATGGCCATGTGGCCAGCATGGCTGCATGGAAACACTGTTTTACCTTCCTGCTTTTTACGGCGGTACCTATGTATCTACTTGCATTTACATGCTTTCGAACTGCTAGGTTGGCGGGAGCTAGGGTTATCAGCGGGAGCTCGCTCCGCTGCATGGCATCTGGGATTCGAACTACCGAGCTGCCAACTTTGCAGCTGACAGTTTTCAGAGCCTTAGTCTGCTGAGCCACCATGCCCCTCTTTGATATATAAGGAAGCAAAACAAAACCACCACCACAAGACTCCCAATCCTAATCATAGTATCTGCTTCAAGCTAATGCTTATAAACTGCATTGAAAGCAGTATTGATTTTTAAAATTAAATAAAAGCTGACAGATAATTCAATTAAACAAGGCAATAAAAAGGAAATAGAAAGTACAACCTTTTCTTAGATATAATGAAGGCAGTTCAAAGCCTGTTTCCCACACAGATTCCTTGTCCCTTGAATGCTATAGATAGCATCCATCCATGAGTGTACCTATCATGCTTCTGTCCTATGGGCTCTTGGGTCAAGGACTTGAGTCCCCTGCTGTAGTTTGCTGGCAAAGAACTAAACATTCCACTAAACTACATGTCCCAGGATGTCTTGGGATGAAGTCATAGCAGTTTGAAAGGAAACAAATTGTTATTCTGAGATAGTCTACATACACACATTTTTCTCGGAATATCTTCTTCTTTAGAGATAAGTGTAGGAGAGAATGTGGAAAGGTAGTTTGAAGAAAAATTAATATAATTGTCAACATGAAGCCATCTGTAGATCAGGAGTTTCCCCACAAGGTTCTGGAATCTATTACATTGCCAGAAAACAAGCCATTGAAACAGAACTATGGTGAAAGTAAAGACTAATATGGCTCTTAACTGATAACTAAAATGAAGATCAACCATGATTGAACACATGAGTGCTGATAGAGATCTCCTGAAGATACTGGTTATAATTTCCCATGGTACTGATGATTCCCATGGGCTGTGGCTTTTGGTTCTTGTACACACGTTAGTTGTTGTGGCAGAAATTTTCAATAAGATCCATAGGAAAGATTGCCATTTTCTTGCCTCAGGTAGAATCATGCTCAAGAAGTTTCCCATGACCCGGAGTTTGCTTTCTTAGACAGAATGATGGAAGGCCATCATCCCAAGGAGGTGTTGTTATTGGGCTTCCATGCTGAGAAACAGTAAGCAGTGAGTGCCACTCAGGCCAGAAGGCATAGGGCTCCTCATCAGATCTCATGAGCAAGGAAGAAGAGTCAGACTCAGAAGTATGGAATTCTCCAGTATCAGAGCCTCTTTTTAAAACAGCGGTTCCCAACCTCCAGATGTCCTTGGACTAAAACTCCCATAAACTCCCACTAGCAATGCTGGCCAGGAGTTCTGGGAGCTGTAACCCACAGACATGTGGGGACCCAATATTGGGAAGCATTGAACTAAGCCAGTGGTGGCAAACCTTGGGCACTCCAGATGTTTTGAACCACAACTCCTAGCATTCCAAACCTGTATTGCCAATGATACAGGATTGTGGGAGTTGTGATCCAAAACATTTAGAGTGCCAAAGGTTCACCACCACTGCTCTAAGCCATTCAAAGCTGGGTGGGAATGAGAACAGAGTCACTTCCCACCTTTTATTACTCTTACACACATGTACATGTTCATGGGCTTGGCCTATGATTGATGGCTGGGGACTGGGAGGATTTTAGATCCAGTGGTTCTAAGTGCTCACCTTTCCTGCACACCTCTAATGCCCTGACACACTTTGCCTCAAAGTTTTGATTCCCACCTTAGCTGAGGAAGGCACGATGATACTGCTTTGAAGTGTGATTCTGCTTTAAAGCAAAGTATGTACCTTGTAAAGCTTGTTTTCAAGATCATGTGGTGGACATGCGTTGACACAGTGTCACTCACTATCTTTTGGCAATGACAGGTTTCCTCCTCTAGTGACTTGGGGTTCAAGGCAGTCTGGCTCCTGGGAGGTTGCCCATCTTGGACAAGAGGCTGGTCTAATATGGAATAATGAAGTTCAATGATACTTGGTGGACTAATAGATTAACAGACGAGGCAAGAATGCATTACATGGTGGAATTGTTTTGTATGCTTAAACACACAACAAACTTAGGTATGAGTGAATGAAAAAGCTGAATCTTCGTTTCAACACCATATGTCCTTAAGAAAATAGACTTATTACTTGAAAATGTCAGACATGTGTCAGGCTGTCACTTACCCTTTGTTGACACTTTTAAAAACCCTTAACCAACAGCTTTTAGAACAGATCCTATGCATTTGCATTCAATAAAACTGAAATATTCAGGCAGAACCCAGAAGCTGAATGTTGACTGTAACAAGGTTGCATTGATTAGAGAACATCTGTCCAGACCATTTATTAGCGATTGTACTCTGCCTCCCCCACAAACCCAACTAATCAAATATTAATAAGAATGTCTACAGCCAAGATTAAAAATATTCTTTAGATTTTATTGCATCATCTGGACTAGTCAATCAGATTAATTTGCATTAATCTTGAGTTGTCCCCTCTCACCTGTGAGAAATTCAAACTTAATTTGATTCACTGCTCAGCAGGAATGCCCCGAAGATTTTAAATTAAGTATATTATTATAGCAGACTTCAGATTAAACTGAAATCTGGCCTGAAGTTATCTCCCCACCCACCCCCACGTTTAATCTGACACATGCCTTGATAGAGAAGTATATTTAAAAGGATCAAGAAGTGCATAAAGTGGTAACTCCTGATTAGCGGTGCAGTCCAGCCAAAGTTATATTTAAATATCATTGATTTCACTGGGAGAGCAAAGCCTGTGGTGCTTAACTTGGTGCTGTTGAAATCAGTAGGACTTACTGTATATACTCAAATATAAATCAAGTTTTTCAGCCCTAATTTTGGGCTGAGAAAAGGGGCCCTTGACTTATATTTGGGTCAATACTTTTAGCCACCGAGGCAAGTGCTTGCCTTGGTGGCTAAAAGTCATTTTAAACATCACACACCGCTCCCCCAGCTCACAAAGGAGGAGCTGCCAGGCCCTGCTGCATTTCCCACCCTAGACGTATACTCGAGTCAATAAGTTTCCTCGGTTTTGGGGGTTAAATTAGGGCCTCGGCTTATACTTGAGGGTATACGGTAAAAATACTTGAGCTTTGGTTGGATCGTGCTCTAGATTAGGTCTTCATGGCATGGCTTTAAAACGACTGAGGTTTTGCAGAGGGTTGGGGGGTGGGCCCAAATGAGATGGCTTGTTAAAAATGGCAGTGATGGGAGACAGCCTGTCAGGAGGTCTCTAAGGGACAGTGCTGAGCAGTACAGAAATAGAGCACACATATCTTTATAGTAACAGGAAAGGATGTTCATTTGAAGATTGGCACTTCAGTCCTTAAAGGCAGAACATCATCTGTTTTGAATGATTCTGAATATGTTTGCCCCAAAATGGCTGCCTCAGGTGGTTCAAACAGAGCTGAAGGGAAAGAGGATTTGACCGCATAGGTTTAATGACTTATTTCTTTTCAGACGTGCTCATCAAGGAATCCAAGTGGACGCAGCCATTCTTTGGAGAAGGCCAGGCCGCTCTGTCATTTGCCCACTTGAACAAAGACGACGAAGGCTTGTATACCTTGCGTATCGTCTCCAGAGGAGGAGTCAGCGAACACAGGGCATTCCTGTTTGTGAGAGGTATGCTCAGAGCTATAAACAAGCGGTTTGAGAGCCTGGGGCAAGCATCATAAACTATGCCAGCACACACTCAGCCCAACTACATTGGAAGTGGGCAGAGCAGATGGGCCAGCAGGCATTGTTCCGCATCTTGGCTCACAGTTGCATCCTTGACAGTCTTCTCTGCTCTGCCACCAGATCTCTACCTCCTGCTGCTATCACATCACAGAGATGCCCGCAGCAGCCTAACCCAGGCATGTCCAAACTTCGGCCCTCCTGATGTTTTGGACCACAACTCCCAGAATTCTAAGCTTAGATTGCCAATGGCAAAGGACTGTGGGAGTTGTGGTCCAAAACATCTGGAGGGCCGAAGTTTGAACATGCCTGGCCTAACCCGACCCACATCTGCCAGGAAGGAGGGGTGTGGAAGGTGCAACTTTAAGATGTAGTGGCGGGAGATGTAGAATTCAGTGCAGATGGCCACAAGATCCCCATGGCAAGGAATCAGATCCCTGGGCGAGACCTCGGAATGTTGGTTCTCGGGGTCAATGCCTAGCAGAACTCACCCTGCACTAGTTGCATGTCCAGAGCAGAGACTGGCACGAAACAAGTAGAGATGGGCATGAAATGAATATTTTTCATTTTTTGTTTTTCGTTTCATTACAGAACAAAATGAAAAATAAAGTGGCCTTTAAAAAATGAAATGGAATGGACATTTTCATTTTGTTCCATTTTGTTTTCGTTTATTATTTATTTTGACAAGCACTGATGTTGTCAAAATAAATGATAAAAATAAGCGCCGACCAGGTGGCCCCATGAGCCAGCTGGTTGGCTCTAGACTTAAAAAAAAAAGGCACTGACTGGTGGGAGCAACATTGCCATTGCTTTTCCATGCAATTAGCCATCTCTCACTCATGAACCAAAATGGAGAATTTTACCTCACAAGGATAAATAGGGTCGAAGAAGGACATAGCACAGAGACTGGAAATTTACTGACTATGCTAGGTTTGGGGTTTGGGATGCTATAGTTTTTTTTGTTAAGAGTAACATTTCCAAGCTCTGTATACATTCACCAGTGAAATTCAAGACTCTGGAGAGCTTCAGAACATAATAGCTGTAATGCTTTCAGTGTGTACACAGCATGGAAAATGTAAATTTTTGGCTATCGAAAGATACCTATATAGATATTATAACCTTCCTAGCCAGCCTGCCTCTCTCTCTCTCTCTCTCTCTCTCTCTCTCTCCTTCTCCCTCTCCCAACTCCCTCCCCTCCACCCACAAAGCCAACGGGTTTTTGTAACGGGGGGGGGGAGCGGCCTTTGAAGAACATGTGCACACCTGGGCAGGAAGGGCACGAGCCGCCCTGTTGTCCGGCATGAAGAGAGGAGTCTGGAAGTCAGAAAATCATTATCCCCCCCAAAAAACACAAACACCCCTTTAACCCTTCCAAGGACGTGCAAGGAAGCCCTATATAATCATTTCCCGGAGCTGCAAAGCTTCGTTCCTTTCTCCCTCCCACCCCCACCCCGGTTCCTTCTCCTCCTGGCTTCAATGCCCTGCGAGGAACAGGCTCGGGAGAGGCCTTAGTAGAGAGAGGAGGAGGTGGTGGTGGTGGTGACGATGGCGGGGGAGAGGGGGCTGTGATCTAAGACGGCTGAGTCGCCGCCACTGCAGCTTAAGCCGCAAAAAGCGATCCACAGAGTCTGCAGTTGAAGGTGAATTGCTTTATGAAGCGGTATAGAAACCTCTTCAGGAAAACACCACCCCTGGTGGCCAAGGAGCCGCCGCTGAAAAAGCGTTCGGAAGTGCGGTATGTGAAATTTAAGGCGATTTGACTTTAGGGAAAAAGCTATTGGAAACCAAAGTGCGGTAGGGGCCAATTATTTATGTATATAAAATGTAATCCCTTTAGGAGATTATAACTGGATCATTCCTACTGTGATGGGCAACTATAGCATATTGAGGTAGCAGACATATAGTTTCATTTCTTTTTGATGCTGCTCTGGTCAATTTCACTGAGCAACCCCCCCCGCCTCCCGATAAAGTATCATGTGCCATCTCTAGTGAAACTGGGGCCCAAGTGTGATTTCGTTTTGATTTTTCTTTGATTTTAGATGCTGATGCATTAGTCATGGGGGCACCGGGAGCACCGATGGATGTGAAATGCCATGATGCTAACAGGGACTATGTCATTGTTACCTGGAAACCACCAAACACAACTCACGAAGCTCCAGTGATTGGTTATTTTGTAGACAGGTAGGCACATCCCTGTCTGATACCTCCTGGTTGCGGAAGTCATTGACTTTGCTCCACCTTCAGTGGTAGGTGACAGGCCTAACATGTGTGGCAATTCAGTCATGTATGTGGATTCTAATGAACAATTTCCCGCCTGATATGCTCGTCCCATATAATTTCATTAGCCAAATGTTCCTGGTAATCTGCTGGTTAAAGTCACACAAAATGTGTTCAACACAAATTGTTTATTAGGAAATGTTGGAATCCCCACCCCACATCTTCCTGTTGTTGTAGTTGTTATATTATTTTTCTTTAAATTAGGTGCGAAGTGGGTATTGAAAACTGGATTCAGTGCAATGATGCTCCGGTAAAAATCTGCCAATATCCAGTGACTGGATTGTTTGAAGGCCGTTCCTACGTGTTCCGTGTGAGGGCGGTGAACCAGGCGGGCATCAGCAGGCCATCTAGGATCTCTGAAGCAGTAGCCGCTCTTGACCCTCTTGACTTGGAGCGGTTGCAAAGTAAGTACTGTAGTTCAGTGGAGTACATAGAATCATAGAATCATAGAGTTGGAAGAGACCTCAAGGGCCATCTAGTCCAACCCCCTGCCATGCAGGAACCCCCATCACAATATTTCTGACAGATGGCCATCCAGCCTCTGCTTAAAAACCTCCAAAGAAGGAGACTCAACCACCCTCTGCGGCAGCATATTCCACTGCCGAATAGCTCTAACTGTCATGAAGTTCTTCCTAATGTTTAAATGGAATCTCTTTTCCTGTAGTTTGAAACCATTGCCCCGAGTCCTAGTCTCTGAAGCCATGGAAAACAAACCTGTTCCCTCTTCAATATGACATCCTTTGAAATATTTAAACATAGCTATCATATCCCCTCTCAGTCTTCTTTTAGAGAGGCTAAACATTCCCAGTTCCCTAAGCCGTTCCTCATAAGACATTTCCTCCAGACCCTCAACCATCCTGGTAGCCCTCCTCTGCACCCACTCGAGGTTGTCAACATCCTTTTTAAATTGAGGTGCACAGAACTGGACACAGTACTCCAAGTGGGGTCTGACCAGAACAGAATACAGTTCTTCAGCATTTGTTATGTGACCATAAAACCATCTGAAAAGGAATAAAGCTGAACAGCATATGTTCATTGCATAGGCTTATCATCTCTCTCTCTCTCTCTCTCTCTCATTTTACACGAAAAACCCATTTTTGTAAAAACAATAAAACATAAAAAAACAATTTAAACAACATTTAAAACCTATGCAGTTATTTAAAAACAGTTTTCCTGAGATAACTTTCGGCTTAAGGGCCTCCTTGAAAGGAAACGTCTTTGCTTGACATTTCTTGAGTGGACAAATATTAGCCCTCAGTGAGTTTCCATGGCCAAGTGGGGATATGAACCCAGGCCTGGCACTCTCTGGGCACCAGTGGTATTGCTTGTGTTCAAAGAAAAACATCGGTGTGGCTGCACACTGGTCACACAGTGTAGGATCTAGCTTTACTGTTCAGTGGCACCCCCTCTGTATTACGTAACAATTGGGAGGATTGAAGTGAGGAGAGGATTGTGTTTCTCTTACAGCAGCAAAACATAGGTAGCCTTTCCCTCCCTCAGGTCAGGAGGAGAGCTTCTTCTTTCCTCGCTAATGAAAACGTGAGAGAACAAAGACCTGATGATGCCTTCTGCTCCTGAAAGCCTGGGCTCTTGCTGCTGTAATTGAAAGATAAGGACTGTGATCAAGGAGGTCCTTTCAGTTGTGCTGAGGAGCCTGCATGCATTTATACTTTATGATTTCCATATGGTAATCAGATATGATACACAACGTGTACTGATTTCTACCTGCTGCAGAATTCTACGCTGTCCACAGCTTCACCCTCCCCTCTCAGATCAATCACACCAAGCCCTCAAACCTCCCCTGGTTATGTTCAGATGTTACAGAAATTATGCAACTTCTTGTCTTGCTAACTCTCTGTCCTTCAGAGAATGCAGAAGTTTGTCAGCAAGCTGACAGCCTTGTACATTTAATATAATGTACATATAAAATAATGCTGTGATAGTTAACCCATTTAGAAAATGCCTAAACATTCAGACTTATCACATCCATTGTGGTGGAGTGGCAGACAAGGACTTTAAGCAAGGATTTCAGCCCAAGCCTCTTAAGGAAACCCATGGCAGTGGGTGCCTCTCGTAAAATCCCTCCTTAAATATCTCACATATCTTGAAAACCCTTTCGGTGGTTGACATAAGTTGAATGTGACCTGACAACACATAGCAAATAAGCATTACTAGGCCAAAAGACTGATAGGTGTCCTCCGTTTAAAAAAATCCTGTGCAAATAGCCATGTTACTTGTTCATTTAGAAACGGGAAAGGCGGAACATAACCAAGAAGTACATATTTTGGTGGCTGTTGTGCATGTCCCTACATTCTCACATGTCAAGAGAAACAAAGGCGATAACTTCTAATCAAACTTCTAGTTTCATCAATTTAATAAATATAACAAATTTTGCATATACTGTAATCTAATTCCGCTGCTGTTCATCAACTTATAATCAACCAGGACGCTAAGCAATATCCTAGGCATAAAAATCCATAATACAGAATGCTGTAGTAGCAGGAACAGTGAGTACCCCACCTTGCCTGGGTGGGGGCAATATGCTGTATGCATAATTGTGTTGTAAACCACCCAAGGAATTCTCTGGCACTATGTGATGGTATATTATTTATTTATTTATTTATTTATTTATTTGCTACACTTCTATACCGCACCATCTTCCATAAGGAACTCTGGGCAGTTTACAGAATTAAAAAACATCAGTTAAAACCGTAATATTGAAACGACAGATAGAAAACAACAATGTAAGCAAAAGAGGGGAGACCCTCAGCAAGATGCAGCAGACAAAAAATTAAGAAGTAATAAGGTAATATAAATTGAAACAACAACAATAAGAAAAAAACTGAATTAAAGCATGTAAGAGTGAGGGTTGCTGTTAAGAGTAGTATTGAGAATGCCTGAATTAATTCAATGTGAATAATAGAGATGGGCACAAAATGAACAATTTTTCATTTCCATTTCCGTTTTTTGTTTCATTATGCAATGAAACGACAAACGAATTTTGTCTCTAAAATGAAACGAAACAAACAGAAACACCAGAAATTTTGTTGTGCGTTTCGTTTCCGTTACTGCAATATGAGTGAATTGCTTAAAATCCTAAAAAAATCACAACAAATTGAAATAAATGGTAACGAAATGGTAATGAAACGAACGAAAACAAAAACGATTTTTTTGCAAAAATTCACAAAAAAGGAAATGAACCAAAACGGACCCTCCAAACGACAAACGACAAACGAAATGCCATTTTTTTATTCGTGCCCATCTCTAGTGAATAATTAATTTTTGTTTTGATCTTTAGCTATTCATCTGGATGGAGGAAAAGATATTGTCATCTATCAAGATGACCTTGAAGGTAGGCGTTTGCCTTCATTATTGCCTCGACTACATCTCTACCAGAGCGCCTCTCTAGCAGCTCCAAGTACTTTGCTTGATTCCTGTTCTCCTTCCATCTTCTTATCCTCATTAACTTTTCAAGGAAGGGAGTGAAACTTGAAAGCCGAGTTCTTGAACCATTGGAAACCTGAATCCTGTGGGAATTGGTTGCTGTCCTCAGGTGCTTGCGAGCAGTCTGCAAACTGTCAGAGTTTATCAGCACTTAGCTCTGTGATTGCTCCTATGAATGTCCTTGAAGCATCCCAGGAACCAAAATTTGTTGATATGCTTACAAGCAAGAGCCAGGATGTTGGCACCCTCTGGAGCTTTTAGACGACAAGTTGCAGCAGACTAACTGAGCAAGATCAAGGGCAAGGCACTTATGGGGACTGTAGTTTGAAATATCTAGAGGACAGGAAGTGATCTGGCCTCCCCACCCTTCCAAACCACAATTGCAATGAACAAATGCTACAGGAGAAGCAGAAGTGAGGTACTCCAATTGATCCTGTTTGGGCCTGTGGGGAGGAATTGTCCATTTTTTTAGGTAGTACAAGAGGTATACATTAATGATAGGTATTCCCATCAACCAAGTTCCAATTCTATTGAAAACCCTAATGATCCTACTTAGCCTCAATAGCGTGGAATTCTAATACGGGTAGAAAATATTCCACAAGTCACTTGATGCGAGTGGATTTCATTGGACCCCGATGCATGGGGGCTTGAACGACACTGGCGATTACTTCATGTCCCATTCATCCCTCCTTGCTGTCCCTCTTGGGACCGGTACAAAAAAACCTTACTTCACATCCATAGCGTGACAGCAAAAAGTTGTCTCAACCACGCCCCCGGAACCGTGAACAGAGCGTGACAAGCCGTACCTGCCCCTGGGCTGGGGAATTCTCTTGTCACGGTTAGTTCCCGTTTCCTTTTCCAAGACAAGGGACCATGTGGTAACAACTGTCACGCAGCAACCAGTGTCCACCTAGTGGTCAGCGGCTGAAGCGGCATTCAACATTAGTTTCCCTATGGGAAACATCATGCAGTGCAAATGTTTATTAAAGAAAGTACTGAAAATTCGGTAGCATTGACGTGTAAATCCCGGAAGATCAGTAAATCGAAATATCAAAAAAGTTTTATTTATGATATTTTTAAAAGGGGGTTAAGAAGGCAAGACAAATTCAGAATTTGTCATAGAACAAGATTGTGAAGTAACAGTTGTCACGAGACAAGTAATCATGCCCGTGAGTAAACAGAAACAGGGACTGAACAGGGACAAAGTCACATGACCACAAACAACTGTCACCGTACAAACGTAATTGTGGAACAGGGTAGGACGTGAAGTAACCACCACTGGCCATCCCATTTCAGTGTTTGAGAGACTCCAGCTTCTTCCACTGCCTACCACCTCATTGTAAGAAGTCTGCTTTGAAGATGTGGAAATCCTGCTTTAGAGACTTCGCCAGGGTAGCAGGCAGTAAGGGTAGCTGAGGGCGAGGAGAAATCACTTTTTAAAATAGCAGTGCTGAGGATGTCCCAGAAAGCATGATTAAGGCTTTATGGGGCACTGTTGTTTTTAGTGTGTTTGGGTGCCGGACAAAGTGGGTTTTTAAGGCCCAATAGAAGGTGAACATGCTCTCCAGGCCCCCACAATTCACTTACCCATTGAGTTTTTAGTTTCTAGGACAGAATATGGAGTAAGGTATAAAGAGGATTTGGAAAAGTTACTTTTCTAAGCTGCAACTCTACCCGTTCCCCCTGCTAGACAAGCCACACTGTGCATGCTGGTAAGGAGAGAGTTCTGGGACCTGAGGCAGAAAATTAATTTTTCCATCTCAGGCCAACTGAGTTGGTGCAAACAGACACAGAAAGAGACGGACACTAAGATCCCTGTTGCCTCTCAGATGTTAAGGTTTTGCATTATCGTTGGGTGAGAATTTGAGAATAAAAGGTGATTAGATAAAAGGATGGCACAGTTACATTGGTTCTCATTGTCAGTTCTGAAGTAGAAGAGAGATTTCTACCCTGATGCATTCTCTCCATGCTTCACCTGCCCAGTTTTATATTTAATTGCTATGATCTTTCATGCAAATTCTTCTCGTTGCTCATTTCTTTTTTCAGGGGCAGAAGCTCTGGGGCTCCTGTCTTTGATCAGCCCCATCTCACATTTGCATGAAGCACGAAGACTTTATCAACCCATTTAGTAGAGCAGATTAAAGTGATTCAAGTGTGATCAAAGTGAAACAAAAATCTTGTGAGACAAATACACAAAGATCTTCCCTACCCCCTGACTGAATTTTCCTTCCCTTCCCTTCGTGGAAAATCAATGCTGCACTTTTAATTGGCGTGCTTGAGTTTTCTCAAAATAGAAACGACGTGGCCATTGTAAATGGTAAAGCTAATATTATAGCCCTCATTAGCAAAGCTGTGCTCGCTACCGAGGGAGTTCAGAAACACAAACTCTCACATAAGCATTGACCTGGGAGGTTAATCTGGCATTTAACACTTACTGAGTTTATTACTCCTCTAGGCGATGTTAAGATTCCAGGACCTCCCACCAATGTACATGCTTCAGAAACCAGCAAAACATATGTTGTACTCAGCTGGGATCCACCTGTTCCCCGTGGCAAAGAGCCATTATCATATTTCATTGAGAAGGTACTGTACTGCATACTTGTGTTCCACTGTAAGGTATTTCATGACCACGTACCCTTTCGTTTCAATTCTTTTTTTTTTTGTGAAACAAAGCAATGCGATTAGCAAATACTGATTAGGTGGTGAGGTGATAAAAAAGACTGCAGAAATAGAAGGCTTGGTTTAGTTTATCTGAAATTTATATACCGCCTGCTTGCACAGAGGCAACTCAAGGTGGTGTACAAGATTAAGAAGATAAAATACAAAAATAACAAAAAACTAATACAAAATAAAAATGTAAACATGAGAAAAACATAAACATACACAAACATAAACATAGGCACCCGGCAAAACAATACAATGTTGCATGCATTCAAATGTTGAAATGCCACCCTTGAAAAAAATAAAAGTTGTCTTTTCTTTTCTTCTTCTTTTTGTTTGTTTTAGTTTTTGTTTCTCCTGAGCTTGTACACAAACAACTACAGTACTCGAAGCTTTACATTCTGTTCATGGTCAGAGGAACTGAGGGGACATTTGACCAGTTTTTGTGCGTGTGTGGTAAATGGAGCACATGTCCCTTTTTAATAAATAAATAAATAAATAAATAAATAAATAAATAAATAAATAAATAAATAAATAAATAATACAGTTGCTTAGACTCAGGGCCTACTCTAACAGTCCTAGGGATGTGGTTCCTTTCTTTTGTTTCTGGACTTCGGGATTTGCTAGTGCCACAACAACAGCAACAAGAGGAGGTGAGAGAAGTGCTAACTGGGTAGAGAGCCAGACCGCCATTTTGCACCCTCTACAATATCCTAAAGCAGGGGTCATTCCAGATCACCGTGCAGGAAAATGGTAGCTATTATAAAAAGAACAACAGCCCTTGTATGGGTACACTTTGTGAAGTGGTCTTTTTCCTAAGACTTGTCAGGGACAATAAGGAGAAATGTCAGAATTTCTCAGAAAAAAAAAAGTCATCTGAGAAACGTCGGCTCAGCTGTATTTGATTACTCTGGATTACAGTGAGGAAAAAATGAAATTGTACCAGAGGACACCGTTGAGCAACTGTGACGCTTCAGTTTTTCTGCAACACAGAAGTGAAGCTGCCTTGAGCAAACAGTTGCCAAGAAAGATACCACCTCTCAAGCAGTCCTTCTAATGCTCTCCTTCTTAGGAGATGTAGTACATGACATGTTGGGACATTGTTAGACCATAGAAAAACATCAGTGCTTAGTGGCCTATTTTTAGCTAGTATGTACTGGAGGAAGAAGAGGACCTGACTTCACAAGAAGAGGCACAAGAAGAAAACTCACTACAGGACCAGGGTTAATTCATACATGTCATGTACTTAAATCAGAAGTAAAACCAGTTAACTTACTTCTAAACAGACTTGTCATGATTACATTCTTGTTGTTGTTCAGTCGTTCAGTCATGTCTGACTCTTCATGACCCCATGGACCAGAGTTCGCCAGGCCTTCCTATCTTCCACTGCCTCCCGGAGTTTTGTCAAATCCATATTGGTTGCATTGATGACACCGTCCAACCATCTCATTCTCTGCCGTCCTCTTTTCCTTTTGCCTTCAATCTTTCCCAAAATCAGGGACTTTTCCAAGAAGTCCTCTCTCCTCATGAGGTAGCCAAAGCACTGGAGCCTCAGCTTCAAAATCTGTCCTTCCAGTGAACATTCAGGGTTGATTTCTTTCAGGATGGATAGGTTGGATCTCCTTGCAGTCCAGGGGATTACATTCTTAGGAACCATCTATTTCTCAAAAGCTGGATTGTACGAAGTCTTGATCGGATCACTAAGAATTTTCAAAGTGAGTTTTCAATGCTGTAGAATCATTTATTGATTGATTGATTCAAAATATTTTTATCCCACCTTTCTCCTTTAAAAAGGACCCAAGGCAGCTTACCTAATTAAAAGCACAATATTTAAAAGCTAAAAACAATATTTAAAAAAGAATTAAACCAGAATTATGTTAAAAATGTTAAATAAGGTCAATAGTAAAATATGCTCGAAACAACAGAGTACAGTCCATTAAAATATCTTTTAGACCACCAGTCACTTTTCTGAAGAGAAAGGTCTTTGCCCACTTACAGAAGGACAGCAAAGATGGGATCGTGCTAGCTTCCTGTGGGAGGGAGTTCCAGAGTCTAGGAGATGCAACAGAGAAGGCCCTCTCCTGTGTTCCCACCAGGCTCACTTGTGAAGGTGGTGGGGCTGAGAAAAAGGTCTTCCCTGAAGATCTTAATGCCCAGGCAGGCTCATAGAGCAAGATGTGGTCTTTTAGATAGACAGAGTTCTGTGTCAGGAGTAGCTAGTTCCTACTTCTGGAGTATAAGAAGAGAAGTCCAAAAATCATCAATGATCAAAAGTTTTTAGAAATTTCAAAGCTGAAAGCCAGTATGATGTATCTCAGAATTTTGTTTCCACTCATTGATTGCACAGAAACATAATACTGAAAACTTACAAAGACAATAAAGTAACACCTTTTTGTGGACCAAGCAGGATTCACAAAGTAACTGATTCTAAACAACTTCCAAACTCTCAGAAATAGCAATCCTTGTTCAAGGAGCATCTTTTTTTCAAGAGACTTGAAAACAGCACCACCAACAATTGCCTGTGCATTTATATGTCTATCATTAGTGTCAAGCTTCACAGAGACCAACTCTTACCGCAAAGGGAAAGGGAAAGTATTGCCTTGCATTTAAATTGACCGTGTGAACACATGAATTGTGCTTTCATATCAGACAGATAACCAACGAGATAGCTGGCAGCTTTACTGCCCTGAAACAAGAAGGATTTGTGGCTGTGGTTCCTTAATCATAGAATCATAGAATCATAGAATCATAGAGTTGGAAGAGACCTCAAGGGCCATCTAGTCCAACCCCCTGCCATGCAGGAACCCCCATCACAATATTTCTGACATGTGAGAATCTTGAGGGCCTCCGTTTACAGCTGCCTCACAAAGTCTTAAGACCCTCTTTTTTCCTTTTTTATAGTCTGTGGTTGGCAGTGGAACCTGGCAGAGGGTCAATGCTCAAGTGGCAGTGAGATCACCTCGCTATGCGGTGTTCGATCTGGCTGAAGGGAAATCGTATGTGTTTCGAGTTTTGTCTGCAAACAAGTATGGAATTAGTGACCCTTCTGAAATAACGCCTCCTATTCAAGCACAGGAACGCATTGGTGAGGAAGCCTTTAAACCTCAAATCTTTACAAAATATTATGACAAAGAACAATCCGTTCTGAGAAGTTGAATGTTCTGACAGCACAATTATTTAAATGTACAGGATGGTTGGCATTTTGTTGGGCAACTCATCTTCTTTGGATATTCACTGTTGTGAAGGGGCCTAATGCTCCCTCCTCATGAATTCTTCAAGCCTCTTGGTTGCAAAACTTTGAAACATGACTCTTTGGACCTCAGCACTCAGAATTCTCCAGGTTGTGTGTTGTTTAGCTGTGCTTGGCAAAGCTCTTCTTGCAGTCTGTGGCTCTCAGAAGTGAACTTGTAAGCCTCTGAAAAACTGAGATGTTTGCTTTGAATTCTAACTTCTGCTTTGTGGTAATATTGGGGGTTTCTTCACAGCATTCGTGTCTCTGCTGGATAAGGTCATAAGATGCTAGATTTTATTTAATCAGCACTTCTGATTAGCATTGCCAAACATTTGTTTTACTGTCTCTGTTCATAGCATTAACATAATATCACAGTAATGCCAACAATGTAATGTCACGGAGCACTGTGGATTGTTTGTTTAACGTTTCTCACCCCAATTCAGCCAAAGGGAAACACTGTTAAGATTTCACTGGGAAAAATAAGCCCATGTTCTCTGCTTTGGGGTCATTTTGCAGTCAGGCCCACAGAAAAGTCACAACACATTGGAAATGTCAGTTTTGAGTGTTCCTTTTGCGGATTCTCACAATGCTGCTTAGGAATTGCTGAGCAAGAGAAGTTGATTCCATGGGTGACTGGGGCACTTGACAGCACTGATGCTCATCTGGTGGTTGCTGCCCAGAAAGAAGAATCTATTGCCTCAGTTGGCTTCTTGAATTTCATCACAGTTGTCCACATGTGCCCTCAGAACCAGATCCCAGTGAGATAAATCACCCTAGACTAGAGTGATAAACGTTTGAGGTGCTTGTGTGCATCTTGGCTTACACCAAAGGCGACATTTGTCGCTCCATAGGGTGGAGAAAGAAGGATCTCCTCAGGGTATTTTTTTTAGACTGTCCATTACCTGCTTTGACCTATGCTAATCTTCCTTCACCCTGGGCTGGTATTTTTAGGATTGCTGATGTCCCTTCCTTTCACTTCACATTTTCTCTCTTGACCTTTCTTGGGAGAGGAAGGAGGAGGAGTAATTTCTGCCTTGGTCTCTCTCTCTCTCCCTCTCCCTCTCTCTCCCTCTCCCTCCCTCCCTCCCTCCCTCCCTCCCTCTCTCTTTCTCTCTCTCTGTTGCAAGCAGCAAGAGGATGGTTGTGGTTCCCCCCATCTCCACCTTAGTTGGCTACAACTAAGGTTCCTGTCATCTTTCTTATTTCATTGTAGGTCTCTAATAGGCAGCAACATTCTTGTTTTCTTATAAGACATGTGAATGAAATTTGCTTCCATGTTGGAAATATACTCTACAATTGTTGTTCAGTGTTTTCACCTCTGTGCTAACTTCGCTGCTGCTTTTTCTGCTAAACTCAGACTTTTGAATTGCTTTAATGTCGCATCTATGAGCTTTGTGGCCAGAGTTGGACATGTTTGGCCCAGCCAGTTGTGTAGGTGCCAAGGTAGTCTATAAACAACTTCACCACCTTCAAAATTTCTGGTTAGGTACATCAATCAAGGACAGTTCCACTGTGTATAGAAGCACTAAAGGAATCATCTTGTGAGCATTTCCCAATAATAGCTGCTGGCTTTAGCCAACTAGTCAAATGACTGGCCAATGCACATGCACAACTTTGGGACATAAACACATAATTCTCTCACTTTGCATTTTGATCACAATACAGATTTCAGAGAAAAGAAGCCCTAAAAGGAATGAGACATATCTGGACATTTTAGAAGAAGGCTACCAGAACCTCACATTTCCAAACTTCAGAGCTCCCACACTTGGCATTCAAATCAATAGGAGTGAAAAGTGCTTTATTTTGGCTGTATTGCACTGTCATTGGGCTGCTTCAGCAAGTAGGGGAACTTATCCAAAGCAGGGTTTTAAATATTTATTTTCTTGCCCTGCAAAAAACAACCATGCTTGGGAGGGAGTTTCTCAGGTTTCCACCTTGAAAGTGACATATTCTGATCTTAATTGCGTCCTTGCTGGTATAACAAATCTTAGATGGGGAGAATAAGTTGACTATATAGTGACATGCAACTTTCTATAAATGAAGACTATTTCCCCCCTGTGTCACAGTTGTTCCATCTGCCCCGGGACGCATAGTGGCAACGAGAAACACAAGGACCTCTGTGATCGTTCAGTGGGACAAACCCAAGCATGAAGAAGACCTGTTTGGCTATTACATCGATTGCTCTGTGGTGGGGTCCAATCACTGGGAACCTTGCAACCACAAGCCTGTCAAGTATAACAGGTAAGAGGAAAGTGAGTTTATTATGGGGACATGGAAAAGAACAGCCTTCCTGCTGTCACTAATATGGCTTCAGAAAATGAGAAGAGTTTTTGACAGGCATGGGCTGGGTTCAGACTAGCACAACTATTTTTAGGCTGTGCCTCAGGGCAGAAAGCTCTTCATCATCTGTTTGGATTTTTTATTATAAGGAAACCCTGGAGCCCACCAATCAGTGATCGCATAGATGGCATCCATAAGGTTGCAGGTTCAATCTGTGTCTTCTGCTTTGGAAGGACATCAGAACTTGCAAGTCTACGTTCTGACCAAGGTTTCTGCCTTAAGCCATCCAGGGCCTTTGCCAGTCAGAATACATAGTAGCTGACTAGACTGATGATATTATGGGTGAGGTGGGGTCCACTTTGATGCCCATCTCTAGACATCGCACCCCTTCTCTTATACCCATTGATATTTTGTCCATGGCGGTTTCCTGCACTGACTGCCCATGGAATTGGAAAAGGAAGGCTTACCAACTGCCAGAGTTGGACCCTTCTACTCTATCATTCTCTCCTCCTTGACCTCCCTTATGAGGAAAGGCTAAAACATTTGGGGCTCTTTAGTCTGGAAAAAAGGCGCCTGAGGGGGGATATGATTGAGACGTACAAAATAATGCAGGGCATGAGTAAAGTGGATAGAGGGACGCTCTTCTTCCTCTCACAAAATACCAGAACTAGGAGACATACACTCAAATTGAAGGCTGGGAGAGTAAGAACAGACAAAAGAAAATATTTTTTCACCCAGCGCATTGTTAGTCTGTGTAACTCCCTGCCACAGGATGCCGTGATGGCATCTGGACTGGAGGTTGTGAAAAGGGGATTGGACAGATTCCTGGAGGAAAAGTCCACCACAGGTTACAAACCATGATGGAGATGTGTAATCTCCAGGCTTAAAACCGGGGTACTTCAAGGGCCAGATGCAGGGGAGTGGTATCAGGAGATAGATATCTAGTCTCATGCACTCCCAGATGCATCTGGTGGGGCCACTGTGAGATACAGGAAGCTGGACTAGATGGGCCTTTGGCCTGATCCAGCATGGCTCTTCTTATATTCATATGTTCTTATGTTCATTCTACCAGCTAGACATAGTATGACCAGCCAGGCAACCCTGTAAACATTTCTGAGCTACTTAAAAGGCTTTCCATGTTCCCTTGAGTGCTCTACGTCTTCTGTGAAGGAAAGTGAGTTGCTGACTACCTTGGCAGTTGCCTGTAACAAGTCACAGTCTGCTTGCCACTGCCAGGCTGAACAGCAGGGGTGAGCTGACGGTGCAAAGAGATTTCTCTCTTGCTTCTGCTTCCTGGGGAGCTATGTTACAGCAACCCAGAAGACCGGGTGACTCATTTGTGCCTCCTCCGTGTGGTGGGTAAGGTGGCGAGGAGTGATCCTGGACAAGAGAAGCTTTACCACGGTATTGCAGGCGAGGCGTGTCCTCTACACCAGATGGCTCATTATCTTATTCTATATCCCATATGTCATGTAACATACAATGGCACACCATTTAACAGCATCAGGGAGCTTCAGGATGTAGATGTCAACATTCCACTTGCTACAAGGAACTGAATCATCTCTTAGGTCTGAGCATTTTGTCACATTTTTGTTGTGGGTTTATTTCAGTTAGGAAATAAAAGATTCATCTATACCAGTTGTTTCTAAACCAGTGGGTCCCCAGATGTTCCTGGACTGTAACACCCAGAAATCCCTTCCAGCACAGCAAGTGGTAGAGGCTTCTGGGAGTTGTAGTCCAGGAACATCTGGGGACCCACATGCTGAGAACCACTGATCTATACCAAAATACAAGTCCTGAGATGTCATCATATGTTGGACACCATAGGAGACTTGCATTGAATCCCTCTTGGTCATTCCCTCTGCGTTCTCTAATGTGGCAGGAATTAGCACGGGCTATTTAGTCTCCTTGTATTAGAGCAATCCTGACACTTTTCCTATTCCACCCCAAGCTCTGGTTTTCCATCCTATGCTCATGTGGGATGTACCTCAGATGTATGTACAGAACATAAATTCTCATTTTAACATGCGGCGCAAGCCCCTGTGATAGAGTTAAAGTGAAATGACAGCAACTTCCATTCCTATTTCTTTCAGGTTTACTGTTCATGGCTTGGCAACAGGAGAGAAGTACGTCTTCCGTGTGAAAGCTGCAAATGCAGTGGGGCTGAGCGAAAATTCTCAGGAGTCCGAGGCTATAACGGTGCAGGCAGCTCTCAGTAAGTGAGATTCTGTAATCCCTTCACTATGTACTAGAGATGGGCACGAAACGAACAATTTTTCGTTTCCGTTTTCGTTTTTTGTTTCGTTACGTAATGAAACGACAAACGAATTTTGTCTCTAAAATGAAACCAAACAAACAGAAACACCAGAAATTTGTCATCCGTTTCATTTTCGTTACGGCAATACATTGAACTGCTTTAAATGCTAAAAAAATCACAAAAAATTGAAATAAATGGTAACGAAACGGTAACAAAATGAACAAAAACAAAAAAATTTTTTTGCAAAAAAATCACAAAAAATGGAAACGAACCGAAACGGACCCCCTAAACGACAAACGACAAACGAAATGCCATTTTTTTTTATTCGTGCCCATCTCTACTATGTACATACTTAATGGATCTTCGGCATGTTATCTGGTCCAGGTGGCTAGCAGTTTCTCAACAATGATTGCGGACTACTGCAATATGTCCTACTGCACAACACTGGCTCTTTGGCTTAGAAACAGAGATGAGCACCACCCCTTGAGTCAGATACGATGAGCACGCGTGTGCAGGGGGGGGGAACCTTTACCTTTACTAATCATTTATTAATTATTATTAGCCCTAATTGTTATATAATGCTTGTGGTGGTCAGCTCTCCATGAGGGTATAAAAACTTTAAGAACACTTTGAAAATAATAAATACTTAAACAAAAACATTCTAGTAACTGGTTCAAGAAAGAGAGAAGTGACAACTGGGAAGCTTTAAATGAATACAAAAAAAAAGCCATTTTGCTGAAGGCATCTATGTTCTTTTTAGGTGGGAAAATTTAATCTTCTCAGAAACTTTCCACACAAGGAATGGCATTCATTTGGACATAGCATTCATACCTCACCTTTCCTTCAATGAGTTCAAGGTGGCAAACATGCTTTCCCACTTAATTCTCAAAACAAGCTTGCGAGATCGGTCAAGCTGAGATGGGTTGACAATCGCCCAGTTAATTTCATGGCTCAGTGGGGATTTCTATCCAGGTCACCAAAGTCCAACTCTAACTGCTAGCTTGATCCATTACGTCAAGATGGAAGTGATCGCTATGGAAAAAAATGTCCTCCCACACAATTCGTGGGGCTTGGCTTCTTCAAGGACCTGAACAAGTATAGTTTGCAGAAGAAATTCTTCCTTGGATCCCTGCCTTTTGGCTGTTGTAGTCTTGGTCACAAAGTGTGAAAGGGTGAATCTTGAATGCATTTAGATTTTAAAATTGCAGTCCTAACCCTTTGCTATGGATTAATCTCCACTGAAAGCAAAGGAAACTTACTTCTGAATAAACATGCATTGTGATGCATTGGAAACATACAGGTTTCTCAGATGAATCACAATTCATTAGTTTTCTACTGCACTGCCACACCATAGCAGAGATATTCATATTTCTTGTTTTTTATGCGAGCGAGTTGCAAAATCCACCTGAAGAAAATCTGCATGCATAAGGGAAACACACAAGTGGTTACCCAGTTCTAGTTGGGCAGTTGGTTATGCAAGCAGCCATGTGATTAATTGCACAGACCAGCGGAGGTCAGGCATGTGATAGGTAGTCCTAATGCGTGTTGCCCTTACATCAGGGGTGCCCAAACTTTTTGTAAGGAGGGCCAGATTTGGTGGCTGAGAATGTGTCAGGGGCCGGTTGCTCCCCAACCCTGCCACCCCACTGCAAGCCCCACCCACTTTCTTTTAAAAAGACATGGGGTGAAGGAGGGGGAGGGAGGGGTGGGCCAGCCAGTTGCGGGCCACTCAGAATGGCCTGGCGGGCCGGATTTGGCCCCCCCGGGCCAGACTTTGGGCAGGCCTGCCTTACATGATCATGGGGAATAGGAACCTGGCCACTGTTTTTGGACCTTGTTCTAATAAGTCCATGTGCTTAACTTCTTCAAGCCTGCCCATCGTATCCTTATGGTCTCACACTCCTCAACTGTGATGGCCACTCAATGACCATTGGGTGGAAACTCCCAAGATTCAGCGGCGGATCGAATATTCTGGGTTATTACATAGACAAACGAGAGGTCCACCACCACAACTGGCATGAAGTCAACACTTCCCTTGTTAAAGACAGGATTTATACGGTCAGTATTGTTTCACATTTTGGATATTCAGACAGAAAGTTGCTTCATTTTTACAGCTGTATTTTGACTGCCGAGTTACGTATGCAGATTGGGTGCCAAAGGACTCTCTGAAAGGAAAAGAACACAGAGCTTGATGTGTCCTCCCACACATGCAGATATACACACAGAGGAAATCCCACTCTGTAGTCAGTGGAACCCTTTTCTGCCCCTCCTCTGTAACTACGGGACCGTGGACAAGTAGAAGCAAATGACTGCCATCTATATCCATGCCCTTCTGTAGGGGGCAAGTTCAAGCCTCTCGGGAAGGGGAGCTATAATTCATGTTCTGATCATCAGAGGATGCTTCCAGAATAGTTAAAACAAATAGACAGAATAAGCAGATATGGCAAAGACCTGTGGTATTGACAAAAGATCTTTTCGGTGGCCGGCCCAGCAGCCTGGAACAAGCTGCCTAGCAAGATTCAGCTAGTTCCATCTAGAGTTGCCTTTAAAAAAGCGCTTAAATTTGGCTCTTTAAAGATGCCTTTGGTGATTGCTAACATCTCCTCCCCCCACCCCACCCCCATGTTTGATTTGTTTCATCTTCTCTTGTTTGTCTTTTCCAATTCTTTTGATGTTTTCTTTTTGTGTTGGGATGATGTTTTATGTGTGCTTCTATGCAAACCACCCAGAGTTCCCATGGGGAAAATCAGATGCAGTATATAAATAAATATAAACCTGCCTAGATGCCCTAAGCACATCCGATCTCACTTGGTTTCGGAAGCTAAGCAGAGTCGGCCCTGGCTAGTACTTGGATGGGCAACCACCAGGGAATAACAGGTGATGTAGGCGCCTGGAGTAGGAACTGGCAAGCTACTCCAGTAGTCCTGCCAAGAAAACTCCATGGACATGGAGTCACAAAGAGTCGGTCACGTCTGTAATGACACAACACACACATATAAATAAATAAATAAATAGATAAATAGATAGATAAATAAATAAATAATAAATAAATAATCAGAGATAGCAATATTACCAGTACTTTAAAAAAGTAACTACCGTACATACAGTAAAATTGCCGAACATCCCCAAAAGCCTTATTATTTCCATTTAAGAAGCAACTTTCTCCTTTTCCATTTTCCCAAAGGCACATGAAATAGCTGTATTTTAGTCACTTTGAAAACCACGAGTGCTACAGAAACCCTTTGGCTTTTGGCACAAAGCACATCCTTGTTTATCTACTTTGCTTTTTGCTTCGGCTACCGTGTCAGAACATAAGGCTCAATGTGAGCTGGCAATTCAGCCGTGTGATATTCTTTCTCCAACATTTAGCAAGGTGGGATTCCTAAAGGAACTATAAGTTGCCCTGCAAAAGCAACAAAACCACCCCTTGTTCAATTACATTTGTAATTATATAGGAATGCCTCTGTTATTTTAGAAAGGAATGGATTATAAGTAACAAGATGTCTGTAATTAATGTATTCTTGAAGGCTTTCACGGCCAGGATCTGATAACTGTTGTGGGTTTTGGGGGCTGTTTGGCTGTGTTCTGGAAGTTTTTCTTCTTGATGTTTTGCCAGACTCTGCGGCCAGCATCTCCAGAGGGCAAGGAACTCAGGGAACTAGGAGTTCTCTCTGTGCTCTAGGGTATAGAATGAGTGAGACTGTGGGGTTTTTAAAGTTGTGGGAAAGGGGAAACTTGTCCTATGCAGGAGAATAGGTGTTAGTCATTGTATTGTGATGGAGGGATTAAGAAGTTTCACTGCAATCAGGGGCAGCAGCGATCCTTCTTTGTGGCTGATGGGTGTTGTTAGCTGTTCTATTGTGTGAACTGATCACCAGTGTCTGTAATTAGTTATTTATGAACTATGGAATTCTAGTGATAAATCAGTTTATTGTAAGATAAACATTTTGGAGAAAAGAATTCATTTCATTCGTGAATGATTGCCAATGAAAGGACACTAAAAGCTGATTATTAAGGTACTCTCGGTCACTTTTTTTTTTCATTTTAAAGCTTCTGTCTTTGAGTTTGTGTATATGTTCCTTGTAAGACTTTTGGAGTTATCCTTCTCACTTTCTTTGTGTCTGCATCTGCAAGTTGAAGTACTGCATCAGAGGTTAACCCTGAATAATGTTTCATTCCTGTTAAGAGAGTGATATGAATATTAGATTATGTTAAACTTCTCTCTGTCATCAATTGTTCTACACAGGTAGAGGATTTGACAGAGAATGCTTACTACGAATTCAAAATTGCTGCTGCAAACATAGCTGGAATAGGCCAGTCATCTGACCCCAGTGAGCCGTTCAAATGTGAGGCATGGACAATGCCAGAACCTGGTGAGTAATGGTTATATTGGGTAAACCGAATTACAGTTTTAGATCTAGCATTTGGTGACAGCTGTTGTTATTTCTAGAGATGGGCAGGAAACGAACAATTTTTCGTTTCCGTTTTCATTTTTTTGTTTCGTTATGTAACGAAATGACAAATGAATTTTGTCTCTAAAATGAAACGAAACGAACAGAAACACCAGAAATTTTGTCGTCCGTTTAGTTTTCGTTATGGCAATACATTGAGCTGCTTTAAATGCTAAAAAAAATCACAAAAAACTGAAATAAATGGTAACGAAACAGTAACAAAACAAATGAAAATGAAAACGATTTTTTTGCAAAAATTCACGAAAAACGGAAACAAACCGAAACGGACCCCCTAAACGACAAATGACAAACGAAACACCATTTTTTTGATTCGTGCCCATCTCTAGTTATTTCATGTATTTGATTATGAACCAGAATTTCCACTCCTCCTGTAAGCATTCTTAATATTTGTTGGTGTGGACTAGATTTGGTCAATACTCCCCAGTGCCCTCCATCAGCAATAGACCGCCTAACAAATGATGGACTAGTCTGTCCCTCTTTCATGGATGTAACTGATTAGCCTGCCAATAACAATGCCTTGTTTTATGTCACACTTTAATATTAATTTTATTTTTTATTTTATTGTGTTATTATTTTATGGTTTTATTGTATGAATTGCTTGAATTGTTGATTGTTGTAAACTGCCCAGAGTGACCTCACTTCCAGATGGGCGGTATAAAAATCCAATAAATAAATAAACAAACAAATAAATAAATAAATAAATAACAGGGAGAATTTGGTTGATGTGCAGTGTAGACCTCTCCAGTACTGTTTGAAGAAAGCAGGTTGGATTCTGTTGGAAGACTAGCACATGACAGCACAATCTGTCTCTGGTTCTTCCTGTGTGGTAGTGGACAGAGGTATAAGTGCTATTGTGGTGAATTGTGTTGTACTGTAATCACTAATGCCATAAAGTAGAAACCCAGTCTTTCAACACGGAGGGGATTAAATAAGACATCTGTTTCTAATTAGGTGAATTCTCCTCTATGGCAACCTTCTGCTTCCAGGTCTTTTTCTTCTATCCCTCCTATTTTTTTTCCTCGTGTGACAGCTGGGTGGGTGGGCTGTGTTAGCATGGAAAGCTCTTTCTGATATAACAGAAAGCAGATTGTTATGGAACCCTCGAAAGACAAATAAAAAGATACCTGCTGTTTTGGGAAACTTTGACAAAGACTTCTGGTTTCCATCTCATGCATACTATTCATGTGGAAACAGTAAAATCAATATAACTGTTAATGAAATCATTTGTATTCAATGGCGATGTTAATTCCAAACTCAGTGGAGCAGCTTGGTGGAGCAGAATGAAAATAGGAATAGGAATAGGAATCTTTATTGTCATTGCCCCCTTGCAGGAACTAAAATGGGTTTCAGAGAAAAGATATGTGCATCACGCAGACAGACAGACAGACAGACAGACAGACAGACAGACAGACAGACACACACACACACACACACACACACACACACACTTCAAACCCATTAATTTCCCCATTAATATGCCTCTCATATAGGACTGGGACTCCCAGGTAACGTTGGCTCTTGAGAAGTAATATCTGGCTGTTGCACATGGAAGATATTAGTTCTAGGGTGAATGGGGAGCATAACCCAGTGTGCCTATAACTCATGTGGTAAAGTGGCCATGTTCAGTGCACGACCACATGGGGAGGAAGTCTGTAATACTCCCTTCCCTTTCGAGATCGTGCACTAGATACAAATGTGTCCTAGAACTCTCTTCAACACTTTGCCACAGGGAGGGAGAATTCTGTTTTATTTATTTTATGATTAAAACTTTTCTGAAATTAAAAAAAAATTCTCCACACGTTCAGTGGAAAGAGCCTAAGTAACGTGTTTTTCTGTAATTAATGTATTCTTGAAGGCTTTCACGGCCGGGATCTGATAACTGTTGTGGGTTTTGGGGGCTGTTTGGCTGTGTTCTGGAAGTTTTTCTTCTTGATGTTTTGCCAGACTCTGCGGCCGGCATCTCCAGAGGGCAAGGAACTCAGGGAACTAGGAGTTCTCTCTGTGCTCTGGGGTATAGAATGAGTGAGAGTGTGGGAGATTTTTAAAAACGTGAATGTGCAAGAAAGCAAAACTGACCAATCTGTCAATCCAGGCTGGCAGCTTTGAGTCCTTGGCTCTGAGGAGTCCAGCTTTAGGTCCGTGTACACCTGTCCATATTTGTAATGCTTGAATTAGCATTGCCACCACCTTTTCCTGACTGGTGCTCTATCTTTTAACAGCCATGTGGCAGGCAAGTATAATATCATCCTCTTGGTGCTGGGAATGGCTGCCTTTATTTAATTTGGCCAGTGCAGAGAGGGCAGGACCTGGTTCATTTTTGCTTTTGGTAAGAATTTTCTGAAAAGCTTGAAGCTGTTTATGAAAAAAAAGTATTGAAGTTTTTTTTAAAAAAATGGAAAACAAAGCATTAATACATGAGTAAATGAACAAGCAAACAAGTCATCATTTCTGTCTTGCAGAAAGAGAACAGTGTCTTAAATGCATGCATGAATATGACAAGAAGTTAGTGTTTAGTTGTTCAGTCATGAGTAGTCCCTTCTTTTGAAACAAAACCATGTCAGGAAACATTGCAGCCATTAATATTTTACTGATGAAAAAAATAACAAGATAAAAGCCACCTTTACTGAAGAGCATCTGAAGAACAAATATAAAGTTGTACAATTCCTTTAAAAAACCCTCTTTTTAAGAGAGAAAAAGAATATTTTGACTTTATTTCTAATGTCCTCTGCCCATCTATCCTCAAGGCCCGCCATACGATCTTACATTTTGTGAGATCAGAAATACGTCGCTCGTTATTCTGTGGAAGGCTCCTGTTTACACGGGGAGCAGCCCAGTTACCGGATATTTTGTGGACTACAAGGAAGAAGGAGGGGAAGAATGGATTACGTTCAATGAGAAGCCAACATCTCACCGCTACTTGAAGGTAGGAACTTACCTCTCTCTCTAGTCATTGTGCCTTTATATCTGCATTTGCCAGTGCTAACTAACTGTTCCCTGACAGAACGGATTCCCTTAGTGTAGGGGTTAGGGTTAAGTGAGACTGTTACAGTTTTACAGCCTCCTCATTCCCTCAGTACATCACCCCTCAGTAGGTTTTCCTCAGCAGGTTTCCCAATGATTTCTTCCTGGGGGTAAAAAGAGGGGACTGACACCCCATCTACAGTGATTCACCTTCAAAAGTGTGATAAACTTCCATGTAACAAAAAGTACTGATGTTTTCACAACTGCAAGTGGACTTATGGCCATTTCTGCACATGCTCTAATTTTTTGTCAGCCTTGAAAAGATCCCATGGTAGAAAAGTGGCTGCTGAGTTTATAAATTTGCCTGTCCCTTTCCTTAGTGCAAAGTCCGGCCCGGGGGGGGGGGGCAAATCCAGCCCGTCAGGCCATTCTGAGTGGCCCGCGGCTGGCTGGCCCGCCCCTCCCTCCCCTTCCTTCACCCACACATTCCCCTGCGGTGGCCACAGCTCCCTGCGCTTCCTTTGTTCCCCACCTTCCTTCTTTCCTTCCTTCCTTGTTCCCCACCTTCCTCCCTTCCTCTCTTGGTTTCCACCTTCCTCCCTCCCTCCCTTGTTCCCCACCTTCCTTCCTTCCTCTCTTGGTTTCCACCACTCTCCCTCCCTCCCTCCCTTGGTCCCTGCCTTCCTTCCTGCGGGTGGGGTTGCAAGGGGTCAGTGGGTGGGGCTTGCAGTGGGGTGGCAGGGTCAGGGAGCAACCGGCCCCTGACACATTCTCAGCCAACAAATCTGGCCCTCCTTACAAAAAGTTTGGGAACCCCTGCCTTAGTGGAACTGAGAATTTTCAAGACCAGCACTGGTGGGATTGGAAACCTTTTGTGGGAGATAGCCAAGCAGTGTAGTGGTAACTGTGGGAGGGGAATGAAAGCAAGAGGGATATACCCAAGTGTGGCAGCAGAGGTCCATGAGGGTCACATTGGTTTTCAGCCTGTATTTATAAAATTCTCTCTCCATGTCTCCTTTAAGATCACGGAACTACACGAGGGTCAATGTTATGTGTTTCGTGTTCGCCCAGTGAATGATGCTGGGATTGGCAAGCCATCAGATGTTTCTGAAGCTGTGCTGGTTCAAGTTAAACCAGGTACGGACATAGCAAAACCCCAACTAAGAACTGGTTGCTTTACGCACGCACGCACGCGCACGCGCACGCACGCACGCACACACACACACACACACACACACACACACACACACACACACACACATTTTTCAATGAATTGTTCCAATTTGCCCTTTGTCCTTACACTGGGGTTTAATGCATGGTTCTACAATTTCAATGCTTGGTTCACTGATGTAAACCACTCAGAGTGGTCTCGTTGCCAGATGAGTAGTATAGAAATTGAATACATGAATGGATGAGTGAATGAATGAGTGAATGTATGTATGTATGAATGGATGGATGGATGGATGGATGGATGTTGTTAATTAAAATAGCAAAGAAAAAAGTGGCGGTCAGAATGAGGAGGTACAGCAGAAGAAAGAAGAAAAGAGTGTGAGAGAGGAACCCAGCAAGGCTGGGAGAGATGGAAGGAGAAGGCACCTGAGGAAGATAGGAGACCACCAACCCCCTCCCATGCTGTCAGTGGGAACATAGTGCTTGACATGCGGCAGCTTGCTTTATGACCATCACTGAGGAATGGATTAGGTTGTAATCTGGATGTCTTCTGTTGATCCCTTCTAAAATGCAAAGAAAGTAACAAAACAGTTGTATGCATGTATCCATATTCACTTATTTTTGTTCTAAATTCATATTATGCTTCCCCCCCTTAAAAATGATTTAAAGTCACTTGCTCTAATTAAAAACACTATGAGGTATATTATGCTGAAAGTCACCCAGTGAGTTACTGGAAAGACTGAAGGCTTCTGCAACATTAGTTTGCATGAGACATTTCTATGTCCCAGGTTACAGGACAAACGTTTCCTAACATTACGACTGTATCTATATTGCACAGTTAAAATATTATGTTTCTAATTTAACTGTAGTTTCCTGGCACTTGTGGTTTGATGAGAGGATTCTCTGCTGTAGTTCAAGGGAGAGCACCAGACTACTCTGGCCAAGATTTCTAGATATCCCACCAAACCACAAATCCCATGCCAGTCAAAGCTACAAGTATCAAGCTGACATATCCTACAAAGGAGTTGTGTGTGTGTGTGTTGTGTCGTTACAATACATGACCCCATGTCCATGGAGTTTTCTTGTCAGGAGTACTGGAGTGGCTTGCCAGTTCCTACTCCAGGCACCTATAGCACCTGGTATTCCCCGGTGGTCTCCCATCCAAGTACTAACCAGGGCTGACCTTGCTTGGCTTCCGAAATCAGGTGAGATCGGATGTGCTTAGGGCATCTAGGCAGCTCTACAAAGGAGTTACCTGATGATATTATGCAGCCTGGATAAGTCATGAATATGCTGCATAGAGTAAAATGTTAGTGCTGCAATTGCATTTGCACTGGTAGCGCTCCTCCGTGATAAAGAGAGACAAAAGTTGTTTGGCTGCGGACCATTGACTAGAAAGAAGAGAACATGATGATGTCAGACTTGTGCCCAGTTTTTATTGGCTAAGAACAGCACCCAGGAATACTGGTGGGCAGGAATCAATGCCTCACAATTCTCCTATACCCCCACCCCTGGATGGATGGCCCACTCACGATCTGGTCACTCGCCACCGGGGTCCTCCTTCTCCAGCAGCGGTCCATTCTAGCCAGGAGGTCAGCCTGCCCTTCCCCACTCTCTCCAGCAGCCAACCATGCCCAGCTGGTGCAGGAGGAATCCTTGTCCGGCCTCCTCATCAGAGTGCTCCGTTACTGGTGGGGGTGAGGAAGGGCAGGCTAAGCTCCTGGGCAGAGTGTAACACCGCTGGAGAAGGAGCAACCCCCTGGGGCACAATACATTGTGAGCGGGTCAGCTGGCTGGGGCCAGAAGGTTGAAGGTTGAGTCTACACCTGTGGTGTTGTGGGGCACAATTCATATGAATCATGGGAAAACTGATTCATGCCCATCACTAGTACTTAGGATTGTAGCTGAGCTGGCAGATTGTCTTTCACTACTAAGAGTTCAGCATCCATCAGAGAGAAATGAAGAGCACTCCCCCTCTGTTCTGCCTAGTGCATTTTGTGACTATGGCCTGTCTTGCCTTGTGTGTTTTTGTGTTGTGTCGTTACAGTTGTAATTGACTCTTCGTGACCCCATGTCCATGGAGTTTTCTTGGCAGGAGTACTGGAGTGGTTTGCCAGTTCCTACTCCAGGCACCTACAGCGCCTGGTATTCCCTGGTGGCCTCCCATCCAAGTACTAGCCAGGCCTGAATCTGTTTAGCTTCTGAGATCAGGAAAAATCAGATGTGCTTAGGGCATCTAGACTGCAGGTACTATGATGCCTTCTAGTATCTAAATACCAACAAACAGGAAAAGATTGAGAGCATTAAAAGAATTATTACATTATGAATGCAAGATTTGGATTTTTTTTCATCCTCACAACAGCCTATTCCAGAAGCAACTGATGTTGGGCTCCATCGACACACCCACATCGAACACTCTTAAGCCTAGAACAAAAATGGGTTTTTGTTGAGCACTATGGAGCTTTCGACTCCACAGCCCAGTTTCCCAACCTGTGCGTTGTGCCCCCCCCCACCCAGGGAGGTTCCTAAGTGGTTTTTGGGGGAACCATGTGTCTCTTTATATCTATTGCAGCCCTTGTTAAATAATTTCTTCCATGGCCTTTTGGAGAGAGAAAGATTAAAATTAGTGTGCGCGCGTAAGTATGAGAAACATACTCTGCATTCTGAGAAGGGGTGACTTTGCCCCATTAAAATGCCTTTTTATGCAAATATGATGGGGAGTTGCAGGTTCCTTGGTTATCACAAAGGGGGATTATGACTCAAAAAAAGGTAGAGAACCAAAGCTATCGAGTAAGAAAGAAAAAGCTGCCCCAGGATCTCAAACTCTCTGCCAAGGAACATCCCTTTTGCTTATTCTTCTCCTGGAAGACAGAGACATTTCAGTTTAATGAAAACTTTAACATTTTACCTGGTGTGCTACTGAAGACGTCCAGATAAGGTTCAAGGTCCTGGTTTTGATTTTCAAAACCCTCCACGACTTGGGACCAGAGTACGTGTCGGAGCGTATCTCCCAGGGGTCAACTGGGGCCAGGCCCACGAGGATAGCGCAGGCGTGCTCACTTAGGGTGGCCACACCCAGGGAGGCGCGGAAATCGCTCACGCGTGACCGCGCCTTCTCTGTGGTGGGCCCCTCGCTGTGGAACCACCTGCCGAGTGAGCTGTGCCTAGAAGAGTCCCTGCCCACCTTTAAAAAGGCCCTGAAAACCCATCTTTTCAAAAAGGCATATGGCGACCTTTTTGCTGCCTGCGTCATCTCTCGTGGAGGGTCTCATCCCTCCTTATTTTATTAACACTTTATGTCTTTTTTGCATTTTTTTACTGCTTTGATTAATTGTAAACTGCCCAGAGTTCCATCCGGAAGATGGGCGGTATAGAAATATAACAAATAAATAGATAAATAAATAAATAATTGACTAAGTGTCATTGTCTCTTTATATTGTATGCTATTATGATTTTATTTTAAAATCTGATTTATGTTGTTAGTATTAGCTTCCTTGAGTGCAATCCTTTCCTATTTATTGGTATTCAGATACTAGAAGGCATCATAATGCCTGCAGCCTAGATGCCCCTAAGCACACCTGATTTTGCCTGATCTCGGAAGCTAGGCAGGGTCGGCCCTGGTTAGTATTTGGATGGGCAATCACCAGGGAATACCAGGTGCTGTAGGCACCTGGAGTAGGAACTGGCAAACCACTCTAGTATTCCTGCCAAGAAAACTCCATGGACATGGGGTCACGAAGAGCCGCTCATGACTGTAACAACACATGCACGCACACACGCACGCGCGCGCACACACACACACACAAGGGCCCCTTTTATCTTTTTACAGAATCTAAAAATAAAATTGTCCCACCCTCTCCATTTGTTGGCTGTGCCTCTTCCTTCCGGCTTCAGCTATAAACAGAGTTAATTAAAGGAACAATCTAGACTTTAAACAAATGCTTTCAATTGAATCATAAATGAGGAGAATTGTCACTTTTCTTTTATAACTATAATTCTAATTGCAGTCATGTCTTTCAGGCACCAAAGAAATCACATCAGGTGTGGATGAAGAAGGCAATATTTACCTTGCCTTTGATTGCAAAGAAATTTCAGATGTTTCTCAATTTTCTTGGAGCAAATTCTATGAAGAAATTGATGATCACGAAAGGTTCCAGGTTGAAACAGTTGGAGAGCAGTAAGCACTAAAGTCCCTCTAGAATTCTCTTTCTATATTGGGGTGCTTTCAACAGGTCTTTAATCATACATTTTAAAAACTTCTTTTAGTTCCAAGCTCTATTTCAAAAAACCGGACAAAGAAGACCTGGGAACTTACTCTGTGGCGGTTAGTGATACGGATGGTGTCTCGTCTAGTTTTATTATGGATGAGGAAGGTAAGACAAAAATCTTATTGTCTTGTAAAACATAGAAGTAACTCTATGGGCTCTATCTCACGTCCTTTAAAATGCTGATTAAATTTCAAGATAAAGCGTTTCCAAAAATCTTGTCCCCACGGCCACTGTTTTTTTTTTTTTTAAAAACAGTTGTGCCCCCTTTATCAAAAGTTGGGAATTTTTTGCTCTGGTAATAAAATGCGAGCCAGAAGTCCGTGGGAGCTCGCATATGATCTGGTTTTCTGCTCCCCCCATCCGCTCCCCTTCCTTCAGCTGCGGAAAATATACCAGCTCCGCCCCTACCTAGACGAGCAGAGCCTCATGACAGTTACGCATGCACTGGCAACATCCCATATTGATTACTGCAATGCGCTCTACGTGGGGCTGCCTTTGAAGATGGTCCAGTGAATGCAATTGGTTCAGAATCGTGCGGCGCAGCTGGTAAGCGGTGGGGCCGCCAGAGATCACATCACACCGATTCTACGTAACCTGCATTGGTTACCAGTTGCTGCCCGAGCCCAATTCAAAGTGCTTGTCTTGACATATAAAGCCCTAAATGGCTTAGAACCTAGATACCTGAAGGACCGCCTCCTTCCATATGAACCTACCCGGCAATTAAGATCAAGCCAGGGGGCCCTCTTGAAAGAGCCATCCATCAAGGAGGTGAGAGGGATGGCTTGTAGACATAGGGCCTTTTCGGCAGCTGCCCCCAAGCTATGGAATGCCCTCCCAAGTGAGATCCGCCTGGTGCCAACATTGATGATGACATTTTGGTGCCAGGTAAAAACCTTCCTATTCCAGAAGTTTTTTAACTGATACAACATAGACTGTGGGTCCTTTGATGGCAATTTTAGTGTGATGATTTTAGTATAAGGTTTTGTTGCTGTTTTAATTATTTATTGATATTTGATGTTTTAACTGTTTTAATTCCTTATTGTAAGCCGCCCAGAGACGTTTGGGTAGTGGGCGGCATATAATTTGTAAAAATAAATAAAATAAATAAATAAATTTAGAAGGGAAATAGAAATATCTCTTGGATTCCTGAACGTTTCACTTGCTAATTTCCTTTTCTCTTAGCTACTTGCAAATATGCACACCATGCAATTAGCTCCATTTTCTGAGCCCTTATTAGCAATTCGAATACGTTAAGTAGGGCTAATCCCTGTATTCAGCTATGTAGAACCTAGCCTTCTACACAACTTCTATGAGGATTTACTGACATTTACAGTAGACCTTGGTAAACATTTCCTGTTCACTAGCTTTCACGCTCATTTCCAAAGGCTGAAAAGAGACCCTTAAAAACAATACACTGTGGGAGACGATCAGCAAGATGTTGTTACTAGTGGCGTAGCATCCTTTGTTTTAGGACAACAAATCCCAGAATTCTTCTGAGGGCCTTATCACACGACCCCTAAGATCCGCTGGCCACTTAAATTCGGACCAGAGATCTTGGGGGTTCGTTGCTCTTCCTGCGTCCCCACCCCTCCGCACTTCCTTGATCCTGTCTGTGTGAGGGGAGGGAGAAAAAAGGGGACAAAAGAATGCAGGCTCACCTCCGTTTGCTGGTCCAAGCCTCCCCAAGCCCCATCGTCGTCCTGATTCCTTCTCTTAAAGGGGCGGGAGGAAAAAAAAACAGCAAACAGAAGCGAGGAGAGCCTGGCACTCACTCCTTTACATCCGGATCTGGGATTTTTCTCCCTCCAAGAGCAGGTACCTGAAAAGTGTGCTGGGATGCGCTTAGGTGGGCGTGGCCGCACTTAATTTTCTGTAAACTCCGGAGCTGGTGGGGAAACAATTTTAAGCTCCGGAGCTGGGAGCCATTTGCGGCGGAGTTTAGGGGTCGTGTACAAATACTATGAGTTCCCCAGGCAGAATTTTGGGACTTCCACCCTACGAACACATTCTTGAAGAAAGCTTCATATTCTTTTTGGGAGGTGATATGCTCTTTATACGGGATGCCTCTTAAAGACACACCCTGAAACACTGGGGCAGCTTCCTCTAGGAAACCCTGTAGCAGGAAACTGAAGCTTGGAAGATACCTGAGAGTATATGTTTATGGGCTGGAACACCTAGAATTCTGCCCATGGACATTCTTGGAAGAACTTGGGATTCAGAATCCAGAAAACAAATGAATGGGCTGCCTCTAGCCTTACTTGATGTGGACATTATATTTAATTGTACTTCGTCAGGGATATTCATTAAACCCGTGGACCATTTGAAAACTCTCAGTATGCACTTGAACAGAATGATCCACTGTGGTTTGCCATGGTTTCGAATGAGCATAGCTCTCCAGAAGTAATGGGTTTTAACAGAGAGAAATGTAGGGTACTGAATCTAGGTTAAAAAAATGAATTGCACAGATATAGGATGGGAGATACCTGTCTGGAGAAAAGTACATATAAAGGGATCTGGGAGTCTGGGTGGACCACAGATTGAACATGAGTCAGCAGTGTGATGCGGCAGCCAAGAAAGCCAGTGAAATTCTTGGTTGCATCAACAGAAGCATAATGTCTACAGAAAGGGAAGTGATACTATTGCTCTATTCAGCTCTGGTCAGACCCCACCTGGAGTCCTGTGTCCAGTTCTGTGCACCTCAATTTAAAAAGGATGTTGACAACCTTGGACGGCTCCAGAAGGGGGCAGCCAGGATGGTTAAAGCTCTGGAACATATGTCTTACAAGGAGCGGCTTAGGGACCTGGGAATGTTTAGCCTTACAAAAAAGAAGACTGAGAGGGGATAGAATAGCCGTCACCCTCTCAATGAGTGCTGAAGGGTTTCTGTAATGGTCATGTGCCCAGAGGTGTGCCCAATTTTGCCTCTGAAGGCATGATGCCCAACACAGGGATCCACTTCTGAGGCTGCCCCTGGGCTCTTCTGCTGCAACCAACTGAAGCTGCAGCCCTTCGCGTACCTACCATTTTCCCTTCAGACAAATCCTTGTATATAAAGAACTGTACGCTTATTGATGGATGGGAGGTGGAGGCCAGGTCCTCTTGCCTGGGTCTACAATCTCTCTCTCTCTCTGTTCTCTCCTTTCATTTTCAAAACCTGAATTTTCTCAAGCATTTCCTCATGTAACTGAAGATTATGAGTGCTTCATGGACTCAGGCACTGTTCTTCAACTTTATTCTAACTGTCAGAATAAATTAAAACATGAAAATTGTTCTGCATTTCAGAGCTCGAACGTCTGATGACAATAAGTCATGAAATCAGGAATCCAAGTAAGTGGGACTTCTGCATCTAATATTCAGCCCCAGAAGGAATATATTTATATATCACCAATTGGAGTAATAAAACCTTTTTTTTTAAAAAAAAGAGCAGCTTGCTTATCCTTCTATTAATTAAATGCAAATATTAGTTTCTGCTTAAGAAACATCCTCTTCTCCATGGTAAACTTATTTGAACGAATGGATCCAGCTTGGATATATCTAATATTTACTGGATTATATATTTAAAAGCCCTAAATGGTGCAATAAATATGCACTTGAGCTTGCTCTCTGATTCATGTGAAACCAGCTTTAATATGCATCTGTGCAAATACAGTTGAAGGCTTCCGTTTAGCTTTCGTAATATTCCCCTTGTTTGCTGCCTAAGATACTCAACAGCTTTAAACCAGGGGACTTATCTTTTGCTGAGCTATTCCATAAGGACTTCACACGCTTGCTCTATGCTGTTCTCTTTTCCGGCAGCAATCCCTCTGAAGTCTGAGTTGGCCTACGAGGTTTTGGACAGAGGGCAAGTTCGTTTCTGGCTTCAAGCAGAGAGCCTTTCACATGAAGCCAGCTATAGATTTGTGATCAACGACACCGAAGTTGTCGACGGCGATGTAAGTAAAATCACAGGAAGAAACAGTACCGGTTTTTGTCAGTCATTCTTTGAAGGAGAAGTGTCCCAACCGAGTAGTGAAGGAATACTTTTTTTTTTTAAAATCACCACTCTATTTAAGTTAATATGGAAGTTCAGTTAGGGAACAAGCCTTATAAAATTGTTCACAATGACCACCGCCTACTCCTTAATGTGTTCAAGAGATCAATGAGCATAAATAAAGGCAGTGTTTAATGTATTATTAGATAATATTAATGGGAATTCACATGGGGATTAATGAGCAATGTCAGACCTACGTGAGGAGTGTATCTAATGTCTGCTACCTATCACAGCAGCAAGGTCAAATCTAGATTCAAAAGAGCCCTGATGAAGGGCCTTTTCACACGACCCCTAAGATCTGCTGGCCACTTAAATTTGGACCAGAGATCTTAGGGGTTCGTTGCTCTTCCTGCGTCCCCACCCCTCCGCACTTCCTTGATCCTGTCTGCGTGAGGGGAGGGAGAAAAAAGGGGACAAAAGAATGCGGGCTCACCTCCGTTTGCCGGTCCAAGTCACCCCGATCCTGATTCCCTCTCTTAAAGGGGCGGGAGGCAAAAACAACAACAAACAGAAGCGAGGAGAGCTGGGCACTCACTCTTTTATATCCGGAGCTGGGATTTTTCACCTTCAAGAGCAGGTACCTGAAAAGTGCGCTGGGATGCGCTTAGGTGGGCGTGGCCGCACTTAATTTCCTGTAAACTCCAGAGCTGGTAGGGAAACAATTTTAAGCTCCGGAGCTGGGAGCCATTTGCGGCGGAGTTTAGGGGTCGTGTATAAATACCCGAAGTGTCCTCTGGTGGGCTCTTTGGTCCAAGTGGTGCCCTCTGGTGGCTTATTTTGTGATAGCAAAAGTATTTTCATTGACTCAATCTGCATCTGTGCCCAGCAAAGGCACTAGTTCAGGAGAGTTATGGAACACCAAAATGATGAAAACCATGGTGAAGATCTGTGAAGAAGAGTGGGTCGAGAGAGGTGTCAGCTTAGTGGCATCCTGAGTGGGTGCTGGGGACCCAGCCACTGGCTAAGAGTGGACTTTGGTAGAACTGGATCACAAGCGAGATGGGCAGGACTGTGGTAGAACATTAGTTTCCTCTCTGCCTTCAAGCCACCCACTTTCTGCTTTTTACTGTCAGACTCTGAGTTATGATCTGTGGTGCACCGCCTGAAGACCTGACGGATTGATGGAAGGGGGAAGAGGATAGACAAATTAGTCTCCTAAAGCATCAAAGCCCAGGTGTTATCCACCTCATTTAGTATGCTTCTGAAATTAATTTTGTACATGCTATCAAGCAGCCGTGTTAAATGCTTAGCCACTAATTTGCTAGAGAGCAAGTGAGCTCATTTTTTGGCTTTGATGTATCCATCATCCTACTGCACTACATGTGTTTGCTCATCCTCAGCGAAAAAAGGGCATCTTGACACATTGAGACACCTGTCAAAAACATTCACAACTGCTGTAATAAGATTTCCCCCCTTTTGCTGCTACTCAAGAACAAAAGACCAGCACTTTTTCGCTTGCAGTGGCATTCGGAAAAAAAAAAGAAATTCCCAAAATCCTATATTTATGTTTTCTAAAATAAAATAATGTTTGCATGAAAATAATTTAACAAAGTCTTCACTTCTGTTTCAACCAACTTATATAAATAGGACGCTGTCCTTCCCCCCACCCCCCCGGCTTATGATAATTTTCTACTAGTTATTTTTTCCATTTTGTGCTTATTTGTTTATTTGTTCTTTTTATGATTGTGATTTGATTATTTGGTTCGATTGATTCGTTTTTATTTACTATTTTAAGTTGTTTAATCTGTTTTTATATTTTGTATATGTTTGTAAACTCCCCAGAGTAGCTTTTTTGCTAGATGATTGTGGTATATAAATCAAAGAAATCAAATAAATAAATAAATAAATAAATCCCCCCCCAATCCCTAACATGTGAAGAATGCATATAAACTCTTGTTCCCTCGAAGGGGAGAATAGAGGTAGCTTTGGAAAACTTGTCATTCTCACTGGGGAGAATGGAATAAGTAACCATCAACTTCCCAACAGTGCTGCCAATTTACAGGGAGAACTGAGTACCCACTTCATTCCTCTAGCAACAGAAGCACTGAGTCAGTAGTTAGCTGGATTCCCCCTCTCCCGAAGATGATTCTTCTTTTGCCTTGAAGGTTATATGGAGGAAGAAATTCTAGATTCACTTTTCACGCACCCATCTATCCCCACAATCTACAGCAGAGCTTCCTAAACATGGAACCTCAAGTTTAGGAGTACTCTTAGATCTCAGCACCCAACAATTCCTGCCAGCATGGTCAGGGGTTGAGGATTCTGAGACTATTAGTCCAAAAAGATTCAGAGATGGAGTGTGGCGGCTCAGCGGACTAAGGCTCCTAAAACTGTCAGCTGCAAAGTAGGCAGCTCGGCGGTTCGAATCCCAGGTGCCACGCAGCAGAGCAAGCTCCCACTGATAACCCCAGCTCCTGCCAACCTAGCAGTTTGAACGCATGTAAATACAAGTAGATACATATGTGCCGCTGTAAAAAGTGGGAAGGTAAAACAGTGTTTCCTTGCAGCCATGCCGGCCACGTGGCCATGGACTTGCACAACACTGCAAGTCAGCTTGAATATGGAGATGAGCACCACCCCTAGAGTCAGGCACGACTAGCACGCATGTGCGGGGGGAACCTGTACCTTTTACCGTTACTGTGAGATTTTAAATGCTCTTCATGGGGTTGCCCTCATTTTTTCGTCCTGGACAACAACCAATCGTGTGCTGCCAAGTTAATTCCTTACTTCTGGTGACCTTTCTCAGGGTTCTTTTTTTTTTTAAAGGTTGAGAGTACTCGGAGGTGATTTACCATTCCCTTCTCAAGAGCCTTGTAGTGCAGTGGTTAAACGGCTGTACTGCAGCTATAACTGTGCTCGTGAACTGGAGTTCAATTCCAGATTGCAGGCTTAAGGTTCAATCAGCCTTCCATCTTTCCGAGGTTGGTAAAATTAGTACCCAGGTTTCTGGGGTGTGGTGGGCAATGTGTAGCCCACATAAATAAATTGTAAACCTCCCAGAGAGTGCTTTAAAGACTATAGGGAGGTATATAAGCAGAACACTTTCCTTCTTCTAGAGCATCATAGAACTGTGCAGCTTTCCCATGGATGTGCAGTGGAGAATTGAATACCCAGCCTCTGGCTCCACAGCTGGATATATTGACTGGATAGCTCAGTGAATTATCTGTGGAGCCAGAGGTTGAAGTTCAGTTCCCCACTGTGCCTTGTCAGAGATCCAGCCTGTGTGGCCCTGGGGAAGCTGCAGAGTCCCCCATTGCCTCCAGAATAAGGATGGTAAACCACCTCTGAGGGCTGGGAGAGTGAGAACAGACAAAAGAAAATACTTCTTAACCCAGTGTGGTGTTAGTCTGTGGAACTCCCTGCCACAGGATGTGGTGATGGCACCTGGCCTGGATGCCTTCAAAAGGGGATTGGACAGATTCCTGGACGAAAAGTCCATCACAGGTTACAAACCATGATGGAGATGTGTCATCTCCAGGCTTAAAACTGGGGTACTTCAAGGGCCAGGTGCAGGGGAGTGGTATCAGGGGACAGATATCTAGTGTTGTGCGCTCCCAGATGCTTCTGTTGGGGCCACTGTGAGATACAGGAAGCTAGACTAGATGGGACTTCAGCCTGATCCAGCATGGCTCTTCTTATGTTCTTATGTTCATATATTCTTATGAATAGTCTCAGACTAGAAAACTTTTAAAGGGACTGTCAAAAGTCAGGATTGCCTTGATGGTACACAGTTATTATCATAACAACTGAGAACATAACTGAAGTGAAATTTGTAGTGTAAGTCATAGTAATAGCTTCATTCTATTCTCCCCTCCCAACAGACATACGCACGCACGCGTGCACACACACACACACACACACACACACCCCTCTATTTGAGGTTATAAAATACACTTCTGTAGTTTTATAATGCTCCTTATGCAAAAAAAACCACTCCTTGCCCTTATATAAAAGAGCACCTTTGTGAACCCTTTCCATTTTTGCAAACTCTCAAGAGCAAGGATAACTGGTCGTCTATATATAGACACATTTAAATGGCAAATGTTCTCCATTGAGAATGTTAGACTTTGCCTGCTTTTTGCTTCATTACTGAAAATGGTAATATCCAGGGACTGTCCACCTCCATCCACCTTTCGAAATCTGAATCATCATACTTTATCTCCCTAACGCCTCTATTTTTAGCAGCGGTAAAAAAAACATTGGCACCACAGCTACCCTCACTTTTTTGGGGGGGGAAAAGCATCTATGGCATTCTTTCACCTCCTTAATAAGCAAGCTACAGGTGACGTTTGCACTGGGAGATTGATGATATTTTTGCAGAAATTCGCATAAAAGCCCTGTATTTATGATTGCCATAAAACCATTGAACTTCATCTCACTGTGTAACAGCAATAGCTAGAAACCTAATTACATCCTAAAACCTGCCCTAGAGACTGGCACAGCAGCTGCTGCTCATGTTCAATAGACCATCATACATACAAATAATATAGTTTTGTTCCCGATACTGGCCAAAAATAGATAATTTCCAATGAGGCCCTAATTGGAACAACTTCCTTTGGCCTTTCTTTTGAAGGATTTTTTTTAAAAGAAGTAACATAAAAAGAGGAATAAATAAATTCCCTAGCTTCTCTCATGGACAATTTTAATCCCATTCTCTGTGGCTTTAAAACAGGGGATGATTCCATTGAGGTATAAAAAGTAGAAATGGGACATTGTTTTCTTGTATATAGAGGGGACACACTGATGCTTCGTTTTGGTTTGAAGATGGCTCTGTTGCTCATATAGGGTTATGTAGAGAGAGGATGCCCTAAGCACATCCGATCTCGCCTGATTTCAGAAGCTAAGCAGGGTCAGCCCTGGTTAGTACTTGGATGGGAGACCACCAAGGAATGCCAGGTGCTGTAGGTGCCTGGAGTAGGAACTGGCAAACCACTCCAGTATTCCTGCCAAGAAAACTCCATGGACATGGAGTCACAAAGAGTCGGTCACGACTGTAATGACACAACACACACACACACAGAGGAGAGAGTGCTCATGCCCCTGGCTGTGAAGGAGCAGGTATCAGAGTCAGCATTGTATTCAGAAGGTGCATTCATACTGAAGGGTACTTAAGTGTATCTTGAAATTCTTGTGGTTCTGTCAGTGTGAGGGAGGTGTGGCCTGTGGATTGCAGAAAGCAACCGAGAGGGGTCATGCCTTCTTCATGCAAAGAAGGAGGTCGTTTAAAAACATTCCGGAAAATGCCGCAAAGCATAGGAGCCTAGGTAAAGGTAAAAGGTCCCCCCGCACATGCGTGCTAGTCGTGTCCAACTATAGGGGCGGTGCTCATCTCTGTATTCAAGCCGAAAGAGCCAGTGTTGTGCAAGTCCACGGCCACATGGCCAGCATGGTTGCAAGGAAACATTGTTTTGCCTTCTCACTTTTTACGGTGGTACCTATTGCATTTACATGGTTTCGAACTGCTAGGTTGGCAAGAGCTGGGTTTATCACCCAGAATTCGAACCACCAAGCTGCTGACTTTGCAGCTGCCAGTTTTCAGAAGACTTAGTCCACTGAGCCACCACGCCCCTTGTACGAGCCTAGCATGAAGTGAATCCTGCTTCTGGAAGGAAGGAAGGCTTTCGAGACACTCAACTGGCCAACACCCTCATGGGAAAAGGTGTAGACGTGGGAAAAACAGTTCTATGGAGATGTTCGTGTCCTGTGTCTATGTGGACATGAAAGCTCCTTGTGTTAACTCTGTTGAGAGATTTAGGGTGCAATTCTATGTGTACTTAAGAGGTTGTTAGTGTTGCAATGGAATTATATTATTCCCCAGAGCCAAATGTATTTCTTCCCTGTATCAGGCAGATTCAAATTTAAGCTATAACATGATGGGGGAACTGGCAGATTCAAGAGAATGTGTTTATATGCTGCTTGTGTTGATATTAAACAAAAGGAAAGTAACGTGTTTACAATACATACCCATTTGCTGCTGTTCAAGTTTCCAAATGAGATTTGGGGAATTATGAAGTGGTAGTAGGGATGACAAACATACATTGACCTTCACACCATCTGACTAGTGAAAGAGAAGAGTCTGGAATATGACTATGAAGAAGAATGGATATAGTTAATGGTGTGTCAAAAATGTCTATGAGGAAGCAAGGGCAGGGAGAATCTCTAGGTTCTAGAGCAGTGGTTCTCAGCCTGTGGGTCCCCAGATGTTCCTGGACTGCAACTCCCAGAAGCCTTTGCCACTCACTGTGCTGGCCAGGATTTCTGGGAGTTGCAGTCCTAGAACATCTGGGGACCCGCAGGTTGAGAAACACTGTTCTAGAGCATCCTCTTGCTACAGCTTGCTTATGGGTGGACTAAGCAAATTACTGTTCATCATTCTTCTTAGAGCCATGGTCTGAGGGGGTCCATCTCTACCTACCACCTCAGGGTAAATCGCCCTGCTAAATCAGATCATGGTATGGTGCTGATGGTAACATTTCAGCTTGGTGGAAAGCACACCAAATTTGGGAGAGGAGGTGGAAAGGAAAAGGTAGACTTCTTTTGTTGAATTGCGCTTTGAATTCTCTGTTCAGCTACTGCCCTACTGAAGGTGAGCTTCCTACTTCCCTTGAAGCTTCTGTCAAGGTTCATTGTGATTGTGTAGAATCATTGTGTAGCACAGCACGTCTCCCATCCTTCATCCTGTTACACTTTGGGAATAACACTGATAATCTCACAGATCAGAAGTATGCCGTTCTACTTCTTGCGCCTTTTAATCCTTCAGACTTAATGTTGCCCACTGATTTTATTTGGTTTCCAAAATTTTAATAACCTGTTCAGTGAGTTGCATAGTATAAGGATTTTTCCAGCCCTCCTTAACAATCCTCTTTGACCTTTCCAATTTTCAGGCACATAAAATTAAATGTGACCATTCGACTGGCATTATTGAGATGGTCATGGACCGCTTTACTATTGAAAATGAAGGCACTTACACTGTACAGATCCAAGATGGAAAAGCCAAGAACCAGTCCTCATTAGTACTTATTGGGGATGGTAAGTGGCTTAAACTGTTGGGTTAAAGTATACCTGTAAATATTTCTTAATGCCTGCGCAGTCACCTTACTTTCCCTCAACTTCTCTTCCTTCTATTTCTTTTTTTCTTTCTTTTTTCTTTTTAGCATTCAAGGGTGTGTTGGCTGAAGCAGAGTTCCAGAGAAAGGAGTTCCTGAGGAAACAAGGTATTTCTGGATCAATTAGGCAAGCTATGTATCTTTTATCTGATGGAAGGGAACATTCTGTGAGAACACTCTGTCCCCTTAATTTCCCAAACATTAACGAATGCAATAAACCAGGGCTGTCCAACTTTGAGCAAGCCAAGGTCTACTTTTTCTGGCCCAAAGTGCCTGAGGGCTACTACACTAATACCTCTACTTATAAATTTTATCCATTCCAAGCACATGCTCATCAGTAAAAAAATTGTAAGTAGAGCAGTGGTTTCCTATAGGAATGCATTGAAATCCATTCCCTCCAGAACAGAATAATTGATTTTTAATGCAGCCCTATGGGAAGGCTAACCTTGCACCCACTTCCCTTACACCCGCTTGATCATCTGGCCAGTGGGGGGAGCAGGGGAATGTGCCACGGCCCTTGAACTGCACCGCTTGGCTGAGACAGTGGGCTGGCAGACCCAGAACTTTGCTGGGGCAATGGTGGTCCTTGGGATAGGGGAGGGAGGGGTGGAGAACTTATCCCCTCACTTTTTTATTGGTGGCCAGAGGCTACTTTTGAACCCTTTGCGGGCTACCGGTAGCCCGCAGTCTACCTGTTGTACAGGCCTGCCATAAACCTGAAGCATCCAACAGATCAATACCTAGGGTGAGGCCCTTTGTTTCCCATGAAAGAAATCCAGAACACACAGACTTTCTTCAACATATTAGGGCAGTTCCTATTCATCGGTTTCCACAGCTCAGCATTCCTTCTGATTAATTTATGACATATATTCAAACTGGATTAAGTAAACATCACAATCTTTAGGGAGTCTGCTTTGTCTTTTGCAAAGGCTCCCCTGCTGTCCTCTTTAAGCAAGGCTCAAAAACAAAGCATTGTGCTCTTCCAGGAGACAATAGTGAAAAGAGATACAGGAACTTACAATGCAGTGTGATTCCAGTAGATTCATTCCTGTTTGATGTTAACAGCAAAGAACACAAACATGTGTACTATCTCTGGAAATTCCTAATTTTATCTAACGGCATCTATGGTGCTGCTTCCTACGCAACACAGTGACAAATATCTGTTTACCTCTCCCTGCATCTAAGCAATAGAGAGCTAAAGTTGTTAATTCATCCTAAGAGAGAAGCAAGGGCTTTTAGTTGCTGTCCATGATTCTCCAGACTGCAGCCTGTAGCTACCCTTATGTGACTTCAAGTCAATGAGACTAGGTAGGACTGTCCAAAAGAATAGGTATTTCGAAAGGAAGAACTTTCTTTCTTTCTTTCTTTCTTTCTTTCTTCCTTTCTTTTCTCTCTCTCTCTCTTCCTTCCTTCCGTCCTTCTCCCTCCCTCCCTCCCTCCCTCCCTCCCTTCTTTCTTTCTTTCTTTCTTTCTTTCTTTCTTTCTTTCTTTCTTTCTTTCTTTCTTTCTTTCTTTCAATCAATGTTTAATTATTTGAACTGAAGGAAAACCTGTGCCTTATTTTTAGGTCCTCATTTTCTGGAGTATTTGTACTGGGACGTTTCAGACGAGTGCGAAGTGCTACTGCTCTGTAAGGTGAAATGTCATTCCCTGTTATACTTTAAAGAAAAGGTCTCTCTTCATTAAAAAAGGACAGAAGTGTATAGGCACCTGCGGGAAGCAGGAATTTAAACTAGAGGGGTTTGTTGTGCACCGTTTCTGAAATGTTTCATATTTTTCTGTCTGTTTGCAGAAACAACAAAACCACACACACACACACACACACACACACACACACACACACACACAATTTCTATCAGAATGCAAGATACAGTTGGGTCTCCTCGCTGACATTTGGCCTCAGGAGTCACTTTGGCTCCTCACCTCCCTGCTGCCTTACAACACTTACACCAAGATATACAAGATCAAAGTTAAATGCAATTACAGTCCTTAAGTGCTTAAACAACAGCAGTTTGAAGCAGCCAGATGCTAGCTCAACACATGGCTTGTGGTTAGTGCCTCTGAAGACAAACGTAAACAAACACATCCATCCACTAGATGGCAGTCCTGTTATCATGAAAGTAAACTATATCATGGCCGGGAAGTCCCTGCTGTTTGCTGGCTGGAAAAAAAAAGGCCAGTGCAGAATCTGGAAGGTCATCTATACTTTTGGAAAGTATCATCTCCCAAGATGCTGAAATTGCATCTCACCAAAGTGGGACCTCAAGGTCTTACTATTATTTATGATGTTTTATTTTAAATATTTGTACCCTACCTTTCTCCTTGGAAAGACCCAAGGCAGCTGACAGCAACAAAGGACAATATACAACCCAAAAATGTTAAAGGCAGTATTCAAAGTTAAGGACAATGAATTTGAGGAGGCCACTTCCATCATTAGAAAAGGCAATTTTAAAGCAAAGGACAATAAGCAAAAATGCCACTAGGAGAGATGGAGAACTAAGAATGGAAAACACAAGCAGTACGACAAGTCCAGCCCAAGCAACCATGCATTACAATCCATCTACGTGTGCCATTGCACGACTCCCGAGGTTGAGAAGTCCTAGAAATGTGCTAATGGTCCTTACCTGGCATGTACCTCACATCCCTTTTGGAGGTACTACTACACACTAGGTGGATGTTTTGCTTAGAGTCAAGCTGTCTTGCAAAGTATCTGCAGCTTAAATATTGTTGTTGTTTGGTTATCAGGACTTGGAACCTATTGTTCTCTATCTTTGCTCTCTGTTATCTGTCTCTTCTTTTGTTTGCAATGGTTCCTAGAGGCATGGTGTAGCAATTGACCCACATCTCTAAGCAGCGAGAAGTTCCATGCCTGAGCCTTTGTCCTGCTTTGATTTCCTCTGGAAGGAATTCAATAGTGGTTGATGGGTTTTCATAATATTTGTTGGTCCGTCACAACTGGGAGTCCTTTTGGCCTGACTTGCTCTATTCTCTCTGTGCCTCTGAAAGGTGTGGTATTATACATATAATAATACAATGGAAAAGCAATTTCCCAAGTCATGGTTGCTTTCTGGAGTACATAAAAGAGGTTCTGTGCTAAACCATTACAGAAAACTGCATCTCTCTCCAAATAATATAGTGAGTCTGCAGAGCTGGAAGGGAGGGACCCCTGGCAAGGAGGCAAAGTGAAGATTAGACACCCCCTCAACCTCTGAATCTGTGGCCAGATAACTAAACCACTGAAATAACCAGAATGAGATTTTTAAAAAGAGGTTACTTCAAGAGTAACCACGTCCTTGAGCACGCCCAGTAGGATTTCTGGGTGCTTTTCTTTGATTGGTACAGATGTATGGCCTCATGCTAATTGATATGTAAAATTACGCCCATTTCAGAAATAATTTGTGTTCTTTTATCTGCCAGTTGTGCCCTATGTTCGGAGTGACCACTGTGGTGCCATGGATAGAGTTATGGACTAGCATTCGAGAGGCTTGTGGTTGATTGGAAGCCACTGGGGGCATGGAACTGGTAAAAACTAGGGATGGGCATGAAACAGGAAAAAATGTGTTTCGTTTCATTTCATTTTGTTCCCCTGTGATTTGTTTCTTTTTATTAGAAATATGTTTTAAAAAAAATTGTATGAAACAAAACAGTAACGAACCGATTTGTTACTCTATAAAATGGGTCCCCTGGGTCTTGGAGGCACCAGGGGAGCCATTTTACAGCAAAATGAATTGGTTTGTTTTAAATGAAAAAAAAACTTGCTGTTTTCATTTCGTAACTAATGAAACGCTGTTTTCCCGTTTCATTTTGTTTCATTTCGTTAGCTAACGAAACGACGAAACACGTTTCATTTTCCATTTGGTGCCCATCCCTAGTAAAATCCACTCCTTAAATGCACCACTTACCTTGAAAATCCCATTAAGGGTAAAAGTCAGTTTTGCCTTGACAGTACATAGAACAACAAGCTCTGCCTTCAGAGTATATTGTCTTAGTCTTCATCTCTTCTAAGAGCTGTTAGGGGCCAGGACCAACAGAAGCATTACACAACCACTTTTAGTAGCAGTCTTCTGGGAGGGGAAGAGAGCTGCAGCCCTGATGGACAGGCCTGTCAGCAGTCTTAAAATAGTACGTCAGAAAAAAATAATTATCTCAAGTTCTTTCCAAAACCTTTCTAATGTGGGTTCTTTCAAAGCAGCTGTTCAAACCTGATCGTCCAGCGCCATTTCCGATGGCAGCTGACATACAATTGCATTTCAAGTGCAAAGTAATATACTGACACATTTGCACAACTCTTGCTTCATAAGCTGAGAGATGAACGTGTCTTCAATTAACTATAGTTCATGTTTCATCAAACAAGAAAGCCGTGCCTATCAGCCTGAGCAAATGTAAGGCTATCAAACCACTTTCAAACCATAGTGGAATATATGGTTAGTTCCAAAGGTTAGAGTAAATAATGCTGCAAATATTTTGGTTTATCTGCTGGGGTCAGTTAGCAGAAAATTACAGTGGGCAGAAAAACACCCACTCTAGTAAAGTACCTTTTTGTGTGTATACTCCTCTGCACCAATTCCAGGTAGAGCTGGGAAAGAAATCTGTGTGAAATCTTGGGGCATATGCTGCCAACCAGAGCTAGCATTAATGAACTGGATTCTCTTGAGCCAGTATAAAGCAGTTCTGTGTGGCCTATTATGCGAGTGGCAAGAACTTTCAGGCTCCCCCCCCCCTGCACATCTCATAATCATGTGACTTGGCATTCAGACCGCTGATTTTACAGTAGATAGGTATACATAACACCATAATCTAAAATCTCTCCTAATATAACATGTTTTGTCAAATATTCTGATTATTTTTCATGTCAACAATTTATGACATTATTAAATGGCTCTTTGTCATCTTAAGCATTCCTGCCTTTCAGTCAAAGTGACCCTTGAGGCTCACTCAACATTTTATAACAATGGACATTATAAAATGATAGACGTATAACACAGAAATGGAAACAACAACAACTAGCAGCTATAATACACCAGCCAGAAGCCTACTGATGGCTGCAGAAAGTTTGTATAATGTGCTTCATCTAATTTTGGCCAGGTATTGGAGTACATTTCAGTTACGTGTCCAATCGTACAACTGGGATGCACCCAAACACTTCCTCAATTAGTTAGGTACAGTAAGTTACACAAACTTTATAGGAATGCCAACAGGAATGTAGACAATGAACAGCAGAAAGTGAACAAAATGAATAGAAATGCATGGAGGGTTTCAAAAGTGAGGGACTGAGGAAACCCTTTTATATATTTCAACCACTGTACCCCCAAAGAAGAATTTACAGGCCATGTAAACTCATATGGAAGCAGACAGTTCTTTCAGAACATGTTGTCTGCTCTTATGACCGATAAGGCATTCCAGCAATCAAGAAACTGCATGATACGTACTTTCTGTGAAATCTGGCACCTTTTTAATTGCAAAAAGAAGTGTTAAGATAAGTGTTATTAATTCTGCTAACACATCAAGGATACCTGTGCAAAAAACATCACAGGCCAATTGTGACAGTATCTTTATGTCAGGGGATTAATTGGGCTGCCATTCTTGTGAATTCTTGTTGTCAGCTGTTGTGTGCCCACCCCCATTATTTGTTTTATGAATTCTTTATTATCTTCTGTTTTCTCAGAAGAATTGTGTTGACATGTTCTAATGTCAAGTAAATTGCTTCCAGACGATGGTAACTAGAGATGGGCAAGAAATGAAAATGCAGGGGTTTGCTATGTTCTGTTTCTTTAGCAGTTTTGTTTCATTATTAATGAATTTTTAAAGTAGTTTTGTAATGAAATGAAATGAAACAATTAACTAACAGCTTCCCTGGGTTCTAGAGGCACCAAAACTGCAGGGTAGCTTTTTTGGACTCTTTCCTGTAAGCCCCTGAAAATTGGAGAGGTTTGGGTTCCGGGGGCTGAGTTATTAAACTCTAAAGGGGGTCCCCCTAGGAAAAATATTCTAATTGAATCAGAAGCCAATAATAGCCCCCCTCCACGGGCAAGTGATTAGTGGCTTCCCAACTCAATTAGAAATGATTTTCTCCTTTGGAGTTAAATAACTTAGCCCCCTAAACCCCAAACCTTTCCAAATTTCAGGAGCTTACAAGGAAGAGTCCAAAGAAGCTGCCCTGCAATTTTGGTGCTGATACATGGCTGCAATACCTATTTCCAAGTACATAAACATAACAAAAATTATATACTCGAAAATAGGTAACACATCCATGTACTGGAACCAAAATGTCAGTGTAGCTTCATTGGACTCTTCCCCGTAAGCCCCTGAAATTTGGAGAGGCTTGGGGTGCAGGGGGCTGAGTTATTAAGCTCCAAAGGGGGTCCCCATAGCTAATTGCAAGAGTGTGTATGGCACATGCTAACAATATAGGGTTTAACTGCTTAAATTAATTAATGAGTTAAGTAATGAAATGACAGAACAGCGTTTCATTTTTCATTTTGTGCCCATCTCTAAGGCTGTCTGTAACAGGATTTTCAAAAGACATGAAATGTTCAAGAAGTGGTTTATTACTGCCAATCTCCCATTGAGGTTCTATGGTTGCGTGGGCATTTGCACCCAGGTCTTCCGAGTCACAGTCTGATACTATCCATCACACAACACTAGCTTTTCATTGGTGTATGTTTCTAATTGCATTAGTGAAAGCTAATGTTTTACACACACACACACACACACACACACAGAGAGAGAGAGAGAGAGAGAGAGAGAGAGAGAGAGAGAGAATATAAAACATGGCTATCAGAAAATAATATTTCATTGACGTCATTGTTGTCCTGTTTGTTCCCAGGTGGCCAATACCAAGAAGGAAACCTTCTTCAACTGGTACAAAGATGGAGCTGGCCTTGAGGTTGAAGAGGCGCCTGACTTGCAGAAAGGCGTGTGCTGCCTGACTATACCCAGGGTATGGTGCCATGGCTTATCAACGGTGCACTTAATTGGCCATTTGCTTCCTAACTGCCCACTGAGAAATGTAAAAAACACAAGGAGGATGGGCCTGTTGCTTCTGCCACAAATTTAGAACTCTTGTGCTTGTGTATGTTGGGTGCATATGCATTTGTTTAAAGAGTGCCCCAAGCCCGAGCCTTTACTTGAATATCCTGTTTGGGAGAAGCTTTAGCTTTTGACACACAGATATAGAAATGTGGGTTGGAACGAAGTTGCCCACCTGCTCTGCATTAGAGTTTTCCCTTCATTTTTTGTTCTGTTTTGTTTTATTCTGCATTGTATATTTTGAAGCTCTGCTTAAATTCTTGAACTAGGTGGGAGGTATTTAGTGGGGTTTCAGTGTTTTTGTTCAGTGCTTGAAAGAATGAACATTGTACAGAGGTACCTTGTATAAAGGAAATAATTCGTTCCACATGAAATTATGTGAAGCAAAATTTCCTTTATACAAATTTCCCACAGGAATGCATTGAAAACGGAGTAATCTCTAATCATGACCATTTTATGCATTCATCCCATAGGCAATTATGTTAAGTAAATTTCCCCTATCTCCGGAATTTTTTATGTTGTATAGATTTTATGTTATACAAACCGTTTGTTATACGAGGGTCCACTGTATTTGTTTTTTTATGATGAAGTACATCTGTACTTTCATCTGATGGACACATAGCGGGAGGTACTGTGGAGGGTCACACCTACCCTTTTACACAGCACAGCCACCATTTCCGCTAGCTGCACATGGGGCGTATGGACAAGACTGGACTAATCAAGAATTTCAGCTAGTTTGGATGGGCAGGTTGCTAGGAGAAATGCAGGCACTTGAGCAAAGGCACCAAGTGGCTGCATCATTCTGTTTCTGGTGTTTTGTCCATGGAACAGGAGGGAACCATTCCTTTTTTGTGTCTTCAGCCCGTCCGAAACCTATTTCTATAAGTAATCAGGCAAAAATCATTTTGGAAAATTTCAAGTCTTCATTGAGCAAACCAAAGTTAAAGTATGTGTCCATAACTCTGAGGCTGGAAGGAAGCAAGAGTTTTTCTCAATTGCCCTCGGAGCCTGTGATAGGTGACTGGGGTGTGATGTCCATGAGCCCCCTTAAGCACTATTGTCCATTTGACTATTAAGTCGCCATTAGGCTTCAGAAAAACATTTTTGAAAGACCTTGCGCCTCACTGTACTCACACATCTCTGTTGTCTGACTGCTGTCTCTGAACAAACAGGTCTGTCAGCGTCTTGCCACAAGGCAAAGACTTCTTGTTTCTTTCACTGTCAAGGCGAAAGAGTTGCAATACTGCTCTTTGTGTGTTTTCAACACTCTAAACTTCAGTTGCCCTGTCTCTAGTCTTAACTCCTCTCCTTGATTTTGTGGCAAACAGAAGTAATGGTTCCTTTAATGTATTATTGTTGTTGTTGTTGTTCAGTCGTTCAGTCGTGTCCGACTCTTCGTGACCCCATGGACTAGAGCTCGCCAGGCCTTCCTATCCTCCACTGCCTCCCGGAGTTTTGTCAAATTCATTTTGGTTGTATCTATGACACCGTCCAACCATCTCATTCTCTGTTGTCCTCTTTTCCTTTTGCCTTCGATCTTTCCCAGCATCAGGGACTTTTCCAAGGACTCCTCTCTTCTCATGAGGTGGCCAAAGTACTGGAGCCTCAGCTTCAAAATCTGTCCTTCCAGAGAACATTCGGGGTTGATTTCTTTCAGAATGGATAGGTTTGATCTCTTTGCAGTCCAGGGGACTCTCAAGACTCTCCTCCAGCACCACAGCTCAAAAGCATCAATTCTGCGGCGATCAGCCTTCTTTATAGTCCAGCTCTCACTTCCATAATAGTCCAGCTCTCACTTCCATAATGTATTATAAATGTAAATATATTCAGAATATGAATTTCTGTTTGGTTTATTGTCATCCTATTAGGTTTATCTGTTCTGTTAGTGGTATGAAAGGGCTGTTGCTTTTATTTGACTTTTAGCTTCAGCTTTATAAAGGGTACCATGTGCTAGAACAGAATAAGATCTTTTAACAGCTCTCCAGTCAAGAACTAACCTTTCTGATTCTATTTTTGTGCAATAGATGCAAGTGCCCTATGTATTGTGAGTCTATTATAACACCTTATTTCCATTGAACATTTCTATGTTTTAATTACCTCACTGGAGACATTTGACATTTCGGGTAACTGCTCTTCATGCTATAGCATCCTTTTCTTTAAAATGAAGAACAAAAAAATTAGTGCCTCTGTTCTCCTGATAGTAAAGATTCTTGGCTGAATCCTAATCACAGCATGATGTAGCCCAAATACTAATCATTAGGGAGAAGATTTCTATAACATCACCCCCCCGCCCCCGCAGCCTGTGTTTGAAGTTATAAGATGATTTAGACATGTTTATAAGTCATCTGGTGAGAAAGGCCAGAGTACTCATAAGCATGTTTACAGTTGGTTCGGGGTTCAAGTATAGGTTGCAGAGAAAGTATGGCATGTGATAGAAATCCCCCTCCTCCTTATCATAATGCAATTTGGGGATGCTGTTGCATGGTTTTTGTTTTTACATCTTCGAATGTGGGTTGCAAGACTATATTCATTCATTTGCACATAGTATGATAGGTTGTATTAAACAGGATGTACTTCCAAGAAAATAGTATACAATCACACTGTTTTTCTGTTATGGTTAGCTTTTGAACTACGTCCCACCTGTACAGATGGTTGTAAGACAGATTTGGACTACCTGACATATGAGTATTCAAAAACCCAACTATCTCTGTGTTCAAATGAAAAAGTCATTGAAGTGGATGAAAATTGTCATCACCTGCACTTATCAAATATGGTGTTTTCAGAATGGAAAATCTTAATGGACAACCCCGTTAATTTTAAGCAGTAAATGTAAGACAGTAAATGAAATAAGTACTTCATGAACCATTCTTTCATCTGAGCAGCCTCTCCTGGTCTTTTTGTTCAAACTAAATTTGAAATACATATTCTCCCCGATGCAGGATACATGGCAATCAAGTAAAAAATATATACATTAACTTCAGCCATGCATGCCATAACTGTGCCATATTTTGCTTCTAGCTGTCTAAAAAGGACCAGGGTGAATATAAGGCAACATTGTCTGATGACAGAGGTCAAGATATTTCTGCTCTTGATGTATCAGGGAAAGGTAAGCTTCCCCTTTCCCTCATTCCTTTCCCTTTTGTGGTTGATCCCAAATATTGAATAATAGCACTTCTGTGGAGAAGTATTTTCTTTAGTTACACCGGATGGAGCTATTAAACACTTGCTGGCACCATTGTCTCTGTCACATTTCTGGCAACCTAGCACTGCAATCCCTGACAGTTTTTGGTCATATTTCAAGGGGCTAGGGCAGGGGTGCCCAAACTTTTTGCAAGGAGGGCCAGATTTGGTGGCTGAGAATGTGTCAGGGGCCGGTTGCTCCCCAACCCTGCCACCCCACTGCAAGCCCCACCCACTTTCTTTAAAAACACATGGGGTGAAGGAGGGGGAGGGAGGGGTGGGCCAGTCAGCCGCGGGCCACTCAGAATGGCCTGACGGGCCGGATTTGCCCCCCCCCCCGGGCCGGACTTTGGGCAGGCCTGGGCTAGGGGCTAGTAGCCATATTTGTATCATTTCCCCACCACCACCTTTTAAGATCCTGATCATACCGTATTATCCATCACCTGAGTAGTTTATATAATGACCATGAGTTGCCCGTTGCTGTGGAGCTGCGCTGTAAGACAGGGAGATTGGCTGCGGTGCAAGCCTTCAGGAGCATGAGAAGAGGAAACAGATTAAATTAGTTCATTCCTGTTCTCCTCCTTCATGTGACAAAGGAAGGAGAAGAGAGGCATGAAGTGGCTGGAGGCAGTAGTGGAGGCAAGGCCCTTAAACATTTTTAGAGCTGCAAGGAGACCTGTGGCAAGGAGCTAGATGAGGTTTTTACTGCACATCCAGGTGGCATATAAAGGTGGGACATTTGTATTATTATTGTTCAGTCATTCAGCCGTGGCCGACTCTTTGTGATCCCATGGAACAGGGCATGCCAGGCCCTCTTGTCTTCTGCTGGCCGCCAGAGTTTGTTCAATTTTACCTCAGAACTGCTTTTGGTTTCAGAAAGCAGCTATCTTCCCTCAGAGTCAGGTTGTACTGTCAACATTTTGACCAGCGCTTATTATATAATGGCCAGAATCCTACTGGGACTTGCCTCCAAAGGAAGTGAAATAATATAAGTTGAGTTGGCAAAGCTGTAGTTAATTATCAAGGTGCCAATCACATTCCTGGTTAGGCATCTCGTTTTCTGACTGGCATGTGGGTCAACACACAACCAGCACCTTGTTAATTAGCTGGGATTCCCATTTGGTGGGGCCACTGTGAGATACAGGAAGCTGGACTAGATGGGCCTTTGGCCTGATCCAGAAGGGCTCTTCTTATGTACTTATGTTCTTATGGCATAAGTGAGTTCACTTATTCCAAGGTAAAATCCCAAAAGATTTCCAGCCAATAAAAACTATGGTAGCAACAAGTACAAACACTTGCTATTAAGACTCACTGTTCTTATCCAGATTCAGATTGAACTTGGAGCTTTGTAAATGTGGAGCAAAAAAGATAAACCTTATTGTTTTCTGGCAAAGCTGTGCTTGTTTGCAAAAATATCCAATTTGTGCCTTTTTTTTTTGGAGAAATCAATAGGCCCAAGGTTGGTATTTTTTAATAGTATCACCAATATACTCATAAGAACATAAGAACATAAGAAGAGCCATGCTGGATCAGGCCAAATGCCCATCTAGTCCAGCTTCCTGTATCTCACAGCGGCCCCACCAGATGCGTTTGGGAGCGCATGAGACTAGATATCTGTCTCCTGATACCACTCCCCTGCATCTGGCCCTTGAAGTACCCTGGTTTCTCCATCATGGTTTGTAACCTGTGATGGACTTTTCCTCCAGGAATCTGTCCAATCCCCTTTTGAAGGCATCCAGGCCAGATGCAGTCACCACATCCTGTGGCAATGATTCCTTTCCCTCTTACTCCTGGTTTACTTCTAACACTGTGTATTTCCACTACAAATTTTCTTTCAGCTATGAATGCTTTTTCCCCAGACTACAGATTAATTTTGGCCTGTATTTATTTCAGTTTGCAACGGAGCCAATTTTTTTTCAAAATAAAGTTAACACAACAATTAATAGACATTTCTGTACAGATTTTTCCCGACAAATGAATTTATACACACTTTCCCTCATTAGACACACTTTCTGGTGCATTTTTTTTATTTGCAAACCAGATTGCAAATATTCCGAAAATGAAGATTTCAGTGTATACATGTGTACCTTCTCCCCCCCGCCACTAAATTTTAGCAGGTCTGCTTTGACCTAAGGTTCTAGAAAAAATTAGAAATGAATATATTTCAAGTTCCCAATTCCTGCTGCTCACTACCTTTTGTGCCATTTTAAACATATGCAATGACCAAGATGGTGGCGGACGAGAAATTGGTGAACCATATTATTCCAAATTGCCAATATGATCTATCTTTCTAAGTCCAATGTCAGACTTGATTTCATTGTGACTATCCCAAAGCCCTGTGGACATCTGTACAAAGACCTAGATGCGGGAGGCCAATAGTTATCCAGAAAACAATAGTCCCTTCAGGAATAACTCTTTCCATATTACCACGGCAGCTAAAATGCTGTATGCACAATTATGGAAAACAAACAAGATTCCTGACAAAAAGCAGTTAATTATTAAGGTGTTAAATTGCCCAGAAATGGACAAGATCTCAGCATTAATGAAACCAGATGGATACTATGAAGACTTTGAAGAAAGATGGCATGATTTCTACAATTTTTAGATCAATATTATAAGTCAGTTAAGTTTCCTGTTTAATTTATGAGTAATTGAAATAGCCAAGGATCATCTATCTATCTATCTATCTATCTATCTATCTATCTATCTATCTATCTATCTATCTATCTATCTATCTATCTATCTATCTATCTGCATCTCAAATATTGTTATGATGAGATGCAAATTTTGAGAAGATTAGAATTTTTTCGTTTTTGCTTTACAACTTTTTTGTTTGAAAACTATAAATAAATTGCAAAAAAAAGAGGAATGACTCTTGCAACCCTATTGCTTATCATCACAATACTTTTTCATATAAATACTCTACAGACACATTTCTCTTTATGATGAAATGCTGTTTCTCCTTTTCCCTCAGTGTATGATGATATAATCCTGGGATTGAGCAGAGTCAGTGGTAAGTAAAAGCTGTTTCTACTTCATTTTAAAAATACATTTTAACTACCAGAAGTGGTGTGTTCCAGTTGTCAGAGAGAGCAACATTTCTTTAGCAATCAATATTCTTCTCTCAATATCCAATTAAAATTCATAAGTGTTTTATTTCCTTCATTAGCATTAGGAAACCGGGAGGACACATTTGTTCTTATCTGTACTTCTTCAATGGAGAAGTCTTAGGAAAATACCGTTTGTTGGGCTTGTGATGGAACTTACTATGCCTTTGTTCTTCGAAGCACTAATCCACCTCATCATTTGGAACGATTGTATGGCATATAAATTTAATTCACATTTGCATGGCGTTGAGTTGATTCAGACCTATGGAGCCTGTACTTCAGGTTTTCTAGGTAAAGATGACTCATAGGTGGGTTTTCCACTCCTATCTTCTGGGAGTGCTCTGGGATCTGAACATTTGCACAAGGCCACACAGGCTGTCTCTTTCCCTCGGAGGCAGAGCAGGGAATCAAAATCTAGGTGATCCAACTCTGTGAGCTATCAAGCCAGCCTAAAAATTACCTGACTTTCAATTCAATATAGCAATTTGTACAGGAATGTCAGTGCTACAGTAAACATCAGAAACTTGGTCGCTATTCATGACTTCCAAGAAGCAAGAATTCAGGTTACCCGTTAGGAAATGCTAAAAACATGGGAAAAGATATTTGTTCTTCACATTACTATCCAATATGACTATTCATTGTCGTCATCGTCGTCGTCGTCGTCGTCGTCATCGTCATCGTCGTCGTCATCATCATCATCATCATCATCATCAAAGAACTGCATGAGATTCTATGGATCATCTAATCCAGCCCCTGTCAAGGAGGCACAGTAGAAATGCATTTTTGTTAGTAAATCTTGAAGAATAGGCTCTTTAGATGTTCACTGATGAGAGTTACTCTGAGATTCATGAAAGAAGTCAGCCCCCCCCCATATATTTTTTTAAAAATGGCCTTTTAAAAAAATCTTGCCCGCAGACAACAACATTTTGCATCTTTCTGGGATTTGCAGTTATTATATGTGCTGAAATCTTGTTGCTTTGTTATGGCAAAGATACAACATTTCATTTTCCCACATGACAATTAACAAGTCCCTGCTGAGACTCTCTCTCTCTCTCTCTCTCTCTCTCTCTCTGTGTGTGTGTGTGTGTGTGTGTGTGTGCACCCAGTGGCATGGGATGCACTTCAAAATCACAGCAGGAATATGTGAGTTACCATCCAGGAACAACTGAGTATTACATATTTTGCACAACAGAGCAACAGGGTTTCAATAATATAGTAGGACCCCAGTATCCATTGGGAATTGGTTCCAGGCCTTCCCGTGGATAACGAAAACTGCCACCCCTAATGGCTGCTTTGCAACAGTAGCTTGCTTCATGGTTGCTGTTTGTGACAGTAGCTTGTTTTCTGGCTGCTGAATTATTTATTTAATTTTTTCCTTTGCCAACCCATGGATAGCTGAATCAGTGGTTAATGAATCAGTGGATACTGCAGTAGTAATAGTCACTGGCATTTCATCATCATCATCATCATTATGGTCAGAATCCTATTAGTTATACCCACCAGTGTCATGCCGGGCAGTGAAACTTTGTGCAGTAAATTGCCCTGGTATTCCTTGCTGCATATTGATCTCATGACTTGACGTGTGATAGGGAAACACCTAGTTTCTGATTTCCTAACTTATGGTAATTGGCAGCAAAAAAGTTATGCTGCTGCTGCAGTTAGAGCCAATAGGACTGCATAATAGGATCCCGTCTAATAATTCCGATAAAATGCCTTCTCATTAGAGATGGTCACGGAGGAGGAGCAGGGGCTGAGAAGCTGGTGTGCTACCTCTGAGTGGTTGCTCACTGGAGGAGGCATGGCTGGGAAACACCAGATGCCTGTTTGGCCACAAAACAATTCAGTGGTTCGTGGCCATCTCTACTTGTCTTTAAAAAGTCATTCAACGCCCGGCGAAACATCTGGCATCGCAAGTAAACCCACTTATTCTGTATCGTTTTATTGACCCAGTGGTGTGACAGCCCTCGAACAAACATGATACATAAATGGCGACCCTCTGAATGAGTGACCTCCAGCATGTCCTGCCTTCTTCAGCAGCCCCACTCACATCTTATGTCTGTGCCCACAGGTAAATCGGCGTCTGAGCTGAAGATCCACTGCACTCCGGAAGGGATCAGACTGCAGTGCTTCATGAAATACTACACAGAGGAAATGAAAGCAAGCTGGTATCACAGGTAAGGGAGAGCAGAGCCCTGAATCCCGGGTGAATTTTCGCTTTGTGTTTAGAGACTTGGAGGAGGAGGGCGATGCAGTCAGCGTGGGTGTGAGGGAGCAGCATGCAGGAAGTGGCCAAGACCTTTCTAGGGGCTGCTGGCCTTGCCTCTTCCCACAGAAACAGCGGTGGGTGTTGGGCCCAGACTTCGCACACAGACACATTTCCTTATCATGCTGGCTCTCATGCTTCCAGTGGCTGCAAACTGGTGGCCGCAACCTAAATTAGGCCCTTTAGAATTGGGTGGTTGGGGATTTGGTGAGGCAACCACTGTGTACGTCCCACTGATTCCGTGGCCCTACTCCAGCTGTGAAAGCCCCCTGTGATCCACCTATGAGGGGAAATGGGCTAGAATCTAGGAATGCTTATGCCCCGTGGAACTGGCTAGTCTTTGTCATTAGCCACCGGACTACTCTCTATTTCCTTAACATGTCCAGCTCCTTTGTATTGTTTTCCAGATTCTGTTCTTGTTTTATTATTATTGTAGGTTGTTTGATGGCCTCTTTATATTTTTATAATATATTATAATATATTATTGTTTATTGTCGTTTAATGATTTGTCTTTGTTCCATCTGGATAATTTACTTTTATTTGGTACACTCTATGCTGTGAAACGCTCAGAGTTCCCTTGGGAAAGTTGGAAAGAAGGAAGGAAGGAAGGAAGGAAGGAAGAAAAGTAAAGAAAAAGAAAGAAAACCACCCCACAAAACCTGATACTGATATTGGAGGGAATAATAATAAAAAGTTCAACTCCCAATGCACCTCTAGAACTTGCTTTTAAAACATGCATAAATTACATTTTCAGGCGTCGAGGCTTTCATAAGTAATGAGCCAGTCCCTGTTTTTCATACTGTCATCAGCACAGCTGGCAGCGTGGCATGTAAATCCCCAGTCAGCCCTGAATCATCCCAGCACTTTGCATAGTAGGGAAGCATAAAACAAATCCGTAAAGCCAGCTGGCAGTCACCCACCCTTTTCACGCTGCAAGGAACTCATGTTTTCCATCATGAGATCTGCTTGGTCAGACAAGCGGCAGGTAGGACAGCCAAGAAAAAGCCACCAAGATGCCCCTCTGTTATAATTAGGCTAGGCCACCTTCATTTGAACTGATTCATTTACTGATTTCCAAGTTATAAGAACATAAGCACATAAGAAGAGACATGCTGGATCAGGCCAACAGCCCATCCACTCCAGCTTCCTGTATCTCACAGTGGCCCCACCAGATGTGTCTGGGAGTGCACGAGACTAGATCTCTATCTCCTGATACCACTCCCCTACATCTGGCCCTTGAAATACCCCGGTTTCAAGCCTGGAGATTATATATCTCCATCATGGTTTGTAACCCGTGATGGACTTTTCCTCCAGGAATTGGTCCAATCCCCTTTTGAAGGCATCCAGGCCAGATGCCATCACCACATCCTGTGGCAGGGAGTTCCACAGACTAACACCACGCTGGATCAAAAAAAATATTTTCTTTTGTCTGTTCCTACTCTTCCTACCCTCAATTTGAGTGTAAGTCCCCTAGTTCTGGTATTTTTGTGAGAGGGACAAGAGCGTCCCTCTATCCAGTATCCAAGTCACCAAAAGAAAATGTAACTTTTGCGTTATGGAGGTAATGAGGATTCTACCGCTGAATTGGACTCTGAGTTCTTCCTCATCCTTCCTCGTCCTCCCTCTTTCTTATCCACTGCTGTTTTTGTGTTTGCTTGTTTATTTGATTTTTATACTGCATCGACCATCTGGCCAAAAGGCCACTCTAGGTGGTGGTGCAAGCATGGTAAAATACTAAACAGGGCAGCAAAAAATAAGTGAAAACATAAATGTCAAAAAAAAAGAGAAAGAAATATCAAAATTACTACAAAGACTAACAGTCCAAATCAAATAATAAAAGCAAGAAGAACAACAATAACGAGATAAAGTCAAATTATCCTAATCTCTAAACATATGCAAAGACAGCTAAAGATAAAATCAAAACCAATGGAAGATTAAACCAAGGAATAAAGATCAAGGATAAGGATTAGTTGAACTGTTGGATTTTTTTCCAATGTTGAGCTCCCCCCCCCAAAAAAAAGTTCAAAGTGTTACACATCTCAAGTAACTAATTGAAAATTGAAAAATTAAAAATGTGGTGGTGCCCAGCTCCAAACCCTTTAGTAGGTAGGTAAAAAAAATGGATAAATGTTTCACTTGCAGCCATGCTCAATTGCCATGAAATTCTTTGCTTCTGGGCAAAGAATGATGAAGAATGGCGTTTTTCCTCCTCAAGGTCCTCATAATTTAACTCTGTCTGGGCAAAACTAGCCCCTACCCCTTTTTTCCTTTGAGAGGGGAAGTCAACACATGTGGAGAAAGCACAGCATTACAGGCTGATTCTCGAAAATGACCCTGACCTTTTAGCCCTTTGCATTTTCAGGCATAACCCTAAATAAGGCTGCGGTCTTCCCCATGCTGGAAATAACTGCACCTATCAAATCTGATCAGTGGAAACGGAGGAGAATTCCGTTTCAATTTTTACACAGTTTAGCGGAATTTGCTAAAATTTTGATATCCGGGATAGGAAAATGGAGAACGGCTGCGTGCTGGAGAAAGACCAACTGTCCGATTTTCCCATCCCTTGTAGCAAAGTGAGCTGTGGCTTCTCCTATGCCGCTACATGTGCCTGAAGATATTTATTTATTTATTTATTTATATAACTTATATGCCGCCCACTACCCAAGAGTCTCTGGGCGGCTTACAATTAAAACGAACAGTTAAAACAGTTAAAACGTTAAAAAGGCAATGGACAATTAAAACAATAAAAACAGTTAAGCACAAAACACTAAAAGATATTTGAATATGCACTGCTCATTCTTTGGATAGGAGCATAATTGGACCCTAGTGTATATTGGGTTTTGACCATCTCTTAGCTCAGGATCACTGACACTGACTGGCAGCAGCTGTCCAAGCATTTGCCCTGCTACTGCGTTGAAAGCCCTGTCCTCATTCTGCCTCTATTCCCCACCTGCTTCTGTTCACAAAACTTTGCCAAATCTAATCATACAAGAATTGGCTTTTGCACGCTCTCCTGTTGGTTCTCCTTTCATCTTTTCTCTTTCTCCATCCCCTTGCTGCCATTCCTCCTCATTTGTCTCTTTCCATATGCCTCTACTTTTACCCTGAAAAATGCCACGCACATCTTGAAAGCACTATAAATGATGAATAGCAGAAGCAGTTGAACCCTCCCTGGGTGACAGATGTTCTTCCCTTAAGAGGGGAAAAAAAACCTTTAAAGCTGCATATAGATTATCAAGTAGAAAGATGACTAGACCATCAATAAATATAAAATAAATTCAAAGTGGAATGAGAGCTGGTTGTAGCCTTTCTAGAATAGAACAAACAAACCAAAAGTACCATGAGAAAAACTAAAACTCTGAGTCACTTGAATATATGAGTAGATTTACAGTATTTTCCACTGCTGGCCTATGGCCCTATACATTCTTAAAGATGTGCTGAAATCGTTGAAAGAGATGGGCACCACTGTCCATAGATCCCAATGATTCTCTTGGACGGCGGCCTCTCGTAGATTGCTTGCCAAATATGCATCTGCTGGAAATATAATACAGTGGACCCTTGTATAACAAACAGCTTATACAGTGGTACCTTGTATAACGTAATTAATTCGTTCCAGAACAAATTACGTTATACAAGTTTTACGTTGTACAAATTGTCATTTCCCATAGGAATGCATTGAAACTGCATTTAATCCGTTTCAATGCATTCCTATGGGGGTTTTTTTGGGCGACGGGGGGCGGTTTTTTGGGGCAATGGGGGGCGGGCGGGCGGCTCACCCCCCCTCCGTGTCTGCTGTCCCTCCTCTCCCCTCCTTCCTTCCCTCTTTCCCAGCCGGCCGCAGGTGGTCGGACGGAGGTGGCCGCGGGGGTGGGGGGAGGGAGTGGGGTGGGCCACTTGGCCTGGGGCGGGGGGCTTGGGGAACCGCACCGGGAATTCCCCCCCTCACCTGTTGCCGGAGCCCCCGAGGGGGGGGAGGGCAGGAGAGGCGCACCAGCGGCGGACTTTGTTCCGAGGGGGGGGAGGGTGGCGGATTTCACACACACACACCCGCTGGCTCGGCACGCACGCACACACACACACACACACACATGCACACACACACACACACACACACACACACACACACACACACACACACACACACACAC
>JAHTLZ010000122.1:34279500-34303014 GCA_023846285.1 Phrynocephalus versicolor | reverse complement strand
TATGTATGTATGTATGTATGTATGTATGTATGTATGTATGTATGTATGTATGTATGTATGTATGTTTATAGGTCACCTTTCCTCTGACAGGGGGAGTCGAGGTGGCTCACAGTGTTAAGGGGGGAAAAGAATAAAACCACCAGAAATGATACATCAAAAACAATTAAAAAGGGTTGCCATAAGTCAGAATTGTCTATTAATGCTGTAAGATGTCCCTCAGTTCCTTGTTCTCAGATACTTGAACATATCTTAATTGCACTGAAATGTATATTATCTTTCATCACTGTAAGCCGCCTTGGGTCCTTTTCCAAGGAGAAAGGCAGGGTAAAAATACTCTAAAATAATAAAATAATAAGAATAAGAATTGGCTTGGTGGCACTTGTTGATTCATTTCTAGCATTTCTGCCCCCCCCCAACTTTTAGTGGAAATTACTACTCTGGGTAGTCATCACAATTAATTAACATAAGCTCTATCCTGCTCCACTCCCACCAGGCAAACTCCAAGATAAGAAACGAAAGTCCAAAAACCAATAAAATAGGACTAGATAAATATACAGATGAAAAACAAAATAATGATGATGAACCTTGTGTCACAATTGAGTCCCTCCATTTCATATGGTTCCCTCCTTTTATGGGAAAGTTCACTGTGACTGAGGACATCCCTGCCATCCAAACTAGCAGCCCATCAACCCCTGTCTGACTAGTTAACCTTTCCTCAATAAAGATGATGTCCTGGACCTAGGGACATAGTGCTCTCATCACCATCTTCACAGCTTACAGTCATCACAGAACAGTTGCGTACCTGGGACACCAGTTCTAAACTATAGGCCCTGAGCCAGAAAAATCAGACTTCCATCAATTTATTAGTAAGAGATCGGGGTGGTGTGGGGTGGTGATGCAGTCCAGCAGAAAATCTGAAAATTATGCAGTACTTCAAAATTATTATTTAATGGCCTTTAATTACACTTGTGCTGGAAATATGTTTTTATCAAAGAAACTAAAGTCTAATAATCAAGTGTTCACTTAGACTCGGAGCTATTTCCTGGTTAAGAAAAACATCTTATCTGTGCTAGAAAAACCTCTTGGTTGTATTCTTTGCCTGACCACTCACTTCCCACAACATGCCAGATAAAACAATAATATGATGTGCCGCTTTAATGACGTGCTTTTATCTTTAGGAGGCAGACCCATAAATACACCCTCTTTATCTAGACATATTTGCTGCCCTCTCTATTCTTCTGACATTTGTTGGTGGGACTGCAGAACAAATTACTCTGTCCTAATTAGCATAATTATCAACTTTTTCTTTGTCAGACATCTTGATTTTTTTTTTAAAAAAAATCTGGTCCTAGCTGCCTCTTGTCATGTTGATACAAATGGAAAGGCTTCCACCTCTGGTGTGTGTGTGTGAGAGAGAGGGGGGGGGGCTTAAACACAGAGAAATTCTCCAACAGAGTGACCTGAAACTACTAGAATGCTCTAGTCAATATAAATTACATAACCACTGGTCAGCATTCCAAAAAAGAAAGGAGGACAGGACAGGACAAGAAAACAAACTTTTCCAAGCGCTCCTCTTTAAGGACTTAAAAATTGGGTCTATCAATAAGCAGGTCAGACCCACAGTCTTGTTCCAACACTGGCCAGTGTGCATTATGTGGCTCATTATAACTATGGCTCTTCTCACTTTCTAGTATAAAAACAGATCAAAGTAATACTGACTATAAGGCAACAGATAGCATTGTAAGGCTGATGGCCATACCCACAGACTTCCTCACATGTCTACTGCCACCTTGAAGTCATGAGTTTGTTCTGTGATGCTTGCACTTCATTCAAGATGAAAAGAAAGTAGTTGAGACAGTACAGATCCCTCAAGAAAGAGCACACCCTCCAACTGACAGTGCACTACTTTGTTTGTTGGACAGCCATTGGTGCAGCACTCATCCTGGAAAGGATGCCTAGGTTCAGAGTAAAAAATAAAATACACACAGAGAGGCCAACCGTTGCACAAATTGGAAGCACTCAACAGTGAACTACTACCAAAAAACAAAAACAACCCCCCCCAAAACCAACAACAACAACAAGCCAACACCTCCCTATTGCCTGCCCTCATTCAGATGCATGCTCAATGGACCCAGAATGGAAAAGACCTTTGCTCTCCCACGCGAAATGACGAGACGAGTCCAAGGTATGGGTTTAAACTGGGCCACACTTTATTAACATATAACATCATGTCAACGGACAACTTCAAGAGGGCCCTGGCATCAGGCATAGTGTGGGTTGGAACCCCAGGGTCTCTTGGGACCACTCCACCTGGCAGCATAGGGCAAGTTAGTGCCCCCAGGTGGTGCAGTCACCCAACGGCACCCACCGGGCTGGCCACTGCGCGTACCACTCCCCGGGCCACATGGCATCACAATGGGATTCACCTGGCCCAGGGAGGTCTCCCCGTGCATCCTCCTCCAGGCACTGTAATCTCATGATCCGCAGTGCCGTCAGGGTTGGATGCCCGGGGACAGATGTTTGTTTCAAGACTCACTTTCTTCCACTTCTGCCGCCAGTGTGACCCTTTAACAAGTGACTTAAACTAAAGCCCTCTCCGGTACCAGTGTGGGATAGGCGAAATATCCCCGCACCCATTGGCCACTTTTGAGTGCGGGTCAAAAATTCCTATCCGGCCCCCGAAGGTGACCAGTTAAACTCTCACTAGTACTTCAAGTGGTGGGTGGGTTGGGAACGCTGCTGAAGAATGCTGTGGAGGGAGGAGGAGTGCCCCCTTATATAGGGCGCTCCTCCCCCTCCCATCCAGACACAAAATCCCGTCAGCTCCTCTCGCGCATTTGTGCGAGGGGGCAAAACAGCACCACCTGCTGGAGAATCCAGCAGCGGGGCTGACATTTGTGCAAGGCTTGGTCCGCACATCATAGATTTTATGTGATGGATCTACAGAATGGGGAGATGAGCAAGTAAGATTAATACTGGATAAGGGGAAATAATTTTGGCTTAATTTGACCCAGCTGGAACGATGGACTAAAGAACGGGTGGGGGGAAATGGGAAATGCAGGGGTCTTATGAAATTGGAAGAGATGGTTATATTAAGAGGAAAACATGACATTAAGCTAGTAAGAGGGATTATTTATTTATATATTTTAGGGTATTTTTACCCTGCCTTTCTCCTTGGAAAGGATCCAAGGCGGCTTACAGTAATGAGGGATACTATACAGTCCAGTCCAGTTAAGACATATTCAAGTATTGAGAACTACAGCATCATCCTACAGATTTGGGAAGGGAAATAAGCACCCAAATCTGAGAAAACATCTGGGATAAAAGAATAAAAAATATGTCAGTAAGAATAAGAGAAAATTACTATTAACTGGATGGCTCAAGAAAGAAAGAATACCTGTTCCACTTTTGTATTTGGTTTTTGTGATGGCTATACAGCTCCTCAACTTGTTTTGCTTCATTTGGCTAAAGATGGTGGATGTTGGGGTTCAACCAATTTAGAACACAAGAGGCAAGGAATACAGGCTTCCCAGTTCTCACCAAGCTCTAGAACATTGGCTCCCAACCTTGGTGTTCTTGGACTAAACCTCCTAGAAGCCTTTATCACTAGCCGTGCTGGTCAGAATTTCTGGTAGTTGCAGTCCAAGAACACCTGGGAATCCAGGTTTGGGAACCACTGGTCTACAGCTATATTGCTGTCATTCCATTATAGAGATGTCCCCCCTTGGGGCAGAGACAGCACCCCAGCTGCCTACATGAGTTGAGGCCTTTGAGAATCATTAAATCTCTCCATCTGAGTGGGGAGGCCCCGGATGGAAGGAATTGAATTCCATGGCTCATACTCATGAAGCCAGCTTCAGCAGTTATCTCTCCCCCCCACATCAGCCAGGAAGCCTGTGAGAGTATTGTAGGGAAAAAAACAAGCTGGCTGTGGATCCCTCAGATAACGTTGCACATCCCAGCTATGTGATCAGCCCCAAACTCTGCCACTATAGATAAGCCTTCCCAGGAATAGGTCCTATTGTCAATGTTGCACTCCAGCCCTCGTGATGCTCTGTCATTTTAAACAATAAAGCCTTGCGCTCAGGCTAGCAGAGGAGAAGCTGCCGCATGGGGCTGCCTGCTTGAACTCAACAATGTGTCTATGCGTAGTCATTCCTTCATTCCCTCTTGGGGCTTGGTTCACTTTGAGACCTGAATCTATGTCTTCTCCACCATGGTTTCTCACCTATACTTGTCCTCGGCCTGATCCATTTCCCAGTTAAAGCAGTCTGTGGCGTGCCCATACATGTCTAGGCAAAAATGAGACTCTGTAGAGGTGTTGTGCAAACTTGGCCAGTTTGGTAATAGGATGTTCTTATATTAGCATCTTCTGCCTGTGTATATAATAGAATACAGTCCTCTCCATCAGTTACCTGATGACATCAATTCCTCTGAGAGATGGTGCTTGCGACGCAGTGCAAATTCTTGACACAACAGGGTATGAAGACTGGCTGACAGTTTCTCCTTTTGTTTGAACATTATTACTGTTTTAGAGTCTACTTTGCCTGGTTAAGAGGAAGAGCTAATTTTGTTTTAATTGTGAAGCCCAGATCTAAGGAAGCCCCTTTAGCAATATCAAAGGACTATTCATATGGGGGAAATGCTTTAACAGAAAACCAATGTTATTACAGAAATTATCCTTCAGCACAACAACCTCCTCCCTGTCTTGATGTGATCACATAATCACACGTAGAAACAGCCTGCCTGCTTGGATGTCTGCTTTTTGATGATAAGTATTATCTATTGTATTGCAGGGTTTTCTGTCAGAGCACGGTGCATTTTCTCTCTCTCTCTCTCTCTCTCTCTCTCCCAGATTTCCAAATATACTTCCCTGTCTTAACTTTGGCCTTTATCATCTGAAGATAATTGCTACAACAAACTTGTTGAAATTAATCTAGTGAGAGAGCCAGCAGCAACGTCTGCAGCTGGAGAGACATCAGAGTAGGTTGGAACTTTGGTGAACTGGACGAAAATAGGGCAATTGCACCAGGAAACATTTCCTTGCTGCCTTGGCAAATAGAATCCATGCTGTTTAAGGCACAAACATAAACCTCTTGAGGCCTGGCAGAACTACACCTCAGCAGAAGAATACAGAGCTTTGGAAAGGTTGATGCCTGACGGCTTTGCCTTAAAACCTGCTAGACTCAAATCCAACCATTCTTGAGGGAGGAAGATGCACAGGGTCCATGAGGAAGGATTTGACCTCGGCCTGGAAAGGGCAGCATACTTCTAAAAGCACAGACCCTGGGAGACTTCATTAAGGGTAGATGGGCTTCCAGGGGGAAGACAAGACTGGGTGAAGCTGGAGGGGGGCTTGGTTAGATTCCTTTCAACATGGAGCTGAAGGAGGAAGGGGGCTGGAACTAGAGATACTGGTTGTTCTGCACACAGTCCTATCATTTAGAGCAGGGGTGCCCAAACTTTTTGTAAGGAGGGCCAGATTTGGTGGTTGAGAATATTATTTATTTATTTATTTATTTATTTATTATTTACACTTATATACCGCCCCATTCCCACAATGGGGACTCTGGGCGGTGCACAACATCAGAATTAAAACAAATAAAAATCAGTTTCAAACAACAATTAACAAACCAACACTGTCCAAGGGTAATTAGGCAGGCTTAAAAAAACAAACAAACAAAAAAAAACAAAAAAAAAACATCGGACTGAGTCCTTACACATCGCCGTAAGCTTCCAGGAAAAGCAAGGTCTTAAGATTCCTCTTAAACGCTGCCAGCGATGGAGCCCGCCGTAGGTCACTGGGAAGTTTATTCCACATGAATGGAGCCACCACCGTCCACGAGTACCAGCCTTACGGGCCTCCCTCGGGGTGACTGTCCTGTTGCTCCCCGACCCTGCCACCCCACTGCAAGCCCCACCCGCTGACCCATAAGCCCACCATTGACCCCTTGCAACCCCACCTGCAGGAAGGAAGGCGGGGATCAAGGAAGGGAGGGAGGGAGGGAGGAAGATGGGGACCAAGGGAGGGAGGAAAGAAGGAAGGTGGGGGCCAAAGGAAGTACAAGGAGCTGGGGCCACAGGTTGCCCTTTGGAAGAGGTGATCTGTGTGACCTTGCACGCCCACAAGCTCCCCAGCAGTGGCGACGGCTCACCCGCCAGCCCACCCCAAAGCTCCTTGGCGGTGGCAGAGGCCCGCTGGCCTGCCCACCCCCACACTTTCCCCTGTGGTGCCAGTGGCAGAAGACCGCCCAGCCGCCCAGCCGCCCAAGCTTCCCAGCGGTGTCAGTGTTGGCAGAAGATTTTTTTAAAAACATGGAGCGAAGGAGGAGGAGGGAGGGGCAGGCCAGCCAGCCGCGGGACATTCAGAATGGCCTGACGGGCCGGATTTGGCCCCCGGGCCAGACTTTGGGCAGGCCTGATTTAGAGGATGGTGGACCTGATTACGAGGATTTCAATGGTCTGTCAGAGAAGGGTCCTCCTTTAAGGGTGTCCTTCGCTTGAAGGTCAACCCAGTTTAAGTCTGATTCAGAAAAAAAGGAGCTGCACAAGGATAAAAAAAATCAGGGACCTTGAAATGATTTGTTCACCTTGGATACCTGGACAGCAAGCTCAGCCAGCACATCTGCCAATTGGCCACCATCTTCTCAATCTTACTGGAGTAAGTGGTGCCCAGACTTCAGCACTCCAGATGTTTTGGACCACAAACTCCCACTGTCCTTTGTCATTGGCAATACAGGCTTGGAATTCTGGGAGTTGTGGTCCAAAATATCTGGAGGGCTGAAGTCTGGACAAATTATGACATTTAATTTCTGATCTTGCCAGTATCTAATATTCTAATTCTGTATTTGTAAACTGACATGTGTAGTTCAAGCAATTCACTCTTCCTTTGTCCTCTTCTTAGGAGATGGAAGTCCCCCCCCCCGCTTTTGGAACTGGATACATGGCCACCCTAGGAGAGCCAGTGTGTGGTAACAGACAGAGTTTAAAATCCTGCCATGTGACTTTATCCCCCGTGCAACTCAGATTAGTCACCAGAAAGATCCCTTCAGCTCTGAAGCTCCCTTGGGGCATTTATACACAACCCCTAAACACCGGGGCAAATGGCTCCCAGCTCCGGAGCTTAAAAATGTTTCCCCACCAGCTCTGGAGTTTACAGGAAATTAAGTGCGACCACGCCCACTTTAGCACATCCCAGCGCACCTTTCAAGTACCTGCTCTCTGGAGGTGAAAATTCTTTGATGCGGTGTAACGATAGTGAGTGCTTTTGTTTGTTGTTTTTTTTTGGCTCCCAACCCTTTAAGAGCTACTTAAGAGACTGGAATGTTGCCGCGGCAAGAGTGAGGGGCAGAACGGAGGTGAGCCACGTTCTTTTCTTCCTTTTTTTTCTCCCTCCCCTCACGCAGACAGGAGCAAGGAAGTGCGGAGGGGTGGGGACACAGGAAGAGCGACAAGCCCCTAAGATCTCTGGTCTGAATTTAAGTGGCCAGCAGATCTTAGGGGTTGTGTGAAAAGGCTCTTGGACTCCCTTTTGGCCTGGGAATACTTTGAGAAGCCTTAAGAGTTCAAGGTTGGTGTGGATGGCTTCCAGTGGGCTGGACCACTGCTGATCTGGTGGTGATTTTTGATTTTGAATGACTCCCCTGCTCTTCTCAAGGTTCCCTTTTTCTCCAAGGCAAAAAAAGGGAGCCTGAACGAACCTCGGAACCTGAAACAGGATGTGGGTGGGAGCTTTTGATTTGTGTAAGTTAGATGCTCCCAGTGCCTGATCTGAGCTGTGCTGGGTGCATAGTTATGCAACATGATTTTTGCCAGAGTGTTGAACTAGGACTCTGGAGACTTGCTAGTCCACGAGCACTCACTGGGGAATGGCATTGTTAACCTATTCCTGGGACATATCACACTTTTGCAATTAGCCAGCTAGAGGGACCCTCAGGGAGCGATTAGCTGTTTACTGACTCAGTTACAAATGATTTTCTCCTAGGTGGGCCCTCTTTGGAGTTTAATAACTCAGTTCCCTGAACCCCAAACTTCTCGAAATTTGGGGGTGGGGTTTATAGGGAAGCGTCCAAAGGAACTACCCTGCAATGTTGGTTCCTCTGGGACCAAGGGGAGCCATTAATGAATCATTTCATTTCATTTTGTTATGGAAATTCTTTAAAACACATTAATAATGAATCAAAACAAAAGTACTAAAGAAATGAAATGAAATGCTAAATTTTTGTTTCATGCCCATCTCTATTACTCAATTATACTCCAGTGTCTTGTCAGAAATAAATAAGAGGAGGCAAAGGACCAGCACCTGACTCCGAGCTTCCCTTGGATGCGAGGAGCCGCTGTTACAAAATGTCATGTCTGGGAGCCTCAAACGTGAAGGCATTCCAGGCCACATGATCACCAAAGAAGATGAAAAAGGAAAGGATGTGCTGTCTGTATCTCTTCCATTGCAAGGGAAATTTGGATTATCTAAATATTTATTGAACTAAGCAGGCAATAAAGGAATGGAGAGGATAGAAGTATCAGCTCTCGGGGAATAGAATTAATGTCCCATTTTTATAACAGCCATAGATAATAGCATAATATCTACATTTAACAGAATGCTAATGTCTATAGGGCAAAATAAAATCATTTTCTGCTTCGTGGAAAGGTCCTGCAATACAGCCAATAACTCAACAGGAAAGTAGTGAAATTGAGCTAAGGGGGTCTAATCTCCCCTCCTATCTTCTTTCTAATGCTGAATCATGCCACTAATAACACATTCAAAATGTATTAGAAGTTTAATAACATTTACTACAGCTTCATTCTACCTTTTCCGTTTCTAAAGGGTAATCATAACAATGGGAATTCCTCTGTTAGCACACACATACCCAATGAAGGAACAAAAGGAGCACTGAAATTGCTTTGTCCCGCACCTTGCTGTTGAGTCACAGCTAGGCTAGTCCTTAGCTGTTAGACATCAAAATACCCAATAGAGAGAATCCAACATGAGAGAATTCCGAAAATAATTGCCAATTTATTGGGCCCAGTAAATACAGCAATGACGATGACGAACAATCTCCACAAGGCAGAGAAGATTATCTGCCCCGAAGACCAGGTGTACAGATGTTTTATACCCCTTGCCCCTCCCACAAGGCATACACAGACCCCTGTGATAGGTAGGTGGTGGTCTTCAGGAAGGCAACCAATGGTGACAGTTTAAGATACTTCCCAGGGCGGTCCTGGGGGTGGTCACAGAGTCCTGTTAATACTACCCCGGATTAGTCCTGCCATCCAGGTGTGGCTGAGCCATTTACATATCTGATGGGCCATGAGGTTTTGGGGATAAAAGTGCAAGGAAGAGGTGGCATTGTCCAATTATCTGGTTGGTTACAAAGTCAAGAGAGAGTCTGGATGAGTCAATAAAGAAATCCTAAGCTGCCAGACAGGTTCATCGAGGAGAATGGATTGGAGATGATGAGATGCTTCTGTGCTGAAGATGATCCCGATGTCCCCAGAGATGGCCATTGTCTTGGAGATTTTCCCACCAGTTGGTCCCGTCTTCCAGCTGAGATGAGGACAGCCTCCATTTCCCTCCTTCCAGGTTTTGTCCAAGATGGTGGTCCCAAGCATAGAAAATAGGGGGTCAAGTGTAGGAACATGTAAAAGCACACCCAGGGAAGAGTGGGGTGGGATGAGGTATTAGGAGGAGAACAGGGGACCTCCTTCTGGAAGCCTGAGGTGGTGGGGGGACAGAGGGAGAGAGAGAGAGAGAGAGAGAAGGGAGAGGAAATAGAGAGAAATCTAGTGGAGGGAAAGGGGGAGAACCCAGATGTTCCAGGTGTGTATGGGGTTTGTCAGTGGCTAGGGCTTTTCGGAGGCTATGGTGAATGATGTGGTTGTATTTCGATTGCAGGATTTCCATGAACACCAGGCCACGACAGGCGGGGGAATCCGCAAAATAAGCTGTCAGTCCGGGTAGACCTCTTGGGTCCTGCAGGCCAACCTACTGCCATTAACTTTCTTTCATGGGGTAGTCTACCGGCTCTTGTTCTTTGGGGGTGGGGGGAGGTCTACTGCCATTGAGTCTTGACGGGGGCCCGGGATACCAAAAAGGGGGAGCGGTCTACCGCAATCCATTGTGGGATTGGGCCTTAATGAGACAGTGATGGATGGGCATTTCAGGATAGGTGGAGATGCGTGGTAGCGTGCTAATCCTATCAGGCCCCTGCTGTTTTATGGACTTCCCTGCTTGATGAATTCCCGGTAGTGGTTATATTGAATCGGGGAAGTCTTTGATAGTTTTGCAGTGGGGAAATTGCTACAATGTTGCCAATTTTCCATCAATCAAAGGTTCCTGGTTCAGCAACAGCGCCACTCAGGCTGGGAAAAGACTGCAGAGCAGCTTGCCTATTATTTTCTATGGGAAAGCTCCGATTTGTTTGGGGGTTTCGTGTCGTGCTTGTGCATGGTGTGGGGCGCAGTTTGGGGGTGTTGGGGACCCCAAAAGCATTTCAGAAAATATTTTATTTATATATTTTTAGTGACCTTACACTGCTACTTCAGAGAGAAGTATTTGGTTAAGCAGAACATCTCTTCCACTAAACCTACTCCTGCCCCCATGTACGGGTTCAGTTGGTACCATTAATGGTTCCATTGAAGAACGACCTCTCAAGTCCATAAAATTTTCCCAACAAGGCAAACTTTTATTCACACCGAAAGCGGGTACATCTTCTTGAACATTTATATTAACATTAATAACATTAACAGCGGAAGAACAAATCCCATAAAATTCCAGGATTACAGATCTCAGGATCATTAATGAAAGGATTGTTCCTCATTTGTGATGAGGGGACCCCTTCGGGAGACTTGGACCATAGCAAATGGTCCCGCAGCAATGGTGCTTTACTGTATGTAGCTGAGTTTCCCAGCCCCAGACAGGAACCCATTTCGAAATGGCACCTCCACCCCTCGTCACAGTTACTGTGTTTGTCCCTCTCAACAGACTAGCGGACTTAAGGGTTACTTAAGGGGTGGGTAAAGAGAGTCCAACCTCAGCGGGAGTTAACACCTCTCTTTCCGTCTCTGTCTCTTTATCTACGTAATATCGCACCCTTCTTGCAATCTCCCGATCTGTCTGTATTCCCATATCTGAGTGATGTCTGATCTGGCACTCTCCTGCTTGGTTCTTTGCATCTTTTCCCCTTGGCTCTGGTGGTTACTTCACGTCCTTCCTCGAGCCGAGGTGAACTTCACTCCGTGTTGAAATCGGTTTTCAACACGGATCGAGAAGTGGATTGAAAAGATTCCCGAGCTCCAGGACGGGAATCTCTCACCCCGCTTGGAGCGCAGTTCAGGGGGCGTGGTCAGGGTGAACTCGGATTGACGCCCAAAGGACGTGAGGTTCCGTTCCTTTGAACTCAGATTGACCCCACAAGGACGTGAGGTTACGTTCCTTCGAACCGGTCTCCAGCGGGGCCGCGAACTGCAACGAGAGGGACGTGAAGTATCAACCTCTGTCTGACAGCCCTCACTTCAGTATCCCTCTTTTATAACCTCCCCCACTCTCATTCTCTTCTCCCATTCATCAACTGGTATGTCTATGATCCAGTAACTATCTACAATTGGTTGTTCCCTGATAATATTCACCCTCCCACTGTCATTCTCTCCCTTCACGTCTGTCCACTCAATCAGGTCTTTGCCCGTTTCCCCTTCATCCTCTTCTTTCTTCTCCTGGTCCTTCTTTGCAGATGGCACACCATGGGTTTCCTTACACCCCAGAAACTGTACCTCCCATCGTTTCTCACTGAAAGCTGATTCCTTTGCCTTTTGCTTGATTATAGATTGGAGTTGGCTGTGCCACCTGATCGGGTTGAGGGAACTCATGGCTTGAGTTTAAGTGCTGAAGTCGGCAGAGTTTATGCAGCAATGCAAGAGATTCATGACATCCTGTAGATAATTAATGGAGGGGAAAGGTACACTGGATCTATTTGCAAGGCTTGGTGTGATGTTTGAGGAATTAAGGGGCGGGGGAACGCTCACCAGTTTGGGATAGCAGAGCTACCTCCATTTGTTTTGGAAACTTGGATCATTGTTTATTATAGGAATAAATTGCCGGTATTAACTTCCATGTTAACATGCTAACATGTTAATCTGAACACAATCAAACTCTCATATGATTTGACTTGATTCGGGTTCAGCTGGGCTTCACAGATTGGTTTCCTTTCCTTTCCTTTCTAATATTAATCTTCCAGAGATCAACTGAGGCCCGACCTACTAGAATGTCACAGGCACTCTCACTTCGGGTGGCCACACCCAGGGAGGCTAGAAAAGCGGTTACACACAACTGAGCCATCTCTGTGGCTGGTCTTTTGCTTTGGAACCATTTCCTGAGTGAATTGCGCCTTGCACATTCCCTGCCAGCCTTCAAAAAAGCCTTGAAGACCTGGCTCTTCCGCGAGAACTTTGGCGACCCTTAATCTAATCTAATCTAATCTAATTTAATCTAATTTAATTAATTTATTTTTTTCCCTGTCTTATCCCACCATCTTTATATTGTTGACTTGTGGATGTTGTTCACTGCCTGGAGTTCCTTCGGAAGATGTGTGGTATATAAATAAATAAATAAATAAATAAATAAATAAATAAATAAATAAATAATCTCACACTGCAGAGCTGAAACTTAATGTTGTCTTCTAATAAAGTATTCTGCTTTATTAAATGCTATAAGATACACCTCAATTCCCACAATTCCCTATTCTTAAGCAGTGAGCTGCCTTGGCTCCTTTTCCAAGGAGAAAGGTGGGGTAAAAATATAAATAAAAATACTTATAAATAAAGGGACCCTTCTTCTTCTTCTTCTTCTTCTTCTTCTTCTTCTTCTTCTTCTTCTTCTTCTTCTTCTTCTTCTTCTTCTTCTCCTCCTCCTCCTCCTCCTCCTCCTCCTCCTCCTCCAAAGCAATTGAGTAACTGGTTTGAAGCAGCTAAATCTAATTTGTCACAGTAATATGCATATCACAAGTACACACAGCTTGATTATGCAAGATTAAATTGGCATGTTGAGAACCATATTAAGAGCCCAAGCAAAGAAGGCTGGCTTGACAGACATAACTAAGGCTAATTCGAAGAAGGAGGATCTTCATCATTCTTTCCTAAAATCCACAGAATTGTTGTGAGGGAGAGTGGATGAGACAGTGCACTTCAACGGACAAGCAGCGTCTTCCATCGTTTCTAATGTCTGGAAGTGGCCAAGCGGTCTCCTCCAACTCTTTTGATCTATCTGCCCATGATTGATCAATTTCCTTTTTTTTTTTTTGCCTGTCCTGACCCCTGTACAGTTCAGCAGAATCATTCATCAGGGTTGGACAAATTGGTCAGTTCTAATTGCTCCCACATTAGAATTTGGACTTTGTTTAACTCTTCAACTCTTTCTACTTTATTATCAAGATATTTGTAAATGGGTTTTTAACATGCAATGAAACAGACAGAAATTCTTCAAGCACTTTCCCTGGCTCCTTCGGTAGGAAGTCTCTCTCTCTCTCTCTCTCTCTCTCTCTCTCTCTGTGTGTGTGTGTGTGTGTGTGTGTGTGTTGCTGTTGCTGGCAGTCTCCCAGATGGAATCACAAACAGTGTTTCAAATAGTCATGAGGTTTTAAACCAAATGCACTTATAACAGAGGTATAACAGAGGTTATGCGGGGAATATATATAGATAAGCCCCATTTCAGAAAAAAGAGGACTTTTTTTAAAAAAAAGAAGAGGCATAATTAAAAAATCAATTTGTGAAGTATTTAATTAGTCTATTATTTTTGATTGTGTAATTTTTCACAGTCCTGAATGTCACTTCCATCCTTATTTATTTATTTGATTTCTAGACTACCCATCTGGCTACCAAGAGCACTCTGGGTAGTTTTCCAAGGTGGGAAATCAGCATTGTCAAATTATACAAAATACATCAAATCAATGAAAAACAATATACTACTATAACTTAAATTTAAAAAAATATAACCATTGACATAAGACTGGCTGTCAAGATGGCAGAGTCATTGGCTTAGGAGCTGGTAAAATTGTGTTCTGTTGGTGGAATAGGCTTGAACAACCATGTTTTCAATGATCTTTTAAAGGTGTCCAGTGAAGGACCAAGTGACTATTGCGTGCCACAGAAATGGTGCCATTGCCCTCTCAGATAGCTTGTTTTAGAATGGAACATAGTTGTTAATATCTTCTACCACCATGTTGTTGTTTTTATGAATGGGCCTATTGAGCATTTCTTTGAGGGCTTGAGGAAAATGTCCCTCAGCAAATAGGCAAATGGGCCTATGAAGGTATCACCCATAGTCTAGTTTTGATTTTGTTTGTTTTAATGGCTGCATGGCTCCAAAACTCTTTTAACTGCATAAGATAAGAAGAGGATATGTGTCTTTTCCCCATAACATGGATACTACATAACCATGCTCTCACATTCCAGCATATATTTCTTTATTGTAATCTAGTAATTACAAATGCTTTAGAGGGTTTATTAAAATACTTTAAAATGATCCCCAAGAAATTGTATTAACTTCCCCTCACTATCGCTCTGTTGGGCTCCATTTGGACTGTTCCCAATTTTTGGACACAGGGGATGAACTATTGACTTTAGCCAGTGTGCTGAAAATGATATACAAGCATTTTTGTCAATACTTTCTTATTTCACTGAGCTGACAAGTACCTACCCAGCTTGATGCAAAGAGGGAGAGAAAGTCTTAGACAAAACGTCTATCCAGGAGTCTGATAGCTTATGAGAAATCAACTCCAACAGTTCAGTTTAGTGCATATTTCTGAACTGCAAGTGTCTATAAACAATTTGAGAGCAGAAGGTAGCTCAATGTCAGGTATTTCTCTCTCCCAAAAGTGAAGAGGACTTGTGGATGATCTGGTACAGTAATACCAACAGTATTTATTTATTTATTTATTTATTTATTTATTTATTTATTTATTTATTTATTTATTTATTAGGCTTATATACTGCCCATCTTCCCATAGGAACTCTGGGCGGTTCACAGCTCTAACGCAAGAAACAATAAATGGACAAACAGTACGCAAGTGATAAAACAACAACAATTTAAAATAACTCTCTAAGCAAGCTGCAGGCTGGCAAACTGCAGAGTGGCCAAACATAGTGGCAGAGGGCGGGAACAAACAACAACAACAACAACAACAAAAACCCTAAACAAAGTCAACAAAGGCCTCCCGGAGGTCTGTACAGAAGCAGAGGTCAGATCCAGTCCATTTATCTAAACTGCCTCTCTCGGATCACACCTCAAGATTTGATACTGGCCTGCCTTCACCAATTCAATTCTTAACAATAACAAACAGCAAGAACAGTTTATGAATGTGGGATATTGTGTTTCTGCATCCACAGTATTGAACCTGCATTGCCCATAAGAAAAAAAGGATGCAAACGTTTACATGAGAAAGTTTGCCCGGAATGTTCACAGTACCCAGTGACAGCAGTCAAGATGATTCTGATGCTCACTACCAGTTCTTCAGGCATTTTGATACCTAGAGAACTTGTTGAAAAACACCCCTGACAATTGCTTTCTATCTGGATGAGAAGCAATTAACTAATGAAAAAAGGAGTCAGGTTCTGAGACAGAAGGGTAAAAAGGATTCAAATAGAGAGGATCAAAAGTTCAGATCCATCTCTCTCTTTTTTTTAGAAGAATGTCAATGCATTACTGTCTTTATAACAAACTTGGTTTTTTGTTATTTTTATTCTAAATAATAATTTGTAGAGCGAAAACCCAGACTCTTTTCAAGCTTTTGAAGGGAACACCTTCTTTCTCAAAGCATTGTACTAAAAGTCCAAACATGGCAACGATAGGCTTTGTCGGGCGTTCATTCTTACATGGAAAGTTCTTGGCAAAATGAAACCAGCCAGGCATCTTCTGATGAGACAGGAAGCAGGGCCGTTGTTGAGAGTGCGTCGAATTACCAGATTGGGTTTCAAACTCCAGCTCTCCAAACAAAGTGGCATAGGCCATGCGCAACCACCACCCCTTCTATCCAATCAGCAAAGTGTCACTAGGGCGGTTATTTCATGTCCGTTTTGTCTCTCTAAGTGTTGTGCTTTGGAGTGGTACAAAAAAAAAATTACTTCATGTCCGTTGAGCAACAGCTGAAATTTGTCTCGACCACACCCCCGGAACGGGTGCTAAGCGACACAAATCTGTACCTGGTGCTTGGGTAGGGTATTTCATTGTCACGGTTTGTTCCCGGTTTCTGTTCTGAGAGAAGACACCGTGAGGTAACAACTGTCACGCAACAAAACATTCGTTTCTCTCAGAAAACTGTGTCCCAGGTACGAGGTTGGGCGTTACATTCAAAGTGCCCACCTACCCCAGATGATCACCACCCCCTTGCCCTCCCCCATTAAATACCAATAAAACAAACCAAACTTCAAAGCCAGGCAAGAGGGACACCAGACAGACAATTAATTAGCAAGCAAAAGGAATAAAGAACAAAGAAAGCCCGAAGGCTATCACCCGGAGCATTTCAATGTGGCCATGTGGAGAAAGTGAAAGCTAGCCAGACAAGCCGCAGACTCCTTCCTTGCCTGCAAAGATTTTTGACTTTTCAGAAGTGAAATATCAAAAAAGAATTTTTAAGCCCCCCCAAAAGGAAAAAGGAAGCTAGAGAAATTCAGCGTTTGTCATGGTACAAGACCATGAGGTAACACCTATCACGAGACAAGTTATCATGACCATGGGAACACTGAAACAGGGACAAAACCACATGATCGCAACCAATGCTGTCACGGTACAAAACTAGTCATGGATTCTAATCATAGAATCATAGAGTTGGAAGAGACCTCAAGGGCCATCTAGTCCAACCCCCTGCCATGCAGGAACCCCATCACAATATTTCCAACAGATGTCCATCCAGCCTCTGCTTAAAAACTTCCACAGAAGGAGACTCCACCACCCTTTGTGGCAGCATATTCCACAAAGAAGGATGTGAAGTAACTGCCTAGGTAATAAATAAGCAGTCACAGAAGTGTATCTGCTGTGCTATCCTTGTGAGTTAGCAGCAGGACATCATGATGACTTATGTTTAACTTATACATTCCAAAAAGCACCAACAGAATTCTGGCCATTATATCTTAAGCAAAAAAGGAGGAGATTTAGTTACCTTACCATTCATTTGAAACTGTTACCAGTAATTAACCACACACTCACTCAAAAGTTATTGTGTGGTACCTTTACAGTTAGTGGAAGTGAAAATGTAACATTATTTTCATTGTACAGCTACTTCTTTCGTGTGTTACTATCAAGTTTCAATACTAACAGCTTATAACAGTGGCTTTACTTAAAACTTAGATGGCTTAGAAATGTTTTTATTGTGTCTTTAAATGGAGACAATTTTGTTGAGAGCTAAGAGAAGGAAGCTTCCATGGCATTTGGTATGCCAACGCATCAGGGTAATCACAAAATCTTTCGCTGCTTGAGTGGCGCTCTTTCGACAAATCAAAAACAAGAGTAAACAATGCTAGCTAATTTCTTTTGGCACATTAGGAACCCCCCCCACACACACACATATTTGGAGCACGAGAACTTGTGCCATAGGCACAAGCATCTGCCCCACTCCAAGGGTAACAATAACAAAATAAAAATTGTGTCCTGGGAAATCAATTCCAACATATGGTGATCCTTTCCAGGCCTTTGTCCACCCCAGCCCGGAAATGAGAGATGAAACACATTTGTGGGATTTAAAACAGGACCAGAATTTATAGATTTTAATCCACGCTATTTAACTTACTCTAATTCCAAGGGGTCCTACCTGTTGTAATCCCCTTAAGAGGGGTCTCTGTCCGCTGGTCAGGTGACCAGCATACCTGCCTTCCATGGCTCGTTCTGGCTGTGGGCAGTCGCCTCTAACTGCCCTGGCCCTTCCCAAACTGTCACGTCACGAGCGGGTGGACAATGGAGCCCCTCCCGACACAGGGTCTGTCGGAGCTGGCTTTCTAGGTAGAGAAGACACGTGTGCCGTTCCCTCCTTCTGGAGCCATCCTGGGACTGTGTAGCTTTCCCAAGGTCATACAGGTTGGCTTTACTCACAGGAGACACTGTTGGAAATTGAACTCCCAGCCTCTGTCTCCTCAGCCAGATACCTAAACCACTGTGTTAAAAAAAATACAGTGATAATAAATTAAGCAACAAGCAAGGAAAGGCAGTTACTGAAAAATCAGATAAGGGATTAAATATTTCAGAAAGGATTGCTTTTTAACATTATATACAGTGGTACCTTGTATAAAGGAATTAATTCGTTCCAAATGAAATTGTTTTAAGCAAATTTTCCTTTATACAAATTTCCCATAAGAATGCATTGAAATGGAGTAATCCCATTTTTATGTTGTACAGATTTTCCCCATAGGCGATTCTGTTAAGCAAATTTCCCCTATCTCCGGAATATTTTATGTTGTACAAATTTTATGTTATACACGCTGTTTGTTACATGAGGGTCCACTGTATATACTATTCATAAGGAATCTCAAACTCCAGAAAACTTGCAAGATTTTGGGGATGAAGCACATTATTTCTGAGCAAATATTTTACATAACTGGGTACAACAGAACTCCACTATGGCTGAAAAATAAAAATCCCCCTCAAAGAGACCAAATAGTCTGTGTTTCTGAACACAGCATGTACCTTCCAATATATTCAGGAACAGCACCAGTGCCAGGGTTCAGAAAATAATAGAGTATTTCAAAAGACATCCAACTGTTGTTTTCAGATCCAAATGGAAAAGCCTCAAAAAGAGAGCTACAGCTAGGCGGGAAGTCTGAGAGAACCAAAACAGAACCATTAAATGGAAATGCACAGAATACAAATCAGTGGGCAGGATGACAACTGATGTCCTCTGATCACGCTACACTCCAGTGATAAGTGGGAGGTTCTGTGGCCCTTCATCAAGGACAATTTGTCTTCCCTCCTTCCGGCATTTTAGTATAATGCCAGGATACTGAAAAGCTGAATGTTTTTCTCGACCCTAGGCCAGGTTCCTGAATCAGTTGCCTCGAGTCCATCTATTGTTACTCACTGTGAGTGAATGAAATGGTGGATTTGTGTATCAAAGCTGCCTGGTTAGTCCAACCATAATAAATGGAGAGTTTATATATTCGTTATTCGTGATTGCCTCAAAGCTATCTACCCTGCCCTTGAGCTGGTGATCTTCGGCAAGGTACAGTCAGGTAAGCATTTAAAAACAAAAGACAAAAACAAAAAAACCCCAGAGCAATTGAAATAATTTAAAAGAATTTAATCTAACTGATCTTTTTAAAAAAGCCAGAAGCTATTCATCAGGTCTCATCCGTGAACACTGTGTCCCAAATGCCTCAGGTGAGAAGCTACATTTTAACTTGACACCAAAACAGTGTAGTCAAGTGTCGGGGCGAGTCAGGAGGCCAGTTCATGGGTTGTGTGTATGTGTGTGTGTGTGTGTGTGAATTTGACACCTGGAGTTCCCTTCACGGCTGTCACTGAAGAGAAAGCCTTCTACTGTAACTAGAGATGGGCACGAACCGAAAAAATGGTGATTCGTTTTGGTTTGGTTCATTTTAGGGTTCATTTCATTTTAAATGGATTTGTTTGAAAAAAATGTTGGTTCATTGATTCGTTATTTTTTTGTGTGTAGTGTGTGTGTGTGTGTGTGTGTGTGGTGCTTGTGCAACTTTGGCTGGGGAAAAGAGGGGCTTAATCTTCCCACCAGCCACTGTGGGGTGGGGGAAAGACCTCCCCCAGCCAGCTGAGAGGTGCTGGCTTGGGGCCAGCACCTCAAAGAGACTCTTCTTTCCGCCTCCGCATGAGGAGGCGAGGGGCGGGTCTCTTTTGACATTTCCCCCCGCAGCGGATAGCAGCGCCGAGCGAGCGCTGTCATCCGCTGCAGGGAAGATCCCTTTAAAGAGACCCTTCTTCCCTGTCATCAGCTGGACCCCTTTAAAAATGATGACTGGGCAATCGGTACCAGGGGGAAGCTCATTTTGCGTAGCCACCTCCAGATCTGATTAAATCCTGCCCACCTCCTTGGAATATTAGCTAAGAGTAAGACCTCCCTGAAGCATCTTCCGATGAGTCCTCCCTGAGGACAGTAGTGCAGGCCCTGGTGATCTCAAGGATCGACTACTGCAATGCCCTCTATGTGGGGTTGCCATTGACCCTGGTCCAGAGGTTACAGCGGGTGCAGAATGCAGCGGCCAGAATTGTGGTGGGTGCTCGTAGATACGAGCACATCATCCCAGTTCTGGCTTGTTTGCACTGGCTCCCCGTTGTCCTCCGGATTAGGTTCAAGGTCCTGGTTTTGACTTTCAAAGCCCTCCACGGCCTGGGACCAGAGTATCTGGCGGAGCGTATCTCTCAAAGATCAACTGGGTCCAGACCCACAAGATTGGAGCAGGCGCGCTCACTGAGGGTGGGCACACCCAGAGAGGCGCGGAAATTACATACACGTGACCGCACCTTCTCTGTGGTGGGCCCTATGCTCTGGAATCATCTACCCAGTGAGCTGCGCCTGACAGAGTCCCTGCCCACCTTTAAAAAGGCCCTGAAGACTCTCCTCTTCAGGGAGGCGTTTGGCGACCTTTCTAGTTAGTTGGGTTTTTGTGGGTTTTTTTTTCTTTTCCCTCGCACTTACTGTGCTTGGGTTTTGCCACCATCTTGTCTCCTGTTTCTCTTGTTTAGTGCTTCTTTAGTACCTGTTTTTTATTGTAAGCCGCCCAGAGTTCTCTTTTGGGAAGATGGGCGGGGTATAAGATTAACAAACAAACAAACAAACAAACAAACAAACAAACAAATAAATAAATAAATAAATAAATAAATAAATAAATAAATAAATAAATAAATAAATAAATAAATTGTTCTTCCAGGCCAACTCATGGGATTTTGCTGCCTGAGATGAAGATCAAAATGCTTCTCTCACAGCCATTCCTCATACAACAGCCTGCTGGACCAATGACTGAATTGAATGTTGTTGATGGGCTGGAGTTCTCCACTGCAGTCAAAAATGCCAGGCCAGTTATGAGGTTGTAAGAACAGCCGTGCGACACATATCCCCTTGGGTCTTCCAGTTTCTCATCAATACTCCCCACATCTTGAAACAGGGTGCCTGAAGTGGCTATCTCACTTTTCCGAAAGGCTGAGCCACCTCTGTTTTACCTCCAAATGTGTCATGACATTTTGCTTGAAGTATACTTGGATGGCTATTCCGTTTTCGCATGGAAAAAACTCCTTCCCTGCCATTCCAAACTCATTGTTATTTATTTATTTTATTTATTTAGAATATTTTTACCCCACCTCTCTCCTTTGAAAAGGACTCAAGACGGCTTCCAATGATGACGGACAATATACAGCCCAGAACATTTAAGACAGTGGCTCCCAACCTGAGGGTCAGCTCTGCTTTGGAGGTCGAATGACCATTTCACAGGGACTGCCATGAGCCAGTGAAGAAAAAGGCACAAACGGTTTGGGTCTGGAGGAGGAGGGGGAGGAAGGGGGAAAAGAGTGAGTTACCGCTTGATAGGTTGGAGGGGATGTCAGTCAATGGCACCGGAGGCTGCAATTGGCTGAGGGTGCCTGTATAGAGGGAAGTTCTCTATGGCACTTGCAGCAGTGGCCTGCCAAAGGGGGCTTGTGGTGTCCTCCAAAAATGGCAAGGGGGCACCCACAACATGAGGAACTGTATTAGGAAGGTTAGGAACCACTGATTTAAGCCATATTCAAGCTGAAGAACAGGGAATTAGAAGAGCCATCCTACAACATTCAAAGGTAAATATTAAAGCTACAAAGCGCATGTAAAAAGAAAAAAAATCCACTATGAGGGATGGAAGCTAACATGGAAAACACTGGTGTTCTTATGAAATCCGTCAATGCAGTCTGGTATGGTAATCCATGTAAAAGTCACATAGTAGATAGTTCCTCATTTGGGGAAAGCTTGCCTGAAGAGGAAGGTCTTTGTCTGCTTTTGGAAAGACAGCATTGATGGGACAGACCTGGCCTCTAGTGGGAGGGAGTTCCAAAAGTCTGGGTGCGGCAGCTGAGAAGGCCCTTTCATGTGTTCTTCTGAGGCGCACCTGTGAGGGTGGCGGGATGGAGAGAAAGGCCTCTCCTGATGACCTTAACACCTGAGCCGATTCATACTGCAAGATCTGATCTTTGAGGTAGCTTGGATCCAGGCCATCTTGTGCTTTGTAGGTCAAGGTCAGCACCTTGAATTGTGCCCGATAGCTGATTGGCAGCCAGTGGAGCTGCTTTAGTAGGGGCGTAATGTGATCTCTGTAACCCTCACCAGTCAGCAATCTGGCCGCTGGGTTCTGGACCCGTTGAAGTTTCCTGAAACTTTCCATCAGTAGCCCCACAGAGAGCACATTACAGTAGTCCAGCCGGGAGATCATTAGGGCATGTGTCACAGTGGGTAGTGCTGGTTTTTCAAGAAATGGACATAGCTGCCATACTAGTTTTGTAGGGCATTCCCTTTTTTGTTAGTTCCACACTAACAGTAGTTGAATATGCAAGGCATGAGCTTCGGCAGCCATCATGTCTGGTGTTGGTGTTGGGAAATAATCTGTTCATTGAAGAAATTGAATTTGCACTGGAAAAAAAGAATTATTTATTCTCAGGTGTGTTTCCAAATAAAAGAGTCCCCTCCCCCCCGAGCAATATTAAACCACTTCTCGGTACTTTGTCATGCCTCTCTTGAAATATGGAACAACTCCCGTTTCTCTCATAAAACAATATCTTCTTAATTGCCTCTGAGATCAAATCTGGATTGTAGCATGTCAGGTACCTGCCATTGGAGTGTCATGTACGGAAATCAAAATCAAATTATGCCTTTGTTCGGATGAGGACAACTTTGATTAAAGGCTTGGTGGCAAATCACTTTTATCATTCAAAATTTATATCTATGATACACATAAAGCTCCCCTCCCCTTTGTGTTCTGTTGCTTTCATTGAATGTGAGCCTTTGATTTATGAAATATATATTAAAATAAGCATCTTGAGAGCTGAGGTTCCTGGGGCATATAAAAAAAATGACAGTGTAATCCAGATGAAGGATACTATATCTGTAACTCTTCTACAGAATGCTGTTATGATCAACTGCCAGGGTCACATGTTATTTATTCTTTTTAACATTATTGGGTCAGGACCTTCTAGCAAAGTGAAGTATATAAGCTTTATTCATTTCAGGCACATTTTGCCCTTTGGCAATAAATTTTGAGGCTGTTCACACAAGTTGCCTACCTGAGATATTCCTACACACTTTCTTTCTCTCCCCCCCTTATTTTATTTTTATTAAACAAACAGAAAAAATCACATTATTCAACCCATCTCCCACTTGGGACTAGTGCTGATTTTTTTTATTCCTGCTTTAAATATCTTTTTGTTTCTTATTTTGATTTTGTTTTTACTGTTGTATTATATTGTGAACTGCCCGGGGTTCCATTGGAAGAGGGGCGGTATAGAAATAAATAAATAAATAAATAAATAAATAAATAAATAAATAAATAAAT